>CAJGYO010000008.1:32362555-32975689 GCA_904845875.1 Miscanthus lutarioriparius | reverse complement strand
ATTTATACTCGACTATTTCTAGGGGCGGTTCCTAATCCAGCCGCCCCTACAAATGCATTTGTAGGGGCGGTTCTTGATCAAACCGCCCCTACAAATATTTTCTATTTTTTAAATTATAAATTCTATATTTTTTATATCATAAAACACAAAGTAATATAAAAAATTGTGCATATGCACAAATATAATATTTTGTATTATTCTATATATGAAGAAATATATATATAAACAATTGTAGTCAAAACAATATAGAAAACAAAAAAAAAAAAAAATTAAAAATTTGAATTTTAAAACTTCGACTACAATTTTATGACATTAAATGAATTAAAATGAAAATGTTGTAAACATAAAAGTTGTATAACTCATCGACATGTACAACTTTTATTTTGGTCATCTTGTCATGTGACTTTGTTTGAACGATTCAAATTTTGAAATTCAAACAATTTCAACTTGAAACAATATTTTGAAAGAGTAAATGATTTCAGATGAAAAACTCATGAATACCAAAGTTGTAGAACTCATCAATATGTACAACTTTTATTTTGATCATATTTTTATTTGACCAAATTTGAACAGTTGAAATTTTGAATTTCACTAAATAACAACTTCAAACAAGATTTTGAAACCTTAAATGATTTCTACAATAAAAGTCATGAACATAAAAGTTATTGAACTCCTCACTGTCTACAACTTTTATTTTCGTCACTTCTTCATATGACAAAGTATTAGGAAACATTGTTCATAAATTCACATATGACTCATAGTTTCATGAACTATACGAGAAACATGTTGATTTATAAACAATGTTTTACTATCACTTTGTCAGATGAAGAAATGATCAAAATAAAAGTTGTAGATCTTGATGAGTTATACAACTTTGGTATTCATCACTTTTTCAGCTAAAATCATTTAATGGTTGAAAATCTCGTTCGAACTTGTCATTTTTTTAAATTTGAAAATTTGAAGTGCTCAAACTTTGTCAAATCAAAAGAATGATCAAATCAACACACTAACTTGATAGGGCAAGATTTTAGAAAATTTTAGAAAAAAATCATCACATTTCGAGGTAGTATGAGGGAGAAAGACTAGTTACAAATTTTATCAGAGATTAAAAAGAAAAACCACAACTGTTCATGATGATCAATGATGAACAAGTGTGATTTCTCTTTTTAATCTGTGGCTGAAACTTGTAACTAGTTTTTCTCCCTCATACTAACTCAAATGTGATGGTTTTTTCCCTAAAATTTTCTAAAATCATGCTCTATCATTTTAGTTTAGTCATCTATCTTTGTCACTAATTTTGAACAATTTAAATTTTAAATTTCAGAAAATGACAACTTCAAACCTGATTTTCAAATACTAAATGATTTTAGCTGTAAATGTGATGAATATAAGAGTTGTATAACTCATCAAGATCTCCTACTGTTATTTTGGTCATTTCTTCATTTCATAAAGTGTTAAGTGATTTCATAAAGTTTTAGTAGTAATAGAGTGGATGTTCAAATAGAGTCATCTGGATGTTGCAAAGGGTAGTCTCGCACACATGCATAAAATGTAGCCTCACACACATACAAAAATATGTAGTCTTACACACGTACATAAATAGATAGTCTCACACGCATACATAAATGAAGTCTTACAAACACACACTTACACAAACACTCCATGTTCAACAACTAGCTAGCCCGCTGTAACGACTTTCCCCTTGACACCTTTTCATTCCCATGGCATTATGTCTTTGGGAAGGTTCTTTTCCATAACACTGATCTTCTTAGGAAAGTCTGTGAATAGCGGCATCTCATCGTAGTTATTGTAAGCTTCAACATCGTCCACGCCATCAACTTCAATAATGTGTTGTTTCCCGGAGGCAACCACGTGCTTTGTCTTCTTCTTCGGGGGGAGGTTACTTTGTGGGTCAGACATATAGAAAACTTGTGCGACACGTGAAGCGAGCACCCAAGGGTCATCTTGGTAGCCTAGATTCTCGAGGTCTAGGACTCTCAATCCGATCTTATTCAGTTGGTGTTGTTTGATCCAGCGGCATCGAAACAGGGCCACCGTTATATCCCTTCCATAGTCAAGTTCTCATATCTCTTCAATGATGCCAAAGTATTAGATCTTTCGCCCTAATCCATCGAGAGCCTCTATTCAAACACCGTTGTTTTGGTTCACATATTTACTATCCTTTGCGTGGGTATAGTACGTATACCCATTGATGTCATAAGCATTCCAAGATGTCACTTGTCTCGATGGCCTCCGCCAACCTACTGATGGTAATAGAGTCTATGGTTTCTCCAGGCGATATGTTTTGGTCCTTCAACCATGTAGTTAGTCGTTGCTTGTGTTGTTTCATGACCCAATCATCCGAACGGCTATTTCTCTCCGCCATAATGATAGCCAAGTGTTCATCAATATACGGTTGCATCAGTTGTGTACTCTACAAGACACAGTAATGTGTCCGACTCACCTCTTTGTAATCATGGTCGATGAACACTTTTCTACCACTGGTGCCCTTCCCAGCCAGCCTAACCTTATGACGAGAATCGGGTTTACCAATCCCTTTCTGTACTTTAGGTACTCTTGACAGCACTCGATGACTTCTTTAGTACTGTAACCCTCTATCATGGAGCCCTCTGGGTATGCTCGATTATGCACATATCGACTTAGAACCGACATGAACCGCTCGTAGGACCACATTTCATGCAAGTAGCAAGGGCCAAGTGCATGTATTTGATGAACCATGTGAATCATGAGATGTGGCATTATATCAAAAAAGCAGGAGGTAAACACATCTCCAGATGGTTTTGTGTCTCCACCACAAATTCATGTAGGTCACTCAGCTCTTCCTTGCCAATCGTCTTCTGTGAGATCTTCGAAAAGAAGTAGCACATGCGGGTGATGGCCATTTTCAAGAACTCTAGCTTTATAGCCCTGATTGCAATAGGTAGAAACACTATCAGCATTACATGGCAATCATGAGCCTTGTAGTGTGTTATTGACAAATCCTTCATCGACACTAGCTTCTTCACATTTGCTGAAAACCTAGTTGGGACTTTGATCCCCCTCAGGAAAGTGCATATAGCTCTCTTCTCGTCTGGTGTTAGGTTGAAGCACGCCGCAGACAGAGTGTATTTTCCATTAGCCTCAGGTACCGGGTGAAGCTGTGGCATCACGTTTAGCTGCACCATGTCTTTCTATGCTTTTCAGACCATCCTTTGACTTGCTTGTGTCCATCAATGTAGCAATGAGACTCTCAAAGACATTTTTCTGCACGTGCATAGCATCAATGGCATGGGGGACCTCCAAGTCTGGCCAATAAGGCAGATACTGAAAGAAGATCGATTATTTCTTGAAAGGTACGCCTTCGACAGGAGGTGTGCTTCTATCTCTGTTCGTCCCATCCGTATTCTTCTTTCCATAGACGACGCGTATGTTTTTCACCATTCTGTGCATGTGTTCTCCGTTATGACGTCTCTCCAGAGGGGGTTCAATCTCTGGGACGTTGTTATAAAATCTAAAGAACAATTTGCTGCGGTACTTGTGACTTGTCTTTAAGAAGCATCGGTTCCTTAGGTAAACTATCTTCTTGGATACATCCAGGTACACCCATGTAGTACCATCCAAGCAAACCAAACATCCCATCTTCCCTTTGATCTGTCCAGACAAAGCAAACAGCGCAGGGTAATCATTGGTAGTAACAAATATTATTGTTTTACATATGAAGTCCTCCTTTCGAAACGCATCGTACATCTGCTCCCCATGCCTCCATAGCCTCTCTATTTCTTGCATCAAGGGCTCGAGAAACACGTCTATATCAATGCCTGGTTGTTTAGGGCCAGAAATAAGAATAGTGAGGAGAATGTACTTTCTCTTCTGACACAACTATGTTGGGATGTTGTATATGGTCAAGATCACTGGCCATGTGCTATGGTCGCTCATCCTCTCATTGAAGGGATTCATTCCATCGGTATTCAAGCCAAACCGTACATTCCTTGGGTTATCGCTGAATTCTTTATACTTTTCATCAAACCTTTGCCACTGACTACAATCAGCCGGGTGTGCAATCTTATCATGATCTACCTTGCGCTCATCATCCCACCATGTCATGAGTGCGGTTTCTTTAGGGTTTAGGAAGATACGTCTTAAGCGGTCGGTCACTGGCAGGTACCACATTATCAGGGCAGGAATTCTTCTCTGCTTTGCATCGTTGTCTAATGGAGTGTCCTCTGGGGGCTGAGATTCTTGTACCACCTTTTTTGTACCATTCTTATTCCTCTTTTTTCCCGTGGAGGGTTCGCCCCACCGTAAAGGTCATTGTTCTTGTACCGGCTGGCCCCACATCGGGGACATTTATCCAGTGACTTGAACGTTTCGCCATGAAAAAGTATACAGTGGTTGGGGCATGCATGGATTTTTTCAACCCCCATTGTCAATGGACTTATGACCTTCTTCGTTTGGTATGTGTTGGCGGGAACTGAGTTTGGTTGTGGCAGCACCCATGATAGGAGATGCAATAGATCATTGAAACTACAGTCTGACCAGCCGTACTTAGCCTTCAGGATGAGCAGCTCAAGCACAAAACGTAGCAATGTCGAATGTGTCGGACAGCCCTTTTCAACACCATACATAGTCTCCTTCGATGCTTTTGTCATAATTTCTAAATTTTCTAGACCTTTCGGGCTATTTAGTAAAATCTCTGGTCCAAGGGCTCGAATCATGTCCTCCAACTCATCTTCATCCCCGACACGTGCTCCACCATCATTATTGGCACCACCTTCGTCGTTACCATCCCAACCACCAGCATCACCACCTTGTTCATTACCAAACTCGAAATCCATTCGTGCATCAAGCTCTGCTGAATATTGGGACAGAGATTCTATGGTTTCGTCATCGTATTCCTCCTCATCCTCGTCGTTAACAATAACCATTTCACCATGATGAATCCACACTGTGTAGTCCTCAACAAATCCTCGTATAATCAAATGTGATCTGATGATAGTCACATCTGTCCATGCCATACGGTTCTTGCAATTTTTACAGGGGCAAATAATTGTATCCTTATTCTCTTTCAAAGTCGTTGCATGCTTCTTTGCGGCTTCAATAAATTTATCCACCTCTTCACGGAAACCTGCCTTGAACCTTAACGAACCATACATCCAAGAGTTCATGTACTCCATCTTTTACAACAACAACAAAATAAACATTAAAGGACTACTTATTCAGATATATATAAAAATGAATCAAATTAATAATTACTTGAGAATAATTATATATACTTCAGATATATATATGAATATAAATCTAATATTATTACATGAAACATACAAACACACCATGGTAGAGGAAAATTAATTAATGGCCCATTTATCCATAAATAATTAAAATACATATTTATTGATTACAATAAACAATTTCAAAGACAACAATTAGCAACAATTATACTTTACCCAATATCTTTCATACAAACCCTAGTCCAATTTCATCAAACATAAATTTACAAAAACAAAATTAATAAAAAAACCAAACCCTAGATCTAGATCCACATGCACATGAAACATTCATAAAACTAACTAATTGTTCACTAAATTCAAGAAACATGGACCAAATAAGGGTATGATCTTGTTCCCCTCCCCAATTTACCCTAGTACATTTAAAACTTGGGTCTAATTTGCTTCATAAGTAGCTCAAGCACCATAGAAGAGAGAGAAAAATAAAATTCTAATTACTCACTAACCAATCATTAAAACTTAAAAAAAGTGTGGCATAGCATTTTCTTACCTTCTACAACCTCTCTACCAAAGGATTTGAGACCAAAACATTTCCCCTTAGTAGAGCAATTTTTGGAAGGTGCCCAAAGTCTCCCCACCTTTCTTTCACGGGTTGAAGTGAGTGACCCGAGGAGAAAGAAGGTGCTGCTGTTGTTATATATGTGTGGCATTTGTAGGGACGGCTGATGATTGAGCCGCCCCTATAAATCGGAGCCATTTATACGGGGCCATTTGTAAGGGCGGCTCAATCACCAGTCGCCCCTACAAATAGCAACTTCAGGAGCGGCTGGTGATTGAGCCGCCTCTACAAATCAGATCTCATTTGTAGGGGCGGCTCGTAACACCAGCCGCCCCTGCTGTTTTATTTATAAGGGCGGCTGATGTCTGGGCACCCGAGCACGTCACTATATGGGCGGCTCCATCACCAGCCGTCCCTATAAAAAATTTAAACCGTTGCTAAAAAATCGCTTTTTACGTGGTGCAAAACGCAACGCAACGTAACACCCAGCAATGTAATTAAGCTACGGCTTGCTTAATGATTCCATCCACGTGCGTGATCTGGCCACTCTTTGTGCCGTTGCTAATAGCTGGCTACATGGGCTCGCTTCAACCAAGATTAACGAACTCTCTTGCCGCCAGCTGCGATATACTAGGGCCCAACTTTTTAAAAGTTGGTGTGAAACTAAACAAGAGCTAAGCTACGGCTTGCTTAATGATTCCATCCACGTGCGTGAATTAGTTAACTCTTTTGCCGTACATTTAATAGCTCCATACAAACGACTAAAAATTGATCCGATGGAACCAAGATTAACGAACTCTCTTGCCGCCAGCTGTGATATACTAGCTAGTAATTGTCAATGATTTGGCACGGTAGAATATATATAGCCGTCGCATCAAGTGGCACATCGCCGTGGGACCAATAGTGAGCATAGAATAGAAGCACGCGATTTTTCTTCTTGTGTGCTTCTGTAATTTATTATATATACATCGACAAATAAACGGGGAGCTAGCTTAACTTAAGCCAGTCAACGATTATTGCGACGTGCAGAGAACGGAGTGACGAGTGAGACTGGTAGGAACGTTCTTTCTACTCTGCGAAAACGGAGTGACGAGTGATTTTTAAGCTGCGATAGATCCTGGGACCCAAACGATTAATGACAACCGGTGCAGCGCACATCGGATGCAGGGGCCGGACGGAGCTTGGCCATGGAGGACGACTTGACCTGGTAACCGATCGATTCACACGGCGCGTACTTGGAAGCAGGTCGTTGTTCCGTTCCGGGACCGGAGGGGGACACGCGGCGCCTGCGCCACGGTATCCGGTACACGGTACACCGTACATGTTCAGCCTGATCGCTTGTTGGTTTTAGTCATGATTTATCAGTCAGCCAACAGTATTTTTCTCTCACAACAAACCAGCATCAGCCGAGTTTATCAATCTAAAAACCAACCAGCAAACAGGCTCGTTAACCAGAGAGCCAAAGTTGGCAGGTCCCGCACTGAAGGCTCCTGAGTCACCCCGTCTCAGTGATGCTGCAGGGCTGGCCGCCTGGCCGCCGTTTGGTGATTCAGATTCAGGGGTAGACACGAACCCGGCTGGCCGGCTCATGCACGTCGGCAATGCGGTGCCGGTGCGTACGTCGGCTGCTGCAGCTGCGAGCTCGCTATCTCGCTGGAAGAAGTCTATGTAACTCCCTCAGCTTGGGCACTATGGTTATTTTACCCTCTTAAACTTTGAAACCTTTTAACGAACACATTAAAAGTTTTTCAAACCGTTTAATTCACCCCCTTGAGTGGTTTTGGCAGTTGGTTTTGTCTACGTGGCACTCCAACCTGGTAGTAAAAGACCCGCTGGTGGTGGAGCCTAGCTGTCAAACCCCTTTACACCTTCAACCGCACCTCAGGAGGCCCGCGCGCGTGGCCTGCTTCCGCGCCATGCTCCGGGGCATCGTCGGGGTCGGGGTCCAGGTCCGGCGGCTCCGGGGCGAGGACCAGCCTAGCCACGTCCGTCTACGACATGCGCCTCAGCCTGGTCGCGCGCCGCTCCCAGAGCGTCGGGGACAGCGGTGTGGTAGCGCAGTGGCGACGGAGAAGCTAGGAAGCTCAGGGCTAGACCTGGTGGCGTTAGCGGCCGTCCATCTTATTCACGCTACAGGTGTTCACGCTGGAGACCCCTCGCGGCTGTGGCGGGACATGACCGTCTCCTTACCCCGGTGGTGCGGCCGCGACATGCAGCGTCAACACAGGCCTCACGCGCCACCACCCCTGGCCCTGGCCTCACGAGCCACCACCGCAACACCGCCTGGGCGCGCCAGAGCACCAGTCTCGTGCCCAGCAGCGCAGCGTGCTCCTCCGCGGCCTTGAGCGGGGCTGGGACGGCCACAAGCTCCCTGCGCTCCTTGTCCACGAGCACCGCGGCGCCCACGGAGAGCTCGCCGAGCCACACCTCGAACGTCGCAATCTGCATCTACCTTTCAATGACGTGTGGGCCCAAGCACCAATGTGTCAATGTGAGCTAGCTTGGACCGCCACGTTGGCAAAACCAGGCCTGGTTTGGATACGTATATCCATCTCAATCCACATGGTTTGGAGTATAATAAAATTTAGTTTAATTTCACTCCAATCCACCTCAACCCATATAAATTGAGGACGAATACATGCGCATTCAAACAAGCCTCTTAGAAAATTTTATGGTGCTTGATAGGGATGAAGTAGACACGGTGCCAAAGGTTGAAAGATTATATAGACTTTTTCCTCCGCACAAGGACACGTTGACATTTAGTGGGCGCTTCTTTTCTTTTCAACTCCCAAGCAAACGACCCAACCGATCAAGCAGCGTTTCAATGAACTACTCCCTTGTTTCAATGAACTTACTCTCTTCATTCCTAAATAACTATCGCTTTTTTATTTTCATGCCATAAATTTTACTGAATTAATAGAAAATACATATAATATTTATATCTTTAAATAAATTTATTATAAAAATATATTCAACAATCTATCTTATGATATTAATTTTATACCATAAATATTAATATTTATATATTTTTGGTCAAAATTGTTTTTCGGAAGAGAAACAATAGTTATTTAGGGACGGGAGAAGTAATAGCATATATAGTAAAAGACGCAGAAAAAAAAAAAGATACTATTGTAAATAGCAAGCCAGTGCAGAATGGCACTGATTGATTCAACGATATTACAACAGTTGGACGGTGGAACAACACCGATTAGAGTTCATGGCCACTGGGCAATGCATAAATATCACGACTGCAACCGTATGTGCTAGGCAGGCAGGCATATCAGAAACCAAGCTTTGATGAAAGACGGGCGGGCAGCACCTTCAATATTTGTCTCAATACAAATATCAAAATCGATCTCAGAACAATCCAAGCCCCGCAGTGAAGTTGAACAGACGACAAAACTCACGCCTTGTGCCGAGCAAAACTCAACTAACAGGAAGGAACTCACCGTCTCGTCTGTAAGAAATCAGGGGCCAGCTCTCTATTCGTCGGGCTGCTACCTCGATACTCCCTCCGTCTCAGGATAGAAGGCGCCACTCCCTCATGCACCAAGACCAAGAAGCAAAGGCCTTTTTTTCTCCATCTAATTTATTGTGACGCCGCATGCGTGCATGCAGAAACGGTCAGCCAATTAGTAGCTTCTAGCATTCATGCAAGCATGCTACACAAATGCATTGGCGCGGGAGCCCAGTAGTCAATTTGGTCCTGCATTAGATGTTGCATGCAAGAGTTAAAGTGCGGGCGCCTTGTATCACGGGACTAAGGAAAAAAACAGTTACGCCTTGTATCCTGAGACGGAGGGAGTATGTACTTAGTCATAAATCTTCGCCACTGGCTCCAGATCGCCCAGCTCGGTGTAGCAGTCCGCTATGGCACCGTAGGCCTCGGTGCAGCCAGAATCTTCAACTGTCTCCTTAGACAGCTCCAGAACTTTGGTGTACTGCCTCATTGCTTCTCGGTACTGAGCCTTTGCAGCAACGCACCTAATCAGAAGCCAAATAGCGAGTGAGGAAATTCCCAGGTCATAGATAGACTTCATGAGAAAAGGCGTACTGACGCTTTGTGTCTGCCTGTGCTGGTGACTGAAGCTTAAAACTAGAGTAGAATTCTTTTCTATGGGGATGATAAAGAAGGTTGACAAAAATCGTGCATGAAAATAAAAATTAAAGCACCACTATAAACCAATACAACAAGAACAAATTATATAAGTTTGTTCATTCGAGACAACTCAGCCATAGGTTTGAAACATAATCAAAGTCAGAATTTGCTTCAAGTGATCTCCAGCATGTAAATAAATCTCCAAAGTTAGACTAAGTACACATGCAGATAAAAATCTACAGTATGTATCTTTGGTATGTAGCTATCTGAAGACTCAACAATCCATTGCGATTTGCGACCCTTTGCATCTGCTGTGTATTTAATTTTTGAAATTGCAACTACAAAGAAGGTTGACAAAATATTTTGTTTCTGGAAAAAGCATTAAACACCAGTATAAACTAAAGCAACCTCAACAAACTACATAACTTTGTTTGTTGGAGGCAACTAAACAAAAAGATGGATATATCATATATGGATGCATAACCATGCAAGAGTATGACATTCCAATCTTATTATAAACTAAACAATACTTCCATCTCTCTTTTCTGTAAATCCGCAGCAGTACCTTCTAAACAGCAAGTGTTTGAATGACATGGTAAAGTGGAAAGGTACGATCAATATGAAAAACTTTTTTTCGTTTGCTAAGGTGAGCTGCAAAGGATTAGGATTGCAGTATTGGAGAGTATGGTAACCTATTTTTGGAACCCAACAGCAGCTGATGAATCAGGATGCTCCGTTCTGGCATAGAAGTAGGTTATGCCAAAAATATTCGAAGTAAAATTAGAAATGAATAATTGGGAGGAAATGATGACATAATTCAAAAACCAAACATTTGATAGATGTACAGGGATGCAACAGTAGAAAGATGTCCATAACTTAAACATTGTTGGGCAACCATAGTTTGGGATGCCCAACTCAAGCTCATTAGAAATAATTTCAACATCAAGGTTGACAGCAGAGATATTCTCAATATCAGTAGGATTGATCAAACTGTGAGATGCCACTATTTAGGAAAGCGGAATAAATCAAATTTATCGCCTAATAGAGGAGATGAGGTATCTACTTATTGTGTATATATTTTAGATGGCAGCTGATATTGCCCAAACAAAAAATATATCTTGTATGACTGATCTTGGCAGTAGTTTTACATGGTTAGCATCTTAAGGTGGCGGATGGTATATAAAATACCATGTCAGTGACTCATGTGTCAGTGACACATGTTATGCTAGTGTTCTTTCGCCTGTAAAGGTCGTATGGCATTTTGAGCAAAGAACAATAAAGCATTTCATATGGGAGTTCATATTGCAAAGAACAATAAAACATTTCATATGGGAGTTTCATTAGATAAATTAGAAAAATAATGTCATACTATATTCTTTTCCTTCTTGTGCAAGATGTGGAGCTCTTTTCTTTGTGGGACTAACTCTTCAATTTCGTAGTGAAGATGTAACCTGAAATATCAAAGGCATATGAATCAAACTAATGATGAAAGCAGGGAAATATGCAAGGGCTAATTGCACACTGACACACTGAAAGTTTGGTTCTGCAGGTAACGCACAGTAGGCACCCAATCATTGGAAGAAGTAACATATGGAATAAGAAATAAATATGGATAAAATCTTTCTGCTTGTGAAGGAAAACCACAAATACTGTCCGATCCAGTTATTACTATCCAATAACATTGCCTTGCTCTCTCGATTGCTCCATGCTCCATCTGTTTACCGAGCCGACTTCTGCCGGTAACAGATTGTACACCTCGACTACCACTGACCTGCCCCACATACATCCTTACACACGCAGCAATGCATAACCTAAAAGCTATAATGACACGGAAATGGAATAACCAGTAACAAAACATGTCCAGCAGATCAAATTTTGATTAAATGTATCTGTCTGCGTGTGCATCCTATATAAATTGGATCAGCTGGACAAGAAATGAAAAACAGGAAGCAAACACATCACCAGCATTAAAAAATACCAAGATAAATGAACCAAGTTTTGCTGTTCAAGACATCCACGGACAGAAACCACCCGGTCCAATGTGACGCACACCGGCTTGACAGACCAACAACAATGCACAAATGCCTACCAGGATCCTAAGACCGACGCTATATAGGTATCCTTTCGTTCATCTGTGGCAAATGAACTTGGCACAGCCACAAAAGAAACCTCCCATAACCAACAAACCAAAACCATCCCACATTAAGAAACGACCGCCTGGTTTATCATCCCCTGGGCCCATTGCGCAGTCGCCCGAACTTCATCATCCAACTCTTGGGCCTGGCACTCCCTCAAGAACTCAACATGGAATAGGTGGGTCTTGAACAGATCCTTTGAGCTCTGGCCAAGCGTGTCTGCGAGATCCCCAAGGACAGCAACTGCAGCCTTTGTCACACTGTCATCCCTGATGGCACAAACAACAAAACAGGGATATATTATAGCTGTAAAACAACAAAACAGGGATATATTATAGCTGTAAGAAACAGGTAACAAAAAAATTGAACAGAAATTACAATGTAAATGAAAGGCACCTGCTCCTATCTTTGAAGACAGCTTCAGTGAACTGTAGTAGATGGGTTGCATATGGGATCATCAGCTGAGCTTTTGGGCCCTTGATGCCCTGGAGTATACCAGAGTATGCCTCAAAAATGCCGCGTCTGAGCTGGTTGCCATAATCAACCATATCATCATCACTCTGATCAAGAGTACCAAGGAGTCCTGCAGCTCCTTGGAGCATCGGCATGGCATATGGTAGGTATTTCTCAAAATTCTCACCAATAGCAAGAGCAATGTCTCCAAAGCATGAGAAAATCGGAGGCTTCACAGACCGATTGAGCATAGAGCTTGATAGGTCCTTAAGAAGAACAGTCATAATGCGATCACAGAAGGGCAAAATTTTATCTTCCAAGGCACGACAAATATCACCAACCACCCCAACAGAGATGGAACACACTTGGTACTCTTCATAATTCTGCAAGCCAGCCTCCAGGTATGTGAAGAAGTTAGGCATGTATTTAACAAAATCTGGACCAGTAGCATATGCAAGAGCACCAATTGCAAGCATTGCTTCTTCATGCACAGTAGAATTGTGGCAGGCAAAGACACGCAGAAACAGCATCATCAACTGATCAGCAGTCTGTGAAATTATGGACTTTGCATCTGTGCTGCTCAGTTTCTGGATGATGACCTGCAGAACACCACATAGCAAAGCCTGCAGATCGCTTTGCTTCTCCTTATCACCAGAAGAAAGTATATGGAGATCAAATGTAAGGTTTAATCTTCTCATGATCTCCTGCAACAATTGGCCTATGATGCCTGAAGTTTCAGGTATATTGCTGACTCTCACAATCTCATTCAGTGCTTCATAAGCAGAAGCACGAAGCCTGAAATGGGTGGTATCAGCACGGTCCGCGGCAGAAAGAAGAGTAGCAATGATATTAGGTAGATAAGGTGTGAGCACAGAAGACATTGACTCTGCATCTTCATAACCTTGGGCAAGAAAATAAATAGCTCCACAGACTTTCTCAGCCACATTTGGAGCATCTTTACTACTCTCAAGCAACACAGACATGATATGAGGAAGGTTTGAATTATTTATGATTGGGTTTGCACCAGCTGGAGAATGCAAGAGCTCAAATACCCTCCCAAGAGTCCAAGCAGTCGTATCTTTTACCTGGCTGTTTGCATCATTCATTGAGTTAAGCAAGAAATCAAGACCAGCCTGGACTAGTGGAGCAAGTTTTTCAACAGAGGGGCCTTCAAGGATAGAACCAAATGCAAAAGTAGCCGCCTCGCGACAATGCCAATCAGGCTTTGTGATGTTGGCCTCGACAAATGGCATCACAAGAGGGACAACTGCATCACCAACAGTTCTAGAAATGAGTCCGAGGCACGTCCCACCACTCATAGAAATGTTCCAAACATTATCATCTTGATCTTGATCTTCCTCTTGCTTCAACAAAGTTTCTAGCAGCATCGGCACAAGTGAAGGGAGGGCCTTTTCAATAAAGCGAAAGTGTACAGTAGAGTTGCCATCCTCAGATCCCTCATATTCATCTTGGAGCGCAATCTCTTCATCACAAATAGCGCTCCAGAACTCAACAGCTTGAAGTGCAACCGGTTCCTCATCACCTTTCACTGCATTAGCTGTCAGGTTGAATATGGTTTGCATATAAGGACCTAAGTGTGAATAATATGTGGATGCTATAGCAACAAGGCATTCAAATGCAGCCTGTCTGATCTCCACTTCTTTAGACACAGCAGTCTCACAAACCACCTTCATTATATAATTCCTCTCCATTTCATTTGCAAAGTTACTCTCAGCAAAGTCAAGAGCATTATATAGGGCTTTAACTGCAGCAAGACGAACTTCAGGGCTGAGCTCTGTCTGGTTCATTCCCTGGACAACAGCAGTCAGAACAGCATTCACTTGGTCCTGCTCCATGTCCTGTGGAGAAATCTCCTCACACACATACCCCAATGCCTCTAGTGTTGCTTGTTTCAAAGGAGCGGATGCACCTGGAGAAGTCATGTTGCCCAGTAATTTGGCAACAAGGTCTTGCCATTCTCGACGTGGTATCTCAATTGATGCAACCTTGGCAATGACTTGTGAAGAGGTATGTCTTGCATCATGCACCGAAGATCCTAGTGTCACCAGCAACGACTCCTTGATCTTCAATTTGACAGATGGATCCACGCTTACCCATTGCTGAGTCAGTATCTCCTTTTTCGCAGAATCCTTTGCGTCCAAAGAATTCTTAAGGATAATACCAGCAAGCCTTCTAGACTCCGGAGGTTTTTCATCGTTCGAGAGCTCTATTGATAAGGAGAGGAGGAAGTTAGGAAGATTCTGCTCCTGGAACTGCGTGAGGTTGTCTTCTGCTACTGTTCGAAGGTTAGCATCTGGAGATTGAGCAGCTAGCAGAACCTGAGTGATATCCATGGCTGTATCTTACAAAAAAAAATGACAGATTTTCAGTCAGCAAAGAATTACAGAAAATCAACAAGCAACATAATACATCAACAGTGCAGATTACTAAAGGTCAGTCAGACAGAGACAGTTGAGCGTAGCTTAAATTGTTCACAGCACAGATATTAGCCAAACAACTAATTCAACAAAGGCACTGTATGCAAATTTTTCATCCATATTAAAGCACGTATCCATAATATTTGCTTAGCCTCATCAGCAATCCAAGATTATCACTAAACACCTAAATCAGCCAATGTATCTGTGCAACCATTCAAAGCTAAAGAACATGCTCAAAGAAGCCATAAATCATACAATACAACTTGAGCAGAAGATGAATAACACCATAAGCGATTTTTAACCTAATAACAGAAAAGGACGCCATGCAGCCTATGGGCAATGAAAAATTACACAGCAACAATATTCATGATACAGCTGGATATTACATGAGAAGAAAACATAAATATTCCTTCTTAATATAATGATATGCAGCTCTCTTGCGTGTTCCAGAAAAAAAAAACATAAAGAAATGCAACAGTGTAAATATTGTACACCCAAATTGCAAATAAATATATTATAGGATGAACAGGTATATCGCCCAACAGAGAACAAACACACATATCTACACCACATTGTATGAATACATTGATCCACCAAACTTAGGCACAACATGACCATGAGTGACTAGATGCTGGCAACATATTAAGAAAGGAGATGACCAGAGTTTCAACAAGATTAAAGACCCCATTAAGCACATACAGCCTGTGTCTCAGTTAAAATCCAAGGAATAAAAAAGGCAAACCTAAGGCTAAGGCAAATGGACACCAAAGTGCTTCACACGATTTGATTGAAGCCAAGCCAGATGGATGTAATTACTACATGGGCGAAGCTAGGCCCTTTCACCGGGGTCCTCGAAATCCTAATAATTTCTTAACAAATCCTTTACATCTCTAGCTTAATTCTATCATTTTAATGGAGTTGACCCCAACGTCATTTCCAGCTGGATTCGCCCAAACATTAGCAACAGAGAACACTGCCAAAAGAGGACTACGCAACAACAGAAGCACTTGTCCGGAACCGTTTGTAACGGTTACCCAGTGCGACCCTAAAACCTTCTCCATGCCTTCCCGACACTTGGTGAACATAATCATCTGCCAAATCGTGATATGAACAACTTCAAAACGCTGAAAACTACAGACAAACTTTATAACTCGCACGGCAGCGAAACAAAGCCTACCGCGTAAATCAACACCTACATGACAGAGGCCAGGGGGATTCTGCTAAACCCTAAACAAAAAAAAACGGAAAAAATGAACCGCTACTAGAGCACTGCATTACTCACGCAGCAAGCAAGCTTATACCCGACGAACTCTACGGATTCCAGAGAAACAAACAATCAGATTAGAGCGGCAGCATCGAAACGAACGATCCCGCGGACCGAAAAGAGCGATTTATCCGAGCAAAAAAAGGGATTAGGGTTCCTTACCGCGCAGAGGAGAAATCAACCCAAGCCTGGATGGATCCCCGCTGCGGCGCTGCACGCGAGCCCAAGAGATCCGGCGGCGGCGCGGAAGGGACGCTAGGGTTCGGGGCGGTTGGGGAGAGCGGAGGGTGGTTTAGGAGATGCTTCCCCGCTCGCCTATTCTATTCAAATGAAACGCAACTCCGGCGGGGAAGGGGGAGGGTGAAAGGAAGGAGGCGGAGCGGAGGAGGGAGGCAGAGGCGGCTAGGGTTTAGGAGGTGGGGGTGGTGGGCTGCGGGCTGGCGGCCTGCTTGCGTGCCATTGCCAGCTCAGCTGCCTTCTCCATGCTGTCGGGATAACCGCTGGCCCATTTGCAGCGAGCAGGAGGTGGCGCTAGGGTGCGGATGTAGGAGACAAAAGGAGAAAGGCCGAAAGGGTGGGAGTGGCGGCAGCGTGGGGGTGAGGCATGGGAGAGCAAGAGATGTAGGGGTGCTAGGTTGCTAAATGTTGAGCCGTTGTTTGTTATTGGGCTAGAAGGTGTTATAGGGTTGCTAAATGTTGGGCCGGTGTTTGGTACTGGGCTAGAGGGTGTTAATGGGCCTTTTCTATATATCGAGTTTATCAGATTCTTCGGTTCGAAGACCGAACTAAGTTTGGTTAGTTCAATTGCTTCAAACCAAAGATCAAATTTATGACCGAATTTTTTTGTCTTTTGTCTCGGTTAATTAAGCCCAGGCTAGCATCAACGGCAAATTGAAATGGCCTACTGTACATCCATTGACTTCTCGGACGTGCGTAGTTGAAGGGTTCTTCTTCTGGTACCTTAGCTAGTATTATTCTTAACGCACCCATCTCGCACAGGCGGGCAGCATTGGTTGAGGTCGCAGCTCCGCTCGCGTCAGGGCTTGGCACCTCGCGCCCTTGGCCAGCCGATGTCGTTGGGGGGAGCTGTCGCAGCTGCTGTCGTCGGGAGGGCATGTGCATCAGAGCGGTCCCCATCCGAAGGTAGCACCTGGTGGCATGGCCTCGATGTGGCATTGCGGCGGCGAGACGCCGAGCTCTCCACCTGCGGCCTCCCGAATCTTCTCGTTGGTGTTTAGGTCCAGCGTGTCGAGGATGTCGCCTAGGTGGCATGTAGCAGCTGCAATGTTGTACGCTGCTCGAGAGAAGCGCGGTGCGCTAGGAATCTCCATGTGGCAAAATCGTCAGAAATAACATATTTTTGGAAGTGTTTGTCTTCTCCCTATACACTAAGCACCCGAAAATGAGTTACATTGACAGTTCGGTCGAGCACACCTCACGGAAGAACTCGAAATAATCCACGTTTTACCTCCAGAATCCAATAATGAGTACTTGTTTACAATACTTAGTCCATTTCAAACAATAAGGGTTCTTGAAAATTATTTATTACAATACCATAGTTCAGAATGCGATAATTAAATAGCGGAAAGAAAATAAACATCTAGCGGAAACGATATAAGGATCCATGCCCACCAGAAGAATCCTCCACACAAGAGCTACTCCTCAAACTGCACCTGCAATAGGGATAAATAAACCATGAGTATACAATGTACTCGCAAGACTTACCCGACTAGTGGGAACAGTTTCGACTCCAAAGGATATGATAGGCAATATAGGTTTGTTGTTTTTCGTTTTGTTTGCAAAAAGCATTACTAGAAGTACGTCCTTAAGATCAAGTTTAATTAGCAGTCATGATTACTTTATTAACTAACCATTCTAGGTAGTTACATGTACTACCTTTAAGCAAGGGTTGAGCAATGAGAACCATTTTATCATTTTTCATATTTCAGTTCTTACTACGGTGCTAAATCATAGTCAAGTCGTGTTGTCTCACGGAAACGGCGATTCGCGAACCAATGTATCCCAGCTGGGTACCCCGAAATATACGCCCCGTTTGTACCCTAGGCACAAATAAGACCAACCCATTCCACTCCTGTCACGGGATCTAGGTCCTCGTCTAAACTTAAACTCCAAGCCCCCCACACTTGAGACCCCGATTTCGGTATGGTGCTTAGACCTCCACCTTTCCCCGCCTCCAATTAATCGGTCTGGAAAGAGCCGAAACCCACGACAAGAGCGTAACGAGCCTTCCCGCTCACATAAGCAAGTATATGCTTAGGATAATAAGTCTGTGACCTGACTACCATCCACAGCAACTGACGGTCCTCAATCAACACGGATAGGGAAAACAGTGTAACCAAGCTAAGCCATGTAGCTACGGGACACAACTCGTCACACCCACAATAACCCATACCATATCCCTATCCGGTCTCCATTTTTCTTTCATCATTTTTATCATGAGAGTAATTATACTAATCATCTATTGTGAGTAACGGCAGGTTACTCACGCTACCGAAAATCTAAGCATAGCAGCTACTCGAACCTGCACTAGTAAGACTTATAGGACGGATATATCTATATATGTGGTTTCCATAAAATTCATGTAACATAAATGCACATCACATATATATACGGTGATTATAAAAAAATAAGGGTTATGCACCGGGGCTTGCCTTAGACAGGCGCAGCGTCAGTTGAATCAGTCGTCGGTGGCCGGGACCTCCTCCTGCACGAGAATGTCCTTCTCATGCTCCTCGACGATCTCCTCGAACTCGCGATCGTCATTGGTCTTTATCTCCACCAACTCGTTCTCTACATGCATGCGATGATGATGCAACACTTAGCATTTATACAATAGCAACTCTTAAATTAAGAATACACATACTAAGTTAATAAGCTAGCTCTAATGACTAAGGTAATAAGCCAACTATCATCTTCATCAAGCAAAGTGTTGGGTTCAACTAACAAACACTTAGCTTTGCAAACTAAGGATATATCTCTATTTCTACTAATGATTTTATAGATATTGAAACAAAGAGCATTTAACTACCCTAATACTTAGTCTATTCTAAGGCTACAAAAATTACAGTGAGCACATAATAATATAATAAAGCTACTATATAAATTTCAGGACTAAAACTATCACCAATTTACCACAAAAAATTCTACAACGATTAACTTAATAATATGAAGCATTCTCAAATGATTTAATAGCTAGTAGTATCAACATGTATATATATAAACTAATTATACCATCAAATATATCACAATTTTAGAAACCTAACAAAATTTGTTTCATAATTTTTGGACACCTACACGATTTTATATTAATTGCCAAAGATCAGCTTAGAAATTAAATTAGAAAACCATCACTAATTTCCTAGAAAAAGAAAAGCAAATTTCCCGCGCGGTCCACGCGAGCGCCGGCCCGCACGTGAGACGGCCCACGGCAGGGGAGCCCGCGTGCGCTAGCGCTTTTGCAAAATAGATCTCGACCTTCTCCCGAATTACAACTAAGTCCTAACGCTATTTCCCCCCCTCTCTCAAACCTTCTCACTTAACCCTCTGGCTTTTCTGGAATTCCCCAACGCGCACCTTCGGCGACTCAGCGCGCAGTGGCACGGCGGCGGTGACACAGCGCGGCCGCGCCGGCCACCTGGGACCTGCGGTGACCCTCCTAACGGGTCGGTCACCATCTCTAACCCGAGCGACTACGCTAAGCGGCGGTGCGGGGTGACATGATTTGCTGGGGAAGGCTACAGCGGCGCGTGGCCATCCGCGACGGCGGCGCCACTGTTATGGCGAGCTGGGGCAGCTATAGACCTAATTGGTTAGCGCGCGAGCATCAGGAGGCTACTGTGGACCAGGTTGAGGTGACGATTGGAGTGGAGGATGACGGAGAAGGGCTGGCCACGTGTGGCCGAGCCGTCCGACAGCGCACCACGGTGGCACGGTCGCGTCAGCAGTGACATGGAGGCAGTAGAGGTACAGCTGATGAGCGCAGGATGAAGAGGGAGTCAAGGTGAGGCTAGTGGTGCAGCTGATTGAGCACGAACTGCTAATGGGAAGGGTTGCCACCACGTCAGCCGAATCTGGCCTTAACGGCTCGGTGTTGGGAAAACTACAAAATTGGTGCTCGGTCGGGCACGATTTAAGGCGGGGTGGGGTTAGTTAGCAAGACGACTTAATGACGAAGCCAGGGACGTGATGAATCGGGTGATGGTGACTTAACCATGCCGAATTTGATGGCACAGCTCGGCGGCCATGGCAGCAGAGACGATAGCGGGGTAGGTCTGGCTCGGCTCGTCCTCGGTTTGGCGGGACACATCTGGCTGCTAGCGGAATGGCACACGTGCGTGTGCTACAGGCTAATGTGGTCAGAGGGAATGTGCGCGTGTGTCCCCAGCCCAGACCAAGCCAAGTGCGGCACAACGCCATAATGGCGAGAAGACGGCGTAGGGCAGCAAGGGCTAGCCCACGTGCGCGGTAGCAAGATGTAGTGGTAGCAGCCACAGCGCGGCAGTGCGAAGCAGGGATGGTAGCAGCGTGTAGGGTAGCAGCAGCAGCTGGTAGGGCAGTGGTGGCCTATGGGGCATCGTGGCCCGCGGCTAGCCGACAGTGGGAACTACGGTCCGGAGAGGCCAAGACGCAGCCAGGCCACGGCCAGGCTAGGTCGCCCTCGGCCGTCGGCGTGGCGGTGAAGACTGCAAGGCAGGTGAGAACACGGCTACACGGCGACACAGAGCAGCCGTGGTGGTAGATCACATACAGCGCGAGACCCGATCAACCAAAGGATCGTGTGCATGCACGAATTTTAAAGCATTCGTAAAAACTAAACTATCAGAGTTGAAGCTAAACCACCTTCACTATGCTTAAGAAGGCTTATCAGGCTACCAACTCGAGCTAAAACACGACACCACTTCTTAAATCGATTTCACAAAATAAATCCCTAAGCATGGCATTGTCTTGCTGTTAATAAACTTAAAGAATCTTCTAACGTCCTATTCGCTTGGCTTATAAGCCGTACTTTTTCAGCCAATGAACATTATTTTTCTCTCACAACAAATCAGTCAACAGTACTTTTAGCCATGGCTTATCAGCCAAGCGAACATAGCTTAAGTCTTGAGCTAAATTCAATTTCAAGTTCTATTTCTAAGCTATTAGAAATACTAGATAGCAATGTTATTTTTCTACAGCAAGAGTTGCATTGTCATCTACAAAATTTGTACTTCAAACTTTATTTAAGTATCACACACATGTTCTATAGTGTTTTTGCTTAATAAAAATTGGTTTTCAACCCTACTTGATATACATGAGCTATTGAATCAACTTTCATTTAACATTTTTATTGGTCATTTTAAGTTACAAGAAATTTATCTACACATTCTATCACATGCATCATCACATAAACATGATGCTCATGACTGGATTTAGTAGTTTGTTTAGGGCGTAACACCGAGGGTGTTACCCCCTACGTCGTTGTTGACTTCGCGCTGGACACTGAGCACGCGAATGAGAGCGCTACTCGCTTGTCAGCGCTCCATCTCTTCCCGCTTCAGCTCAAGCTCGATGTGCTCGGCTTCGAGGTCGACCTGTGAGCCTTGAGGTGCTCGTCTTTCTCCTAGAGGTAGGTGGCCTACCGGGTTGGAGTCAGGTCCAGGGGTGTGACTCCAGGCTCATCGGTGGGAGGATGCTCCCTATGGAGGTAGAAGCACTCGTGTCTTGGATAGAAACTTTTGACCTCATCGGAGTCGTACTCCGAGTCAACCATGAGAGTATCTCAAGGAAGACTCGCAGCGAGGAGACATCAATCCCGGTGGCACCCGAGAGGATGACACCTCATGGCATCTCCCTGCTTGTGAGTTGTTCTAGCTCGAGCTCAAACATGATTGTGGTGTTCCAGATCTCGTATGGGAGATCTAGAAGGGTGCACCAGAAGGATGTAGCCCCTCTCCGGTAATAATCTGATGGTGAACATTGGCTAGAGTATAAAACATCTGGCGACGCTCTGCCATGGTGGGGTTTAGACCCAAACCGAGGTGGGTTGTCAGGAGAGTACCTCCAAGTCAGCACGTAGGAGGCTAACTGGAGGGAATGATGCCGAGAACTCGTTGTCCTCCGATGACACCCCACTATAGAGGTGGAACTCGTCGTTGCGATCAATGATGTAGAGGTGGAGCTCGCCACTGCGATCAACGCCTGCCTAAGGGTGAAAGTGTTGCCAACGAAGATCGATGATCTCGTCGGAGAAGCGCACACCACCCTCGGGGGGCGATGCCTCCGTATCTAGCGATGAGGATGGTGGCTTGAGCCACCGAAGGGCGACGATCACACATGATGTTGCCTCGTACCTGGCATGCCAACAGTCGTGGTTTTGATTCCATGATAGTAATCTAGTTGTTCGACGTGGGTCGATGCTTGAGTCTCCGGTGGCTTAAGCACTCAAAACACAATGGGTTTATTTTGTTTTAGGCATCTGAGCCCTATGTTACAGTAGAGGTGTTCTTCGCATTAGAATGCTCAATCGAGTTCTTACAACATAAAGAGATAGGTGAAGGGGGCTCTATGCTATTGTTTTAGGGCTTTGGTTGCTCGGGCGACGAGCCGACCGAAGACTAAATGTCTCAATTCGCTAGGCTATGGTTCGATCGATCCCTTCTACATGAGCTCATGCCCCACCTTATATATGCAAGGGTGATGTGAGTAGAAGTTATGTGGTTACCAGGGGTTTTCCTAGGGCTTTGAGTCCTAAGCTTTGACTACCCTAGCGGCATCGGGTGTCATACTCCATCTTTGTGCGGTAGCCGACAACGCCCTAACTGTTCCATGACATCTTATGTCGCTGCCTGGAGCTGACCATCAGATGTTGTCTGCTGTCGTTGTGCCTTCCCAGGATTCGCCTCCTCTTGGCTTCCTTCATACGCTAGGATCCCACCCACATGTAGAGGGAGACTGCCCTATGGGCCCATCATCGTCCACATCGCAGACGCTCGGAAGTCCTTGTCGTGACGCATCACGCCCCAGGCATGACCTTGTGCCGGGAGTGGCTGAGCGGTGAAATAGAGCACCGGTAGGGTTTGACGCCCTATGACTCTATCCGCCTGTTAGGCTCTGGACACCTGATGAATTCCGGTATACCCTCGGTGTCGATAAGGTTGGAGTGTGGCCCGCCCTAGGACAACACCGTACTTGGGAGCGCTGGCTCGGCTGTTGGCCTTCTTTCCAAGGTTGAGAACCTCCTAGTCATAGGTCTAACTGAGACCGTCGAGTGTGGGTGACATGAACGGGGGCTTAGTGCCTTGACTCGTTTCCTTGTCGTTGAGGCCTTCTCTGGAAGGGGCCCAAGGAGACCCACCAAGCCATCCGTGGAAGGGCCTGAGGGTGCGCGTGAGCCCACCCGATAAGTGTAGCCCTCCAAGTCCCTAGTTGATTAAGAGAATCAATTAGGGGTTGATCGGATTGTCATGACATTAATCCGGGGACTTAATCTACCATATGTTTGATACTCAACAGTTTTCGAAGGAGTTCCTAACACACCTCCCCAAGTAGTTGCTCTAATCAAGGAGGAGTTGAGGCAAACTTGAAGAAACCTCTATATTTTAAATAATTGGTCACTTTGTAACCGTTTTTGAGCTTTCTCCCTTCGTTATGTAACCAGATTTTGTATTGTCGGCTTGCCTTTTCTTTTTAAATGTATATGGGAGTGCTCTGCAATGTTAAAAAAAAGAAAAAGTCTACATAACCCCATAACTATTAAGGGTGGACTACTTCACCTCCCAAACTATAAAACCGAATTTTCTACCCCCTGAACTTTAGAAAACCAGTCAAATAACCTCTTAAGCGGTTTTGGATGGTGGTTTTGCTATAGTGACGGTGGTTTTGTCCTTTTCTTTTTTATTTACTTTCGCTAAATTTTTGAAAAATCATAGTAAATCATAGAAAAATCATAAATTAGAAAATCTAATTTTGTTGGACTCCACGTGAGTATATCTACACAGTGAATATATAATATAGTATGTTTTAGTATAAAGTTTTTGCTGTAACTTTAGATCTATGTTTTTTTTAATTAATTAGAATAATCCATAGCTACAGCTTCTGTTGTCTAATTGTGGTGAATTGTATGCTTGAACTATAATTAAAATTTCATACTCATTGATCATGGATAACTTAGTTATAGATTTATTTAGGTTTATGCTTGTTAAATCTACGCTTTGTTTATAATTAAGTTATACATGATTCCATGAATATAAAATTTTTACTATAGTTCAAACATAAGATAATTAGCGGCTGAATTTGTCTAGCGGCTGTGTAATTAGGCTCATCTTTTCTTTTAACTAAAACAGGTTGTGTGATCGTCGCGTAGCTCCCGGCTGAATTTGCGTACACAAACTACACTTGCACACCCTTTTTTTCCACAAAAAAAAACACAGGCTGAGTCTACATTATGGAGCAGGTGCTGCCCGGCCGCGAGTAGGGGTCGTAGGCGACGCCAACCGGCGGCGGCGGCGGCGGGTAGTGGTAGTAGTACTGGATGTAGTCGGCGACGGGGTCGGGCTTCTTCTCCTCCTTCTTCTTGTCCTCGGCGACCTCGACGAGCTGCGCGTCGCCCATCTTCTTGCGCAGGTCGCTGGTGAGCTTGATGGAGTCGACGCCCTCGCCGACGACGACGACCTGGTCCTTGCCGGCGCCGGCGATGGCCACGGAGTCGACCCCGCCCGCGGCGGCCACCAGCGCCATGGCCTTGGCCCGGGACTTGTCGCTCGCCATCGGCACCTTGATCACGATCTTTTGCTGCGGAGAGTCAGGAGACACAGAAGCAGTGTCAGTTTGAGCCGAAATTAGGAGCAGAACAGACAGCGCGCAAACGAAGAATCGAGCTGTTGCAGTGCAGGTACCTTGGCCATGGCTGATGATTTTAATCCAAGCTTTGGAGTTTCAGAGAACGCCCCGCACGCGCGGATGGAAGAGGCTTGGAGTGATTTGGTGTGGAGATCCGACTGTCCGAGGGCTGTGTGGAGGCTCCTCGAAGCAGTTGCTTTGTTGTGGTTGGGCACTTTGCAGAGCAGTCTCCCCTGAGCTGCTATATAGCCGACTGGAGTGGTAGGCTAGGGTAGGATGCGATTAGAGAAAACAGAGCTCATCAACGCGAGATGAGCTATTGTTTATGATCTGGCCGCTGTCGTCACTGAGAGGAGAGAAGACCTGGACTCGGAGAGCGCGTGCAGGTCGCCTCGTCAGTCCCTTGTGGCCCCTCCCGATCCAAACGCGAAAGCCAAAGGGAAACCGTGTTCAGACTTTGGAGCCGAGCACACTACCGGCAGTCCGCTTGGCCGCTGTACGAGTAGGAAGCGCTCTCCAGCGGTCCTTGGTGCTCAAGGTTGTCCGTCCCGATCGGACCTGGTGGCCAAAATCAATGGCGACCATCAGGTGAGCGGTCCAGCGCCGAGAAGGAGGAAGCCCGAAACAGGACGACTGTTAGGGTCAAGACGACATGGACATGCACGGCTTCGTTCCGGCCGGAGAAGAGAACACCGGATGATCCGATCCCCGGCGATTCGATCTGTACCAATCAGGGGTTTATTCGCTTGGGCTTATTTGGCTGATAAGCCATGGCTGAAAGTAATGTTGGTTGATCTAGTGTGAGAAAAAAATATTATTTGTTGAATGAAAAAATACGGATTATAAAACAAAGTCAAGGGCCTGGACTGATGTATGGCGCAGTTCAGTGCTACGTAGAGTACGTACTGATGGGCAGACGACGGACACCACAGCCCCCGCACTGTACGTGTACGTCAATCGACTTCTCCGACGTGCGTGGTTGATATAGACGCAATGAACAATTAGAATTCCTTCAAAGAAGAATAGCTAGGATTTTTCTTGACGTATTTGTTCGCACGCAACACTCAGCAATGTAATTAAGCTACAGCTTGCTTAATTATTCCATCCACGTGCGTGATCTGTCAGTCTTCGTGCCGTCGTCGCTTAGCTAGCTCCAGGGACTCGCTTCAAGAATAACGAACTCTCTCGCCGCCAGCCGCGATATATATACCAGTAGATATATGGACTTTCTTCCGTCTCTAAACTAAGTATGACTGGATTTATAAAAAATACGTGTAATATTTATATCTTTAAATAAATTTATTATGAAATAGATTCAACGATCTATCTATTAAATATTAATATTATATATATATATTTAGTCAAAGTTATTTCTTGAAAACAAAAACGATAGTTATCTAGAACTGAGGAGCAGTAATTATCAATGATTTGGCATGGTAGAATATGTATATGGGCGTCGCATCAAGTGGCACATCGCCGTGGGACCAATAGTGAACATAGAAGCACGCGTTTTTTCTTCTTGTGTTTCAGCAATTATTATATAATAAATATCGAAAAAACAAACTGGGAGCTTGACCTCAAGTCAGCGATAATTGCGATGGGCGGAGATAATAATAGTGTGACACACCATCCAGTCTGGTAGTAACGTTCGTTCTACTCTGCGAAAACGATGATATGATTTTTAAGCAGCGTTCCTGGGACCCAAAACGATTAATAAATAACAACCGGTGCAGCGCACATCCTGGATCTGGGACGACGACTGACCACGGGACCGATCGATTCACACGGCGCCTACCTGGAAGGTTGTTCCGTTCCGGGACCGGGAGAGGGACCACGCGGCGCCACGGTACACGTTAACCAGAGCCAAGTTCGCAGGTCCCGAACCGCAGAGCTTTGCTGCGCCGCAAGCGGACGGCGATGGACCAGCAGGCGCTGCTGCAGCAGCGATCGACGCCCCGTTCGTTTGGCCGGATTTATAGAAAACGCGTGTAATATTTATATCTTTAAATAAATTTATTATGAAATAGATTCAACGCTTTATCTATTAAATATTAATAGTATATATATATAGGGTCAAAGTTGTTATTGCACTCGTTAAACCAACAATAGATTACCACGATCCGCTGCTGAGCATACAGATGTTATCAACGGGAAATTTGGCATGGTAGAATCCCCATATGGGCGTCGCATCCCGTGGGGAAGCAAATCGCCGTGGGACCAATAGTGAACATAGAAGACTTTGGGCGATCCGTTGTCACCGATGCTCTTCGTGCTGGTGATGGAGGTGCTCAAGCACATGTTGCAGTGGGCTGAGGAACGACGATTTCTTTCATAGGTACCGGGGTTGGTCACGGCAAGGGCCAGCTTGTATGCTGATGACCTCGTCATTTTTGTGGCACCGGAGGAGTGCAGCCTGCTGAATACCTTTGAAAAAACTGGTTTGTTCGCGAAGCTTGACTCAAGTTTCAACGCGATAATTGCGACGGCGGAGATGATAATGGAGTTGTGACACACCATCCAGTCTTGCAAGGTAGTAACGTTCCCCGCCGCTACTTTGGGAAAACGATGATATGGTTTTTAAGCTGAAGTTCCTGGGACCCCAAAGCGATTGATAAACAACAATCGCTGCAGCGCATCCTGGATCTGGGAGGGTCGACTGACAACGTGGCTGGCCGATCCACACTGGTCAAGCGCCTACCTGCGATACCGGTCCATACTTCGATTGCCCTTGGAGGGTCCCCACGCGGCGCCACGATTGATAAACGTGCGGCGTGCCTTTATTTCGACCGGGTCCCGGACCGCAGGTTTTGCTGAGCCGCAAGCGGACGGCGATGGATCAGCAGGCGCTGTGCAGCGATCGACCCAAGTTCGTTTGGCGGCCTGGGCATTGCGGACCTGCGACGGGCTGGTCTGGCGCTGCAAAAGATGGATTTGGCGGGACAGGAAGCGCGGCATCGTGCCGCCTGCGTGCGAGCGCGTCGCGCTCCGGCTGTTCCAGGCTGCGACCACGTTTAGCTAGGGCAATGGTGTGTCCACTCTATTCTGGACAGATCGGTGGCTCAATGGATCACCACATCGTGCAGCTTGCCCCGCCGTTTTTGCGGCAGTTCGCCCTAGGAAGAGGAGGGCGTCGGTGTCCGAGGCTCTAAACGGTAAGCTTGGGTACGTCATCTGTCTGGTGCAGTTCCCCATGACGATGCTTCTTCAGTTTGGGAGGCTATGTGATTTGAGAGAAAATTCAGCTCTCATCCGATCCATCCTTTCTGCACCTAACTGAGAAGTGAACCACGGAGACTTTGGGGCCATGTTCCTTGGCTCCGTTGTCACCGATGAAGCGGCTTCGCCGCTGGTGTCCGAGGTTCTTCAAGCACATGTTGCAGGATAGATGCTGACCGGCGAGCGTCGTCACCGCCATGGATTTCAACGGACGCTTGCATCACCGCGGTAGCTGGAGAAAATTGATCACATCTTGCTAAAGGGCGGTTTGATTGCGACACGGATCGCTTCAGGCCTAATGTGGATTTAAGCTTGCCTCATGGAGTGGGCCAATGATTAGCCATAAGCACTTGAGCGCCGGGTTTGACCAACATCGTGCTTGATCGGTTGGATGCTGAATGAATTAAAACAATAAGGAACGCGAGGAATTCTCAGTTTCGTGGACATTCGCCGCGAGCTATGTAATGGTGGGTAGTTTTTATTATTAGTATGGACGCTAAGCCAAGTCCGTGAAGTTCTTAAATTTGGTTCAATCATGTAGTACTACGACATCTCGTGCGTGTGTTGGCCTTGATAATCGAGTATTACCGAGTTTGATTCGCTTAAAATGTCCGCGTCGAAAAATTTTCATCCCCATGGGCCGCATGTATTTCATCGTCAACACAGTTTGCCTTCAAACTTGGTTGGTTGCACATATATGTTCGAATAGGGTATAATAATTAATGGCCGTTTAAGTGATATACGGGACTTTAAGAGCTTAACATTGCTTATATATCACAGGTATTGGGCATTTTTTTCTTATTGATCTCCGACGGGATAACTTCAGCCCCGTTTAATCCCCGTGGGGTAGAATTTTAATGGGTGCCTAGAAGCTAAAACTATAATAATAAATTTCAGGGGAGTGTGCATCACGGTTTGTGTATAGATTCTCCAGCGGACCAGTTTTCAAGTTCTTCCTATAGAGATATTTGTGTTCAATGTAAGGATCAAAAAATTTTCACCCCAAAGGTGTCATATCGAATGCGGCACATGCGTGGAGTATTAAATATAGACGAAAAAAACTAATTGCACAATTTGGTTGGAAAAATCGCGAGATGAGGTTTAAGTGAATTATGCCTGAGGCTTTAAAATTTTGCTTAATAAAGTAACAAACGAGCTATGTAATTTGACGTATGAAAACGACATCCCCGAAACATTTCACCTCTCGCGAACTAAAACAAGAACCGGCTTTAAAAATTTTGAAGTAAAACAAACCTTGACGTATCACTTTTCATAAAACTATAAAGTTCACCTCTAAACAAGGAACCAGCTCTCAAATGACAAAAGCACAGGCTAAAAAAGATAAACAAGAACCGGCTTTAAAATTTTGAAGCAACAAACCTTGACGTATGAAAACTATTTCACCTCTAAACAAGAACCAGCTCTAATACAAAAGCACACTAAAGATAGCAACCATCTCACTAAGCCATGTCTACGGGCGGAGCCAGGATTCAGATAAAAGGGGATGTCAGTATGCCAAGTGTGGAAAAACAATAGGAGTTGCAGTACTCCCTCCGCCCACAAAAAGTATGCAATTCTCGTTTTTTGAGGAGTCAAACAGTTTAAACTCTAACTAAATTTATATAAAAAAATATTAACACCCATGATACAAAATAAGTATTATTAGATTAGTTATATAATATATTTTCATAATAGATTTATTTGGAGACATAAATGCTAATACTATTTAGTATAAAGTCAAATTTGGGTTAGTTTGACCGGCACGGATCCCATAATTGCATTCTTTTGTGAACGGAGGGAGTAGTAGTCAAGTGTTTGAATTTTTAGATGATTTCAGGCAGCAATTTTATACAACCAACTAATACAATTAAAAGAACAACCCCACAAGAGACGATGCACAAATATTTTTCTATAGTCAACTAATGACATGATTCCTATTGCCTGAGCAACAACAAAAGAATCGTGAACTTAAAATATAGAAAAAGTGAAAATAAATTAGGATATCGGTGCTAGACATTGATACCAACTTAAAAAATAAGGTTGACCTTGATGTTGGCTTATAAAAAACTATAAATCATCTTTAATCTCCTTCTTTTCTTCATCTTAGAAAAGTGCTAACTGTCTAAATTGAAGATAGAAAAGACATTGTTCATAAAACCAACTATTCACATCATATTTATTTTACTAGCATAAAGTTATACAATTAGGAGATATAACTTGAAAAAATACAATAGGAAGATGTATTTTATTTGTAATTTAGACTTTTGTAATATTAGTTGAGGAGACGTTTTTACCTATAATCTCTAGAATTAGAACTAATAAGTACTTGTACATGCTATCGTAACCTTAGGGACCCCCTTTTCTCTGCCCTGGCCATGTCCCTGGTATATAGCAAGAATGAAACCATACTAGTTAGTACAATACACTAAGACAAACACAAGTCATATGTTTCACACAATGTCTCAAGCACATAACAAGATAACCAACAAAAATAATGCTCATGAAGGGAAGACAAGAGACAACTAGATTTTCCCCATGGTAAGCCACGTATTCTTTGTAACTAACACCGCAAAACAAAGTAACCCACATTTCCTTGTGTTCATCTATCACCAAAATTCTTACTATGGGCGCTGATGCGTTCACAACCTGCATTATGTCCTAAGTTCTCTTCCTTGAAATAGATGAAATCATGATTTTTCTCCACAAACTAGAAATGTTTCTTTTGCAATTTTTATGATTTTTAGCCAAATTTTGCTGCAAGACACAGTTCAAACGTGGAATTAGCCAAATTTTGCTGTAAGCCACATTTCCCCATGGTAAGCCACGTATTCTTTGTAACTAACACCGCAAAACAAAGTAAGCCACATTTCCTTGTGTTCATCGATCACCAAAATTCTTACTATGGGCGCCGATGCGTTCACAACCTGCATTATGTCCTAAGTTCTCTTCCTTGAAATAGATGAAATCATGATTTTTCTCCACAAACTAGAAATGTTTCTTTTGCAATTTTTATGATTTTTAGCCAAATTTTGCTGTGACAGTTCAAACGTGGAATTGGCCGAAACACACCGCTAAGGCAAAATATGTCCAGTACCATGATAGAACAATATATATTTGCCATAACACACCACACCTATTATTTTATTTATTTCTTAGATTTCAAGAGAGAGAAGGTGGAGAAATATCTATATCCATGTCTTCAACCTCCGGCTCTTCACTGACTATTTGCCGTAACACACCACCACCGCCGATTTATCGCTGTCCTCCTCTGACCAGCTGCCCTACCTAGGTCCGCCTCCTCCTCCAACCTCCTCGGCGTCTGGACTCGGCACACCAGCGTGTGGTGATCAACTGCCCGCGTGTGCTGGCCTGCGGAGGGGTAAGAAAAAAAAGAAGTTGGTTGGGAGAGGGAGCAACATCCCGCGGATTACCATCGCAAGTTCATATGGATGGGGTTCGGCCAGGCAAACTCATGCCAAACCTACCTCTTAGGCATCAACAAACTAAATCCAAATGTTGATATATCACCAATTGTTGTAAGAAAAACTCTTAGGCACCAATAAACCAAATCCAAATGTTGATATTTCACCAATTGTTTTGTTGTAAGAAAAAAAAGAGAAGTTGGTAGGGAGAGAGAGAGCAACATCCAACGGATTACCATCGTCGGTTCGATGGGATTCTGTAGCAAAGGCAACGCTAGTAGTATGCCGGCACACGGTATTGAGAATAATTGTGTGGACCGCGAGAGGCTACCACGCTCCCCTACCAACTCCTGCCTCCCGAGACCTGGGATTACAGGCTCGCGGCACCGGACCCGGCAACATGAGCCCTAACATGGTCTTGCTTATGGACGCTTAGCTCATTGAGATTTCCCCATGTGGGACTAAAACTGCTCTTCCAACATGCTTACAATCTTAATTTCTACTACATACTAATCCGGCCGCGTCAAAAGGCCTCGTATATGGGCAAGACGAAAGGTCAGCCCGTTGGAATCCAGAAGGAAGCTGCAGTTCCAGGGACATGGCAACACGTACAGCTTAAGTGCTTGTTTCCTTTACCCAGAAACTGTCTAGGAGTTTATCAATTTATAAAAGTGTGAATAGCCCACAAGGCACGAAAGGCCTATTAACCCAGTTGGTTAGAGCGTCGTGCTAATAGTTCTTTTTTTTCTTTTTTTTTTTGCTCTTTTTTTAGGGATTTTGGACCATTCTTTTTTTTCTTCAATTTTTTTTGCTCTTTTATTAGGGCTTTTGGACCATTCTCTCTTCTACAGCAATTGCGCCTCTGCTTGGGCCCACGTAACATCGCCGGACCAATCCTTACGCCACCGCTGTGCTCACCGACGGGCAAAAAAGCGCTACGTGTTCAGCGACGAGGTGTGCTCATATCGTCGTCGCCGTGGGAGCTGAGAGAATGCTCCGTAGTTCCCTGAATCACTCGTGCCCGTGCATGGTTAAGGGCACACTCTCTTGAGTCGTCTTGACTCATTGCTATGCTATTATTATTAGATGACGATGCTCGATTTTTATTTTATTATTGAAGAGACGCACGAAAAAACGGTACTAAACGGTACTAGGATGGAAGTACTAGGCAATATTACAGAGGTCCACTACTACATAGTACATGTTACATCATCCTCCCCTCGTTCATATCCGCCGCCGCTACGACAGCGTCGGCGATGCCACTTCCACCGCCGGCGCCGGCCCCCTTCTTCCCCACGTTGCGCGCCGTGGCGGCCGCCACCATCTGGGCGTCCTCCCTCGTGGCCACCTTGTCGGCGGGCACCGGCACGGCGAACTGTGCCATCACCTGCAGGATCGATCGCGCGCGTACGTTTCGAAGATCCAGACATCGTGTTCGTTCGTATATACAGTGCTGTACTATAAGATGGTGCGTGCGTGCAACTTGTTTTGGACCGTACCTGGCCGCCCGCGCTGGCGGTGACCTTGCGTCTGCCGGCGGGAAGAGAGGAAGAGTTGTCTCCTCGACATGCAGGTCGTTGCCCCGCTGCTGGCCTTGTTCAATGATCCTGTCCCGCTCGTGGCTCGCCTCTCGCTTGGCGGCCGTCGGTGGGTAGACGTCGCCGGTGCGGACGGGCTGCGCCTGCGCCTGATTCATGCTGCCGACCTGCGGACTCGCTCGCAAGCTATAGCTAGTAGCTAGATAGATACCTGGGCGAACAGCAAAGAAATTGAAGGATCGCTGCTCTGTTTGGCTAGCTCCGAGAAGCATGGCTGCGCGCAGGTCGGCAGACGCACACAAGGCGTATATGTACTCCTATATTATAATTATAAATAAATTCTTGGCGCCATACGGAATACGTGATACGTGGTGTAGGGCTAGCTGTTGGCACATGCATGGTGCCTGCTGCATGTCACGTCTTACAGCGACACGTCAAGACGCGATGCGTGCGTGTGGGCTAATCTGAGTGACAGAGAGCGGCAAAGGTTTGGCACCCGGCCTGTAGGTTTGCATGACACGCTGCGCTCGTTCGCTTTGACACCTGCAAGCCAAGTATCTCTGATGTTCAGAAATTGTTCGTCCGAGTATCTCTGATGTCTTAAATATTTATCCATCTGACTCTCCGTGTCACCCCAGCCACCATATACAGATGGAAGAGTGGAAACCCAAATCTCAGTTCTGCTTCTGCTTTGGTTTGAAGGGAAGAACATGAAGAGCAATTGTAATGCATCAATGTCTCCATGTACAATTTGTGAGAATAACACATCGAAGTGTGCGTCTTTTGCACGGTCCCGAAGGAAAAGAAAAACATTGGGAAGATGCACTCGAGTGTTCATCTTTTTGTCAACGGTTGATCTTTTTTTCCCCTTTTCCTCCCCATCCTTTGATTTCATTACTCACCAAAATATAGACAATCTAAGTTACTTTTCAATTTGCATTTAATTACCCACTTATATTATTATTGACGCGAAGACCGGTCACCACATAAAGGGTTAGCATGCCAGGATCACTTAGGGGTTGAACTGCGGCGAGACAATGAAACCTAGAAACGTCTCCCATAACCCGTCGTGGAGATGCACTTACGGGTGTGCTAGGTCGGCAAGGCCGTCTAAAACGCTCACGAATCTCATCGAGAGATGCGCAGAATAGCAATTATAGTGGTTCAATTGGATGTCCTCAATTTATCGTGACCCTTCATATTTATAGAGCAAGGTGGACTTATCTTGTGTGGGTGTGGGTTGGGGGTGGGGGTTTGGGGTTTCAAGATCCTTTCCAAATCATGCCAAAATGCAATTCAGCTCAAACGGATCTAGACTGCCAAAACCAGCTTAGCTGGTTCCAGGACCTAGGTCTTCCTTGGACGTTCTCCATAATTTAGATCATCTTGGTGAGATGAACACATTGGTAAAGTCCATTCTGCAATTTAAAAACCAGCTTAGGCGTGTTTACGGCCACGTTTTGTGCGGTGGCGGCCAAAACAAGCGAAAAATCGCGCCAAATGGCCCGTGGCGCGAGCGATTATTTTCGCCGCACACGGCATCCACACCGTGAAAATGAACTGGAAGCCACGTTCTATATGGTGGGATGGCCGTGGTACACTTACCGCACCGCGCGGTCCGCAGACGCCCGTCCCAGATACGCCCTTAGCCACTTTGGAAACCTGCTGCGCCTGTTTATTTTTGTTGGATGGAGTTTCCCAATGGTGAGAGGAAGCATCGGCAGAGCAGCGATGAAGAGAACCCCGTTTGATCGCTGATGTAATGGCAACATAGAATCCACTATGTCCTGCTGGCTTAGGCAGCCACCAACTGCACGCATCCACCTGTTCTCTGATTTAACGGCACCACATGTGCAACTGTCTTGCGGATACTCTGTTAAACTCATAACACGACTGAATTAATCATGAATCTAAAGCATATTCAATTCCTACACTGTAATGGTTATTTGTATTTTCAAATATATATACCCCGAGCATATCTGTAAGTGGAATTCTCCCCACTGTTTCATTTATTGATCAAGAGTTTATAAAGGAGTTACATGACTCTTCCACTACTAAAACTTTCATTCTAGACTCTTCCACTACTAAGACTCTTCATTCTAAACTCCACAAATTCTAGGCTATTCATATTCTAATACCCTCCTGCAATCTCAACTGGAAGATGATCGAACATTGAAACTAGATCGAAAGATAAGGAAGACAATAGTTGGTAATCCCTTAGTAAATATGTCGGCATACTGAAGGGATGTAGAAACATGTAGAACCCGCACAACGCCAAGGGCCACACGCTCTAGGACAAAATGGATATCGATTTCCACATGTTTGGTCCTTTGGTGATGAATTGGGTTTGTTGATAAATACACGGCACTGATGTTGTCACAATAGGCAAGAGTAGCACGTGGTAAAGGACGATGAAGCTCGCCCAAGAGTTGGCGAATCCAAAAGCCTCAGTCACGGCATTGGCAACACCTCTGTATTCGGCCTCAGCACTGGACCGTGAGACGGTGTGTTGGCGCTTGGACGACCATAATATAAGATTATGGCCAAGAAACACACAATACCCACAAGTTGAGCGGCGGGTATCCGGGCAACCTACCCAATCAGCATCTGAGTAGATGATCAAATCATGTGACCAGCTACGAGAGAGAGTAAGACCGTACTCTATAGTGCCTTTGATATATCGTAGAATGCGTTTGATGAGAGCAAAATGCGACTCTTGGGGGTCATGTATATACAAGCAAACTTCTTGGATGGCATGGGCAATGTCCAGCCGTGTGAGCGTCAAGTATTGTAATGCCCCAGCAAGACTGCGATATAGAGTAGGATCGGCAACCGGTGGTCCATCTCAGGCGGACAACTTGGAATGAACCTCAATTGGAGTTTGGCAAGGATAGCATGATGACATATTTGCCTTGTCCAAAATTTTAGCAACATATTTAGCTTGAGAGAGGAATAGATCTGAGGATGACCGCAGAAACACCCACGAAGTAACGAAGATTACCAAGATCAGTCATGGCAAATTCTTGTTGCAGAGAGCCAATAATATATTGAAGAAGATGGTGTGATGAAGCCGTCAATATGATATCATCCACATATAACAGAAGATATGCCACTGTAGATGAAAAGCGAGTTGTCACATCTAGAAGCCCGAAAACCAATTGAGGTGATGAATGCCTAGAAGCGGCTGTACCAAGCTCATGGGGCTTGCTTGAGGCTATAAAGAGCTTTGTTGAGCTTACACATATAATTGGGACGAGCCGGATCAACAGACCCAGGAGGTTGTTGGCAATAAACAACTTCATTAAGAGTGTCATGCAAGAATGCATTTTTGACATCCAATTGATGAATAGGCCAATCACTGGAGACAACAAGTGACAATATTGTGCGAATGGTAAGTGGAATTCTCCCCACTGTTCCATTCATTGATCAAGAGTTTATAAATGAGTTACATGACTCTTCAACTACTAAGACTTTTCATTCTAGACTCCACAAATTCTAGGCTATTCATCTTCTAATAATATCAAACCATGCCGCATCTCCCAATCTCCAACTCACGTACCACCTCCAATTAAACATTAAACGAGTTCATGCTTCAAACCTGCATTCATGGATGTTTTTACAATAGGTCTTACAGTACTCAATAGCCATAGGTTAAGTTCTTATATGACTACATCACGAAGCCACTAGTGTTTAAAACGTACGGAACCCTGCAGGGTCTAATTCCAACACTATTTTGCGGCTGCCCATTCGCAACTCTCCAAAATTAGACAACCCGTACACCCATTGCCCCAATGGACCATTGTTTTCACGGTCTTTCACGAGCCGAATCCATCAAGCCGCTCCCTCCATGGTTACTTCCATAGCAGCCATGTCTACCTGTGAGCGGAGTCCTAAGTAATTAGATTTTCAACCAAACACCAATGCAATTTTAATTCATGTGCCACATATTTACTTCATGCTGTCAATTGAAAACCAAACAATCTGTAACCAGCTTTGTCTCATGATGTGAATATGATGTGGGGAAAAGCATACTGCACCTTTAGTAGACGAAACTAGTCATAGCGACTCCCAACTCACGTCTTTACAAGTCTCATAGGAAAAAAAAAATCTACAAAGGCCAGGTTTCACACATGGCAACAACGCACATGCAACGGTGATTCATGACTCGGCATGTGAACTTGAAATGAGTTATGTGGCCAGCTATCATTTGATACCTATTCAGCTGCTCCTGTTCTGTCCAGCTATCATTTGATACCTATTCAGCTGCTCCTGTTCTGTCAGTCCACACATCTCAGCAAACAACAATGCTGCAATGCGTCCAACATGCCCCTGGTCTTGCACAAGGTGTTTGTTTAGCAACTTTTTTTAATATATGTATTACATTCAAAACCTTAGCTAAAATGAAATTATTGAAAACAAAGATATTTCATCAGTGTCAACTCAGATAACCTGCAGAAATATGCACAAAGGACACCTGTGCGATTCCAGCTGTGAAAAAGTAACCAAGTATCAATTTCCCAAACTATACACACATTGCAATGCGCAACTGCTTGCATGAAACGCAAGTATGCTGGATGTATATGCGGATACTAGTGCAAAGCAGTGTAGCATGTCTTAATGGGTCGACGCTGGTGGACAGGGATCAATACTTACCAGTGCATACCCGCGTACCGCCAATGGAACGGCGCCACCGACGCATCACCCCATGGATGATCCCACCCAGGAAACAAGACCCGCATCACAGACAGAATATTGCATTTCAACATTTCTGCAACACACGTGTATACACTGCGTTTGGAAAACCCAGGAATGTTCATGCATGCTGGGTCGAACACCAGGATACTGTTGTCCTTTAGGTTCCAAGAAAAACACACCCATCTCTAATGCAAAATGTGTTGGCCCGATTGGATCTCAGATTCAGATTTAGAACTACTAGAGGGCAGCTTGACCCTTGACCGCTTGGATTGAATAGAAATGTAATGGCTTAAATTTACAATGACACTCCCTTACCCTTTATAGGCAAAGGGGACTTCCACTTGTTACAACATATTCTAACTACTAAAGTGGATGCTGAGTATATTTCTAACACGACTTGTAAGCCAAGAAAAATAAAAGTACAGAAAAATAAGATACAAGTGCTTTAGCACTAGGCTTATCTATCAATCTCCTCCTAAGCCTTGTGCCGAGCACCGGAGGTAATCTACTGTAGCCCAATCCTCTCCCTCATCTCCTAGAACTTGGACTTCCCTAATGACTTGGTGAGAATATCAGCCAGCTGATCAGTAGTGGCAATGTGGCTGGCCTTGATGCTTCTGTCCTCCAAGCAATCTCTGATGAAGTGGTACTTGATGCGGATGTGCTTGCTTCTTTCATAGAAGACAGGGTTCTTGGCCAGAGCTAGAGCATACTTGTTGTCCACCTTCAGCTTAACCACATCCACCTTCCTGCCAAGGAGCTTTGCCAGTATCCTTGACAGTCACAGCGTCTGTGTTGCGGCAGTGGTGGTGGTGATGTATCCGCTTCACAGCTTGAGAGGGCCACCACCTTCTGCTTGAGGGACTGCCAGCTGAACAAGCAATCACCGAGGAAAAACATCGTCCCGGTTGTGCTCTTGCTGGTATCCACATCGCCGGCAAGGTCACTGTCGCAGTAGCCGACGAACCGCGACGTATCGGGGCCCTTCCATAGTGAAGACCATAGTCGAGGGTGCCTGCCACGTAGCGCAGGATTCGCTTGACGGCCTACAGATGCTTCATAGTCGGCCGCTCCATGAACCGACTCATGTACCCGACGGCAAACGCGATGTCCGGCCAGGTATGGACTAGGTAGCACAAGCTCCCGATCAGCCGTCGGTAATGGGTTGGATCGACCTCCTCCGCCGTGCTCTCCCGACTTAGCTTGAGCTTCTCCTCCATCTGGGTGTGGGTCGGATTACAGCCTGTCATGCCGCTAAGCTCTAGGATGCTCTTGGCGTAGTGGGTTTGGCGGAGGGCGATCCCGGTGGCGTCCTGGCACACTTCGACGTCGAGGTAGAAGTAGAGGAGGTCGAGGTCGCTCATGTCGAACGCCTTCTTCATATGCGCCTTGAACACCTCCACCTTCTGCTCTTCAGCGTTGGTGATGATGAGGTCGTTGATGTAGACGCCGACCAGTAGAACGTTACGTCCACTACCCCGCCGGTACACCATCGCCTCATGTGCGCTCTGCTTGAAGCCCATCCACTTGAGTGTGGCGTCGAGCTTCGCGTTCCAGGTGCGCGGTGCCTGACGCAGGCCATAGAGTGCCTTGTGCAGGTGGTACACCTTCCCCTCTTCTCCGGCGATGGCGTAGCCAGGTGGCTGGCGCACGTAGACCTCCTCCTTAAGGTCGCCGTTAAGGAAGGCGGACTTCACGTCCATGTGGTGGACTTTCCACCCCTCTTGAGCCGCCAACGCGAGGACACGGACTGACTCCATGCGCGCCATGGGGGCGAAGGCATCGTCGTAGTCGATCCCCTCCTACTGAATGAAGCCGCGCGCCACCAGCCGTGCCTTGTGCTTGATCACCGTGCCCAGCTCGTCCTTCTTGACCTTGAACACCCACTTCAGAGTGATAGGGCGGTGGCCGTCAGGCAGTGGCACCAGCTCCTAGGTGCGGTTCTGCTCGACGGACTTGAGCTCCAGCTCCATCGCCGCCTGCCACGTCGGATCACCCTGTGCCTCAGCGTAAGTGGTCGGCTCACTGGTGTGTGTCAGATGAAGCTAGGCGAAGAGCCTCTTGGGCTGGTCCGGTGAAGACTGGTCGCCGAGGATGCTTGCCACGGTGCGGTATCACAAAGGCTCATTGTCATAGTAGGCATCTAGGCGGTCTTCATCGTCCTCCAGTGGCATGGCGTACTCGACCTTCGGCTGCCCTACGTGCGCTGGTGTCATAGCGGGCGAGGTAGAAGACACCGAGGAGGTCGGCTAGTATGATGGAGAGATGGGCTGCGATGATGTAGAGGTCGGAGAGGTCGAGCTACGGTGCTGGAGAGGTCGAAGCTGCTACCGATGGACTGCCGACCACCGCCGATGGGCTGCCGAGCTCCCCCGGATTTGGTGATGGTGAACGAGGTAGAGTTGGTGAAGAGGTCGGCGCTGGTGATGAAGACACATACGTCGATGAAGATGCACCTTGTGCTTCCAAAGCACCTCCAGCCCACACGTACTTGACGGTGAAGTCACGAAGCGCGGTCGCCAACCCATCATCCACCGCCTTGTCCCATACTCAGCCGCATCCTTCATCGAACACGATGTCGCACGCCACATGCACGCGCCGTGTCACTGGGTCGAGCACGTGGTAGGCCTTAGCCCCCTCTGCATAGCCAATGAAGACCCCTGACAAGCTGCGATCGTCGAGCTTGCTGATGTGGTTTAGCTCCTTGACGAAGGCGAGGCAACCAAAGATGCACAAATAGCTGACCGCCGGCTTGCGCTCGTGCCAGACCTCATACGACGTCTTGCCATCGAGCGCACTGGTCAGAGAGCGGTTGAGTAGGTGTACGACAGTTATCATGGCCTCTCCCCAATAGATCGTCGGCATGCCACACTGTTTGAGGAGCGCACGCGCCGCCGCCACCACCGTCTGATTGCGGCGCTCGACCACGCTGTTCTGCTGCGGTGAGTAGGGCACAGAGTAGTGACGCTAAATCCCCTCGATGGCGCAGTATGCCACGAACTCAACTATCGTGAATTCGTCGCCGTTGTCTGTGCAGAGCACCCGGAGCTTGCAGTCATACTCCTTCATGGCTGCCTGGTGGCGCTTGATGGCGTCCGCAGCTACTGCCTTGGAATCGAGCAGCACGGCCCACATATAGCGGGTGGCGTCGTCGACGAGCAGTAGGAAGTAGTGCCGACCTCCAGGAGTGGCCGGTGACACTGGACCACAGAGGTCGCCGTGCACCAGCTCAAGCTGTTCGGTGGTGCGGTAGGAGGCTTGACGCGGGAAGGGCCGGCGCTTCAGCTTGGTCACCACTCAGGTGTCGTAGAGCTGTTCGACGTGGTCGACGCAGGGCATGCCGCGGACCATCTCCTTCTTGCCGAGCTGCTTTAGGGCTTCGAAGTGAAGGTGCCCGAAGTGCTCGTGCCAGCGCCACGCCTCATCATCCCGGCGCACGGCAAGGTAGAGGGGGTGCGCCTCCTGTACATGGAGCACATAAAGGCGGTTGCTTCCCTGGTTCACCTTGGCGAGAAGACGACGGCCTCTATCCCAGATGCACAGCACGCCGTCCTCAATCTCCACCCGCGAGCTATTCTCGTCCAGCTCCTCGACGCTGATGATGGAGTTCTTCAAGGCCGGAATGTAGTACACCCTAGTGAGAAGATGGTGCTCCCCCGTCTTGGCCTTGAAGATGACCAAGCTGACGCCCTTGATCTCGACAGCAGAGGCATCACCGAACTTGACAGAGCCCTTCACACCAGAGTCTAGGTCGGAGAAGAACTCACACCGACCCATCATGTGGTGCGTCGCACCGGTGTCGAGGTACCAGCCGTTGATCTTGTCATCGGCGGCACCTTTGCCGAGGAAGGCGTGGGCGCGCGGTTCATCAAGGTGGTGCTCGGTAGAGCCAGCCTACCCGAAAAGGGGAAAGCTTGGACCTTTCACCCCTCCCCTGTGTCTTGCTGTAGCTCAACACACCCGTGCGCCAGGAACAGGGTGGTATCCTGCTCTTCTGCTTGCGCGATGTGAGCCTGCCCATCGTGGCGTGGAGGAAGGCGTCAGTCCTTGGCCCAGTGACTAGTCCTTGCGCTCGCCGGTGGCGCCGCCATCAGCGCCGATTTGGCCCCGGGGTCCTTTCTCCTCCTTCTTCTTGCCGCCGCGTGGACGAACCGGATCCTTCCTCTTCTTCTTGTCGAAGGCGCGCCACTGCTCCATCATGTACAACAGCTTGCCTCCGGCGGCGTCGTGCTCGGAGTTCGGCGCCTGCTCACGGTCTTGCACCGTCTTGAGCCTCCCGATGACGTCCTCGACGGTGAGCTGCTCGAAGTCGAGGAGCGTCTCGATCGAATTGATGATCTGCGCATACCTCTTCGGCATGTAGCGGAGGAATTTCTCCACCGCGCGCTCCTCCGTGAGGTCGGTGTTGCCGTTGTGCGCCATCTGCTCCATCAGATTGGTAAGACGAAGGGCAAAGTCCTCGACTTGCTCACCAGACCAAAAGACGAGGCCTTCCCACTCCCCTCGGAGGCGCTACAACATCGCCCGGCGCACACGATCTCTCCGCTGCGTGCCGCGACGATCGATTCCCACGTCAGCTTTGCCGTAGCCTTGTTGGCGAGGGAGGCGCCGAGCTCGGTGGGGACGGCGGCGCACAACGCCTCCAGCGCCCGACGATCGTCGTCATAGTTGACACCGTCGACGTGAACCGCCTCCCACAGCTGTCGGGCCTACAGCTTGACCTTCATCAGCAGGCTCCACTCGAGGTAGTTCGACTTGGTGAGCATCGGCCATAGCGTTCCCGCTCCGGAGTCGCGGTAGACCGTCTGCAGCACCGGGGAATGGTCGTGCCGACCACGACGCCGCTCTAGTGACGGCGACTGGCGACGGCGCCCGATCGGGCTACGCGATCCTCCAGCTGGCTCCAACTCTCGCTCCATCTCGGCGCGCAGTGTCGTGGCCTGGGTCGCAGCCGCCGCCTGCCTGGCCCAACCGCTGCCTCTGCGGCAGCAAGGCGCGTCGCGCGATCGTCGGCTCTGGCACTCACGACAGCGCGCGCTCTCGCGACCTGGCTGGCAGTGGACATGGCGCTGGCTCACTCAAAAACCCTCTCGCCTCCAATACCAGATTGTTGGCCCGATTGAATCTCAGATTCAGATCTGGAATTACCAGAGAGCAGCTTAGCCCTTGGCCGCTTGATTGAATGGAAATGCAATGGTTTGGATTTACCATGATACTCTCTTGCTCTTTATAGGCAAAGGGGACTCCACTTGGTACAACATATTCTAACCACTAAAGTGGATGCTGAGCATATTGCTAACACTAGACTTGAAAGCCAAAGAAAATAAAAATACAAGAAAAGTAAGATACAAGTGCTTTAACACTAGGCTTATCTATCAAATTGACCAGGAAGAACAGCTGCATCAATTGATACCAGGGATGAGCATTTGCGGACCACTCAGCAAGTACATTCAGTTATAATTTATCTTACCATGCTACAGTTATATATGTCGTGTTTAAGGTGCGTTCCCATGAACTGATTCCTAATGCATGGGTTATCTATGTCAAACCATCCTGCTATGACTGCAGCCTATTTCAAGAAAAAATGTTACTGCCAGATCAGAATCTTAACACAGCTGACATGACAGAGTATCTGAGGATTACTATCTCCACATGGCTGTAAAGAAATATAATATGTTCTCTAAGTTTTTCAGGTTAGTATACAGTACCAATATGTCTGACTCAAAAAAGTGCCGCCATCGTAGACGCCCTTCTGAACGATACAGCTTATCATCACTCTGCATAAAACTCCTGATTATTGCATCGAAAATGTCCATTTCCAGCTCAGAAAGGCCCTTCGCTTGGTCATGTGCAGCATTTGGCATGACCTCGATATATTTGGGGCAGTAGTGAACAATGTGTGGGCTACAAGAATAAATAAGTTCAAAGCATTATAGTCTGATACGCTCAATCACCTAGTTTTTGATGGTCACTACAATTTTAATGTCAGCAAAAAGTAAACATCGAAACAAGGAGACAAAGCCTTACATTGTGTTTAATGGTCGATCGCCAGAAATGGCACATCCATCTACGAGGTCCGATAAGTCACAGGCTGTCCTTTCATTGTAGTCCCAAACACCCCCGAACTCCCATGGTGACCTTGCACCTTCAACAATCCTAACATCCACATGAGTGTGCTCATTTTGCCAGTCCTCTTCTTCGCTGGGCCTAGTGTTTAGATCTATTCGATTGTGTTCCTTTATTCGGCGGACTAGCGGGTAGAACTGCGACATAGCTTTTATAACTGAATAATCCACGCCTCCCAATTTGCTTCCATCGCTCCTTTGCTCAAGACCATCTGTATGGCTAGTGCTTACTGAACTTGATCTTGCGTATTTCACCTTCTTTGGCTTACTCAATTGGCTGCATAGCATCTCTTCAATGGACTGTCCCTCCATATTCGCACTTCTCGTGGAGTCTGCTCTACTGCCACATATGTTGTATGTCCTTTTCTTGCAAGCGCTTTCGGCATTCTGTTTATTGTTCCAGATTTCATGCCAAGATTGGTTCAGATGCTCTGTATCTTGCAACCCACTCGCCATGCATCCACCAACTACATATTAAATGGAGTCACATAGCAATTTACTGTTAGTGGTGTCTACTTATTTTGTTGACTACATGTGTTTTATAACTCGCAGTTATTCATTTAAACATTACCGTAATGCGCTGACTGCACACCAAATTCGTATCTGAATCCATTGACATATGGCTCCATTATACTGAGAAAGACATTGATACACTCAATCCCATAATCTAGTTGTTTGCCTGCGACAGTCGAATTCAGCTGCTGCTAGGAACAGGGGGCCAGCAGCCTAACAGTCAAATGTAGACAGGTTTAATACATTACTTTTTTGACATGTGCGCAAGGGCAACTGATTTTTTTTTAATTTCAGAACGTTGCCCACAAGAACATTGCACACATTGGAAAAGTGATCACATATACCTCAAGGGGTAGCCGCAGAATCCTGACCATCGTAACCGATGCTTGCCATAGTGAAATCTGGGCCTTCGTTTCAACATCAGATGGTTTGATGTTGTTGTTACGTGCCCATGTATAGTATGATCCTTTGCTTCGCCTAACCTGTTTCAATGCACCATGTTTTCAGCTGTTCTGTCAGTAAACAAAAATCTGAATCCGATGAGTACTGTTTTTTTTTTCACATTCAGTGCCGTAAGAACGAATAATTTACATAACCAACATTTCACTGGATCTTACCTTTGACTTTCCGAAACTAGGTGGGGAGTTTAAATCTTGCCGGAGCAGCGTGTCTGCTGCGATCATGCTTCGGATGCGCTCATATGTAAAACAAGAGATCCGTGGTAGGACATTATGGTCCATAATTCATTCTTCGATCTCCAGGTTGTCAAGGTAGAAAACCTGCGTGCGTGTAAGTTAGCGTCAGTCAACATCTGAAAACATTATCATCAATGAAGCATTATATAACAACGAGGCACGATTGGTTCTATATGGATCAAAGCTATGCAGCCATAGTTCACATCGCTCACTTTTTTGAAGTGCCTAACCTGTAGAAAAAGGTAGCACCCAGTTATGTTTGGGGTACGGCAACCTGACATTATTTATGTCTGCTTTAAACTTGGCAGCTGAGCCAAGTAACGCGCTGAAGAATGTAGTCAGCCCAGTCAAACTGATGAATACGGCTGGGCTCACAGAGTGCACCCCAGTAGTCTACGTGAACATAATCATGTTTGGCCCCTGGCACAAACAGAGTTGACATTACAAAAACAACAAAAGCAACTTTGAATGCATCCTCTTGATCTGCGTTCATGCCGTCCGGGTACTTAGTAACTAGTAGCTCTTGAACAGCCTTAATACTACGTTGATCTTTACCATCTGAAGGCCAACACTGCAGCTTCATTCTATCGTGGGCACGGCGGGCGGATGCGGCGAGGAGGCATACATCAACGAGGATGGACCTGAGCTCGCTCAGTTGTCTCGCGCGGTAGATGGGAGCACATGTTAGTGGCAGAGCCCACGACCTGGGCAACCGTGCAAGCGCTCGGCACTGCAGGTTGCGCCAAGCTCCCTTTCTCTCCCTTTCTCTTTGTCCCAGCTAGGATTTTGCTGACATGTCTTGCTATAAGCTAAAGCTCTCTTTGGCATGGCTCATTCAAAATGGTTTCACTGTGAAGGTGAAACTGGCTTTTTTCAGCTTCTAGTTCATTTTAACCCGGCTTATAAAACGGCTTCACGCTACAGTGCCTCAATTTACGCAAAATAGATGAAGCTGAAGTCGGCATAAGCCGTGCCAAAGAGACCCTAAGTAATGTGGACTTATTGTACCTGCTCTAAGGTTCACCATTTTTGGCCTGGCTCTCCCCGTCATCAGGGAGTTGTTCACTAGGGAGCTTGTCCATCAAGGAAGGAAGGGGTCTCCTTGTGCCCGTACACAGGATTGATTTGCGGCAATAGATGTCTTTCACATACAACTAGAAAAAAAGTAATTTCCTCTTTGATTGGCAGTTCCAAAAAAACGTACTTCGATGTCAAAAAAGCGTATTTGTAAAAATCTTTGGAAAAAAGACTTATTTTTCCATAGTACAATCTTATTCTTTAGTTAAATCAAGATCATTTTCTAGCGGCAACGCAGCATCCAAAACCAAAAGGTTTTTCTGGGCAACAAGCAAAGGCTGAGAGACAATCAGATCGATTTTCTCTTCAGTGGGTAGTTCCATATAGAATTTGTTAGAATAAAACAAGTGGGTTATAAAAAAACTCTTTTTTTTATCTACAAAGCAAAAAAAAGGTTCTTATCAAACCCACAATAAAATTAGAAAGAAAGATAAAGTAAGTAGACCTAACCCCTTGAATGATTGGTAGCCGCAGACCCCGATTCCACACAAAGCTCGGAAGCTCAGAGGTTCGATGTCGTCATTGTCGGTGAGCCACAAAGGCCCCAAGGTCCCGGTAGCCCAAGCTTACAAGAGGTCCACTTAACTCTCTCTCAAACAAGGCCTAAACATACACTAGTTACTATCGATTGCTCTCACTACGCTTTTTCTATGATTATGATCACTAAGCTCTCATATGAGATTAAAATGTATCTTCAAGTGTAGCAAGTTCCTCTAGCTTTGGTGATGCATCAGCACTTGGCTAAGTACTGGTCTAAAAAATTACATGTTTTACTTTATTCAATATAAATATTGAATCATTAAAAATATATTGACATTTGAGGCTGCTACTGTCGTGTCGTGTGGTGGTGAAGGTTGTCGGCTGCTAAGAAATCTAACCCGGTTGCATGGGTGCGGTTGGACTATTAATGCATGGTCGTGTGGGTGTGCCGTGTGCGTTCGCAGAGTGTGCAAGTAGGCTGCAGAGTATAATAGGAGGCATAGAGAACGTTATAAAATTTCGCGGAAAGAAGCTAAACAGCTGGCCTATTAGCTCATTTGGTTAGAGCGTCGTGCTAATAACGCGAAGGTCGCACGAACCTGCATGGGCCATCCTCTTTCATTCATCATTCGTGGGATTCGTCAAGGTGCTCGAACGAACAGTAATTTTCTCCTTTTTTTTTCTCTCTCTTCTCGTTTTTTTTCCTCGTCTTTCATTCATCATTCATGCGATTCGTCAAGGTGTTCGAACGAACAGTAAATTCGGCTGCCTTTTAACTTGAGCCAACGCTATGGCTCAGACCAAATGCGCAGCAATTGCTAGACCACTTTTTTTTTTAAATGTGATTCTGTCTACTTACACAACCATGTGTTTTATGCAGTTTCAACACATGAATTTTTTTTGCACCATAGGATTAAGATCCAACAGCCTTCACCTTTCTTCTACCTCCAACCTCCAGCATCCACAGATCACAAATTATATTTTTTTTTCTATAGAAAGATAAATCACAGATCTGCCGCCGCCGCCACTGCCATTGCCGGCGTCTGGGTCTGCGGACTCGAACGCGACAACCACGCCGCCACCGAACACCTCCTCTTCGGTGCCCGCGTAGGCAGCGGACTTCTCTTCGGGGATGAGTTCTTGTCTACGTACATGTACCTGGGTCGAAGAGGAGCTGGTGGGAGTGGATCCCGGCACGACAGCGGCATCCACCTCGACGCCTCGGACGCATGGAGAGGATGTCAGAGAGTCCTGCTGCAGTGCTGCGCGGAGGTGGCTGTGAAGGAGGACTCGACTAAATCGGGGACGATGAAGACAATGGTGCCGTCGCTTGCTTGAGACCCTGAGTAGAGCTGTGGCCGTGCTGATAGGGCCACAAAAAAATTTCATGTTTTTTTTTTGCTAAAACATATGTGTGTTGTATAACATTTCTATTTTTTAAATTTGCGCAAGCACTAGTTTGTACTCCCTCCGAACGAACAGTAATTTTCTCGTGTTTTTCCTCTTCTCGTTTTATTCCTCGTCTAGTCGTCTTTCATTCATCATTCTTGGGATTCGTCAAGGTGTTCTTACGAACAGTAAATTCGGCTGCCTTTTAACTTGAGCCAACGCTATGGCTCAGACCAAATGCGCAGCGATCGCTAGACCACTTTTTTTTTTTTAAATTTGCGCAGCAAGCCCTAGTTTGTACTCCCTCCGTCTGGGACAAAATGCAATTATGGGATCCGTGCCAGTTAAAATAGTTCAAATTTGACAAAGTTTATAGAAAATAGTATTAATATTTATGTCTCATAATAAATTTATTATAAAAATATATTCTATGACTAATCTAATATACTAATTTTGTATGAGGAATGTTAGTATTTTTTATATAGTTTTGGTCAAAATTCAAACTGATTGATTTTTTGGAAAACAAGAATTGCACTCTTTGATGGACGGAGTGAGCGGCATATCGCCGCGACAAGCTAACCGGGCGCCGATGCGGGGGATCAGATTGGCTCCATCAACATGGGCTGGCCACTCTTGAATTCTACGTACGGGTACGGCATCGGAACGTCGGCCTCGCCTTCCACCCTCCACCTGCGTGGTGTGCATATGCATCAATGTTCTTTTTTTTCCCTTTCAAAAGATCAATTATGCATGCGCAGCACATTAATCATCGAAACTATATTACGTATTCATATAATCCCAATACAAGTATATAGGATATAGCTAGTACTATAGAACTAGGGCACGAATAATGTAAAATAAGTTTCTCTTTTCATTTCACCTGTAGTTGAGCACGAGGTGATGCAGGAAGAAGGCAACCTCCACTTTGCCGAGCTCTGCTCAAGGCAGAGCCGGAGGCCATGGGGAGCTAAAATATACAGTATTTTTTTTTCACAACAAAATAATTTTAGCCGACTTTAATATCAGCTTCAGATTCCGCCCATCGGAGGGTACCCCTGCGCCTGGCCGCAGCGCGCGCCAAATTTACCGCGCGCGGGCGATGCGGGTCCCCAAGCGTATGCTGGCCGGGCGATGCTGGTCCCCAAGCGCATGCTGGCCCTTGGCGCACGGCCCACGTCACCCATCCGCCCACCTAACGCACGCAAGTAACTTTCAATGTACTTAAAAAAAGTAATAACTGTTAAACTCAAGATCCAAATTAAATTCCAATTATATCATTGGGTTTCTTTCAATAAATCATTCGAAACAAGACCCTACATGGATATATTTAGATAAAATTTTATTAATGAACATTTATTTTATGAAGACATAATATTTTCCTTTATTAAGCAGAGACGAAGTTCTAGGTTCTGAGAACAATGTTCGGTCTTCGTAAGAAAAATGTTCTTTCTTTAGAAGAACAGTATTATAGTTTTAGGTTCATGAAATCGGTAATATAATATACATAAAAATAAATACATAACATAAATAAAAAACAATATCTAGAGCAAAGCATAAGGAAAAAAATAAAAACATGTAATAGGAAAAATTTAAAAGAACATCACATGGATACTTTTCAAACATCCTAAAATATACTATAGAACATTACATGTGTACTAAGTGAACATCACTAAATACACCACAGAGCATCGTATATATATTACATGAACATCATTAAACACATCGTAGAACACCACATGTATACTAGGTGAACATCACTTAATACACTATAGAACATCACTAAAATACATTATAGAACATCACATATATATATTACGTGAATATCACTAAGTACATCATATAATATCACATGTATACTAAGTGAACATCACAAAAAACACCATAAAACATCACATGTAAACTACGAGAACATCACATGTATATTACGCGAACATTGCAAAATACATCATAGAATATTACATGTATACCACGTGAACAATAAAAAAAAACATTACATAACAACACATGTCTAACACGTGAACATCACAAAAATATATCATACAACATTACATGTATACTATGTGAACATAATAGAGTAAACTATAGAACATCATATGTACACAATGTGAAGTTCTATATGAAAAAATAACAAAGAAAGAAAACAAAAAAAGAATAAAACATAAAAACAAAAACAAATAAAAAAATTTGATCACGATAAAAATAAAAAGGAAATAAAAAACAAATATAAAAAATGAAAGAATAGTAATAATTCAAAAATAAAAATATAAATATAAATAAAAAAATTGAAGCACGAAAAGAAAAAGAATAAGAAAAAATAAAGAAAATAAAAGACAAGAAAAGAATAATGAAAAATCACATGAAATGAAAATCAAAAATAAATTGAAGCAAGGAAAGAAAAAAATAATAAGGAAACGAAAGGAAAGGAAAGAAAAGAAAAAGAAATTAAAGAAAGATAAAAATGTAAAAAATGAAAAGAACAATAAAAAGTCACATAAAACAAAAAATAAAACAAAAGAAAAGAAATAAATGAAGCACGAAAAGAAAAAAGAAAAAGAAAAGAAAAGAAAAAGGAAAAGAAAAGAAAAAGGAAAAGAAAATAAAAAAGAATATAAGAAAGAAAACTAAAAGAGAAGCTAACTACATGGGGTTAAGAAGAGAAGAAATATAATAAAAAGGAAAAAAAAGAGAAGCTAATTACCAGCCTTCCGAGAGTGGTTGGCTGCGCTTCGATTCGTGCCGGGGATGGCTTCGTGCGCTACGTGGGCCGTTGCCTCGGTCGTTGGGCCGATTCTTCCGTATACTCGCCAACGCGCGGGAAGTCGCTGCGGACCCGTATACTCGCCAACGCGCGGGTAGTCGCTGCGGAATCATTGGCGCGCTGCTCTGGTCCGAACGTTCGGACCGGAAGATTTCCGGGGGCCACCGCCGAACGGTGTAAACGTCTTGGTCGTCGTCTGTTTCACACCCTGTAATTTCATGGATCGGTTGGATTGGTCAGGTCAAACACCAGCACGCCACGCGATCCAACAAATATATGCACTGATATCATAAGCTAGCAGTAGCAGTAGCAGTACTATCTAGGACATACGTATAACGTATGTTATTAGAAAATAAATATTGTATGTACTGGATACTTTGTGCGCGTATCCTGGCATCAAAAGATATCATAATAACAACTACAAATAACTAATACACTGCACCAAAAGCTTATTGGTAGCTGACCATGAGCTATATCCGTGTGTAAGACCATCTCAAACCAATTTCTTAAACACATTCTCTAATAAATTATTACTTAGAGGGCTATTCTAATAATTTTTTTGAGGTTTTATTCTAATAAAAATTGCTCTCTATATCTCTACATCCTTCAACAACTTCTCTGTATTTTGTTCGGTATTTTCGAAAACTAGCTTAACTCTCTATCTTAATGAACGAGAAACCATATGAATAGAGGATGAAATTATTTTAAGACCTAATTATATTGAAAAGTCATTGGAGGGGACTTTTTTTTTATTACCAAAATCTCTATTCCTATCAAACGAAAGGATATAAATGTTGCTCTAAGTACGTTATAGTTGGTTTTGTTAACATTGTTAGAAAAGCCTACGGTGGACATCAAGAATGCTCTCATGGAAAAAGTATGTCCTCTGACAGAAAGAAAAATCTCAATTCAATATATATGTATATGTTTATCATTAGCAACCATAATTTTTGTTTTTTCTGCTTGTGAAGGGTCCCTATCTTCTAGTTCAGTGGATGATAGACTTTGAGGAAAAGAAAAGATAATCATATGTATACCTTCCATCGGCAAGGCATAAACTGTTGGGGATTCACATGAAGTGAGGGGTCCAAATGAACAGCACCAAAAATAGGCAGTACTTCCCAACCAGCTGGGATGAGATACCCTGGTATAGATAGTTTTAACAAAATCAGCCAACAAATTAAAAGATGTCTGATATGAGATTCTACGTTATGGATTGCCTTATATGGCTTTCGGTTTAATATATATATGCAACTTATGCTTGCGTGAAAAAATTCTTATCATAATTTGTCAAAGTTCCGTCAAATTTGAAATGGATCGGAGTAGGCAAATTCTGTAAAGTATGAATGCTTTTGAAATCAAGCAAAATGCCTGATGTCCAAACAGGGGTATGAGTGTATGACTAATAAATCTGCAGGGATATACTACTTTACAGCTGAATAATTGACATCGTTAAATGGTCATAAGGAAATGGGTGCAGATCGACTCAACCTTCAGTTTGAAAAGACAGAGTGAAATGGGTGCAGAGTGAACAACGTTGGGGTAAACTACAATTAACATCTAAAGTAGCTAGGGATAATTAATCATAAGGCAGCACTGCCAGTATTAGGAAACAAACAATGACAACTAGGCAAGTTTATTGGAGGGAAAAAAAAACAGGCTGCACTTAATTTGGAGAAACTAACTAGTTCAACAAAAACCTTTTGTTACCTTTATATCTGACATCCTTCAGCGCTTTCCTGTGCACAAACTTGACAACGTTGCCGCCTCTTAACGTCTCGTTGATAACCTGCGACGACATCATATGCATCCAAATTTATGGTCCATGTATGTGTATTCATATAGATTGTTTAACACAGTTGGGTATAGCAATTCACAGCAGAATAATGGATCAAATAACCATGTATGTATGCAGATCTCACAGACATTTTGGGTATAGTACTGGATCTTCTTGTAGTCCTCAGCAGTCAAGAACTCCCCCGTCCCCTTGCCGGACCTTACGCTCTCATGCTCTCTCCGCAGCATCGTGTCCTCAGAAGAATAATTAGCGGCAAGATCACCAGCACACAATTAACTACGCCTCGAACTGTGATGCTATATGCCTATATTCGATGTATATACCTTCAGTTGCTCCAAGCTGTCGGTAGATTTGCCAAGGAAATATACGGCCAAGGAGAGCAGAACTGATGTTGTCTCATAGCCTGCTAGCAAGGTGTCCAGCACGAAGGAGACTTTGTCATCGTGGGATAGTTCATTGCTCGAGAGAAGCACGTAGAGGAAAGCAGCCTGCTTGTTGCATGAACCACATTTCCTCCTCTCAATGATGCCCTCCAAAGTGAGAGATATCCTCCAAAGTGAGTGATATCATGTATATAGAAAGATCAAATATAAACTGAATAGTGCCGTCAAAACTAACTCAATATATATGCGTCCTTTGACATTATGCATTAAATTTAAATCACAACTGCTGATGCATGTAGTGCTGCAATGTATCAGTTCATTATTTTATTTCCTCAAACACATGTACACTATACTAAAAGGACTTTTGTCAAAGATTTGTATCTAGCGACCACACATATACGTGCAGTACTAAATGGCAAATAAATTAAACAGACTAGACAAAGAATGGGTACTACTCCAATTAAACTGCCTGCAAGTAACAATTCTTGAATTACTAAGCAGTACAAATAGAGTGGTTGTTAATTACTGTTGAGACTTGCGGTCTCCGACAATGTGGAGGAGGTGGAGGCCTCCGCCCGCCAGGCGCTGCCCTCAGGCTGAGGCTCGGGAAACAAACACGACAAGCGGGCGTGTAGGAAAATGGCACGTAAAACTAGGGTTTCATTAATTCATTCATCAACCTCTCGTACTGTTACAAGTGTTCCCTATTTATAGGGCTCAACTACCACTTTCACAGAGTTTACAATAGTACCCTTCAACTGCTACAGTACATTCTCGGAATATCCCACTACTCGCCTTTCTTCTCGGGGGTAATCTTGTCTTGCCGCCCTCATGTACTGGGCCTGCACGATCAGCCGGCCCATCAGGCCTCAGGATTCGGCGATGGGCCTTTGGGCCTCCGCCATCGGTCTCTGCCCCTGGGATGCCGACGCCGTAGACCCCCGACGCCCAGTATTGTCGTCCTCCTGCTTGGGTCTCTGCCACTGCGAGCGGAGGTCGAACCGGCACGCCCGCGCCGTCCACGAGCGCCTTCCTCTGGTTACCTGCACACACACGTAGATAACGTTTGCACTTGATTAGCCTTGCAGCGGGGCGGCCTCCGCCCCTTCCGGCCGGAGAGCCTACGAGCTAACCGGGCGGAGGCTGCGCCAGGGTCACCGGCGGCGTCCTGCAAGCAGTCTGAGAAACCGTCATCTTTCTGGGTCTAGAGGCATGGTAGCCGGGCCTTTGCTTAGGTAGTCAGTCGGAGACGTCTCCGCGAACTGCTGGCCGCGTAGGTCTCCGCCACCCTCGGAGGCCTTGTTACAACAGTTCCCCCCTTTTGAGACCACGGTCCACCCGAGCGTGTCGTGAACTCAAAACGCCCTAAGCAAGGACGTCCACGGGGGCGGAGACTGCGCGTAGTCACGTCTCCGACCGATCCCCGCAGGTTCCCCCCTGGCCCGCTCTGGCGTGGCCGCTGGTCTTGTCATAGTAGCCGTTAGGCTGCAAAACTAGCCGTTGTCCTACGCTGTGTCCGTTTACGCCGTATTGCTTTCCGTTGTATACCTTGCGACTTTTTCGGAGATGACCGTTGGGCGGCAGGCGAATTTTTCGGAGATGACCGTTGTACGGCGGTAGCCGAACCGCCCGCCCGTGTCCTATATAAGGGCGGGGTTGGTTGCGGGGTCCCCCCCCCGCATTGCTCATTCGCTTTCCTTGCCTCTGAGAAATCGCTCTCTACTCTCTTCGGTTTCGCCTGAGCTGCCTTCGCGCGTTCCGTCTTTCCGCTTGCGTCTTCCGCCTAGGCTGCCGCCACGGTGGCTTCCTTTTCCGCCTCCGCCCATACTCGCCGGCCTGCCTTCTTCGGACCCTATCGCCACCTTCTCGGCGTTAGGGCCTCCGGCTGGAGTGCGCGCTTTGAGGAGTGCATGCTTTCCTCCGCCTCCGCGTTGGAATTTGAAAAGCTAGTGGAGGAGGATTTGGGGAGTGTCTCTGCGTCTGTCGGAGACCTGATCGCTGCGGATTCCAAAGACATGGCGATAAAGTTATGGGATTTTGGCCCCTCCTCCATTACTGAAGAGGCGGTCACGGAGATGTTGAAGGAATCGTATTTTCCTTCTTCGAGGGCAAAAATCCCTCCGCCCGGCCAGACCGTTCCGGAGCCGGAGGAGGGGTATGCGGTGGTGTTTCGGGATTTTTTCACTTGCGGCCTCCGCCTTCCTTACGTCCCCTTCCTCCGCCGAGTGTTGGAGACGTTCAACGTCCAGGTTCACCATCTGACCCCTACGGCCTTCCTTATGCTCAGCAAATTTTGTTGGGCGTGTGTTTCTTATGGTGCCGAGCTGGATGTGGACACCTTCTGCGCATACTACGAGCTGCAGAAGCAGCCAAAGAAGAAGAAGGAGGTGCGGGAGGGCAAGGAGGTGGAGGTGACCTACCAGTATGGTAGTTGCACCTTTATGTCAAAGAGGAACTAGGGCATAGACCGCCTGGAGCTTTCTTTTTGCTAGAAGGGCAAGTGGGACCGCGGCTGGCTTGAGCGGTGGTTCTACGTGAAGACCTACGGGGTCCGCGGCACTACCGAGGATGGTGCGGAGGTCGTGGAGTATCCATTGACTTCAAGAATGGAGGAGATGGCGCCGCATACGCGCGTGGATCCACCGGAGGAAGAGTCTCCGGCGAGGAAGGCTTACGACGGGGCTTTTGCGGCTGCGTGCCGCTACTCCGGGGGCCGCGACCTGGTGGAGGAGATTATGGCCTCCAACTACTGGCCCATGGGCAAGGACAACCCGGCCTTTCAGCTGGAAAAGGTGAAGATTCCTGTTTTTGGTCCGGAGGCCGGGATTCCTTTCCCCCGCTTTGGCCGGTCTTTAGGGGAGAGGGTGACGGAGGACAGCTTCGTTGCCGACGTTGAGGAGGCCACCGTCGGGTTGGTTGACAAAATTTCCGAGCGTGAGTACACGTCTCAGAGAGCCGTGGCAGGCACCATGCCGTGGCTCAATCGTGTTTTTGAGGAGCTCGGGATCATCTACCGGGAGCGCGAGGTTCCCGCCGAGGTCCTAGCTTCAATTGACAAGAAGAAGAAGGCCTTTGCGAAGAATGTTACGGCGGAGGCCGAGTCCAAGAAGAGGAGGGACACTGCTGTAACTCAGGTGCCTGCAAAAAAGAAGAAAAGACCGGTGCTCTGGTGATCGCGGCGGCCGCATCTTCGGCCGGTAGTGCTGGCGTTGCCTCCTCCGGCAGTGAAGACGTTTAGAGCTCCTCCGTCCCGTCAGTGGACGTGCGGGTCACGAGCGGTGAGGATCGCGGCTCTCCTAGAGCTTCGGTGCGCCCTGTGAGCGGCGCTGTGAGCGGTGCTGGGCGTCCGGAGGCCAGCGCTGCTCCGGCGTGCTCCTTGCACGGTGTTGCGAGTTTCGCCGAACAGCCGGAGGCTAGCGCCGCCGATCCTATGCCTGACATTCTTGGCGGGCTGTATTCAAGTTCTGAAGATGGCGCAGAGGTCACCTTGCAGCACGCTCCTTCGATTCCCGCCGTTGTTGCGCCTTCCTCCGTGCCTGCGGCAGACATCGGGCAGCCGGAGGCCGTGCTTGCTGAGCAGGCGCCAGTGGCTCAGTCTTCTTCGAGCCCTCCGCCCTCTAGGCCGCTGGCTGAGGAGAGCTAGCCCTTTGGGCCTTCGCCGCATGATATGGCGGAGACATTTGCCCAGGGGGCTCAGCAGGCGGCCCAGCCTAGGCTTTTTATGAGTTAGTTTGTTTGGCGCATATTTTTGTGTTTACTGTCTTCGCCCGGTTTATTTGTTTATGTATTGTACCAAGTGCTAATACCGTGTACTTGTTGCTTTGTAGGTGATGTCATGGGTGGACTCCTCACCCCGCAGGAGCGAGCGGCCGCTGCCAGCATCAGGTTTGGTTCGGGGCAACCGGGGCTGATGGTGCCGGGTCCGAGTGAGTATAGAGTGTTTTTATCTTACTCGTTTGTTGGCCTGTTGTTATTGCCTATTTCTGATCGGCCCTCTGACCTGAGTTGTTGTTGTTGTTGTGTGTTTTTTTTGCTACACAGGCTCCTCCGACACTTCTATCTCAGGTTGGGAAGAGTGCTATCTTGGGGTTCTTGGAGACGTCGGAGGTGGTCTCTGGCAATTGGTGTATTTATTGTGAGATTTGCTTTTCTCACCTTATTGTTTTGTGTTTGTTTGTTCTTCTTTGAACAGATCGCTTCAAACAGCGTCTAAGGGACATGGATTTCTTCCAACTTCTCCGTGTTCATCTAGAACACCAGAGCTTGGTGCGTCTTCGGCTGTTTTGCCTTTTTTGGTGTATGTTCTTTTTTAGACTTGTTTTTGTTTCTATTGCTGATCGCCTTGGTCTTCTTCTTTCTGATCGCAGGGGTATCACACGGCCGTTGTTATGGAAGAGCGCTGCACTCGCGAGGTCTCCGACCGAGATACTGCGATTGAGGCCCTCAAGGCCGAGAACAAGCGCCTGGAAGGTGAAAAAGGGGGTTTGGCCAACTCCCTTGCAGCTCTCCGCCTTTCTCTGGCGGAGAAGGAACAAGAAAAGGAGGCTTTGAGGGCCGATCTCGCCAAGGCCCGGGATGCGGAAGCTTTGTCCACCGAGCAGGCCCGTAGGGCGAACGAGTTGGCCGAGGGTCTCCGGCGAGAGCTGGCCTCTGAGAAGGAATCCGCGGCTGCGGTGGGGGAGCAACTGTCTTTGTCGACGAGGCGTTTGGACTCGGTCAAGGGGGTCCTTGCTGCAACCGTTGGCCATTATCGGGCCATCGTCGCCGAGTTCGAAGGCGAAACCTCCGCTCTTCCGGAGGAAGACAGCGTGTACGCCCTCGCCTCCTGGCTAAAGCGTCACCTTGCGAAGCTCCCCGGTTTGATCAATGGCTGCATGGACTACGGGGTGCTGGCGGGAGTAGCGAATTACGCCAAGCTCTTGGTGCGCGGCGGGTGCACGCATACCGAAAGTATTCCAGAGGGAGCGCTGCCGGGTTCGGAGGAGCTTGGTGAGACTTCTCTTGGTTTGCGAAAAACCTTGAGAAATATCATTGGGTACTTTTGGGCTCCGTTTGGGAGACCTGCTGCCCAGAAACTGGCGGAGGAAAAGAGGGCGAAGGTATTTCTAGTCTTCATAGCCGCTATTTTTCTCTCCTTGCTTTTTGTGAAGCTGCGAAGGTTTTCATTGCCTGTGCCACTGATATTTTAACCTGTGCAACAGGATGCGCAGAAGAGTCTTGCGGGCAGGCCTCCGCTAGGTCCACGTTCGGCGAGCGCGGGCGACGTCTCCGCCGCCGCTGGCGCTCTGGTGGGCGCTATGATCGGCGGCGGTGTTGGTTGGAGGCCGCAGGCGCCGTCCCCGCCCACAGTTGATGCGGGCTTCGTTCTAGGGACTTCTGCTACGGCTGATGCGCCAGAGGTCTAGGCTCTTTGTAGGACTTAGTTGTTTTGCCTTTTATATTGTAGTCCAGTTGGACTCTTGTAAATAAAGTTTCTTTTGTTCTGAATGATTTGTGGAAAATTTTAACCTTGCGCAGGTTCCGGATCGGGAGTCTGCGCAAGATTTTGCGCCTTTGACTCTCTTCAACGACGGTATTTATGTGAGCGGAGAGCTTTGGGAGTTTTGGCGTTTGGCCTTTCCCCGCAGCGTTGCGCGCGACATGTTTGAGTCAGTTAAGTTTGACATAGACGACGAGCGCGCTGGGTTTACTCGCGCTCTTGCTTGGCGCGGACCTCCGCCACAATAGTTTGATTTTTATTGTAAGTTTGTGTCTTGTAAGAATGCTACTTGACGTTTTATGGAATACAAAACAGGTTCACTTTCTTGATTGTTTGTGCGGGGGCTTATGTCTGTTGTGCTTGTTTACATATCTCGTCTAGTCCCGAGCTTGCACACCGTGGGCCTTTGCTTGGGCGAACGTGCGCGATATAGAGGTGGTGGCCAGGACCTCCGCCCCATGTTCTCTCCTTCTCTGTGCTTGCTTGATGGTCAGGGTAGAAGTGTTTGCCATTTTTTGGCTGGCGGGGGTGTACTTGAAGTCCGCCTGGCGAGGCTTGCTGAATCGGTGTGTGATCCGATAGGAGGTTTGGCGCAGCTTATGCAGACGGCGGAGACTTTTGGTATTTCTTTAGCTGGGTGTTTTAGCTGTCTGGTGGTATGGGTCTCCGACGCTACACACCCGTGGGACATGTTTCATTTGTGGAGATGGCAGGTTAGGTCTCCGGTGTCAGGGGGATGTTACGAGATTTCGTGCGATATCCCCCTTCTTCCGTAGGCCTGCGCTGTTCATCACCATGCCGTAGCTCCTGTCTCTTTTCCCATTGCCTCCGACCATCTACTGGTGCCTCCGATTTTATGAGTTTTCATATAATATCTATGGCCGACTTAGATATCTAAGGAGACCCCCGCCTCCATGGCCATTGCTGTGGCTTGTTTTTGTGCTCTGCCTTCTTCCCCCCTTGCGCCTTCTGCTGACTGAGGTTTTAAGGGCGTGGGGGGAGCCCGTTTTATAGCGGGGTGATGGCTTTTGGTTGTTAAATTTTTTGGTACGTTGTTTGTTGGAACGTATCTTGGCTTTAATGGCCTATATCTTGCTTGAGTTATTCTTGCCTTTTGAGATCTTTTGGAGTAAATAGGCCTAGTGCCTAAGTGACAGGGTTTTGTCGGACCTTTTCCTCGTTTTGCTGTTTTCAATGGCGGAGACCTTCTTCCTGGTTCTAGCGCCATAATGGTGTTGCCCCTGATGCTTGCGGTGGTTTTTTTTGTTAAGGTCGGAGGCCTGTTTGGCCGAGGTTGTTTTTGCCTTGATGCCTGAATTTGTTCAGGTCTTCGTCAAGGTCGTAGGCCTGTTTGGCCAAGGTTGTTTTTGCCTTGATTCCTGAATCTGGTCTGGTCTTCGTCAAGGGTCGGAGGCCTGTTTGGCCGAGGTGGTTTTTGCCTTGATGCCTGAATTTTGACAGGTCTTTGTCAAGGTCGAAGGCCAGTTTGGCCAATGTGTGTTTCTGCCTTGATGCCTGAATTTGGACAGGTCTTTGTCAATGTCGAAGGTCAGTTTGGCCACTGTGGTTTCTGCCTTGATGCCTAAATTTGGACAGGTCTTTGTCAAGGTTGAAGGCCAGTTTGGCCATAGAAGTCGTTTCAAATTGCCAATGCCTATGGCCGGTGCTTTGAAAGGACCTGTGCTTATTTTTGTTCACCGAATATTGCGGCGCCAGAGCTGGCCGCTTTCGGTTTTGAACTTTTCAAGCGTTCTTTTGGGGAATTACCTCTTTATACTTCTAGAGGATTTTTACATTGAGCCTGCCTTGTTAAAAACCTCACCTCCGCTTGGAGTTCCCCTGTGAGGAAAAGAGTACAGGCTCTTTTACATTTTTTGGTTTGAAGAAAAAAGAGAGCTGAAAGGTAAATGAACGGAGGGGCCTCCGCTTATTATTTGCGGAGGTTGCCCTTTGGTACATTGCCTAGATATAGTATCTGCGGAGGCTGTGAATATTCTAGGTGTGGGTTGTCGTGACATCTTTGCTGTCGGTCAAGTGGAAAGAGCCTGGGCGGCCTGTTGCCGTTGCTGTGTATGGGCCTTCCCATTTCGGTTGCAGTTTTCCAGCAAGTTGTGCGTTGGGTTTTCTTCTAAGTACGAGGTCTCCGTGTTTTATGTCTTTCCTTACCACCTAAGAGTCTCTCCACTTCTTGGTTTGGGACTGATATTTTGTAATGTTTTCGACTGCTTCCAGTCTTATGGCTTCTATTGTTTCTTTTGCATATTCTTCATCTTGCAACATTAGCTGTCTCGTTGTGCGGAGGCTTTCGTGCTTGATTTCCTCTGGCATCATGGCCTCTTCTCCATAAAGCAGTTTGAATGGTGTGAATCCTGTTGTTCTTGAGATAGATGTATTCTGTGACCAAATCACTCTGGGTAATTCATCTACCCATTTTCTTTTGCATAGGCCCAGCAATGTTTTTGATATTGCTGAAAACACTATTCTATTTGCTCTTTCCACAGCACCATTGGACTCTGGGTGGTATACCGAGGTGAAGGCTAGTTTTGTCCCAATGCTTTTGCAGAATCCTTTGAAGTTCTCTGAATCGAATTGTTTTCCATTGTCTACTGTCAGAATCCTCGGTACACCAAATCTGCAAATGATGTTTTGCCAGAAGAATTTTCTGACAGTTTCTGAGGTTATCTTCGCCAGCGGCTTTGCTTCTATCCATCTTGTAAAGTATTCTACTGCCACTACTGCGAATCTATTTCCTCCTTGGTATGGTGGTAATGGGCCGACCAGGTCCATACCCCATCTTTGTAGCGGCCACGTCGGAGGTATAAGCTAGGTCTCCGACGATGGTTTTGACTGCCCGGGAGAGAATGTTTGGCATGCTTTGCATGTTCTGACTGTCTGCTCTGCATCTTGTATGTGTGTTGGCCAATAAAAGCCTTGTCTTATTGCCTTTGCTGATAATGCTCTAGAGCCAATGTGCGACCCGCAAATTCCTGAGTGGATTTCTTGAAGCAACTCTATGCCTTCGCTCTGCGATATGCATTTGAGGAGAGGCTGGACTACTCCTTTCTTGTATAGTACACCATCTATGATTGTGTAATTTCTTGCCCTGACCTGTATTCTTGCTGCTTTTGCTTCATCTTCTTCGGTTGTTTTGCCTTCTAAGAATTCTGTTATCGCCTTTCTCCAATCTTCATTTTGCAGGTGTAGTATGGGCTTAGGTGCCTTAGATGTCTCCACAGTTGCCAGAGACTTCAAGATCTGGTAAAAAGTGTTTGGTGGCAGTGGCAGGTTGTTTGCCGCAGCTTTTGCCAGTTCATCTGCCTCTGCATTTTCTGATCTTGGGAAGCCCTCGAATCTCCGCTCCAAATTTCTGACAACGGATAGGTATTTGATGAGTTCTAGCTCTCTTGCTGTGTATTCTTTCTCTACTTGTCCAGTAACCACTTGAGAATCTGTTTTGACTGTCAATGTTTTTGCCCCTAGAGCCTTTGCTTTACTGAGCGCTAGGATCAGACCTTCATATTCTGCTATGTTGTTTGTTGATTTGAACTCTAGCCTTGCTGCGTATTTTAGTCTGACACCGGAGGGTGCCATTAGGACGGCGGAGGCTCCTGCTCTGGCTTGGCCCCAGGCTCCATCCGTGAATGCTATCCAGCCTTGAGTGGTTGGTTGTATCTTGGGCTCTGTCGGAGGTGTCCAATCTGCTATAAAATTGGCTAGTGCTTGTGATTTGATTGCTGTTCTGGGACATACGAGATACCAAACTGTGATAGCTCTATAGCCCATTTGCCTATTCTGCCGGAGGCTTCTTTGTTTCTGAGCAAGTCTTGCAGTGGCAGCGATGTTGGAACTAAGATTTTGTGAGCTTGGAAATAATGCTTTAGTTTTCTTGATGCCATCAGCACTGCGTAGGCAACTTTTTCTACCTCAGTGTAGTTTAGCTTGGCTCCGGACAGTGCTTCTGAGATAAAATAAACTGGTTTTTGAGTTTTGCCTGATTCTTTTTCCAGCTCGTGAACTAAGACTGCGCTGACTGTATGGTCAGAGGCCGCCACATATAGCAATAGGTGGCTGTCCAATTCTGGGACGGAGACCACCAGTGAGTTTGCCAGATACTCTTTCAAGTTATGAAATGCCTCCGACTGCTTTGACCCCCACTCAAAGTTGTTTCCGCCCCTCAGGGCTTGGAAAAAGGGGAGGCTGCGTTCTGCTGATTTTAAGATGAATCTGTTGAGCGCTGCTATTCTTCTCGTCAGCTTTTGCACTTCTTTCTTGTTTTTGGGTTCTGCCATTGTCATTATTGCTCTGGTTTTGTCTGGGTTGGCTTTGATGCCTTCGCTGCTTATGATGTATCCGAGCATCTTCCCTTTTGTAACTCCAAATATACATTTTTCTGGGTTGAGACGGAGGCCAGCTGTCCTGAGGTTGGCGAAGGTCTCTTGTAAGTCGGAGACATGATCATCCTTGTTCTTGCTCATGACCACTATGTCATCGACGTAGACTATGATGTTTCTATCTAGTTGTGAGCCCAAAACTTCCTTTGTCATTCTGGCAAAGGTTGCTCCGGCATTTTTGAGGCCCTCCGGCATTCTGGTGTAGCAATATGTCCCGAATGGAGTGGTGAAACTTGTCTTGTCTTCGTCTTCTTTTTTCATCTAGATTTGGTGATACCCAGAGAAACAGTCGAGGAGAGAAAACCTCTGGCATCTGGCTGCCTTATCGACGGAGGCATCTATTCTTGGCAATGGGAAAGGGTCTTTTTTGCAAGCTTTATTTAGATCTGTGAAATCTATGCACATTCTCATTTTGTCATTCTTCTTTGGTACCAGTACTACGTTTGCAAGCCATTCAGAATACTTGACTTCCCTGATGACTTTTGCATCTAGCAACCTTTGCACCTCCGCCTTTGCTGCCAGGATCCTGTCCTCCAACATTTTTCTCTATTTCTGCTTTCTTGGCCTCATGTTTTCATTGATATCCAGTTCATGCTGTATAATGTCCCTGCTGACTCCCTGCAGGTCGAAGGCTGACCAGACGAAGATGTCTTTGTTTTTTACTAGAGTTTCCATGAGCTCTTCCTCCTCCGCTTTGCTCAACTCTGAGCTGATTATTACTTTTCTATCTGGTAACTCCTTTTCTAGAGGGGTCACCTTTGTCTCTTCTTGACCTGCCATATCTGTTTTTCCTCTAGGCATATCCAGAGGCTCTAGTTTTTTGTCTGCCGACTCGACTGCATTGATGTTTCTTTAGGCTCTATAGATTGCTTTTTCTATGTTTCTTGCTTCTTTCTGGCTGCCTTGGACTGTGATAATACCATGGAGTGCTGGTATTTTAATGCACAGGTAGGCCATATGCAGGGCTATGTTGAATTTAGTCGTGAATCCTCTGCCCAAGATGGCATTGTATGGGTAATACAGATCGACGACGTCGAAGGTTATGTACTCGGTTCTAGCATTTGCTTGGGTTCCAAATGACACTGGGAGTGAGATTTTTCCTAATGCCTGTATCTGCTTGCCTCCGAATCCTATCAAAGGGGATTCAGAGGGCTGTAGTTGATTTCTGCTGAGCTTCATTTGGTCGAAGGTATTTGCGAAGATGATATCTGCTGAACTGCCAGTGTCAATCAGTACTCTACTTATCTCCCATGCTGCTATGTTTGTCTTGATTACCATTGCGTCTGTGTGAGGGTAGCTTTCTAGCTGGAGATCTTCTTCTGTGAAGGTGATTGAGACTCTGGACCAATCTGTGTATTTTGCTTGGCCTTGGACTGCTACGTTGTTTACCAGGCGGAGGTGATCCTTTTTCTGCTTTTTCGTTTGAAACTCCATTGATGATCCTCCGGCGATTGGTAGTATCATGCCTATTGTTGGTAGCGGTCCATGGGGGTTGACTTGGTTTTCTGGGTTTGGCTCATTTTTTGGTGCTGGTGGTTGGTTGTGAGGTGGCGGTGGAGGCAGTTGCTGCATGTGGTGCTGTTGCGGCGGAGGCTCGAACCTGATTTGGTTTTGTGCCGGTGGGTTTGTTTTGAGGTAGGTATGTGGGGAGATTTTGGGTTTATGTAGGTCAGGCTTGCCTCCGACCCGTAGTTACCCACCGGAGGCTGCTGCGAAGGCGCTGACCGCCATGCTGGTAGAAAGTTTGGGTAATAGGCAGAGGCCAGTGTGGAGGGATGTATTTGGGTTGCGTTTAGCGCTGGGTACATTGGGCAGTACTGCTGGTGGCCAGTTGTGTATGTGGTGTTAACCTCTCTTGCGCTCTGCTATGTCGGAGGTTGGGCATTCTACTTGTTCTTCATCCTTTCCTGTGTCTCTTTTGTCTTCGGACAATCTTTGGTGCTGTGCCCCGCGTTTTCGTCGTGAAAAACACAATATGGCCTGCGTTGTTTCTGGCTGTGGTTTTTGTTCCAGTTTTTGCCTTGGTAACCTTGCCGACCTTGGTTCCTGGTCTAGATCTCCGGCCGTGCTGGCGCTGCCTGTTGCCCTTGCTCGGGGTGAGGTTGGCCATCGATGTTGAGCACTTGCCCCTGGCCTGGTTTCTGATTTGATGCATTCTGGTTCGTATAGGTTTTCTGGGAGTTTTTGCTGTTGTAACAACCCGGGTTTTTGGAGAAGCCAAAAATACGAACTTTTTAAAAAATTTCCTGCAATATGTGAAGCATGTAGATGCTAGGTCAAACAAAGAACAATTTATAAATAAATTGTTGCATACATATAGTGATGCTTGTAGGAGCTTGCCAGAGTTCCTTATTTGGTTTAGGGTTTTGTGTTGGAGAGCACAAGTCCGTAGCAAATCCTTTTGACTCCTTCTGGAATCTCTCATGAATCCTTCTACCTCTCTCTCAATTCATCTCCTTAGTTTCAAACCCCTTGACCTAATTTCTATAGTCAACCAACTATCCTTATCAACTCAATGCCCGTAAATTGCCAACCCTTGACTGGACCCCACATAGAAGCCCTTGGTTTATTTAATAGAAATAGAAAGGAATAGAGCAGGAAGGAGAAAGAGGAAATGGCCAAACCAGCCCAAGCAGCAGAGTCAGCCCATCTCGCCTCCTCGACCCATGACCACCTCACCTTCTAGCCAGCCTCTTCCACTTGCGCTGGAGGCCCAACCCATCGCCCCTTCTCTTGGCCCAACTGGCGCAGCAGCCTAGCCTGGCCCGGCTCCTCACCTTCGGCCCGTTCGCGCGCGCATGGCCAAACAGGCCCAGCTGCCCCCAACAAGCTGCAGAAGCCCAACCAAGCCCCCCTCTCCTTGCCCCGCCGGCCCGTCTCGCACCCCACAGGTCCAGCTCGCAAGCCGCGCTGCCCACCGGTGCCTTGGCCCAGCCTTGCCTGCAGGCGCCCCTTGCCAACCCTAGACAAGAGCAGACGCTCCCAGGCGCCGCCGCCGCTTAGCACCCTTGCACCCGCACCCCGACCGCGCCCTTGGCCCAGGTGCCCGTGATTCGCGCCGTGTGTCCCTCTCCCTAGCACGGACGTTGAGGATGGACGGCACCTCCTAGAAACCCTAGCTGGTGCGCTATAAAGACCCCGATGCCACCTCGCTCTGGAGCTCCTTCCAGCCACCGCCGCTTCTTCCCGTCTCCTCTCTGCCTCCATTCCCAGTACTGGAACGCCATGGCCAGGACACCTTGGGGCCACGGCACCGCCGCAGAGCTCTGGGTCTGCACCGAGCCCCGCCGTTCTTTGCCACCGCGCTGCGAGCACAATCACCGAGCGACCTCACCATCAAGCCTGCAACGCCGGATGCGTCATCGAGCTGCGTGACCACGGAAACTCCACGGCCTCGCCAAGCCACGTCGCACGGAGACCTCGCAGCCACGGATCCACGTCAAGCCCCGGCGTCGACACCACGTCGAGCCGCCATCCACCTCATCTCCATCACGGCCTTCACAAGCGGACGGTGAGCCTTCCCTGAACCCAAGACCCCACCTTTCGATGCCTTTCAGTGACCATGACTGACCGCCTTTGCGCCGAGTTCTGAAACCTGCAGCAACGCCGAGCCCTCAGAGACCATGGCCACCACGAAATGTCCTTGCGTCGGACCGTCACCAACTTGGGCCTCGACTTCGCCCTGCACCCCGACCACGACGGCGTCACCCTGAACCGCAGCCAAGAGCCACCGGCACCACCTCCGTCCACCAAGCCTAGACAGCCACACCACGACTTCCTGCATGGCGAGATGCCACGCGACGTTGGCCGCGTCGTCAAGCCACAGCGCGCCCACGCCTGCTCGTCCTACCGTGGTTCTGCACAGGTCCACGCGGCCACGACAACATCACGGCCTTTGCCCCTGTGAAACCACTGGTGAGCCCTTCCTCACCAAAGGCGCCTCCTTTCTCGTGATAGCACTGCTACCCCACGCCTGACCTGCCCCAGCCCTCGACGTCGGCAAGTTGCTTCTGCCGTCTTCCAGCAACCTGCGCCGAGGAACATCGAGCCACCCTAGAATGCCTTCACCTCGAGCCCAGCCACCTCCTTGCCACGAGCCTGAGCATGGCCTCGTCGGGACACCACGACGTCGCGGCCACGATCAGAAACGCCACCACCTTGACGCGATCTGCCTGCACCGAGCCCTTCCTACACCAGGTGGCCTGCCTCCATCAAGCCCACCGGTGAACTCCGAGTGCCCAAGCCCCCTATTTTTCGCATTGGTGGACTACCCATGCCTGTCCCGGCCTTGGTGCCGGCGTGCCTTCTTGCGGGGGTCACGATGCCGCACCGGAGGCCACTGACGGCCGTCGCGTGGCCAATCGCCATCACACACACGAATAGTGCACTCGCACGGGCACGTCATGCACGGCGACACAGGGCCGCCGCCGCTGGTCGCCCATGACCACAGCAGTGCGCTCCCGCATGAGCCCCATCCCAGTGTCTACTCGCGAGTACTCGTGAACATGTGCACGCGCCCATGGACGCACACGCACGTTGCCAGCTCCTTCGAGCTCTCGGCCAAGCACGCACAAGACCGGACATGAGTACCTACACACAGGCCTCCGCGCCTCTGACAGTCGACACACCGTTGCACGGGAACCTGCATGTAGTGCTGCACAACCAAGGTACGACCATGCACCGGTGAGCTCATCCTTGGCCAAGCTCCACCCTCTTGGCCCCTCGATGGCATGTCTGCATGCCCGGCTGACGTGCCGCACTAACCTTGCCGCCCATGGCCATCACACGGCCAGGAGCACCGCACACCACTTGCCATGTCGCTAGCACACAGCGCTGGCACCCACACTAGCCACTGCCATCGCCTGACAAGGCCCTGCCTTGCCTCGACACCACGCCGTCGGTGAACCTCGTCGTGGCCATGACCACGCCCGTGCACACACCACCTCGCCCTCACATCCACGGCATGGCACCGCCATCGTGGCCTCACCATTGTGAGCTCAGCCGACCCCTACACCTTCGTGACCCCAGACCTTGCCGCCACACTCGCGACCATGGCCACCGCTCGGACGCACGCACACACAGACCCAAAGCCCGACCTTGGCCACGCTGGTGCTCATGCACCAAGCAGTGTCACGGTGAGCCGAGCGCGCACAGTGTTCGTGCCCTCAGGCTCTTCGGTCAAGCACCACTGGGCACGGTCGTGAGCTGCTCACCCGAGCCATCCCCGCACCTTCTAGGCCTCACAGTGTCGATAGCAAGCCACTGCAGCTGCTCAGCCTTGCCACGTGGCCACACGCGCGGACACACACACCAATGATGCCATGCGAGCCTTGGAGCACCACCGCCGGTCGCCCATGACTGCAATCACCTGCACTCGTGCACACTTCACTTGAACTCACGTAGCCTGCGACACTGCTTGACACGCCACACCGCCGACATCAGCTTAGCACGACCCTTGTTAAACGGCTATGGGTGTCACAACCGTAACGTACATGCGTGCTCCGAGGACACAATAGCCTGGCCATGGTAGTGACCAAACTCTCGAAGGACAGCCACGATACTTAGGCCACCCTCGCTAACCTATGCTGACCGACCCTCGCTTTCTCACTTGATAGGCATGTATACAGCCGTGTTCCAGCTTCGCTCAAACCCTGCGTGTGCACCACCATGACTCAGCCACAGCACGACCGAGTGAATCCCCATCCTATAGCTGTGTAACCTGCCTTCGGCTTAGAACATGGTAATATCAGGACCTACCTAAACCGAGCAATGGCATAGGTGGACCTCCACTTGTTGACCTCCTGGATACCCAATTCTAACTCAACACGGCATCAGCATGTTCAACCCATGTAGTCATGAGAGTCCAAGTCACCACCAATCGTATGACCAGGCTGAACCGAATTCCACCATGGCACCCTAGCCATGACCTAAGCCACCTTGTGGCTATCATGTTCCCTAGCCATCCTTGAATTCACAGCCATCTCCAGAGGAGGACTCGCCAGACAAAGTTGACATAGCGTAAACTGAGCAGGAGGCGATGGAACGAAGGATCTATCCATCACCCAGCTATGGAATGTGCTACTCCACAGTCGCGTCGAGTTGTTGCGTCTTTCGGTCGTGTTTGGTTCTTATCGCTGGTTGTTGGTGTTGTTGCCTGTGTGCTGAGCCTTCGAGCCGGCTGAGGGATCATACCTCGTTCGGACGTTATGATCGCGGGATCCGTCTCGCCATGACCGTGATGCCGAGTGTAAATTGACCCCTCGCTTTTTAGTTGACTTCATAGTACCACGAGTGTTAGCACCTGTCTTCGGCCATAGAACATGGTCGTGATGGATTCGATGTCGATACTAACATCGATGCGGATATCACCCGCATGCTTTGAGCCCTCCATGACCAAGTCCTGTGGGAGATGACCTGGGAGATAACAATCATGGAATGATGGATGCCAACTCGTTGGTGTAGCTTGTGGCCGTGAGTTCGCCTCGCCATGACCATGGAGCTACGCCACTCTTTTGCTTTTACTTGCCTCTTCGTGCTCAAACCCCCGTATGCTTGTACCTTGTATGACCATCACATCTCTTTGATTCCCGCGGTGACAATCGCACCGCTATGAATTAGAGAGATGTCTTAATGCCAGTGCACCTAAGCCGGGTACCCTACGAGTGGTTTGCGTACTTGGTGTTTGTCGCTTCCTTCCAATGCCCCATCTTTCGTCGTGGCGCGAGTGATGGAAGAAGTAGACCTTGTCCCTTGTTGTTCTTGCTCTTGTTGCACCGTTAGCCCACTCTGTTTGATTCCATCTTGCCCATGACGATAGGATCAAAGACCGGACTATTCCCTTTGGGTTAGCGAAGCTATGGTCTATGTCGTACCTCGGACCCGTGCGTGCCGACCCGATCGACCGTCTAAAACCATCTTTCTCGAAGATGTGTCTGAGAACATGACATGGATGTGCCTAGCTAACCCCCGCATCTTTTGTCGTGTTGAGCGACTCTCTTCTCGGCTCCCGACGTTATTGTGTCGTGTGGATCGAGGGGAAACGTTGATGTCCAATCTCTTTGCGCTACTGCTTTCTACCATAGTGGGCAAGCCGAAGTACATTGGAGCCAAATTACAATAGTGATAATCGTTCTTGTCTGCTACTCGTGTCCAATGGTGACTTGTGGGATAAGGCTATAAGAGCCGAACCCCATCGTTCTTCTTTCTCGGGGCCCGATTTCCAATCCCCGTCAATTCAATGACACCGGATTGAAAGATCGTGAGCCATGGTGTTTGCTCTAGATAAGCTCTGGCTTAAACCATTTATCGTAAAGCCATACTGGCTTGGCCATGACTTAAAGCTTGTGCATAGCAAACCACCACTCTTGTCTCTTTGGCCCGAGGAAATCGGACAACCACCGAGAGGGCTAAGCTATGTATCTCTTATTGCCTCACTGGTGTTACTAGATTTTCCTGCGTCTTGTCGTCTTTTCGAGTGTTGAGTGCTCTCTTGCCTTGCGTGTCGCTTCGCGGAGTAGCTGACGATCGGACCAAGAGAACGTGGACGATGACAAGGACTGCGGAATGGAGTCAACGCAGGAGGAGGTGACCCCGCTAATGGAACACCAACAAATGGAGAATTGTACCACTACTACCTCTACATCGCAGGTGTCATGGCAGCACCCACTTTTAGAGAATCCTATTGACATTGCAAAATATCTAGAACTGCTAGCGCTTTATAAATTATTCCTTTGCTAGTACTTTGATGCATGCTACTACCTGAGCCATTATTACCCTGATGCAACCCACTCTACCATGTCACCCTGCCTTGTGCATTCGCTCGCTTATATATGCTTACTTGCCTGCTTGCTTGCATATTACACCACTATACTTATTATTAACTCCACTTCGCATTATGTCGGGGATGTGATGCTGGTGGTGAACCCCCTAGGAATGGTTTGGCTATGGGTGCCGGACTTGGTGGTGTGAGAGCATGCTGCGTGTGTCTTGGGTGCGTGAAGAGTGAGGGTTGTGTCGACCGAGCTGGAATAACGACGAGCCTAGGGCGAGTCTTGCAGTGTGGTGCTACCTGGGCACTTGGATATGGAATACCTATGGCGGGTAAATGGTAATTGGAGGTGGCCTTGGGTGTGAACCTGTGATGGGAGGAGCCTAGGGTGGAGGTGCTGTGGTGGCACATAAAATGGAAACCCTGATGAAGACATTCTGGCTTGGTCACCCCTAAGGACTTACTAGTACTCAGACTCACCGGGAATCCTTTACATCCCACTCGCCCTATACGGTGCGGGACGATCGGACTACTTGGTAGAACGTTGCCACTACTGCTAGGCGAACGTGTGCAAGGAGGTACGGGGAGCGCGGTTTTTTCCCCACACCCTTCCGAGACTTCAGGAGGCCTTGTGGACCCGGCTCTTGACATCTGGAGGGCCCCGGCTCTGTCTACGACTCACAGTATCAGCCATCCTAGACTAGACTTGGGATGTTCCAGGGCTGAGAGGTAGGGTGGCATCGTTCTAGGCTAGCAAGCGGCCGGAATCTGCCTAGACGGGGCACCATCGAGGATGGCTATCTTGTGGGTATGTGAAACCTCTGCAGAGTGTATGGTTGATCGATCGATACATATGCCCACTCGTCGGCTATGGACCTTTCCTGGGTTTTGCTTAAACTAGATAGGAGATGAGTGCTTCTTTTTTCCCTCTAGGGTTGGGGTATTTTCCGGTCGTGAGCCTTGGGGCTGCGGTCCGTTGAGACAAGGCCGAGAGGGAGTTGGCCTGTCGACCTGAGTGTGTGAGATGAGATAAGTTGTGGTGGTGTGGAGAAGGTTTGGGATGGATGGTTGGTGGATGGATATGGATGGAGTGGTGGTGAATGTGTTAAAAATTGGATATTATTATTATGATACAATTGTTATTTACTTCTCATGCGCTAAGAATGCAAACCACAGCCAAATATTAGGATCGCCAGATCCCTTGTTTATCTTTTTCCACTAAAGCTCATCGGTGCTGACCATGGCCTGCACACATCTGGGGGTGTGCAGATTTCCTGCTTCTCAGAGATGCTGACTTTAGAAGGATTAGGAGGTCTCGTGCCTATGCTCAAGCTTGGTTCGGAGATGGAATCTACGCTGCACTACGCCAACTCTGATGATGCCCATGAAGGAGGAGCCTTCACTTGATAGTCTTCCGCTAGATTAACTCTGTAATAGGTGTGTTCCCCAGTAATGTAATATCTTGTATTCTTGTAATCTTACGATGTATGACTATGACATCGACTGAAATATGATAATATGATGGAATCACTTCTTGGTTTTATCATATTAAAATTCATTCTGTGGATTTTCCCTTCAAGGAAAATTGAGGATGTTTCAGCTGTCTGTTTTGACCCTACTCCTCCAGCCTTTTTCGAAGGTCATTGTCTGATCTGCAGTATTTCTCGAACTCGTTATACAACTGTTGTATGGAAGTTGGTTTCTTTCTTGCTAGGTGTGCTGCGAACAGCCCGATTTGGAGGCCTTTGATCGCTGCTTCAATGGCGATCTCGTCTGGGACGTCTGGTGCCTTCGCCTTTAGTTGCACGAATTTTCGCAAGTAGTCGTGTAGTGTCTCTCCCTGCATTTGCTTGCACTGGAACATATCTGTGGAAGTCAGCGACTGTGCTGATAGCCCCTTGAAGTTTGCCAATATCTTGTCCCGGAGGTTCTCCCAAGAATAGACTGTGCTTGGTTTGAGCATAGAATACCAAGCCAACACGTCGCCTTCGGCTGCAATGACAAATGACTTTGCCAAGACGGCGTCATCATCGCCGGCGGAGGCTACTGCTGCCTCGTAACTCATAATGAACTGATAGGGGTCTATCTTTCCGTTGAACTTTGATAGTGTGATTGGCTTGTACGCCGTTGGCTATGGCGACTGTTGTATGCCTTCAGAGAGTGGGGACTTGGGATCGATAGGCCTCCACATCACCTGAGATGGCATCGTGGGCTGGCTGATCATTGGCGGAGGCCCTTGTGGTATGGTTGCAGTTGGTGTTGCTGCGGAGGCTGGGATTGCGGAGGTTGACGCTGGTACTGCATGCTGCATACTTAGCATCTCAGCATGTAGGACTGCCAGCTGCTGCCTTATTTCTGCTGCTTGTGCTGACGCTTGAATAGCTTGCTGATTAGCTGCGAATGCTGCTGCCATTCTGTCCCTCTCTTGTTGTGCTCTTTGCAACTGTGCTTGCAGCTGTTGCAGTTCTTGCTCGAGTGTTGTGGCTAAGTTTGGTTGGGCCTTCGGATCTTGAATCTCTAGATCTTGGGGTTGCGGTGGTTGACCCTGGGCATCTGCTCTGGTGTCATCCTTCGCTGGCGAGGTTGTGTAGGTGCTACGAGTGGTGCGCCTAGGCCTTCCTCGCTGACCCGTGGTCGTTGCTGCTCTGGTGGTGGTTTTTCTTTGCCCTGCCATCGTTGGTTTGCCTTGGCCAAGCCACGGTGAGCGCCAATGTTGAGACTTACGGTCTCAGACAATGTGGAGGAGGTGGAGGCCTCCGCCTGCCAGGCGCTGCCCTCAGGCTGAGGCTCGGGAAACAGACACGACAAGTGGGCGTGTAGGGAAATGGCACGTAAAACTAGGGTTTCATTAATTCATTCATCAACCTCTTGTACTGTTACAAGTGTTCCCTATTTATAGGGCTCAACTACTACTTTCACAGAGTTTACAATAGTACCCTTCAACTGCTACAGTACATTCTCGGAATATCCCACTACTCGCCTTTCTTCTCGGGGGTAATCTTGTCTTGCCGCCCTCAGGTACTGGACCTGCACGATCAACCGACCCATCAGGCCTCAGGATTCGGCGATGGGCCTTTGGGCCTCCGCCATCGGTCTCCGCCCCTGGGACGCCGAGGCTGCAGACCCCCGACACCCAGTATTGTCGTCCTCCTGCTTGGGTCTCTGCCCCTGCGAGCGGAGGCCGAACCGGCGCGCCTGCGCCATCCACGAGCGCCTTCCTCTGGTTACCTGCACACACACGTAGATAACGTTTGCACTTGATTAGCCTTGCAGCGGGGCGGCCTCCGCCCCTTCCGGCCGGAGACACCTACGAGCTAACCGGGCGGAGGCTGCGCCAGGGTCACCGGCGGCGTCCTGCAAGCAGTCTGAGAAACCGTCATCTTTCTGGGTCTGAAGGCGTGGTAGCCGGGCCTTTGCTTAGGGAGTCGGTTGGAGACGTCTCCGCGAACTGCTGGCCACGTAGGTCTCCGCCACCCTCGGAGGCCGTGTTACAACAATTACTACCTTCACGGCCCTGGCATATGGCATTCCAGGGATGGAGAGAGGAAAAGAGACGAGGCCCTTCATGAAGGTTTGGTAGTCCTGCAGGATCCGGTCAGCCACCGGTTCGTCGGGCCCCAAACCCAGCACCTGCTCCACGATCACGCTGAAGGCGAACTGCATGCATGCACGTATTAAAGGTCAGGCGACCAGTGTGGCAGGAAATGACAAGACCGAGCATCGATCGGACCATGCATGCATAGGTACAACATTCAGTAATGTACCTTTCTCGCTTCGTCGCAGAACCTGACGGCGCGTCGTCGGCCGCGCCAGGACGCGACGGCGCTGGCCGCGGCCCGGTCAACGTCGGCGAGGTAGGAAGGCCTCAGCCCGGTGGACGCGACGAGCGCGAGGGCGACGCTCCGGAGCCGGCGGTGGTGCTCGCCGGTGGCGACCAGCATGGAAGACCCACCGAGGATGCCGCGGACGGAGCCCGGGTAGTTGCGCTGGAACATGCGCCTCGTTCTGCAGCACGAAGTGGTTGAGCTCCGCGTCGCACGACACCACAGTCGGCGCGCCGAACAGGTGCGACGTGAACACCGCCCCATACCTGCGGGTGTGCAGTACATCAGCAAGGTCGACGACAGCCGCCGGCCGGACGCCGGACGTGGACGACGGAGAAGGGATATGATCGTGAGCGTCGAGGGACGCGTATTGTGCGTTGGCTACGAGCCCGTCCATACGAGACCATACCTGGTGATGTGGTCGTGCAAAAAGGCGCCGGTGGTGTTGGAGGCGTGGGGACGGAGGAATCCAAGGGTCCCGCCGACGCGGGGCCAACCGAAGCTGCCCCTGGGAACGCTGGGGTTCTGGAGCAGCGGCACGAAGTGGCGGAACACCACAAGCGCCCAGGACCAGGACGACGGCTACAAAGACAGCCAGCAGCACAGCCACCAAGCCCACCATCGTCACGCTATCATGCACCCTTAAGTGGAGGAGGGGGAATGAATGGCCCTTTTATAGAGGAATGTGCTTGATCCTCAATTACGTATACACACTCCACTTTATTAAAGAACAAGTGACGTCTTAGGTTGTCACAAAATGGTATGTTGTTTAGGCTTTAAGTTTCAGGTATAAATTATTGGTTTTAATTGGAATAACTGTTTGATTGGTTTATTTTGAGTGACACTGCGAATATATAGTTCACTGAGATGAAGCGGAACGAAAGAAATTATACTCTGTTTCTCACCAGATTCATGAAATTAAGAACCCAGTATAAACATTTTATCCTCTGCTACTTTTCTATTGAATAATTTAAACATTGTGATCTTGCCTGTTGTTGCATTGATTGGGCACCTGCTGCATAGAGCTGATGTGTAAACAAGTCCATCGCTGTGCTTCTCGCAGAGTCGCAGTTCAAAGTGGTTGTGGTTTTACTTCACTGGACGCTGATTTCATTATATTTTTAATTGTGCCATTGAAAGGTAGCAGTTAAATATATCGACTATGTGACTGAGTTAACAACATTCTTTTTGCCAAAAAGCTAAGCACAAGTTCGTTTCATTTTTCATTTTAGCTTGGGTCAACTGTTCATATGTTCAATATTTTAGTTTATCCCTGTGAATGTACATGATCATTTTTGTGCTGGTTTCAAGCTAGATTGTCACAACATCAATTCCATATGTTTGTGCTAGAAAGGTAGATTTCATGTGTGTTTTTATTTCTATTCCTTAACGTTAGATTTTTTTTCCATTTAGGTAATTTTAAGGAAGAGTATTTAGATATATCGGTTGTGGAGTATTGCTGCTAGCTTTTTTTTTTCGGGAACGTGCTTAGCACGTAATTCATTAAGAAGAAGTTAGAAAGTTTGAATACACGCCCGACACCGTTAGTAGGCGAGATGCCGCCTAGCGATGGGGTGAACACACGACACAAAGCACTGTGAAGACGGTGGGGCACACTTAGGTGTACTAACTTAGTAACTAATTTGCGACTCAGACAGCCGGCGCGGCGCTAGGGAGCCCCCCTGCAGAGCAACGGCGACAGCCCGGTGAAGCCAGCAGCTATCCACGCGTCGGCTTCTTCGATGATGAGGTTGAGGAGCTGTTGTATGGTCCTTGACGCTCCGTCAAACGTCCTTCGGTTGCGCTCCTTCAACGAACACCAGGACGTGAGAAGCACCGCTGAATCGAAGGGTCGCCTGGCAGCCTTGGGTAGCGTTTTGCGCGTCTGCTGCCACCAATCCACGAGCACGGCATCATGCTGCGGTGCAAGACTCTGTAGGCCAACAGGCTGTAGAACCCGGTGCCAAGTCTCCCTTGCGAACACGCATGAGACCAGCAGATGGTCCGTGGTTTCATCGTCCTGCGCGCAGAGGGCACAAGCGGCGTCTTGCTGGAGTCCATGTCGCTTGCGCCTGTCAGCTGTCCAGAGACGACCATGCAAAGCGATCCAGAAGAAGAATTTGACCTTTGGGGATGCACTCACTACGTAGGACATCACTGTTGGTCTCATCACTGTCGGATTTGTGAGAACCGATAGTGATGTACCTTCACTGTCGGTTATGAGCTTGAAAATGAGAATATGATTGGGACTAGGCTAAAACCGGCAGTAAAGCACCACATCACTATCGGTTTGTATAAAAAACACTGCCGGTTCAAGCCACAAACCGGCAGTGATTTGGCTCTATCATTGTCGGTTCTAGCCAAGAACCGACGGTGATAAGCCTACAGCACAAAAAGGCGGCAGCCGTCATCTTCTTCCGCCTCTCTTCCATCCCGAGAACAGAGGCGCGTGTTTTGGCCCTTTCCTCCCTTGTTGCGGCTGCTCTTCACCATAAAGCTAGCGCTTGGATTTTGAAGAATGGCTTGATCTTTTTCCTTTAAGGTTAGTAACAAATATTCACTTCTTTGATTTTGTTGCTTAATTAGCTTCGTTTTGATGGCTACATTGCTTGATTCTCATTGTAGTTCTTTCTCCATTCTAGAGAGCACTTTTTCAATTGGATATTTGTGCAAGGCTTAAATTGTGGTGAATCCATCATCCAAACGGTTGGTGTCTATGAACACATTTAAATTCCTAGCTAATTATTCCATGGTGGTCAAGATCATCATTGCTAGTATGTGATGCTATAATTAGTTCTTAGAAGTAGAGTATAATAGTTCTTCAATATTGTGCAATAATTATTTTTTACTACGATTTTTAATTTACAGGGCCGGGGCTACCAATTTCAATTTTTCAATAATTAGTCTACAATAATGTTTTCTAAAAATGGTACTTTCGAGCTATAATTGTTGTTCATGAAGCTCGATTTCTTATTAATTCTTTGTAATTACTGTCTCAGTATTTTTTTGTGCAGAGATGGATCGAGAGTGGATGCATCTGTCCCGAACGGACAAGCGGTACATGCATGACGTCTGCCAGTTTATCACTGATGCCAAAGCCCATGCTGGGAATGGAAACCCTGGCTTCTGCCCATGCAAAGATTGCAAGAATCAAAGGAACTTTCGTCAAATTGAATCTATACGATCGCACTTGATTACCAGGGGGTTCATGCCAAACTATACGATATGGACTATGCATGACGAGGTTGGTGTGAATGTTCTGCAAGAAAACGATGATGATGTGGACATGCCTGACGTAGCCCTCCACGATGCTGACGAGGAACCCGGTGTCAACATGGAACCTATGGCCACAGTTAATAATGTGTTTAGGAACACGCTAGCTGACGACACCGAGGATAACGATGGCATTTCTCAGCTGCTACGTAATGTAGAGACCGGATGTCTTAGTAAAAGATAGCTGAGAAAGTTAGAGAAAATGAGATAAGATGGCAAAACACCATTGTATAGGGATTGTCCAATGAGCAAACTGGAAGCCGACATCATGCTGTTAGAGTTCAAATCGATAAACGGATTGAGCGATAAAGACTTTGATCAGTTGTTAGGTATAATAAGGAAAATGCTCCCAGAAAAAAACAAGTTGCCAGAAAAGACATACTTGGCCAAGCAAATGATCTGCCCCATCGGTCTCGAGGTTGAAAAAATCCACGCGTGTTCCAATGATTGTATATTGTACCGTGGAGAAAAATACAAAGACTTGGACAAGTGCCCCAAGTGTGAAGCTCCAAGGTACGAGGAAGGGCCGTTAGATGAGAGTACCAAGACCAGAGGAGGTTCCGTAAAGGTCATTTGGTATTTCCCTATAGCTCCCCAAATGCATAGGCTGTTTGCATGTGCAATGTCAGCCAAGTTGTTGCGCTGGCATGGCGAAGAGCGTAAGAAAGATACAATGATGAGGCACCCCGCCGATGGGCATGACTGGAGGATTGTCAATACTATGTTCTATAAGGACATCGGTGGAGAGGTAAGGCACCTTTGGTTTGCTTTGAGCACAGATGGGATGAATCCTTTCGACCAGGTTAGAAGCAATCATAGCACCTGGCCAGTGACACTCTGTATATACAACCTTCCACCTTGGATCTATATGAAGCGGTCGTACATCCAGATGCCACTACTGATCCAAGGGCCAAGATAACCTGGGAATGACATCGATGTGTTTCTAGAACCAGTGATCGATGAACTAGTAGAGATGTTTAAAAAGGGTGTGTCGGATGTTTGGGACGAGTACAAAAAGGAACATGCCACGATCAAGGGAGTACTTATCGCTACAATCACCGACCTGCCAGGTCGAGGTTCGTTGTTCGGAGAGAAGACAAAAGGCTATACTAGATGTGTCGAGTGCTTGGACGACACCAATGCGGTAAATCTGTCAAATAACTCAAAGATAGTTTATATGGGACACCGTAGGTTCCTACCTAAGGATCACCCTTACCATAGGAGCAGAAAAGATTTCAACGGTACTATTGAGAAACGCTTAGCTCTAAAATATCGAGACGGGCCTGCGATACTTCGAGAACTCAACAAACTGAAGGTTGTCTTTAGGAAGGGGGACAATGCAGTAGCAGCGCCTGATGGGAGCGTTTGGAAGAAAAAATTGATTTTCTGGAAACTACCTTACTGGCCATTTCTAAGTGCACGCCACTGTCTTGATCCCATGCATATCACTAAAAACGTGTGCGCTAACACTCTTAACACATTGATGGACACCGGAGGGACATTGAAAGATTCACTTGCCACACGCCTGGACATGCAATACTTGAGAATCAGGAAGGAGTTGCATCCCGTGGAGCTAGAGAATGGCCAGTTCAAACTTCCGGTTGCGTCATGGACATTGAAGAAGGAAGAAAAGCGTGCGCTTATTTCTTTGTTCAATGAACTCAAAGTCCCAACGGGCTACTGTGTGAACCCAAAGAGGCTAGTGAACATGAGAGAACTCAAGTTCAACTATGGCCCTATGAAGGCCCATGACTGTTATATCATTATGACTCAGCTGCTCCCTGTTGCCCTGGGTGGTATCCTCCCCCCAAAGGTTCGCGCCCCAATCATAAAGCTTTGTTTGTTCTTCAACGCGATTTCAAAAAAGGTCATTGTTGTGTCCATGCTAGAGCAGCTGTAGCGGGACATAGCCGAAACTCTCATTAGGCTTGAGATGCATTTCCCACTGACTTACTTTGATATCTCATTGCATCTGCTCATTTATCTTGTTGACCAAATTAGAGCCCTTGGCCCAATGTACCTGCATCAGATGTTCCCTTTCGAAAGATTGATGAAAGTTTTCAGGTGGTATGTTAGGAACAGATTCAGGCCAGAAGGGGGCATGGTTGAAGGATGGTCAATGGAGGAGGCCATTGAGTTCTGCACATATTATCTAGACATCAAAAGGGTCGGAGTTCCAGAATCTCGTCACGAGGGAAGACTACGTGGCAAATGAACGATCGGGGAGAAATCTGTTACAGTAGATGACCCTGTTTCTTTCAGACAGGCACAGTTCGCTGTTCTCTAGCAAGCCGAGGGTGTGATGCCATACATTGACGAGCACAAGCAATCGCTGCAAACTCTGTATCCGAGCAAGTCATAGGCTGAGATGATCCACAACTCCTTGACTGTTGAATGATCCATTTACTTGATGCGTGTACTGTCCCAGTCTCTAGATCAGGCTGAGATGAAGAGGAACACTATGAAGGCCACGGAGAAAGAAGGTGCACAGAGAAAATTCATTTAATAATTTATAAAATTGAAACAAAAAATTTGGGCTGTCTGGGACTCGAACACGGGTCTCGGGGGCTAAGTTGTGGAGTCTTAACCATTGAGGCAGGCGGAGGAATTCGAAAGGAAGGGAAAAGTTATACTACTTAACCCCTAACTAGTACACCCCCATCACTGCCGGTTTGAGGAATGGCCCGACAGCGATGGTTCCTCATCACTGGTAGTTTATTATTAGAACCGGCAATGATGAATAATTTCCCAAAGTAATTTATAAAATTGAAACAAAAAATTTGGGCCGTCTGGGACTCGAACACGGGTCTCGGAGGCTAAGTTGTGGAGTCTTAACCATTGAGGCAGTTGGAGGAATTCGAAAGGAAGGGAAAAATTATACTTCTTAACCCCTAACTGGCTGCGATGGCGACAGGGCCCTTCACTGCTGGTTTTGGTTTTAAAACTGGCAGTGATAGCTTCTATCACAGTCGGTTGCTCAAACCGACATAGAAGGCTCCATTCACTGTTAGTTTTTAAACTAAAACCAACAGTGATGTGTAGATGCTCCTCACATGCCAACAGTGCTCCCGCTGACCACAACAGTTGGAACACTGCTCCCACCTACCCCGACAACTTTAGTTCAAAAATAAAAATGTACCACGACTGCTAGCCCCTATAAAATGGCCCTCATCCAGGAGCTAGCCTCTCCATGCATGTTGGTTTCAGCCAGACCTTATCAGCCATGATACAATGTTTTCCTCTCACAACAAACCATAGATATCATTAAGCATCGTAGTCCACCAAAATGGTGCATACAAGAGGTACTAGAAGAATGCTACTGAAGATAGAGCAACGCCGAAAATTGGAGATGCCACGAGGTTCACAGAGTCATCCACTGCGGTGCGCATCTGGAAAAAGGCCATGTACAGACAAGGCAGATTCATCGATGCCACCTTGTCATCTCCAACCGGTATAGCTCGTAGACCACCTCGGTGCTGCTGTTTGACCCTAGTTGATGCTAGAAGAATGCTACTGAGGTGGTTACATTATAATGTGTTGATACACATTGATTGTAACATTGACATGTACGCAAATATGTCTTTGTTATCGTATATGGAATTTTAGTGTAAGGTCTTTGTTATCGTATATGTAATTTATTTCTAATATTTTTGTTATTTTTTGATGTATTTCATTACTATCTAAATAAATATATCGTTGTTGTTAAAACTTTCCCACTGTACTATCTAAATAAATATATCCTTTACATATATGCACCTTCACTGTCGGTTCTACTTACAAACCGGCAGTGATATTAACTTTCACTGTCAGTTCTATTTAAAAACCGGCAGTGATATTAATTTTCACTGTCGGTTCTACTTAAAAACCAGTAGTAATGTCCATGCCCCCCTATATAAAACAAACCGTCAGCCACATACATCAATCCCACCCACCCATGAACTCTCACAGTCTCATTACTCACGTTTCACTCTCACTTCTCAAGAAATCCACTCTCTCTCTACGTGATTTGGTCATGGCTCCTGCATTTTTCAATGGTATTGATATGTTGTCTTCTCCAATATTCTATCTATATTCATTTGATCTATATTTATATTCATGTTTCTTTGCATTCTACAATTATATATATTCTTATTCCTTGCATTCAATCTATATTTAATTATGTTGCCACATTTTACTTGGAAGAATTTTTTGTGCATATATTTTATGTTCATTTTTTTGGCATTTTATCGATCAGGTGGTATGAACAACGGACCTCCCTCACCACAAGAACCAGGTTTCCACCCTGGTGATGAGCCATTCGCTCCTAATGTGGCCATTCCACGGTTCCCTGTTCCAGCTATTGTATGAAATATTTTCCAACATCTTTTATTTTTTGATGCTAACAAATAAGTGTAATTAGTTTAATATCATTGCTGTATACATATATGTCGCAGACTATATCCCCAATAGATTGGCTGCGAACAACACTTAGCTGGTTCTTTATCTCGGACATCATCGAAAACACGGCATCTAATGCAAGTGGTCGGCTATGGACATGTGAACTCAGTTTTTCCATGCCTTTGAGGGGTGCAAATCATCGAAACCATATCCACGAGACGGGAAGACAGAGCCCGGACATGATAAACGCCCAATTCAGTGCCATGCGCATTTGTTTAGAGGCACTTCGACGTGTTTGCTATGATGTGCCTGATTTCTCGCACTTCAAAGCACTTGCTTTGAATGCTGGTGATACCCCCATCCTGCAAGCAAGCGAATGGTTTGCGAGCTAGAACCGTGCGGATATGGTAAAATGGTCACTTAAACTTGAGTCGTGGTTATTTGTTGTTTATTATTGTAATAACATTCTCTAATTTTTTTTTCTCTCCACATGCAGATTGCGCTCTAGGACCTTACCTATGCTGCATGTGGCTTGTGGGCCGTTCTAGACCAAGCTACGGAGCAACTCGGGTATGATTGGGACTTCTGCAATGGTAACCTCAGCTAGCTCACTATAGAAGGACGCCAGTACTGCATAAGGATTACTAACAGGGGCAGTTGTCGGGGACCTAATACTGGGGTACCCAATGAGATGGAGCTAATAACCATCAAGCGCTGATGCTCCCGAACAGGCAAGAACGCAACTACACTTCTTGCCCTACGCCTCGCCCGACCCCTAAGGGTTTGCTCCTCCTCGCTCGACCCCCGAGGGCTGGACTCCACTTCGCTCGATGTCTGGGGGCAGACTTCGCCTCGCTCGACGGCTGAAGGGCAGGCTCCACCTCGCCGGATGGCTGAGGGCTAGCTTCGCTTTGCCCGACGGCTGAGGGTTGGTTCCGCCTCGCCCGATGTTCTGGGGCTGGCTCCGCCTCGCCCGACATCTGCACCCTGCACCTTCATGATGATGAGCACAGGGTAAGATGGGACACTCTGGTCAATCGCAGTATCGAGGACCATCCTTGCGCGCCTACGGGAAAGTATCGTTATGGTATGACGGGATGGGCACTTTAAGCCATCCTAGGCATGGCAGAGCCCGAATAGTGTTGTAGGCGCTAAGTTTTGTCCTATAGTGTTGTGGGCGCCGCCATCAGCCCTTGGGCGTGGATCCTGACACAAGCATACGACAACCACTACAATCCAAGAGAGAACTCACATCATCTACAGTGACTGACGTATGGTCACTTCCCCGTCTACACCCCGTAGGGTCACAGCTCGGCTCCCTGGCACACCGCACCGTCCGCCGGTGTAGGATGGGACATACCCACTTGTTGAATGAGGCCAGGGCACGGCCCTATAAGGATCAGCGAACACGCCATCCCTGACATAGTCTGCCATGTCAGGAGGGTAGGCACAAGGGGAAAGGAAGACCCGGCTCCTTCGAAGGACCTTCTCTACCCTCTGGTTTTTTCCTCTTTCTCCCATCAGTAATCCCTGCTCCCCCTTGGTCTATAAAAGGAAGGGCAGGGCATCCCACTAAGATGACGGATCGATTCCACACACAGCACATATAGCCAAGTAGCAACGGAGCTCTTGGCATTCTTTCGACCTTTCCATCAGAGACTTGGGACCTGTCCCTCTCTCGACCATTTGTACCCCCTACTATGAACCTTTTTCGGTGCTAATAACATGAGCAATAGCAGACTAGACGTAGGGACATTTTGCCTGAACCAGTATAAACCTTGTGTCCTTTAGTACACCATCCGAGTCTAACGCACAACAAATATAAATTTACTAGTTGGTGTTTATTCGAAACACCGACAGTTGGCTCGTCAGGTAGGAGCCTTTGCGCATTCCAAATCAGGCCTCGGATGGCTAGCCACGCAATCAGCTAGGTCCTAGGCGCACACGTGCGTTTTGGTGACATTGACTTCATCATCACGGTGGGAGGAGAGTTGGCGTTGGCCCACGCCGCCATCCAATCTCTCCCCTCCATCGACTTCAACTATGGGAGGCTTGAGCACCAGCCCGGCATCTCCCTTGGACCCCAGCCATCTAGGGAGGACCTGCGCCACCTCACCCTCTCTCTAGAACACTCCGCATAGAGCGCCCCGATGGTGCTTCCGTTCGGTCTCCGCAACACCACGGCGATCGTTAGCCACCTTGTGGCGCAGCACACGATCCCGTCCCCCGCGAACAACGAGTTCGTGGGGATGATCGAAAGCGTCACAGAATCCCTCCATGGCCTCCTCATGGAGGGGCTAGGGTCGGACTCTAGCTCTAACTCCAGTAGGGGGAGCCATCACCCCTCCTGGGAATGTTTCATGGCGGGTACCCTCGAGGGACATGTTGAAAGCATCTCTGCAGAGGAGGCTACCCCGGTAGGCAACCTCGGTGATGGAACCGAAGGGGAGACAACAACCCCACCTCGTGTAGGGCTGGAGAAGCTAAGAGCCCAAAAGCGGGAAATTGAAGAAGCCGAAATCCAGCTTGTGCGGGAATGCGCGGAGGTAGATCAGGAGATCGAACGCCGCGGAGACATTGGGCGCGCACGCACCAAGGTCCGTGATGTGAACTGAAGGATCATCACCAACGATGAAGCCCTTCCTCGCTTTGCCCGGGCAAGCCAGAACATCGCTGCCATGACGGCCTTGCTCCATGGCCTTCTAGAGGCTGCGACGCCCGAGGATCGTCAGGCCCACCGCGAGATTCGCACGCTGCTCGAGCGTGCGACAGCGTAGCAGGCGAAAAGCTCGTTGTCTTGGCGACGTGAGCTCGACACCAGCCAGCGCATGCCCTCAGTGCACCCGCTAGGGATAGATCGGTCCACTAGGCACCATAAGGCGGCAGGCAGCACGCTGTGATCCCGATACATCAACGTCTTGGCCACAACCGCGATGCACGTAGCACTCTCGATGCCCGCAGACGCACCTACAACGACCTGAGAGAAGGAGCCTGGCATGCTATCATCCTTGTCATGGTGGACGCTACGACAGCGGCGAGGACCGAAGCCCGAGCCCTGGCCTGCTAGGCCCTCAGGCCTTCGGCCGGCACATCCTCAACGCTGCTTTCCTGCCAAGGTACCGACCACCTACCAATATCCCTAAGTACTCTGGGGAGACAAACCCCGGACTTTGGCTCAAAGACTATTGGATTGCCTATCAAGCCAATGGTGTAGATAATGACGACTTCATTATCCGCAACCTTCCACTGTTCTTGGCCGATTCGGCATGAGCGTGGTTGGAACACCTACTGTCCAACGCAATCCAGAGTTGGGTGGATCTAAAGGAGATCTTTGTGGGAAACTTCCACGGCACATACAAGCGCCCTAGGAACCTATGGGACCTCAAGAACTGCTGTCAGAAGGCCAGTGAGACCCTCCATGGGTACATCCAGCACTTCTCCCGATAGTGCAACAAGCTCCCTAATGTCGCCGACACCGACGTGATAGGAGCCTTCCTATACAGGATGACCTACGAGTCCTTGGTTCATAAGCTAGGACGCAAGGGCCCACGAACCACCAAGGAACTCCTGGACATCGCCACCAGCCATGCCAGGAGAAGAGGCGATCAGAGCGATCTTCGATCGCCTCGAGGGCAAGGCAAGGCGGGACAAGGGTGCTGGCGAAGGCACCTCCAATCATTCCGCCAAAAGGAAGAATAAGAAGCAATGACACAAGGACTCGCTCGTGGCCATCGCTGACCGCAAGGGTGGTCGGAAGCCCACGGAGGGCACTCCGAACCACTTCAAAAAATTACTCGAGGGTCCGTGCCCGAACCACGCCTTTCTTGTTAAGCGTCTGCTCAAGGACTACAGCGTCATGCGGCAGTTCTTGTCTGGAGGCTCCAACAAAGGGGAGCAGGGGAAGGACCCTGCCCCCACTACGGACGACGCCGATGAGAAGGACGACAGCTTTCCAATGCTGGACGACTGCCTTATGATCTTCGGAGGATCAGTGGCCTACGACTCCAAATGCCGTCAGAAGGTCACTCGCCGTGAAGTCTTCATGGCCCAACCGGCCACACCTCCCTTCCTCCTGTGATCGGAGTCTGCCTTAACCTTCGATCAGACCGACCATCCGGATACCGTCCCGCACTCGGGGAGATATCCGCTTGTGGTCGACCCAATCGTCAGCCCAAAGCGACTCACCAAAGTACTGATGGACGGAGGCAGCAACCTCAACATCATGTACGCCAGGAGGCTCGACAAGATGGGCATCGACCGGACGCGCCTCCGCCCGACTCGAGCACCTTTCCATGGCATTTTGCCCGAGAAGCAGGCCATGCCACTCGGGCAGATCGATCTTCCCATTACTTTCAGGGATCAGTTCTATTACAGGACTGAGACCCTCACCTTCAAGGTTGTTGGGTTCCCTGGAACTTTCCACGCCATCATGGGACATCCATGCTACGCAAAGTTCATGGTCGTCCCTAACTATACATACCTCAAGCTGAAGATACCAAGCCCCCATGGGGTCATCACCGTCGGCACCTCCTTCCAGCGCGTCTACGAGTGCGAGGTCGAGTGCTGCAGCCACGCCACAGCAATCGTCGCCTCTGGGGAACTCGTCGCCCTCATGGAGGAGGTCACCGAAGAAGCGCCCGACAAGAAGAAGTTGACTAGGTCATTCGAATTGACAGAGGGCTCCAAGGAGGTCCTCATAGATCCTAGCAGCTCCGAGGGTAAAACAGTACGCATTGGCACCATGCTTTCCTCCGAATAGGAAAGCACGCTCGTCGACTTCCCCCGCGACAACAAAGACATCTTTGGGTGGAAACCCTCGAATATGCCGGGCATTCTGAGGGAGGTCACCGAGCATACCTTGAAGATCCACCTAGGCAGGCCGATGAAGCAACGCCTGCGTCGCTTCGACAAGGAGAAATGCAGGGCCATCGGCGAGGAGATAGCCAAACTTTCAGCGTCCGGATTCATCAAGGAAGTATACCACCTAGAGTGGTTAGCTAATCCCATTCTTGTACAAAAGAAGAGCGGGAAATATAGGATGTGTGTTGACTATACGGGTCTCAACAAAGCATGCCCAAAGGATCCATTTCCTTTGCCGTGCATAGACCAAATAGTCAACTCTACCTCGGGGTGTGAAACCCTCTACTTCCTTGATGCGTACTCCAGCTACCATCAAATCACGATGAAAGAGTCTGACCAACTCGCGACGTCCTTCATCACCCCTTCGGATCATTCTGCTACATCTCAATGCCATTCGGTCTGAAGAACGCTGGGGTTATGTACCAGCGTTGTATGCTCAAATGCTTTGGGGACCTCATCGAGCGGACCGTTGAGGCCTACGTTGATGACATCGTGGTTAAGTCCAAATGGACCAACCACCCCATTGCCGATCTTGAGCAAACCTTTGCAAAACTCCGAGCGAATGGTATCAAACTCAATCCCAAGAAATGTGTTTTCGTGGTCTCGAGGGGCATGCTGCTCGACTTCATCGTCTCTGAGCGTGGCATCGAAGCCAACCCGGAGAAAATTTCAGCCATCACAAGGATGGGCCCAATTTAGAACATAAAGGGGGTTCAGCGAATCACAGGGTGCCTCGCCGCACTCAGCCAATTCATCTTGCACCTTGACGAATGAGGTCTCCCCCTTTATTGACTCTTGAAGAAAGCCGCCGGCTTTGAGTGGACATCCGAGGCCCAAGAGGCACTTGACATGGTCAAACTGGTTCTGACAAGGCCCCCGATCTTGGTTCCTCCAACCGATAGAGAATCCCTTCTGCTATACATAGCGGCCGCCACGCAAGTGGTCAGCGCTGCCCTGGTAGTGGAGCGGGAAGAAGAGGGGCACACCCTTAAGGTACAATGCCCTATGTACTTCATTAGCAAGGTACTATCTGACTCCAAGACCCGCTACTCCCAAATCCAGAAGCTCCTACACACCGTCCTCATCACCAAGAGGAAGCTACGCCACTACTTCGAATCACACACCATGATGGTTGTGACGTCGTTCCCCCTCAGCGAGGTCGTCCAGAGCTAGGACACCACGGGAAGAACCGCAAAGTGGGCGCTCGAGTTGATGGATCAAGGCATCATGTATGCCTCCCGAACATCAATCAAGTCCTAGGTGTTGGCTGACTTCATTGCGGAATGGACCGAGGTCCAAACACCACCAGCGGTCATCGATCAAGAGTACTGGGTGATGTACTTTGATGGATCACTGATGAAGAAGGGCGCCGGCATGGGGCTAGTCTTCGTATCACCCCTCGGGGTTCACATGAGGTACATGGTTCGTCTCTATTTCCCGTCATCCAATAATGTGGCTGAGTATGAAGCACTCATCAATGGCCTACGCATCGCCATCGAGCTGGGCATCCGATGCCTCAACATCCGGGGCGACTCCCAGCTGGTCGTCAACCAAGTCATGAAGGAGTCGAGCTATCATGACACCAAGATGGTTGCGTACTACCAAGAAGTCCGATGGCTGGAGGACAAATTCGACGGCCTTGAGCTTAATCACATCCCAAGGTGCCTCAATGAGGTGGCCGACATGCTTGCAAAAGCGACGTCCGGTCGAGAGCCGGTGCCAATGGGTGTCTTTGCTAGCGATCAACACAAGCCCTTGGTAAGCTATGAAGGGTCAGAATAGGCCGACGATGGTCTGTTCGATCCAACCTTGGGGGCTAACCAACCGACGGCTCCGTCCAGCCCCGAGGTCATGGAGCTTGAAGAGGATCCAACGATAGAGTCCGACCCTCTGGACGACTGGAGAACACTCTACCTCGACTACCTCCTCTGTGACACGCTACCGATGACAAAAGCTCGAGGGCTCACACATCACGCCAAGTCCTTCGTTCTTGTAGAGGGTGAACTCTACAAATGAAGCCACATCGGGATCCTGCAGCTCTGTATCCCCGTCGAACAGGGGAAGCTTTTGCTGAGTGATATCCACGGTGGGGTCTGTAGTCACCACGCCGCGCCTAGAACCTTGGTTGGGAACACATTCCGACAGGGCTTCTACTAGCCCACTACAGTAGCCGACACTGAGCAGATCATACGCACCTGCGAAGGGTGCCAGTACTATGCTCAGCAAACTCACCTCCCGGCCTAGGCACTCCAGATGATCTCCATCACGTGGCCCTTCGCGGTCTGGGGGCTCGATCTACTTGGGCCTCACAAGAAGGCGCTCGGGGTCTACACCCTCTTACTTGTCACCATAGACAAGTTTACAAAATGGATCAAAGCTTGGCCGATCTCCGTGATCAAGTCCAAGCAAGCTATGCTGTTCTTCCTCGACATCATCCATCGCTTTGGAGTACCGAAATCCATCATCATGGACAACGTCACATAGTTCACTGGCACCCTCTTCCTTCGATTTTGTGATGAACAACACATCCGGGTCAATTGGGCCGCTGTCACACACCCCCGAACTAATGGGCAGGTTGAGCGTGCAAACGACAAGCTCCTACAGAGCCTCAAGCCTAGGATCTTCAACCGGTTGAACAAGTTCGGCGCACGCTGGGTCGCCAAGCTCCCTGCCGTACTCTAGAGCCTAAGGACAACTCTCAGCCGAGCCACCAGCTACACACCTTTCTTCATGGTCTATGGTTCTGAGGCCGTCCTCCCAACCAACCTCGACTATGGAGCGCCAAGGATCAGAGCATACGATGAACAGGGAGCCAAGGCATCCCACGAAGACACCATGGACTAGCCCGATGAAGCTCACGACGTCGCCCTCCTCCACTCAGCCAAGTACCAGTAGGCGCTGTGTTGGTACCACAGCCGATGAGTGCGGGACCGAGCCTTCAACATCAGGGACCTGGTTCTTCGCCTCATGCAGAGCAATAAGGACCGTCACAAGCTCTCTTGCCCTGGGAGGGGCCGTACATCGTCGCAGAAGTACTCTAGCTAGGCCCCTATAAGTTGAAAACCATCAACGACGAGGTCTTCACCAATGCCTGGAACATTGAGCAGCTACGTCATTTTTACCCTTAAATAAACACATACTTTCTCTTATCAGTTTTTGTCATAAAAAATCCCTGATCTTTTCGTGACATCCGACCCCTGCAAAGTGCGAGGGGTCATACCTCACTCGGGGGCTGGTATGAGTATGTTTATCTTGCAAACTTTCTCTGAGTTATCTTGCAAACATTCTCTGTGTTTGCCTTTTTTTCTCATGGTAAGTCCTAAGGGCTGGGATTTCAGGAACAAAAATCTGAGTATAACTGGTAGGACTGAGAAACCCACGCCCCAGCGGCTATGGTCTCTTTGCTCACCAGTGTAATCAGAATTGGCTCTCCCACACTCTGAGTCTTTTTGTGACCTTAGCTATGGGAAGGGTTGGAAGGCACTGAACCTCTTTTACAAAAAGGGGAGAAGAGCTGAAAAGCTGATTGCCGTAACGAAATTTGAGAACCAATTCATTTTTTGCACAAATTCATCGCTTACAAAGTGATTTCATCACAAAAAGGGACTGATGTATTCATAAATACAAAAGACTGTTCACACGGGGGCTCCCCCACAACTTATTCGATTACAGTTTCTGACCAGTTCTACTATAAGTACTACTACGGTCACCATGCCACGCTCTCCATTGGCGATGTCCTACCGCTCCGCGGGATCCTCGAGGGCACCGTCGTCTGCAACATTGAGCACCATGCCGGTAACCATGGCACCTTTGCCAGGGCATCCATGGACTATGCCATCATGATCAACCGCAACCCTGACAATGACACCTGGACTGGGGGCGCTCCCCACCGAAGAAAGGCCATCGTGACTGATGGATGTCTCTGACATCTCATCAAACTTCATGAACTGGTTGATCAGAGCGGCTGCAAGGGCGAAACCCCCCATCAACACAGTCCTGTGTGGCTTCCCCACCAACAAGGCTCGTCCAAAGAAGATTCGCTTGAGGAGGCCCTTGTATGGGTCCATCCCGACGAAGGCCTCGCGGACGACGACAAAGCCGACGACGCTCGGCACCCTCCAGTAGGCCTCCTCCTTTGATGGAAGCGGCCCCTTCTCAGTGAAGGCAGCTAGCACCATCTCATCTATGTTGGATGACCTCCAGCTCAACATCGTGCTTCGGACTCATGAACGGATCTGTGAGTTCTCCTTTCCCTCACATTACCCTCTCTCACTTAGGAACCACCGCAACATGCGAACGTGCTCGGCGAAAAGGAAGAAGGAGGAGAAGCGACAACTTAGGAATAGGCGAAGGAATGGGACGAGAACTCCTCTCCCCCTATTTAAGGATGAGACGCAATGGTGGGAGAAAGGCAAAAGGTTGGGACGAAAAACCCTCTCCCTTCCCCTATTCAATGCAGATGAGAATTCGATGCTGATGGGAATTCAAGGGGACGCGCCTTGACCGACGGGACGCACCCTACTCGATGAGATGGTGCCTGGTCAAATGGGACGTGGCCTAGGCATGGCCCGCCAGTACCACACGTAGGGCGTGAGAAATAAGGCGCACCCGCAAGCAGGCGACTCTCCGCTTCCCTAGGCAGGACCTGGAAGGGCCCGACGATGGAACCCCCATCAAGGGGGCCCAACGGGCCTCCTGGGTCGATCGGACGGCCTAGGTAAAACGATGAACGAACGGTCATCGAAAGATAAGCGCCTCTATTCACTTACTTTGCGTGTTAATTTCATTACCGAGCCTCCGACCCTAGCAACGGTAGGGGCACAGACATCGCTCGGGGGCTGTCGAGAGTGTCTACTTGTTTAGACATCCTCTTCGCTCGACCCATCCTTACATTGAAAACCAGAGACACGGGGTGCGGGTGTAAAATTTTGAGTAAAACTGGACGAACCGCTAGACCCTACGCCTCGGTGGCTACGGTGTTTTTGTTCACCAACATAATCAAATTCGCAGTTCCCCGCACCCCAAGCTTTAGCATCCGCCTTCTCAAGAAGGGTTCAGAGGGGTCCGCCTATAGAATCTCCTTCGAGGAGAAGCTGTCAGGTCGCCTAAGTCAATTGAACGACTCGGATCGCCACCGAGAGACAGAAATGAAAAATTACGATGCTCGTATAGGTCACGCCGGTCCCGTCGCAAACGTCGGACCTGAACCCCGCGCAAACATGTCCGGTAAGAGTTTCTCATCGCTCATGCCACCAAGGTAACATTACCAACCCCTGCTTTCGTTTCAATTAAATCTTACATTAATCCCATACATCCAAATGTTGCATATGCAATCGCTGCATCTCAACGCTTTGTGTCGCATCACAAAGCGGCACCCGCCTCATTCAATATGAGTGGCAACTGACCGAGGTTCGAAGGCTGGCCCGCAAAGGGCTCGAGGCTGCCTTGCGTCAAACAGAGCCAGGGGAGAAAAACTAAGATGAGCCCCAGCGGCCTTGCTCGACCTCGCTTAGAAGCGGACAGGGACATCTCGACCTTTCTCGTTCGATTCTAGCCTCGAGCCAAACCCATAGAATCTCCGTCGAGGAGAGGCCAATGGGCCACCTAAGCCTATCGAACGGCTCAGGCATCGGCCGAGAGGCGGGTTAAGAAGTAGTGGAATGCCACATGAGGGCTCTATAGACCCCGTCAGCGAATGACAGACCCGGATTCCACACGACCGTGCCCATTAGCGAGCTCATTGAGCGCGACACTCGAGCTATCGAGGCAAGTGCCGTTAGCTCAGCCCCTTTGGTTGCAAAAATTGAGGAAGGGGTGATGCGTGAAACACGACCGACCCCTATCATACCCCAAGGGGCTCGGGGGCTCGAGCCGCCCGATCCTAGATCGGGAGACCAAGGTTCGAAGGCTGGCCCACGAAGGGCTCGAGGCCTCCTCGTGTCAAACAAGAGCCAAGGGAGAAAACATAGATGAGCCTCAGCGGCCTTTGCGCAACCCACATAGAGGTGGATAGGGTCATGTCAACCTTCTAGTTCAATCTAGCCTCTAGCCGAGCCCATAGAATCCCCATTGAGGTGCAATCTGTTGGAAGGTGGGTTACGGAACAACGGAATGACACCCGAGGGCTTTGTCGACCCGGTCACGAGCGACGGGACCGGATTCCGTTCGAACATCCCCATTAGCGAGCTCATCAAGCACGTCCCTAGAGCCATCAAGGCAGGTGACATCGCCTCAACCCCTCTAGTTGCGAAAACTACAAACGGAGCGATAGTCACAAAACAAACCGACCCTTGACCGAATCCCAGCCACGCGTGGGGGCTCGAGGAAGGCTGGGCCAGCAATGAAATCAAATGGATGGTCATGGAATGATCGTTAAAATCCTAAGTAAGGGGTACGTGCGAATACAAGAGTAAGTTCGCTACCCTTGCTTCGGTCTCCAGTGACATCCGGCCCCAGCGACCGCCAGGGGTCGAATCTCACTCGGGGGCTGATAAAGGTATAAATACCTCCTTTTTTTCAAAATAGTCATTGCGTCAGACCTCTTCCTAGCATTAAGGTTAGCGGCAAGGTTTGTGGGACTAGATAAACGAGCATGCCTGGTAAGACTGCAAAAAACCCACACCCCGACGGCTACGGTAACTTTGCTCCCCAGCATAATCAAAATTTCCCCCTTATACACCTCGAGCCCTATGGTCTTAATGAACGGAAGGGTCGGATCACATAAACCTTTTTTCTCGAATGCAAAAGGGAAGAAATTAAGATCAAACAAACAAAACAAAATTGTGAAACAAAATTACGAATCTGTTTTTGGACACAAAAGAACCAACACTTGTCCATAGATTATAGATAAATGTTTATCAAACTCATTCGACTAACTACATCCTCGGGGGGAGAACAATGTCTTTCATCCTGTCCACCAGGTTCCATGTAATAGGAGTCACTGCCTTGTCAATCTCATCCAGCTCGGAGGCTTCGTAGCCAGGCACGAAGCCGAGGCTCATTACCTCCAAGTTAATTTCCTGATCATAACGAGAGCGGGCAACAGCAAAGGCTTAGGTGATCCTAGCGTGAAAGGCATTCTCCTCAAGCTCGTGCACCCACGCCATATTAAGGTTGATTGGCGGCTGCGATGCGGATGCGGGAGGACTAGGTGATTGGCGGTGGTGGTTGTAGACGCAAAGGTGAGGAGGCGAAGTAAGGAACCCTGGGGGTGAACCCCTTGGTTTTATAGGGACGATGGATGTGAGAAGGACAACCATCCTCCTAGATCTCCGTGCCTACCATGACACACCACCACGTCATGTCGCGGGGTATGCGCCCGCAATCACTATCCTTTCCCACCAAAGTTGCACCGGACGGTTCGCCTTCCCGAGCAGACTAGGACTCTTTTCCCGTAGAGGGGATATGGGTCAAGAAGCATTTCTCTGGCCCGCCCAGCCCCAGGAGTTCGAGGGCTGGCCCATTAAATTCGACGGCCGTCCCAACGAGGGATGGGCCAGCGAGCGGCCAAAACTCAGGCGCACGAGCCTCAAAGAGGTCTCGATCTGCAATCGAGTCTCAACCGGGCTGACCTGGATGAATCCCCGTGAATGGGGTACCAGGGTTCCCTTTAAACTATCTAGTTGTCAAAAACACCAAATCTCACAGCCATACCCGCGAAGGGTCCAAAATACCCCTCGGGCGATTCTATCTGAATCACCCAGGGGCTCGGGGGCTACACCCGACGGGTGCGCTCGCGCGCACCCTCTAGCGAATCGAAATACCCCCGGCCGATTCTGTCCGAATCACCCGGGGGCTCGGGGGCTACACCCGTCGGGTGCGCTCGCGCGCACCCTTGGGCAAGTCAAATCACCCCCCGGGCGATTCAATCCGAATCACCTGGGGGCTCAGGGGCTATTGTCGGGGACCTAATACTGGGGTACCCAATGAGATGGAGCTAATAACCATCAAGCGCTGTGCTCCCAAAGAGGCAAGAACGCAACTACATTTCTTGCCCTGCGCCTCGCCCGACCCCCGAGGGCTAGACTACGCCTCGCTCGACATCTGGGGGTAGACTCTGCCTCGCCCAACGGCTGAAGGGAAGGCTCCACCTCGCCCGATGGCTGAGGGCTGGCTCCGCCTCACCCGACGGTTGAGGGCTGGCTCTGCCTCGCTCGATGTCTGAGGGCTGGTTCCGCCTCCCCCGATGTTACAGGGCTAGCTCTGGCTCGCCTAACATCTGCACCCTGCCCCTTCATGATGACGAGCATAGGGTAAGATGGGATACTCTGGTCAACCATAGTACCGAGGACCATGCCCTGCGTGCCTATGGGAAAGTATCGTCAGGGTATGATGGGACTGGCGCGTTAAGCCCTCCCAGGCATGGCAGAGCCTGAATAGTGTTGTAGGTGCCGACTTTTGTCCTATAGTATTGTGGGCGCCGCCATCAGCCCTCGGGCGCGGATCCTGACACAAGCATATGACAACCACTACAATCCAAGAGAGAACTCACATCATCTACAGTGATGGACGTATGGTCACTTCCTCGTCTACTCCCTATAGGGTCACAGCTCGGCTCCCTGGCACGCCGCACCGTCCGCTAATGTAGGATGGGACGTACCCACTTGCTGAATGAGGCGAAGGCACGGCCCTATAAGGATCAGCGAACACGCCATCCCTAACACGGTCTGCCATGTCAGGAGGGCAGGCACAAAGGGAAAGGAAGACCCGGCTCCTTCAAAGGACCTTCTCTACCCTCTGGTTTTTTCCTCTTTATCTGATGTGTAATCCTTGCTCCCCCTTGATCTATAAAAGGGAGGGCAGGGCACCCCACTAAGACGACGGATCGATTCCACACACAGCACATACAGCCAAGTAGCAACGGAGCTCTTGTCATCCTTTCGACCTTTCCATCAGAGACTTGGGATCTGTCCCTCTCTCGACCATTTGTACCCCCTACTACAAATCTTTTTTGGTGCTAATAACATGAGCAGCAGTAGACTGGACGTAGGGACATTCTGACCGAACCAGTATAAACCTTGTGTCTTTTAGTACACCATCCGAGCCTAACGCGCAACAAATATAAATTTACTAGTTGGTGTTTATTTGAAACACCGACAGCAGTGGTCGTTCAGTAGGTTACATCTATGGCCAACCATTCTTTTGGTATTGTGAGGCACGAGAGAGTGCACTCATACGGGCATTGGACTTCATCGATACAAGTGGATACATAATCCGTGACATCAATTACCATATATGGCTACAGATGCATGTTAGTGTGCGTGGCCTGATCGAACCCGACAGTGATTCTGATAGTAATTAATATTTATTTAGCTAGGTTTTCAAGGTCGTAGTTTAATTGGGTTCTAATTTTAATTTGTACGGCTTTGTATGTTTAATTATTGTCATGCATGTAATTCGTGTAATATTTGTTGGGCAACTAGAAATATACATTCCGATGTCGTATTCATCTCAAACTTTTTCTTAGGCTTGCACGTGCCACATGTGAAGGAAACACCTAGTTTGGGATTTTCCGAAGATGGTTTGCTACTTTCTGAGGCTTAATTGAATTTCCGCGCGACGATACCGTTTAATTATAGGTTGAACTGAGTCTACCCACAAAAAGATCCAAAATAGTGCCAAACTTTGACACATGCTCTAATGTGCCATAGGGATAAGAATTTTATGGAGGTCGATGAAAAAATCTATTGGATCCAAGATGAAATTCACCCTCTTTTGTCTCATTCGACACAGAGAAAAATATAAAAAATAAAAAAATGATCAGAAAAACCTCAGATCTTGTGTGGGGTCTTAATTTGGGTGTATATGCTTGACAAAAAAAATGTTAAGCCATTTCGGCATAGGTGGAGTATACATGCTTCACAGAGGTACATGTGCCTTTTCATCCAACCATGACATACTCATAGATTATCAAGGTTTCTATGATTCATAGGCATTCCGGTGTCGTATTGGTCTCAAAATTATTCTCAAGCTTGCACGTGCCACCTGTGAAGGAAACACCAAGTTTGGGATTTTTCAAAGATGGTTTGCTATTTTCTGAGATTTAATTGAATTTCCGCGCGACGACACCTTTTAATTATAGGTTGAACTGAGTCTACCCACAAAAAAATACGAAATGCTGTCAAACTTTTACACAGGCTCTAATGTGCCCTAGGGATAAGAATTTTGTGGAGGTTGATGAAAAAATCTATTGGGTCCAAGATGAAATTCACCCTCTTTTGTGTCATTTGGCACATAGAAAAATATAATAAAAAAAAAATGATCAGAAAAACCACAGGTCCTGTGTGGGGTCTTAATTTGGGTGTACATGTTTGATAAAAAAATTTCAAGCCATTTCGACATAGGCGGAGTATACATGCTTCACAGAAGTACAGGTGCCTTTTATCAAACCATGACTATACACATATGTTATCAAGGTTTCTGTGGTTCATAGGCATTCCGGTGTCGTTTTGGTCTCGAAATTATTCTCAGGCTTGCACGTGCCACGTGTGAAGGAAACACCAAGTTTGAGATTTTTCGGAGATGGTTTGCTACTTTCTGAGGTTTACTTGAATTTTCGCGCGACGACATTGTTTAATTATAGGTTGAACTGAGTCTACCCACGAAAAGATCCAGAATAGTGCCAAACTTTTACACAGGCTCTAATATGCCCTAGGGATAAGAATTTTGTGGAGTTGGATGAAAAAGTCTATTGGGTCCAAGATGAAATTCACCCTCTTTTATCTCATTCGGCACAAAGAAAAATATAATAAATAAAAAAACTGATCAAAAAAATCTCAGATCCTGTGTGGGATCTTAATTTGGGTGTACATGCTTGCCAAAAACAATTCAAGCCATTTCGACATAGGTGGAGTATACATGCTTCACAGAGATACATGTGCCCTTTCATCGAACCATGACTATACACATAGGTTATCAATGTTTCTGTGGTTCATATGTATTCCGGTGTCGTATTAGTCTTAAACTTTTTTTTAGGCTTGCACATGCCATGTGTGAAGGAAACACCTAGTTTGGGATTTTTCGGAGATGGTTTGCTACTTTCTGAGGTTTAATTGAATTTCCGCGCGACGGCACCAATTAATTATAGGTTGAACTGAGTCTACCCACGAAAAGATCCAGAATGGTGCCAAACTTTTACATAGGCTCTAATGTGACCTAGGGATAAGAATTTTGTAGAGGTGGATGAAAAAATCTATTGGGTCCAAGATGAAATTCACCCTCTTTTGTCTCATTCAGCACACAGAAAAATATAATAAATAAAAAAACTAATCAGAAAAACCTAAGATCCTATGTGGGGTCTTAATTTGGGTGTACAAGCTTGCCAAAAAAATTTCAAGCCATTTCGACATAGGAATACATATGCTTCTATTTATTCAGTATATAAAAGAAATTTTTTAATATATATAAACATCACTGTCGGTTTCAAAAAATTGGCATTGATGAGAAGAAACCGACAGTGATGCTGGTTATCACTGTTGGTTTATTTTGAAAACCGACAGTGATATATAAAAATTTAAAAAAATGTGCCAGCCCTCGAGTTCGAGCTCGGGTCTCGGGCTGCAGAGTTCAGAGACTTAACCACTGCGCTAGTATAGGATGTGTGCCAAGGTTTATTTATTTTTTATTTTTGACCTTTAGGCCGCTTAATAAATTATAAAATTAAACTAAAAAAATTGGCTCGCCTGGGATTCAAACACGGGTCTTGGGGGCTAAGTTGCGGGGTCTTAACCGTTGAGGCAGTCGGCGGTATTCGAAAGAAATGGAAAAGATAACTTATTTATGCTGTAACCACTACACCACAATCACTGCCGGTTTAAAGAATGGCCCGGCAGTGATATTTCTTCATCACTGTCGGTTTAGACTTACAACCGGCAGCGATGAGCCATTTAAGAATGGCCTGGCAGTGATATTTCTTCATCACTGTCGGTTTAGACTTACAACCGGCAGCGATGAGCCATTTAAGAATGGCCCGGCAGTGATATTTCTTCATCACTGTCGGTTTAGACTTACAACCGGCAGCGATGAGCCATTTCCCGAAGTCATTTCATAATTTATAAAATTGAACAAAAAATTTTGGGCCGCCTGGGACTCGAACATGGGTCTCAGGGGCTAAGTTGAGGGGTCTTAACCGTTGAGCTAGTCGGAGGAATTCGAAAGAAAATGAAAAGTTATCCTACTTAACACCTAACTGTTACACCACATCACTGCCGCTTTGGGGAAGGACCTGGCAGTGATGTACCCACATCACTGTCGGTTTATAATTAGAACCGGCAGTGATGAGCTACTGGTATAAAAGAGGCGCGGGTTGAAATTATCCAAATTCATTTCAACCCCGCGCCAACCCCTCCCCCCGCGCCGCCGGAGCACCACCCCACGCCTACGGGCACCACCGTTCCCCTCGCACCCGTCCACCACCCCTCACGCCGTCGTTCCTGGCCCCACGCTCCTCTTCTTCGACGCCGACGCCCGTGCACCGCCCCAAGCTAGAGCACCGCGCCGTCCGTGCCCTCATTCCTCGTCCATGATGCTGGTCGTGCCCCTCCTCCTCCACGCCTGCACTCCCACCGTCGAGGCCTTCAGGAGCGCGCGGACAGCTGCTTTCCCACCCCCAAGGTGAGTGCGTGGCTCACTGCCCGCTATGTGTTTGATGAAATGCCCCACGATGTTGCTGCTTACTTCAATCAGTAGAGGTGGTGCTGTGAATCAATAGAGGTGTTGCTGCTTACTTGAATTAGTATGTATGGTTTATATGGAGATGTGGATATATCAGAATCCATGGTTCAAAGTTTTTTGGGAACAAAAGGACCATTGTTAGAGGAAAAATTATTTTTTGTCCAATAGTTTTTAGCAAGTAAGCAGCCGACCTAATTCTGGTGCATGTACATTTATGATTTATGATTTATGATTTATTAGGTTGTTGTCTTCCCAGTAGCAGCCGATTCCTATTCGATTAAGTTACATGCTGCTTGGCTAAATTATAAGACTTAGTTTGCTTCAGTGAAAGATTAGGGGTTGCAGTACTTAACTGGTAAAAGGAGAAAATGATTTCAATGGTGCCACATGAAAAATGTTACTGAACTCAAGAGTCTAGACTCACATGCTTCGCCATTCCAAAGTCAGCCAATTTGACTACACCCTAAACATCAACTAGCAGATTTGCTCCTTTGATATCCCTGCAAGTGTATATTTTCATTGCCTTTTACATAAATGACACAAAGTGAAAGCAGATGCATTAGTATATAGCAATCAAAACCATACTGAGAGGTGCACTCCATGTTACTCTATTGAAAACTTTTGTTTGAGGTTGCTCCATTTTGATACACAAGCTATGCCCTCCACCTTTTCATATATTCGCCTAGGTGAGCTAAGGCATTGAATAAGATGGCTTGAGTTTTATTTCTGCTCATGGTTGTCAACAAAGTTCCTATTTTTATGTACTTTCAGTGTCGATGATAACTATATTTAATCTGAGTGTTTTCTCTCGTCTATGATGGTACTTAGACTAAGGTTATGATGACTTAATATATTAATTGGACTGAGGCTATGGTCATGTGCAATTTGATGGAATGTATAGCATGCTTAAAAAAAGGCATCTATAGATGTTTGTTCTAGAAAAAAAGTTAAAAACAACTTTTAATATTGGCTCGGCAGCAGCAGCAAAGGTGGACCGAGTCTCGCTCTCGAGGTCATGCATGATAGGGCTCTAGAATTCAGTATATACACAATGTTGTTCCAGCTTTGTTTCAGTGTTCGCTATAATCACCAAAATTGATGTGCTCGAGGCAGTTCCTTCCTTTTCTCTGTGTTCTGTGTAGTCAATCTATTTAATCTATGTGCACAGTAAAATGTAATGACATATGATGCTGCATGCTAGCAAGTATGATTACTAAACCACATTGATCTCTGAATAATAAACAGTTCCATTATTGAGGTAATTTTTTATCATGTCAAGGATAAAGAACATTAAATAGATTTAGTTTGGCCATATAACTTGAATAATAACTCTTGTTCAGTGAGTTACCATTACCACTTACCACATGCCTAATTTACTTAAATGTATAGGCAAATATGGCATGGTATGTAGTGCATGTTTGTCACATGCCTGGGATTTATCGAACCTGGGAAGATTGCTATGCTCAAGTCAATCGCTACCCTAGTAATTTGCACAAAAAATACAACACAGAAGCTGATGCTTTGAGGGCCTACTATAGTCATCTGGCCTACCTTGCAAACCATGGGCAACCGGCCTACTATGGTCCAATGAATGCAAACCATGGCCATCCGCTGGCACTGGAGATTGAAGAGAAGCCACCAGCCGAAGATGTGAAGATTAGGAGAATTACTCCTTGGTCTTGGAAAGATGTCATGCTTTTATTTATGGCTATGGTCATTGCTTTTCTTATTTGGAAGTTGATGTAGGCTTAGTTTCGTAGAACAGTAGGCGAACTTTGTTGTATGTGGTCAATCAAACAATGAATCTGTTCTAGGTGAACATATGCTATTATTTGACTATATTGTATGTGGACTTATTATTAGACTTTGAATTAAACATATTATATATATATAATATGAACATATGCTATTAGTAGTTGTCCACAGCCAAAACTAACCACGATCATGTCACAGCCATGACTCATCGTCGCCTGTTACCCAGTCGCCGAAGAACAGATTGGCAACAAGAAGTGGCTGATATTGCTGGGACGGGAGAGCCGCATGATCCGACAAACGATGATTGTGTCAATCAGGACGGTGAGAACGAGCAACCATGGACCCCGTCTGGCCTGCTCGATCTGGGTCAAAATGACCAAGATGGCCAGGTAACTTTGGTATCATGTGACTATGTAGCCACACACGCTAATCAATTGAGAGGGTCATAGCTTACTTGGTGTCTCTAGCAGGAGCCTCCGCTGGTCGAGGAGCCAGAGTGTTCGGGTAGCAGGAAGGCTAGATCTAAGGGAGGCATGTCAAGGATTCCTGTTGGTAGGAATGCACACTAGCACATTACTGAGTTCGATGAATTCAGGGATCCACTCTCACCGCCTATAGCTTTGACCAAATACAAGACTATCCTTGGGTTACTTGTTAGGGACTTCATCCCGATTAGGTATAGGAAGTGGATTGGGAAAGATGATGACCCATGGAGGGTTCCCAAAAGTGAGAAGGATTACATATGGGATATCAAGATCCCAGAGTATTTCACTTTCCCAACGGAGTATTACAAGGAGTTAGTTAAGAAAAAAGCAAAAGAAATCATGGGGACATGCTTCAAGAATTTCAAGGGGACATTGTACAAGAATTTTGTCCTCCAAAATAAAAAGCTAGATTTTGATGGTGTACAGTTTAGCAAGCAGAAGGACTTCTGGCAGGATTTCAAGGAATACAGGTTATCCGAAGAGTACTTAGAACTGAGCAGGAAGAATAAGGAGAACTCATAGAAAGCGACGAATCCTCATCATCTCGGCTCTCGTGGCTACGGCAAAAAGATGCCAGAATTTGAAGCAGAACTTGAAAAAATGGATTGCCTTGCTGAGGAAGGCGTTCAGGTTGAGACCGTCGATTGGGAGCCAAGATTGGTAATATACTATATGGGGAGAAATGTACGCCATGCAGAGGATGGGAGCTTTAGCTCCATAAATCAACCCATGAGCGAACTCATCCAGAGGATCTCCCAGGTAACTGAGGAGGTGAGGCAAGGGACTCACACTTCTAATAGGGAGAAAGATGTGCTCACCCAAGCACTCGGAACCAAGTAGCACCCTGGTCACACTAGAGGAACCGGTGTTGTTCCTTGGAAACTAGCATTTCCCCAAGAATCTAACACTTACCGGAGCCGCTCGAGGGGTAGAGCGGATCAGGAGGCAGAGTATTTGAGGCGACTAAAAGAGATGGAAGAAAGAATGAACGCATGGATTGAAGCGACTGTTGAAGCATGAGTCCAACAAATTTTGTTGTCCAAGGGGTCAGGAGTACCACAAAACCCTACTCCTACTGCCTTTAGCCCACAGTTTAGGGGTCACAGCAGCTGCGGATCGACCCCGCTCAATGAAGAAGATGTGAATGTGCCTCATCTGGTGGACGACATCACTGAACCCGTCAATATCAAGTTGTACATCCATCAGGAATGGACAAAGGACAAGGTGGCGCTCGGCCAGGCCTGGCCTGTGGGAGATGGGACCATTAATGGCCGCCCAATTCCACAGGGGTATGCTCGCGTCACCATTGACAGAATACTTGATAAGAAGTATAACAAGATACACATTGAGTACCCGTAGCGGAAGACAGGCCGAAACTTGGTCATAACAAGGGCTCTCAAGTGGCCTAGTGTAAGCGCTTCATTAAGCTTGACCACCAATTGTCCTCTGATGATGAGGACGACTATGAGTCTTCGCCCACCCATGGTGATCACTCACCATCTCTCAACAGAGATCACCCCCCTCCTCATTCCTTGCCATCACCCCCGAGAAGATAGAGGTCTCCTTCTATTTCTCCTCGTCCGACTCCATAGCCCCGAGAAAAGAGAAGACTCCTCCTCCTCCTCCTCCTCCATCTTCATCAGCCCTAGGAAAACAGAATTCTCGTTGTCATCCTCCTCCTCCACCTCAGCCCAAAACAAGATCAAAGGCATCCTCGCAGTCGCAGAAAAGGTCCTTGGATTCGGTCGCTAATGCTCCCAAAGTGGACCAACAAAAAAGAAAAAGGCCGTTCAGTGGCAGCGTTACAAACTTGATGGAAGGAAAATTTACATCACACATCTCGAAGAAAGATTGTATTAGTTTTTTCAATCTCTGTGCCTCCCTGCCTCCATTTTTGTTGAAGTCCAAATTCGAAAGGCAAACATAGAATCAGTATGCTACAACAACAGCTGATGAAATACACAATGAAGATTTAAGAAGATACAAAAGTACATCGAAGACAACCCTGAATTAACCATGGATGAGGCCGCGAACATCTATTATGATGTACAAGGGACGGGAACACCAGCAATGAAGTATGAAAGGGGCAATCTCTTGGTTCCCAATCACGAGTATAAAAATTTGACAACATATATGCGCCAGTTGCATGAATATTACATGGCTCAAGCAACAGAGACGGAGGACTTTGGTTTTGAGGTTATTATCCATTCACCACATGTTTTTCATTATCCTGAAGAAGAGAAGTTTGATGTCGAGTGGGAGTGCTTGTTCCAGCTATACCAGAAACGCTCTCTCGATACACAAATGTTGACATTGTGGACTATGTAAGTACCCTACACGCATGATATTACAATTAACTACTCTCTCGGGACACAAATTGTTAACTTTTGAGCACTTTCCATAATTTTATGTAGGTGTATAGCAAAATTTTATATTCTAAAAAGCAAATGGGATAACATAGGCTTCTTGGACCCCTTGTGAGTCAATGAGAAGACATGTCTAGGCCTCCATAAATGTGACATGGAAGACCTAAAACAGAGATTGATTGCTGTTTTCGATAAATTCAAGATGAAGAACAAAACCCACATACTTCTAGCCTACAACTACGAGTATGTGTTCTCGGCTTTTAATTTTATGCTTCTTTTTCGTTAAGATTATTCAATAATTAGGATTCTGTGATTGCAGCAACCATTTCATCTTCATTTGTGTTAATCTTGCCAAAAATCTGATCGAGGTGTGGGACTCAAAGAAAAAACCATTTCATCATCTGGATGCACTGGTGGTAGTGCTAAATTAGTAAGCGATCCTAATAACATATTATTTTCTAATCACACATACCGCTTTCTAATGTTTCTCCTTTTAATGTTGCTCAGTGTCCAAAAAAGACATATCGGTGGGACGCAGGTCTCATTCAAGGTTGTCGAAATGGAGGGAAAGTACCTAAAACAGGCGGCAGGAAACAATGAATACGGGTTTTATGTAATGTGGGTAATGCTTCGCTATATTAGCGGGAAATCGGAAGAAGTTGATAAGTTGATGTGTATAATCCCCATTTCATTTATGTCCGTTAATCATTCAACAAAATGATTTACTGATTCCTCTTTGGATATCATCTTTTTTAAACGACAGCACAAGAAATATAACCACGAAAGGCTGTTAGACATGGAGATCGTCGCGCTGCAATCGGAGCTGGCAAAATTCATCTTAGCCGAGGTATTGGAAAAAGATGGAGTATTTTCCATTGCACAATCCGTGAAGTTCAAGGACCAGTATGGCCTAGAGCGGCTCGCCAGATTATTATAAGAAGTCCAAGCATTGCACAATCTGTGAAGTCCGAGAATATTTCTTTTTTATTTTAAGGGATCAAGATCTTGATAAGAACATTTGAACTATAACCGTAACATTTGTAATGTTTAATATTGATGGACCTATCGTCTACGTAGCGTATATAAAAGCGAAATCCGATTCCACAAAAAAATATAAATTAAAATAAATTATAAAACAATAACATGCGAACATGACATGACTGCGGTTAGCAGAAAAGCGGCAGTGTTGTTGTAAGCATCACTGCCGGTTAGCAATGAACCGGCAGTGATGGCACTGCCGGCTAGAGCCATAAACCGGCAGCGTTGGCTTAGCCATCACTGTCGATTTTTGTCACAAACCGGTAGTGATTCTTACGACAACACTGCCGGTTGAAACACAAACCGACAGTGTTGGTGGAACTGAACTCTACCGGGTGGTCTTATGAACCGGCAGTGTTGGTGGAACTGAACTCTGCCGGTTGTGTAAAGAACTGGCAGTGAAGTTGAAGAACATTGCCAGTTTGTAGGAACCGACAGTGATAACTTACCCTCATCACTGCCGGTATGATTGTGCCGGTTCAAAATCCGGTAGTGATGGGGTATTTTGAACCGGCAGTGAAGTGCTATTCTGACGTACTGACTTGAACGCCACAAATGCTTGGCTCCGACCAGCGACCTCATTCCGATGAAGAACGATCTGTAAGCAGAGGACGCGGAGTATTTCCCGTCTTGAGTCCACTTCCAGATGAACCTGTCCGCCTCATTCATCAAAAATGAGATGCCGAAGCGATTAATTTTGACGTAGTGTCAGTTTTGTTTTTTATCGTAGCATTAGCATGGGTTGTGAATTCTTGATTGTAACAAATTTTGGTCTGCTTCTGTTGTTTTGCATATGAGGGGGCAGTCGTCCTTGCTACCAGGCATGCAGAAGCAATGGCCCGGGAAGCCACTGCTGTATGGAATCGGCACCATGTTGGTCATGCCACTGAGGACACTGTATGGAGTGGGTCGAGTTTTTGGTGCAGGGCGGTTCCTCTGCAACATGACCAACGTCTCGTCGTCGCTGCAAATTGAGCTTGTAAGTGGTCTGAAATACCCTGTTTCTGTATTGACATGGTGGTGCTCTTTTTAAATCAGTTGTGATGAGTTTCTTACAATTGGATGCCATTGCTTTGTAGAAAGAAAATACAAGGTCATAACTCATGAGGCCATTTTTAGTAGGAAGGACATGGTGTCCACGAAAGAAATAGCAGACATTGTTATGAATAGTCGAAACAATAAATAGGACATTTTTAATGACTACTTATTATCAGTTGTTATCGCAGACTTGTTGCTCTTTACATAATTATCCTCCTATCTGTAGATATTTCTTCTCATTCAATCACAATACTGTGTCCTAAAATATTCATCAGCAACTATCCAGGTTTATATGTAGGTACCTTATGTAGGTACCTTGCATTCGAGATAACTATGCATATATCCTGCATGATGTTGATATTGGAACAGTTGGACTGTTGAAGTAGTGGATCCTTCTGAGGCTATGCCTATTATTAGAAAAAGAGAAACCAGAACTTGACTTATATACTGAACACCCATCATCACTATGATCATACTGGTGGAAACTTGGAATTGAAGGCAACTCTTGTTGCAAATACACATTTTATTCCTATATCTGAATTCTTGTCACCTGTCACACGAATTCTCTCAAATGTACACTATTGTTTCTCAAAATTTTCATTTTTCCAATGTTTTCCTCCTTTATGAATAAACTTTTTATAGACATGTGCGTGTCGCACGTGCCTGTCCACTAGTTATATATATGCCAACAATTTTAAGCTTTGGTTACAAATTATTTTTTAGTGTTAATTTGTATATTTGAAAATGGTACAATGAGATTTATATATCTAGACTAGAAATGTAGTTTCATAAAAATATACTTTTGCTATATTTAGATAAGGGGCCGCCCACCATTGACTTTTAAGAATAGGCACTAAAAAAAACACAATCCCAACTGGTTCATCATTGCCAAAAATTTAAAACCGACACTTATAAGAGTATCACTGGCGGTTTGTAAGCGAAAAGGATATCACTATCAAATTTTAAAACAAACCAATAGTGACAGAAAAAAATTATTACTGTTGGTTGGTAATACAACCTAACAACGTTAATCATTGTCGACTTGTATTACCAATCGGCAGTGATTCTATTGCCTCCGGAGCTAAAATTTTATTGCAACGTGTTTAACTTCCACAACTTTCACGACCACTCTTCTCTTCCTTATCCTTCTCTTTCCCCCTCTCCCCCTCCCGGTCTCCATCCGCTCCCTAGATCTCATGCGGTCTCCTCTTCCTGCCCTTCTCTCTCTTCCTCCCCTTTCCCCACTCTAGCATAGGCATTCTCCTTGGCCGGCGCACGCACGCGGACAGCTCCCTAGTCTGCGCGCGCGGCACGAGGGTGCAGGCGGTGCTCCTTGACACGGGCAACAGATGAATCGATGATGTGTTGAGTCTCCCTCTCTCTCTGTGTGTGATGTGATGAATCAATCCATGATGTGTTGAATCCCTCTCTCTTTCTCTGATGTGGATGAATCGGCGGCCTGTGATGTGGTGAACTTCCCCTCTCTCTATGTGTGGCTTGCGTCACTAGTGGCCTGACCGGTGCTGGAGTGGTGGCAGCTAAGTGAGAAAATCTGGTTGTTTTCTTCTTCTTCTTCTTTTGTTATTTAAAGACCCATCGTTGTTAGTTGCAGCACCAGCAATGAAAAGCATGTGTCTATTATATATTACCGACAACACATTACTGGTTGTAAAATCCAGAAGTGATGGGCTTTTGGAATCGATGGTGATTAGCAATTTTTTGGTAGCGGTGCTTGAGTAGTTTCCAATTTGTATTGGAAACCTCGAAGACCGTTTGACTCGACACACATATAAACACGGATGATCATCATATACCTCATGTTGTTTCATTAATAATCTGCATATGTTGCATCCGATTATATATGTATATAAGCCATCACAACAAACTAAAACATGGTCTACCTACGCATGGCAATATAGATACCCACCGACACACCAACATCGCTAGTTATATTCAAATAGAATGCCACATCATGGGCATATGTCACACAAAAATCTCAATTGATTGGTTGTTTGTTTCTATACACAAACTCAAAATATCTTTGACTATGATTGATCGAGCATCGATTTTGCCTTCCTTTGTCCACGCCAATGAACCATTCTAAACACCTTTGATGACCTTGTCCGAACAACACCAAATCAAATGCTTCCCTGAATCACAAATATAGGTCCATTTATGTATGTCCTAAATCAAACTTTTTTTTTCAACTTGGCACATCAATGCCTAAAATCTTTACATAGATTTATTATAAAAGTAATTTTACAATATGTAGTTTTTCTATTTGAGATATTATATTTCTTATATATATCCTAGTAAAAAATTAAAATGTTTTACCTATTAAGACAAATATAGATGATCTTATATTTGTGATAGGAGGAAATAGCTATATTTGTCTAAAAGCACTTCATTTTTCGGTATGCTGTTTCCATACAAGGGTCCATCTTACAGAGATACTGCATATAGAGGTTTTATAACAATTAAATTGTCTACATAATGCCTATCCATCCCAAATTGTTGACATGGACTTCATTTTTAGATGAACGAAATAATTTCCAGCTTTTATATATATACTAACTATAAAAATTCATAGAAACAACATTAAACTCATAATAAAGATCTAAATAGATTGACATAGTGGGTGGAGTCACGCACCTATGACTCAGCCCCACTGGTGGTCCTTTTTCTCCATTGACATGGACAAACATACTTTTCACATGCCATAAATATGCTTTAATTAATAACAGTTGCCTACTTATGCAAGACTGTACATATATATTCGGTCAAAAAATTGCAACTCCCTCCTGAATATCATGAGCAAGATGCGGTGATGCGTAATGGCACCAATTATCGTACTTGAATGTCATAGTCACACGGATTAGCTCCGTCACACCAGATCTATTGTTGCTACCGAATTTGAGTCCTATACACACACCATGCTCGGATGTTTTTTCTAATGTATAAAAGGAGAGGCTAGACAACAAAAGAAAAAAATAATTACTCCTTCCGTTCCAAATTGTAAGTAGCTTTTTTAGTACATAGTTATACACCTAGACATATACTATCTAGATACATATGAAAAAATATCTCTAGAAAAGTCAAAAACAACTTATAATTTGGAATGGAGGGAGTACATGACTACATCTAGCCATTCCAAATTAGCACCGAAGTGTTTTTTTTCTTTGTTGTATGGATAACCATGGCAAACTCGTGCTCTGTAAAGTTGCTTTCAAGCTTTAATTGAAATACCTTATTGCTTGAAGGCATATTGTAGGACATGACAAACCACTCCACTTAACACGAATCTCATCCCGAGACTTGAAGATACTAGGAAAAGAAGATAATGTTGATTTTCAAGTCTTCACACTTCCTTAATTCTAGATTTATGAGATATGATGAAAGGATTAGAGATGGTAGACTTAAGATAACCAATCTTGATGAGACTTGTAGAGGATCCTACTTGACTAAGAGGGATCTTATTTAACTTTGGAAACATCCATAAGATCATCCTTTATTGAAGAAGTCTTAAGTCATTTCCTTTAGACATTACAAACTCAGGCAACACACAAATAACCCACCAAGCAAAACAACCATGCAACACAACATTGGCACTATGTATGCTTCTGTAAACTAGTAAGCATCCTAAAATGTATATTATAGATTTTGAAAGGCCATTAAAAATTTGAATAAGGTGAGACTAGAAAATTTAGTAAAATAACTAAAACAAAAGGTCAAGAAGATAAGAAATAATAGCTCAAAGGAAGCTATCAAGGAGAGGAGACAAAGTGTTGAACGTGTCGTGCCACTCGAGGTGATGCAGAAGATCAAGCGAGGAATCCGCATGCAATGGACCGGGAGCAGTGAAGGGCAGACAAGAAAGGTTAGACCAAGGGACCAAAGGCCGGATGATGGACCATGGATGGCTAGCACATGGCATGGCTGCAAGCAACTATACATGCGAGGATGGTGATGAAGACGATGTTGAACAAAGTCAAGACAATGGTTGGACCAAGTAAAGGCGGTAGCATGAGTACTTGGTCATCGACCGATCAAGGATGAGTGGGACACACATCGACATTGTGGAGGTTGCGTCGAGGCTACGCGACCATGAAAGGTTTAGCGGTTTCGGCCTCAAAACCTTAGGTGGCCAGTTTTTTGATTTGAACCTCGAAATAGGGGAGTGGCAGATCGACTGTCCAGTGACGATATCATGAACTTCGCCTTTATAATGGAGTAATAATATAACTTAAAGTTAATTGATATTGTCATTGCTTTGTAGTCTGTTAAGAAACATTTTTTTGTGTTTGATATGCTATTAAAACAAATATTTATCCTAATGTATTAATGTTTACTTGATTACATGGTGGAACATATTGTTATTCTTATTTTTAACTTAGTAGTTGTAGATGTGTGTAATTTAGAAATATATATAATGTTGCTTATGGATACTGAGCTATATTTTGATAGTTGAAATTAGTATTTATTCTGGATTTGAGAGATATTTTTTGTTTATTTTGTATGGTGTTGAGGTGGATAATTTAGATATAAATTAAAATGTGTTACTTTATATTTTGTTTCGTAATGATATATATGGGTAATTTGAATGCTAACATAGAGGGTTACTTTATATTATCTTTAATGATGATAAACATAAGTAATTATAAAAAACTATTAGAGTTATTTTAATTTATCTTTCATAATGGTAGAGGTAAGTAGTTTGGAAACAAAGTTAGAGGGTTATTTGAATTATCTTTCATAATAATAGAGTGAGTAATTTAGATGTAAATTTAGAGGTTACTTTTATGTATTTCATAATGGTAGATGTGGGTAATTTTTTATAAAATAGAATAGATCTGGATGATAATGATTAGAGTCTACCAAAACAATAAAGGTAAAGTGTTTCTGATTATTGTGTGATTTTTTATGATTCATCTTTTTCCTAGCACGTCTAGTGAGAACTAACACAAAGCCTCGGTTGGAGTCCCTAGCTAATTAGTAATACTCTCTCCGTTCCAAATTATAAGTCGCTTTGACCTTTTTGGTTCATCAATTTTGCTATATATCTAGATGAATAGCAAAATAAATATACCAAAAAAGTCAAAACGACTTATAATTTGGAATAGAGGGAGTAGTATTCTATGGTTTATCTTTTTTTAGCTCGCATGGTGAAAATTAATGTCTTTAATTAGTAATAGTGCTATAGAATTTATCTTTTTTTTCCTAACGTGTGCGTTGAAGCTTCTAATTAATAATCAGATAGCAAGATAAGATTTATTCTTCTAGACTCCACTTCAAAGCACAAATAATATCTTTTCTTTTTTACAAACGCACATATACGAGTAGAGCTTTTTTACAAACACACATATTCCTTCTTCACTGCTGAGGGGAATATAAAGGAGTCTGTCTATCCAACAACCGTGTGTTTCAGCAAAAGGTAGCACATGGTTGTTTGTTGGCTGCAAAACACACGATTTGTAACGAAGGAAAAACCATGTGTTTTAGCACAAGCTAGCACATGGTTGTTGGTTGTCTGCATAACACATGATTTCTAACAGAGAAGAAATTGTGTGTTTTAAAATAAGCTAGCACACATTTGTTGGCTGCCTCTAAAACAATGGATTTTTAAAGAAGGCCCACGCAGAGGAAAATCTGTTGTAATTTCCGTGCAACTGAAGAGCAGCCCATAAGAGAAGCCCAAAACCATGAATATATAGGAATATAGCAGATAGACTTGGGAGAGAAGCAAAACAAAAACATATCTACTGCATTGGGAAAGCCTCTGCTCTGCTCAGGCAGAGTAGGGAAAAGGGGCAGACAACAGATTGCAAAGAAGAGAACATGAAATTTCAAGAAGAAGCACTACAAGACTGATCCATACCTCATCAGCAAAGGTTAGTATCCCAATCTTTTGAATCTACTTTCTAAAAAATTAACAAAAAATAATAGCAACTCAGATCAAAGACTAGGAGAATGTAGATCCATGGAAAAGACATTCAGGATGGCAAAGATGGCTTGCTACTTGTGCTTGCAATAATAACATGGTGTGGCCCTGGTTGCTCAGTGTGCACAAGAAGTAGGTTCAGCACTTGGGGGTTCTGATGTAGTCTAAAGGTACAAACGAGCCTACAGAAATAAAAAGAAACCAAGGCAAAAGTCTACTAGCTTTTGCACCATCTTACAAAACCACCTATGGTGTGCATAGAAATAAAGACAAACTGGCCCACAACCACACAAGCATGACCATAAACCTTGATGACTCATACCTACACATACAACATTGTGTAGAACTGCGTGTCCTTTTACATCTGCTTTCATTAGATCAACACCATGATCAAGTGGTAACTTCATAGTGGATATAACACCTGACTGTGCAGAGGCCACAAACGGTGTTGCACCAACAAAATAAAAACATAAAAGTGCAATTTATATAACTCACACTGTCGGGTGCCAAAGAGCTACACATATGAGTGCATACAATTTCCAAAAGCACAAAAAAGCTACAATAAGAGTTATAAGTATGAACCTCCACTTGCAGCCATATTTCGATCACACCCTAGTTCCTCAACCAATTATTTGCGGACATACAAATGGCCCTGGCATGCTGCTGGATCACAAATTTCTATGCCAAGTGCTCAATCACCATTTCCTACAAATAATTGATGCTCCAACTTTACACTAATGACATCATTTATTTCTAAATGCTTGTGCTTACTCCAACAACATGGCATGGCCCTGGTTGCTCACTATGCACAAGGAGCAGATCCAGCACTTGAGGGGTTGTGATGTGGTCTAAAAGGTTAGAAACACAGAGAGCATAGTGCAAAAAACAGAGAGCATGAGATCACACACGCATGTAGCTAGCAGAAATCACACACACACACACACAAATGAAATTTTCTGGGCTAATTTTCTAAAAGTAATTTTGCAGCCACACCACTCAACAATCATCAACTAATCCTCAACTAAAATTACAAATATATCTGTCATGCATTTACTATATTCCTATTGTAAATAAATTACAGAACAAAGATAAGGAAATTACACATTTGACATAGTGCAACTTATACTTGCTGCTAATGCAATTATACTGTACATGTATATAATTTAAAGATCCGACCCATGCAACTTGTACATGCAAAGCAGGGCAAAGGGGCAGAAATCAGATCGAAGAGGAACCACAAACCTCAATAGCCAAGGTTAGTACACTGATCATTTGAATCCAATCTCCTTGTGTGTGTTAGATGCATGGAATATGTAATGATGAGAAACCTTCTAACTGTCAAAACAGGAAATTTGGATGTTATAACAGAACATGAATCTAGAAAGAAGAACAAGGTAGCAGGAAATGTCAGAGGCACAATATCAGATTTAGAATTATGAGGAAACGATTTGCCAAGAAGAAAGCAACAATGATATAAAATTACTCCTAATTCAAAACAGTTGACACAAACAATAAATAAATGAGAACTAATGGCTTCTTTATTTTCTTGCAGGTTTCAATTGCTTCCCTTATGCAACTAATACAAGCACCAGTCGAGTTTGATCAACTACTTGAGGTAAGAAACACAATTCAATGATGCAAAAAAAAAGAAGAATCTGATAAAAAGTTATATAAGTACTCAGCTGCTTGCATTTTTTTATGAAGCAGAATAATATGTATGTCACAACAAGTAGATGTGATGATTATCCAACATCAATGAACTCACAAGAAGCAATTAAGGAAGTGCAGTCAGCTCCTTACCAAATATTTGCAGGCACAAATTGTTCCAGTGACCTTTCAAATACCTACAGATACAAAAAGGTAAGCAAAATCATTGCTTAGAATAAAAAAATGCGAACATAAGAAGGTTGTTTTTCGACTAAAATATATTTCAATGTAGGGAGGCTACACTGAACTTATGATGGAACATATCAAGAACTCTTAGAAAGATAATCATACTGACTAGAATACGTAGGTAAAATTTATAATACCAGTATACAAAAATTACAATTCATACATATGCAAATTACACACATATGTGCAATGCAATTTCAGCATAACATGACTGTAATTTCAATGCTTCAATATAAATTGTGCAGCAACATGAAGAGATGCAAGGATCATTAACAAAGATGATACTTGGAAATGACAGGAATGAGGTAAAACTATATTATATATGCTTATTAAACTAGTTGTGTTATATTATAAATTTTAATCATTCTCATTATCAAACAAATAAAATAGAATATGAGACCTGCATATGTGCAAAATTCAGCAAAGATGGGATACTCTGCTCTCATATCCTAAAAATAGTCATTGAAAATGGAATCAACACAATTCCAGACAAATACTTCTTAGACAGGTGGAGAAACAAGGATATAAAGGTACATGTTGAAAGGCAAAGAAGAAATAGTTGCAACAAGCTCGTTGTTGAGATTCAACATATTATCCAGGAAGTCAACAATACGGAATTCAAAAGCAACAAAAAAATGAGGAAGCCATGCAATACCTTATGGCAGAATTCGACAAGATGGAAATCAATTTAGATAGAATGTTATCTGCTCAGCAATCAGGTGAAGCACAAAATGACCAGCAAGGAGAAACTATAGCAGCACAAGCTGGAGATCCACAGACTGAAATAGATGATCTAGAAAGAATTCAGAGAAAGGGAAACCCACCTAAACCTATCAGAATGAAGACACATATAGAAGAAATAAAGAAGAAACTGGTGGTAGTAGAAAAGAAGAAAAAGAAGAAAACAAATGACACAGACAGTGCAGGTAAAAAATTTCAGGACATACAAATAGAATTTTAGTACATACAAATAGAATTTGAATACAGATGCAAAATTTCTTATTTATGTAAACTAATAATATTTTGTAGGCTCCCCAGTGAAGCCAAAAAGAAAGAAGGGGAAGGAAACATCAAATGGTAGCATTGATCACCAAGCAACAGAACACTAAGGACATGGTAATCAAAGATGATCAATAGAAGGAAAGCGAAATTTATCAATCAGAAGGAGGGATGCAGTCAAATTCAATGGCCAATTAATTTATGTAATTTGTTTAATGAATAGGATGTTACATTCTTAAATTAAATTATGCCTAGAACTACAATTGCATATGCTGAGAACTAAAATTACGGTGCCCAGTAGCTGCAAATTACATTGTTGGTGATTACAATTGTGTAACCAAATGTTTTATTTGTCTCAGAGGACAAAAAATTGATGTGTGATGGCACAAATCACAAAAAAACAAACTTCAATATGTGTTAGCACAAATCACATTAAACAAATTTTTTCTATGTAAGGACAAGGACAAAAAATAAGATGTGCGTTGGTACAAATCACAATTATCAAAGTTCATGAAGTGTTAGCACAAATCACAAGAGATAATTTTTTTCTATGAAAGAACAAGGACAAAAACTTTTTGTATGTTAGCACAAATCAGAATTATCAAAGTTCATGAAGTGTTAGCACAGATCATAAGAGACAATTTTTTTTCTATGAAAGGACAAGGACAAAACTTGGTGTATGTTGGCACAAATCAGAATTATCAAAGTTCATGAAGTGTTAGCACAAATCACAAGAGATAATTTTTTTTCTATGAAAGGACCAGGACGAAAACTTTGTGTATGTTGGCACAAATCAGAATTATCAAAGTTCATGAAGTGTTAGCACAGATCACAAGAGACAATTTTTTTTATGAAAGGACAAGGACAAAAACTTGGTGTATGTTGGCACAAATCAGAATTATCAAAGTTCATGAAGTGTTAGCATAGATCACAAGAGACAATTTTTTTTCTATGGAAAAACAAAAACAAAAACTTGGTGTATGTTGGCACAAATCAAAATTATCAAAGTTAATAAAGTGTTAGCACAGATCACAAGAGATATTTTTTTATATGAAATGACAAAGTGGGCCGGCACAGGCATGCCACAGCTCTAAGTTCAGGCACTTGTGCTCCTCCACAGCTGTAATGGCAGAAGTATTTGTTTTGTTTTAAGAACAAGTTTCAATACTGCAAGTTTCTTCAGCAATGAACTCCACCTATTGGCAAAGTAGAAGCAAAACTTCTCAACTTCCTCACAAATGCAATGATTGGCCATCACAAATGCAGTAATGCAACTAAAAAATTTAACTACAAAAGATGCTCTAAAACAAGTCAACTAGACAAGGAGGCAAACAAACCTCGATTGAAAAAGCCAAAGCCAAAACTGAACAAGCTGTGAGTTCAGTAAGTTTGGTCTATGGATTCTTTTGCACATAGTTAGTATGAACATGATGAATAGGGACCAAAATTCAAAAAGAATTGCCTAATGATGCATCAACCACTCAAAAACCAATCACCCCATGAACCAACAACTTAAACTAGCCTATCATCACAGAGAAAGAGAGAGAAACACACACACTCTCTTTCCAGTAAAAGGAACACACACAAAGGCACTCAGAAGTCCAAAAAAACAAGAAGCTTATTCAAGCAGCAAGCAGCATGCAGCTGCAACAGCAATAGTAGCATCAGGCTTAATCAGTAGTAGCATCAAGCAGCAGCAGTCAAATACACAACCACAACCACACACACAAAGAGAGATGCATCAGCAAACATCAGTAGCAGCAAGCATCAATAGCAGCAGGCAAAAGCAGCAAGCAGCACCAAAAAATAGAAAAAAGGGAGCAGCAGCTCCAAAAGCAGAAATAATGGCAGCAGCGGGTCAAAGCGGGCAAGGAAACAAAGCGGGCCGACACAGGCATGCCACAACTCTGAGTTCAGGCACTTGTGCTCCTCCACAGTTATAATGGTAGAAGTATTTGTTTTGTTTTGAGAACAAGTTTCAATATTGCAAGTTTCTTCAGCAATGAAATATCAACTGGTGACATGTGCTTATGCCAACAACAAAAAGAGGAAACAGGCCCAGAGATTGCAAAGACAAGATGAAAAAATTACCAAGTTCATGCACCACTATAGCACATGTCAACCGCAAAAAGGACCATAACTAGACATAACATCAAATCATCCCTACCAGAATATCTCTAAAAGCCATTTTGGTGAGTCAAAAACACATTAAGCTGCACAAATATTTATGTCAGGATACTAGTTGATCTTCAGGGCACACATCATGCAGGGCTATTATACAGCAAAAATTGCAGAAGTGGCACAATCATTATGAACTAGTAATGTAAAAAGAAAAGGTCTAGGAAATGAAAACTACTTATCAACCTGACATTAGACATACAATGTAGTTTGTAAAATGACACACACAACCACTCATCACACACACAGAGATCTGAAACAAAAAATGGCACGCAAGCTGGCAGAACCAAGTACCTTAAGCATCATCGAGGCAAAGGACACCTGGTAGAAAAATGTGGCTCATCTTGTCAGCAAGCCCAGCTTTCTCAACAGCAGCAACAAAATCACCACCGTCAATGATGGTGGTGACACCCTTTGTGGTTGTAAACTCAGCCAGCTTCTTAGCAAAATAGCCTAAAGAAACACAAATTGTCTAAAAACAATGATATATAAAAAAAAGATAGATAAGACACAAAGCCATTTTACCCCCATCCTACTCAAAAAGTACCTAAATATACTTAAAAGATCATAAGTAGGGATGACATTTTATTACCTTCTGCATGAGGATGCCAGCACATAGCTGCCTTCAAAAAAATACTTGGTAACTCCTTCAGTTGAAACATGAGCTCTGTGTGTCATGCTAAAAAATGCATCATTGACAAAAAAGGTCAGCAACAGATGCTAGCTTCTTAGCAAAACTCAGTGTCGTTCTTCTCTTCCTTCTTGTATAATCTAACATTCTCTAGGAGCAGAACTCCACCTATTGGCAAAGCAGAAGCAAAACTTCTCAACTTCCTCACAAATGCAACCATTGGCCATCACAAATGCAGGAATGCAACTGAAAAATTTAACTGCAAAAGATGCTCTAAAACAAGTCAACTAGACAAGGAGGCAAACAAACCTTGATTGACAAAGACAAAGCCAAAACTAAACAGGCTATGAGTTTAGCAAGTTTGGTTTATGGATTCTTTTGCATATAGTTAGTATAAACATGATGAATGAGGACCAAAATTCAAAAAGAATTGCCTAATGATGCATCAACCACTCAAAAACCAATCACCCCATGAACCAACAACTTAAACTAGCCTGGCATCACAGAGAAAGAGAGAAACACACACACACACACACACACTCTTTCCAATAAAAGCAACACACACAAAGGCACTCAAAAGTCCAAAAAACAAGAAGATTATTCAGCAACAAGCAGCATGCAGCTGCAGCGGCAACAGTAGCATCAGGCTTAATCAGTAGTAGTAGCATCAAGCAGCAGCAGTCAAATACACAACCACAACCACACACAGAGAGAGAGAGGCATCAACAAACATCAGTAGCAGCAAGCATCAGTAGCAGCAGGCAAAAGCAGCAAGCGGCACCAAAAAAATAGAAAAAAGGTAGCAGTAGCTCCAAAAAGCAGAAAAAATGGCAGCAGCAGGTCAAAAAATGCAGATCTACTAAAAAAACCAAAAATCAGCTACAAATACACAATCAACAGAACAAGTAAATGGAAGAACACATACCAAACTATATAACTTCAGGAAAAATCAACTTCCTCAAACATGTTGCTGCTCCTGATAAGAGTTCCACCTCTGAGGGCGAACTTCCTCCATTGGTAACTAAAAACAACCAAATATTACAATAAGTAATGGGAGTATATCATGCTCAAACTAAAAAACATAATGCATGTAAGATCACTAACTAGATCAGACCGTCATCCTTACAAGAACAAGAGTGACCTCCACAACCCCCAAGCTATCAAAGGTTACTACACTGACACATAGTGGACAAAAAGACACACTAACATAGAAGGATATAAACTTAGAATAATGGAAAAAAATAGTTAACATCAAGCATCCAAACAAACCATCCAACCAAATATTATCATCCACTTTAGTTTAGCCTCTTGACTGTAGATTAATATTTACAACCATTTGAGCACCAACTATTCTCATCAACGTAGCTGCTTCTTTACAAAGTACCATGCACTCATAGCATAAACCTACACACTACATGATAGGAACCTAAACACAAGATCCAAACACAACACGCAGGTCATGCTCTCTTATAGTACTATTCGTAGACCTGAGAAAAAAATATTAGAAACAAAAATCAATTGAGTACATGATGGAATAATACACAAAGTGACATTGCAACTAGTACTACCTCAGCATCATATTTCATCACTTTAGATCGACCATCATCAGAACTATTGTATTCATTGAAAATCATGTCATTGACGTACTTGATACGAAGATGCTCAATTTCAGCTTCAGAAAACTTGTCCATCAAATAGACATTGAGCTCCCAAAGCTCTAGATTCTTCATCGCAAAGATACCACTATCATTGCTAAAGCTCAAACAAGATATGAGAAAGACAAGACATAATATTATAAGCACCACACAAAATGATATGATCTAAAAAAATAAAAAAGACTGTACACTACCTACTTCTCAGTCTGCTGAGGTACATCTGCATAGATAACTTCATATCCATGGAACCCAAAGCCAATTTGAACAACTTCACTCCAGATTGTGGTCAAGTTTGGTATCTAAAAGCAGGTAGAGAAAATAATTATAGTGCATATATATATATATATATTCTTATTTGAACAAAATTTCACATTGCATTCAAACAAAATGATGTGAATCCATGTGCTGTAGCTACTTACAAATTCATCACGGACAGCTTTATGGAAATGTGAGTCTGCTCCAAAATGTAGAGTACAGGAATCCAAGATTACAATCAATCTTCGAGTGATATACACAACAACCACATACCACCGATCATGGAAGAGAATTAGAAAATAAAGCTGACAAAATAACACAAAATAAAAAAGAAGGCATTATTAGCACAACTGCAATGCACACAACATATGTGCTAAAGCTTAAAAAAAATTAAAAGGATGTGTTACTCACATATTGGCTGTATGCTAATGACCTTGCACGACCAGCACCCTTAAAGCATTTCACTGTATTATCATATAGCTCCTTCTCCTTGCTATCATTCGGACCATGATTTCCAATAAAATAGTCCTACAAAAATAGATTGGTCAATATTATTTTATTTGATATAGTTACCACATGTAATTGAGAAAAAAAGAAATAAATGACACTTACACCAACTTTAGAGAAGAAATAATGCTTATAAGAATTCTTAGGATGTTTTCTATAGAATAACAATCTGCACAAAGCATTCAGTATAAAGTAATGGACCTTTCCTTGAGGCTTAAGAGAACTTGCAAGTGCACTTAATTTCACAACCACTTGCCCATAATCGATTACTGCAAGACTGAGACAAATGAAAACAATTCATAATTACTTGATTCAAGTGTACTCACGAGTGGTGAAAACGCTAAGGAGGTTGTAAACATTTAAAACTTACTTGAAATGTTTAGTTTCTGCCATCTTCAAAACAACAGCATACACGTCAGCTTCAAGCCTCAACACTGTCATCTTTGAATGAGGCATCATATAAGGGCTCAACTTGTATTTGCTTGGGGTCACTGTCCTCCTAGGACGATGAACAACCAACTTTGCACTAGAAGAGTACCAAGGACCTTGGTTTGAAAAGGACTCAGAGTCGTCTGATAAACCATTGCTTCCCATACTTTTTGCAGAAATAGAAGTCCCACCTCGATGGGATGCAAGAGGTGTAGGTGCCTGCAAAATTAGGAAAAAATCATAAAGTTGTTTGAAAATAATAAAGTAAAAATTGACATAATATGGTTCATACTATTTCATTCTATTCTCTAAATACCTAACAAACAAGCACACAAACAAACACGGCTGAGAGGTATAAAGAAGGGGACAACAGAAATGTTTCTATTGCCTTTATTCTCAATATATACGGCACTAGTACCACTAAGGTACACTAAAGTATGGATACTACTACAACTACTTGTACTAGCTATTACATGACTAAAAGCAGCCCAAACTACTAACAATTGTCCTTCCACTACCATGGCTGCACCCAAAGCAAAATCAGCAGGTTATCTCACAAGACAATTGTTCCAAATTGATAAAACTAAAAATGCCAATTTACAATGTCATAGTGTTCTTCAGAAGGGCTGATTGCAGCTAGAGGAACAACAACAGTTGGATCTTCAACAGTCATAAAATAATCAGTAAAATGTAAAGACTTCATATGGACAAGGTCCTAATAAAAAATACTACCATATTAGTTACAGAAAAGAGACAAAAGAGAACACAAGATATGTCACAATACAAAATTGATCTAATCTAATAAACAAGCTTACAGTTTCAATATTGTCATTTCTTTCGGTCTGAACAGTTTCCTAATTGCTCACATTACTGCCTCCACCAAATGGATTAGATCTCATCCGGTCAACAGACGTCCAACCCTCTAATGCAGGGCAAAATTGGAAGTAAAAGCTGCTCTCGGATTGAACCTATGAAAGAGTGAAAGTAAATCAAGTGTTAGTACACTAAGACAAGTTACAAAAAACTCTTTTTTTGTTATATGAGATAATCAATGACAGATCACCAGCATATTGACTTCAAACAAAAAAAATCCAGAAAATACAAAACTCACATTTAGTTGGACATTCTGATGTGTAGTTGCAGCTTTAGAAGGTAGCACTCAGGCTTCTCTCTGAAGATTATCATCTGAAGTACAAGCTGTACCAGATAATGGACCGACAGGACGCCTCAGTTTAGGATCTTCAACATAATTTCCTAAATCATCCTCATCATCAAACATTCTAAAAGATGGCATGTTAGGACTATTAAAGTAGGGAGCATTATTCTTCATATAAGGTTTCTGAACAGGTGCTTTCCTTGATTTATCAAATACTAAATTGGTAAAGAAGGTTCAAACTTACAGGTGACAAAGGACAGATATTGCACATGTCAAATAGTATAATTGCAATATTTTAAAAGTGTAATTTACTACTAATAAATGTGCAATCTAGAAATAGGTACTAACCAGTACGATCCAAAGCAGGAGCTACATTTTTAGCCAATTGAGTTTCTTTTGAATGGCAGGAAATAGCTTTTAGGTCTAAAAACATTGTCTTTGCACTAGAAGTAGTTTGGACATTTTTCAATTCATCTAATTTCACATTGTCCTTAGACTAAAAACAAATAGGAAAAATGGCTATCAACTGTAACACCCTAAAATTTGAATTTTTTAAAATAGGATTAAAATGATTTAATTTGGATTTTATGTGCTCATGAGAATATAGGAAAATAAAATTTTTCATTAAATTAAAATTAATCATAAGGTAGCAACATGTTTGTGCATACATGCTGATGCATTTGTTTCTTTAAATTGTGTGGGTTTGATTCAAATTAAAAACATTCAAAATGCTTTTGAAAAATAAATTTAAAAATGGCTTTGAAGTAAAAGAAAAGGAGGGAAAAAGGGAATTGAAAAATAAAAGAATTTAAAAAGTTGTAAAAATTATTTTTGAATGCCTACCAAAATTTCTCATTTTTGTTGAATTGAAAAGTATATTTGAAATAATATTTGAATTTGGTTTGGTTCATATTTGAAAATGGTTTAAGAAAAAGAAAACAAAATAGAAAGGGAAATGCTCCCTCTCTTCCCCTTTCTCGGCCTGAAGGCCTGCCTCCTCATCTTGCGCGGCCCAGCAGTGGTGGCCCGGTCTGCCTCTCCCTCCCCTGGAAGACGCCAGCCCACTCCCTTCTCTTCTCTCCACTGCGTCGTCCCGCTTAGCTCCGCAAGGCCCAAAGGCCGCTACCCGGCCGAAGCCACTCCCACAGCCCAGCTCAATGGCAGCCACGCCCGCACGCATTCCCTCTCTGGCTGAAAGCCCTAGTCCACATCCGCTCTTACTAACTAGTGGACCTACCCTGTCAGGCTCTTCTTCTACCTCGCGTAGCCGGCTCGGACTCCACCGAGCAGTTCGTCTCCGCCCCGTCCTCACCGTTTGTCGTGCGCCCCACACGAAGTGCCCTATAAAACGAAGCCCAGGGGTCACACGCCACCCCTATCCCCTAATCCTAGTGCCTAGATGCCTCGCCCTAGCCCTAGCCATGCCATGCAGCCTAGTCAGATTCTGTCGAGCCACCGACCACCACCACTAACTCTGCCCACCGATTCACCGTCGTCTGGGGCCCGTACCGAGCACCGAGATGAGGTGACAAACCTGATGACGCCTTCCCCTCCTTCTCTTGCTCCTATCTACCGCAGTGTCGCCATCATAGTTTCATCGCAAGCTCCAAGCAACCCTACCCGCCGTCGCTCGCCACCGTGCCGTCGCAGCTTCCCCTAAACCCTCCATTGAGCTCGCCTCGAGCTTCTCTTGCTCCCCGTAGTCCTCCCATGCTCTGTGGTGACCGGGAACGTCAAAGCCGACGCCACCGGCGAGGTCTGGCCATGGCGCCGCCGTCTAGGTACTATGTCGGCGATCTCCATCTTCCCCTCTCTGCTCTCAGCCGTCCGATCCAAAATCAATGGCTGAAATTAGAAGATACCCTTTCGCCAACGTTTTTGCAAAAAAACCCATACAACTATTTAGATCTCAACCCATGGTCCAAAGTGCAATCACATATTACATTTTCTTCTTTGGAAAGCGTAGTTTGTTCGATTTAGATCAAAATACGTTTTCACTTATTTATAGTTTTGCCACTAGATTTATTTAGGCTATAACTGTCATTTTAACTTCGATTTGACCCGTTCAACTTACGTTAGGTTCGTAATTTCATAATCTACATGTTCATACTACTGTTAAGTATGTTTTCAACTTTTGAAATTCGAGGTTAGATTTAATCTAATATTTTTTTAAAGAAAATCTTGTTAAATTCATATCTTCTACGTTTTAGTTCTGATTTGACCAGTTCAAGTTGCGTTAAATTCATTGCAACGAGATTTACGCGTTAGTAACAATGTTTACCATATTACTATTTCTAGAATTTCATGGTTTAAACTCTAATTTGGATTAATAACTATGCAACTTGATTTTATAAATGAAATATGATTTATTTTACTTTAGTTTTATAATTTAAATCTAAATTTAACTTAATTCAATTTATATTATTTATAAAATATCTTATATATAAATTTATATAATTAAAATAAATGAAGCCTATAGTTTTCTTTTCCACGTATAAAGCAAATCTCTCGGTAGTTGTATCTTTTCAACCGTAGCTCTGATTAGAGTGCTTCTTGCGACTGTGTGTTCGTAGCAATACGTAGAATTGTGTTTCAAACTCCTTTACCTAGTTTTTTATGTTTGATGTACTGTTCTAATTTAGATCTATTGTTTGCTTCGTGTATGATTGCATGGATGCTTGAGTGGTGCTTTACGATTTTGTCCAGTCGGTGAGCTTTATGCGTTGATCAAGAAGGAGTTCCTTAGAAGTTTTGGACTTGAAGAAGGATCAGAGTTATAAGGCAAGTATAGCTTGGGATCTTCCTTGATGTCCTATACACCTTTAATTATTTAATTCATACTGCATATGTCTACCTTGACTTCAACTAAGGATTTCCTAGTACTTTGTACCTTGTGACTTGATACCTACTAGTATATTGCCCATGCCAACACTACGGTAATGTCTAGAAAAAAAATAAAACATAAAACCAAAATAAATAGCCTCTTCAGGCTCTTGTGATTCCCTATCACTCGTAAAACATCTATACCCTATGGATTTTAGGACTAACTATTAAAGCCCTCAATGCCATCATCTTCTAGTAAAACCATAAAGTTTTTAGCACCAATTGGCCCATATAAGATGTAAAGATCTTGCAACATTATTAAAGAATCTCCAATAGAAACATTGATAATCACATATTTATGAAAACAAAAGGAGTACAATATGTATTAAAAAATATTTGAGTATACAAAGACCAAACTAATATAAAGGAAAATATTGGAAAAGAAATAAAGTGCATCATACCTTTATGTTAATCACTTTTATGTTGCTTGGAATTTTCTATATAACAATAGTTATCAATTAGAAGAAATATAATTAACCACACATGAACCTGGGCATTTGACACTCAACAGGTGCCTAAATCAATATCATGTGATCATCACTAACCACACATGAACCTGAGCATTTGACAATAGAGCATTTAGTCAGCTTTCAATTCCACGGTATGATCACAACGAAATTGCATTTGACACTCAACAGTTACCCAATACCCGTACAAGACCAGCACCAAATTAGCAGCTAAAGCAACCATCAGAGCATGGAATACGCAAAACAAATCAAATAATTGGAACTAGAGAACAACAGTGCTTACGATCCAATTCCTGGTTTCGGTAAGTCGTTGGGCGAGCCCATGGGTGCAGTAGGCAACATCTAATACCAAAGACACGAACGAAAGGAGGCACAGATATGGAAGGAAGGGATTGACGAAGAGAGGACATCGCACCCTGAACAACATTGCCACCATACACATGTGCTAGACAATAACCTGTATGAAGATAGAGGAACAAATTCAAGCAAAAATAGTATGTATGCAAGTATGTATGTAGATTCTTGACGTTGCTATTCCATCTAGAATGTGTGTTATCAAGTAAAGCGCCCTCTAACACCTGGGATCGTAGACAATAGTGATCTGGGAGGCCAATTACAAATACTATTAAATTTTGCCCCAAATTACTACCATGCATCCATAAAAAGCTACTTCGCATGGGTTCAGAGATCAGAATCAAGGGAGGCCTGATAGAGGGAGGGCAGCATAATTTGCATACTCCATCAAGGATCTCATCTATATTAGTTATATAGCACGAGGGAAATTACAAAAATGAAATCATCTGCACCTGTACACAGTCACCTCCATGCCGGTTCAAGAAGTTGCTGCATCTAGATACTAATGCTCAAGTACATGTCCACGTAGTCGCCGGGCGCCACTGGCAGGCCGCGCCTAACCGAGCGGCATGCCACCGCCTGGAGGCTGCATACGGTCACCTCAGGGTCACCGCTGGTGGAGAATGGGGTGCCGCCGCCACCAGATCCACCATGGGCTAGGGACGGGAGCTGCCATCAACGACTCTGGGGAAGTGACTGCTCATGGCGCGGCTGATGGTCTCGCCGCCATCGCTGGAGGAGAAGTTGGCCTTCGTGCCCTCAGCATCGGGTGACTAGAGCGCGTCCGGCCTTTTGCTTTGCCGGCGGCCACGCTGTCAGTGGGCTGATCTCAGAGGTACGGCGGCACTGATGGGAAAGTGAGACGAATATATGGTGAGGACGGGCAGGCCGCGCCCCGATGGCTGCGCCCTCAGCCAGGCCAGCAGCAGCCGTGGCTAGGGCCAGTGGGTTCGCGATGGCAGCAGGGGGCGATTGCGGTAGGGCCAGCTGGTTCGCGAGCGCTAGTAGCGAGCGGGCGCGCCATCGTTACAGGGGGCGACGAGACCTGGCGAGCGCGACCGCTAGCAGAGATCGGGCGCGTGAGTCACGCGCGGCAATCGCGGCATTGTGCATGCGTCCGTTCGTGTGGAAGCGGGGCAGGGGGTGTAGTGGTTGGGACGTGTGTTGAAGCCCAGGTGGGATGATCCAAAGAACTCTGGCCGTCGGATTGCGTTGAAGCCTTTGAGGGAGGATTAGAAGTCATTGATCTTAATGATGTTGAATTCCTGTGTGCAATTTCTTTGGTGCATAGTGGATGGACTATCTCAGCGGGAGATGCAATTCTGGGTGTACCAAGCCTTATTTTGATTGGTCCCTTATAGTAGAGATGGGGTATTGCATTGGGTAGTATGATGCTAGTGCTCAACTACAACCATGATCTAGTAACTTGACTAATGGTATATGCAATAAACATTAAAAATGATTTTTAGCAACATGGAACAAGGGGGCTAGAGCATTGGGCTATTTTTATGGTGCTCTAGATTCCTCTCCCTAAGGACTTATCTGTATGTGATCATCCGGGACTTATAGTACAACTGTGAGGGCTATATGGCTCTGGCTTTAGCTCAGTATGAGGACCTTTTCTAGCTTATTAGAGGTTACCTTTATTGGTGTAAGAATGGCTTACCAAATCAGGTATAGGACAACCTCTACTCTTATGTGTATAGCCGTGATGGAATTATGCCATTCGACAGAGGGGTTCCTATATCTATTTGACGAGTGAATCTAATGGCCCTAACTTGTTAGACAAACCTTTGAAAGGCTTCATAGTGAACCCTGCTGACCTTCCTTGGTAGTGGGTCAAGAGGCTGATCACCTCGGGAGAAAGGGTAAATCATGACTCACAGTGAAAGTGTACAACCTCTACAGAGTGTAAAACTGGTATATCAGCCGTGCTCACGGTCATGAGCGGCCTTAGAACAATTACAGAATAGATGATGAACACTGATGATATTGATGATAAAGATGCTCACTAATGATTACTGTTTATGTTATTCATTATTCATATTTACCTGATCATGTGTTTATATGGGCTTGTGAATAAACTTGTTGCCACCCAATTGCTAAAAGATGACTCATTAAAAGCTAATCGTAGTTAAATCAGTGTTAGCCTTTTGAGCCTCATGAACCCCATGATATATTTGTTGAGTACGATATGTACTTACGCTTGCTTTATTTTTTCAATTATTTGGATAAAATCCCGGATGGGTACCAGATTGCTAGAGTTTGGAGGAATTAGGCTTGTGATCAACCAGTCAGTTGTCCCTGTGGGATTAGAGTCTTCACCTGAAGCTCGGAGTTGTCTTTCCACTGTCTATACTCTGAGGTTGTATTCTTTATACTAATATGCTATGTAATAAGCGTTGTCTATAGATATTACCTTTATTTGTAGGTATATGTGAAATTTAACTTTCAGGGTTCACATATGGTGTGTATCTGGTTTTGTTCTTAAAACCGAGTGCTACATCAACTAACACATGATCGGAACAGGGATGAATTAGCGAAAACTACCAAACTTGCAACCTTTTTTGAAAGCATTTCTTTTCAAAAAGAACATAAACAAGCCACATAGTGGACAAATCAATATTCTTAACACTATAAAATATCACCCCAAAAGTTACAACTGTGCAATAACAACATGCTTCCAGAAGACAATAGATCAAAACAATTAGGTAATACCCTCTCAAGGAGCCTATATACCGAAAGCACTAGTTGCTTATTTGTTATTTGGGACACAACAATACTCAAAATTAGTTTGGTGCTTATATTATATGAGGTGATACAAACTTATTTCTCCAACAGTTAGAACAGTTCGGGTTCTACCATATACTTTGGATAACAGAGCAGAAATCTAAAGACCTGGACAATGATAATAGATTTGGCAACATCTTATAGACACACAGGACATGTTTTTGCATTTCTTCCAAACCATCAACTATGTAAATCATATGATGAATGGCATCACTATGTAAAATGACATAGCTGATAAAATGGCTGATCAATATAGCTATGCAGAGCACAATAATGACATAGTGATCATGACAGACACAATAATGTAGCTATGTAGAGCAGTATGCTGCTGCCTTAAACAAGGCTGATCAATGACACAGCTGATAAAATGGAAGGAAAAAGATGCAACTTATGCTAAATGATGGACTAACAGGTGAGAATAGTGCACGACAACTAGACACATTATTCAGGCTATCTATATATAGCAGTGAGGTGCACACACAAAAAACAAAAAAAACAGCAAAACACAGAAATTCACTTTTAGAACAAGCTTCTGTCGTTTGGTTGCAGCTTTAGAAGCTAACATTGGGGCTTCTTCAACAAGTACAGGAATATCCTTTGTACCTCCATTTCCAGCATAATCCAGTACACTTTCCTAAACTTTACAAATACATATTATTCAGGGAAATAATTTGTAACTGAAATCTCTATTCAAAACACAAGAACATATTCAAAATAGTGACCTCAGCATCATCATCTTTTCTGCAACTAAGAGGGGATTTTCCAAGACATTGAGATAGTCCATGTCGAGTCCTAGAAGCTACACTATCAAGAGTGGAAGTTTGTGATGCATAGTTTTTCCTCTTCCTCTTCCTTCTACCTGAATCTGCACCTCAAAAATATTCATAAGAGTATGAACAAGAGATACAAAGTTAACTCAATGCTGAGAAAATGCTACAAAAACACTTTATGTACCTTGAGCTGATGAGTTATTGGAAGAAATAATTACAGTTCCTGAGAAACACCATAATTGTCACTACCAAAAACATTGTATGTACTATCTGAATCAACTTTTTCAGTCACTGAAACTTCTTCATCATTAATTTTAGTAGCAGCAGCCATTGTGGGATCAACAACTTCCACATTAAATGCAGCAGCAGCAGGCAATGTGGTATCCAAAACATCTTCCACAATGGTATGAGTTGAAGCAGTAGGCATTGGGACTTCAAATTCATGAGCCATTGCATCATCATCTTTGTGACTAACATTGGCTGGAGAAGGGATTCCGACAGCAGAATTCTCAGGCAGTGGATCATCATCAACTACGTGACCATGACGGTTTTTCATATACTGGAATATTGAGATGAGAAGTTTGTCCGGGCTCCTGAAACCATGTGCTGTGTGATGTTCTTGGAAAATGCCACACAAAGCTTCATTGTCCTATCATGTCAAATTAATAGTAATTTAAAATAGCAAAAATTGCGGATTTTGTATATTAAAATAGCAATGAACTAAACCACACAAATATTAAACTAAATGAAATACTCATGAACATATTGAACAAGGCACCTACTTGTTCATCAAATAATCTACAATCAATATACAGAGAATCCCTAAAAGAAGCACAAGCATCAACCGGTAACAAAGATTCAGCATAACAAGTTTCCTCAATAGATTTGACCTACACAAAATATGTTATAGTTAGTCAGTAAGTAATCTAAACAAGAACAAAACAAACATGACAACACTCATAAAACCTCAAACCAAGACTTACCGGACGCTTTCCAAACTTATCAGCAGAGACACAATCAGATGAAGCATATTTTTTTATCATAGAACCTTTCCAACACGGAATTCTTGGCAAATTTGGGGGAAGCTGGTGACGAGATCCAAAGTTTAGGAAGTCTAGATAGTAAGCCTACAAGAAATTATAAAGTGGTCAGTAAATACATTACATATAGATGATAAAAAGTAATTGATAGGAAAACAAGCAATGGAAAAAAGACATACCGCAAAGAAGTATATGCAGCCACCGATTGTCCTTCTTTGCTTTTTTCTGTATAATGATATCGAAGCAAACAGCCATTCAAATACAAACTTGGACCAGTCCCAATCTTTCATAGTCGAAACATCAATCAAAGCACCTAGATACTTGGGGCTAGGAAGAGTACTTGAGTTTGGGCACAGGAAAGTTGACAATGCAACAACCATGAAGTATGGGAAGATGTCATCATTAGACAAAGTGTTGCCTACCAACTTCTTGCCAAGGGTCTTGATGAGGGGCAAAGAAGTATCATTGATTTCTTTAAGAAAATTGGCCTTTGCAGACTCATCTTTATGCTGCCTGATGTCTTCACCACCAATTGGAATCCCTAAGAAAAGGTGAACTAATTTTGCAGAAAAAGGGACTACTTTGCCTCCAACAAGTATATCACAATAGTTGACATCGACTTGATCCGCAATCCATTGGACAAAGTTTTTAGGCACTGAACATCCATCATACTCAAGCAAGATCCCAAATCCATGATCCCTAATGATCTTTTTCTTACGCTCATCCAATTCTCTTATTTTATATCCTAAATACTTGTTATTGCACCTGCTTCCTGCTTTACCAGATGAACTCTCACCGGCAGTTGATTTTCCTTTAACGGTGCCTTTAACATCTCTAGTATTCTAAAAAACTGATGAAAAATAAGTTTTCAATTATGAAACTAATCATCAGTTCACTAAACATGGTGTCAAAAAAACCACATGCTACTGAATTTACCTTTGCAGCACGCTTCTGAACTCCAGAACGTCGTGATTTCCCTTTCTTCTGAATAGACTTAGAAAACTAAAAAAAATTATGAAATACATATGAAAATTTCATAAACACAGCTATGCACAAGTAACAGATAAATAGCACATGCATGTTGCTGCTCCTGCTGCTGATTCCAAGATAAGAATAATAACAGATACACTTGATATACACAAAAGAGACATAGATTGATGTCAAGTTTCAGAACATACTAAGACTTCTTTCAGATGCTTGAAAGTCCTCACAATTTCATCACGATCAATATCATCATCTGAGTAATTTGGATCCTAAAAAAGGAAACAAGATATACCATATTATAATAAACAGGTGCCCTAACAACATATAACATTTCTGTATTATAATACTCAAGTAAACTTATTACCTCGCCTGAGCCAGAGTTGTTATCATCTTCAGAGTTCATATGAAACTCATCATCACTCTCACCATACCATCAGAACCCAACTCATCATCATCCATGTCTCTGAACAGATTTGCACATGATATTAATTTTCATGACAAGAAGATGAAAAGACCAATTAACAACCAAATCAGATTGATAGAGACTTGCAAGATCAAATTAGTTTGCATCACATAAAACAAAAGTTAACAATAATTAACACAGCTCCATCAAGCTGAAACAAAAAATATGGTGTCTGCTCAGGTAGCAATATTTTGTTGTACCAAGGTTTAACAGATACAGTAAGGCTATTTAGTTAGCCCAGATTCCACTCAACATATTTCTTTGAACAATAGGGACAAAATGGGTTAAGAAATAACTGGAACTATCGGATCATGGGAAATAATCTAGACTTTTCAAGAAAATAGCCTATAATTGTGTAAGGAGTAAAAATGGACACGGAGTAGTGAACTACAACCTTAATATGAAGGGTAGTGTTTCAGCCATTTTCTCTCAAAATCCAAAAAGATATGGTACAAATATCTTCAGACTAACAAAGTCAGTCACAACACAATACATGCCACGTGAAAAATAATATTACCAAAATAGGAGTGTGACTTGGAACTACTAATGAATATTTCAGGTCATTTTAGGACAAAGTCTATACAAATTCTCAAAGCAATAAAACACAATCTTACAAAATGCATGAACTAATTTAACTAGCCAGATGGTCCTAAACATTGATATGGCATTCATCGCTACTCGCTAGCACTGACATTCAAAGGTTCAGAAGCATAGACTACTCCACTAACTCCAGACCATTTCACTCCTGGAACTGCGATCCAATCAAAAAGGTATGTTTAAATCCTTCAGTAAAAAACAATAGCCTACGAGAGAAATGACGCATACACAATCATCAGAAGCATAAAACCAAGCTGAATGCTAATCAGAGAACTGGTATAAATTAGCCACGAGAGCATGATAGTAGGCAGCGCAATGCACTCACACGTCAACATAAATTAGCAGGTATATAGTGTAACCAATAATAAGGCCAAACATAGCACCTAAATTGATCACATACGCAAGCCACACACTACATACCTCAACTTGCTCACTCGAGCACACAACATGCAGGCTTAACAATATTATTACCTTGCTGACAGCCTTCGGTGGGTACCCTCCTCCAAGTCTTGGATCTCTGCACCTGAATTCAGTTAAAAAATCAGGATGTCAACTAGCCATCAACAAGCACACAATCTTCTTTAGATAATTACTTCACATGCAGTAGGCCATGACACAAACACGCATTAGTGAGCAACCTGGTGTCCTATGACAAAGTGAACTTACACTACCGGATACAGGAGCTTTGCCGAGTGTCAGGGGCACTCGGCGAAGCCCCAAAAACACTCGGCAAAGGGTTTGCCAAGTGTTACACTCGATAAACTTTTATCGGCAAATGCTAGTTTGCCGAGTATTTTCTGTCAGGCACTTGGCAAAGATGTTGTCGAGTGCCAAAATAAACACTCGGTAAACTTTTTTTCAAGAAAAATAAAAAAAGGCACGCCGACACCACCGCCGCACCACCAGCAATGCCGCCGCCGCCACCACCATCCACGCCTGCCGCCGCCGTCCGCACCACGCCGCATCCCTCGTCACCGCAGCAGCGACGCAGCCATGGCATGACCGCGGAGCCCTGAGCTCAACCCGTCTCTTGGCAATCGCCGCTGCCGAGCCTCCATCCTCGATCGCCGCCGCCTGGGAAGGAGAAGGGCTTGCTGCCGCCAGGGAAGGAACGCCGCTCGAGGCCGCAGCAGCGCTTCGTGGGCGCCGTGACCCGGAGCGTTGACTCGTCGCACCTCCTGCAGCCCTCTACTCGGCCCCACGCTGCCGCTTGGCGGACCCCACACCTACCCCGCGCCACCCCTCTGCTTGGGGACGGGACCACGCGGCCCTCTGCCGTGCGGCATCTAGCGCCGCCGCCCGCTGCAACTCCTCGAGCAAGCCCCATTGGACGCATGGCCGAGGAGGTCTGCACCCCCGCCGACGAATTTGAGGGGAGGAGGCGCTACATCTCGCTGCCGTCATCGAGGTGGGGGAGGAGGGCGCCGCCACGAGATCCAGAGGGCGCCCGTGCTCGTCGCGAGATCCACCGTGCTCGAGCCCGCCGTGCTCGTCGTGAGATCTAGAGGGTTCCGAGGTCGCATGCCACTGCGCGTGTGAGGAGAGGGCGCGGCACCGGTGGGGTATGGAGCCACCGGGGGTGGGCGACGCGCTGCCGGGTGGGGATGGAGACGCCGAGTGGGTGCGGGATCTACCGGGGTGGGAGGGAGGCGGCGCCGGCGTGAGGAGGGTTGGGAGGCGAGGGGGCGCTGGGGCCGGCGTGGGTTAAGTAGATATTTTTTTGTGTTCGCCGAGTGTCTCGGATTGGGCACTCGGTAAAAATGTTTTCGCCGAGTGTTCTAGATCTGAGCACTCGGCAAATAAAATTTTTTATTTTTTTCTTCTCCTTTTTTTTGTCGAGTGTTCTAGATCTAAACACTCGGCAAATAATTTCTTTTTTATTTTTTTTCTCCTTCTTTTTTTGCCGAGTGTTCTAGATCTGAGCACTCGGCAAAAAAAATTCATTTTTTTTCTTCTCCTTTTTTTTGCGAATGTTCTAGATCTGAGCACTCGGCAAACAATTTTTTTTTCATTTTTTTGCTTCTCCTTCTTTTTCAAAAAAAATATTTTATTTCTTTGCCGAGTGTTTTTTTAACACTCGGCAAACTACCTCTTTGCCGAGTGTTTTTTTGTTGACACTCGGCAAAATAAAAATTTGCCGAGTTTTTTTTTTTGCCGAGTGTGTTTAGGGAAGCACTCGGCAAACAACTTGTTCGCCGAGTGTCCGAGGAAATACACTCGGCAAACATAAAAACACTCAGCAAATTTGAGGATTCCGGTAGTGTTAATGTTCCAAGCAAACTACAATCTGATGAGACACATATGAACTTAATGCAGCAGTAACAACCAAGCACAAAACAGAGGAAAAAGATGCTCAATAGATTTAGACTGAAAGTGAACAAGCACTGCATCAAAACGCGATCTACAGACAAAAATGCCCTGCCAGCTACGTCCGTGGCGCTGGCAGCCTCATCCACACCTGCCCCTGCCAGAAAATCGCCGCGCTAGATCCGAGCGCAGAAGCAGCGACGCTAGTCTCAATAACGGCTCGCACTACCGTCGCACAACCTCTCCCGTGGACGCGAGGAAGAGACGACACCTATGGCCCGCGCAGGCGTCACCGACGCGAACGATGGTGCCGTGGCGTCATCGTCCGTGCTGGTCCTCCCATCTCCTACCCCCATCGATCCCCGCCGCCCGCGCACTCGCCCTGCCTACCGGCCAAGCAAGGAACCATGGCCAAGGACGATCAGTTGCCTGCCTGTGAACAGAGCCGATGCGCCACGCACCCCCAGCCAGTGCCCTGACGCAACCAAATCGCTGCAATAGGCCAAGGCCACGGCACTAGGCCGGCCCAGGGCGACAAGAACAACAACCAAAGCAGCAAATCCAACGCAAATCCAACACACAGGCTACATCCAACGCAAATCCAACCCAAATCTTCTCGAGACGAGGTGAGGCAAAAGCAAATCGACTCCATCCCCGCCACCAGGCTACATCCCAAAATCCCCCACCCAAATCTCCATCCCTATGCCCTCATCACAATACAGATCCACGAAATCTACTCCACATTAGGAAAGGGGATCGAGTACACACCTTCGGCAGCACTCCGCGACGGGGAAGCGTGAGTTCGCCGAAGCAATCGCCGCAGCGCCGATGAAATCGCCAGTCGCCGCCGTCGGGGAATGAGAGCACTGCGAGGTCACCGCCGATGGGGAACAAGAGCACCGCGAAGTTGCCGCCGACGGGAAATGAGACACAAGGAAGACGAGACGGAATGAAATGAGGAAAAGGGGGAAACGGACGCACAGAGACGGGGAAGGGCAGAGCGGCGAGGTCGCCACTCCTATCAGGAGAGTGTCGGAGGGGAGGAGGGGAGGGGTGGAGCGGCGAGGTCGCCTCTCCTACCAGGAGAGCGTCGGAGGGGAGGGGTGGAGTGGCCAGGTCGCCTCTCCTACCAGGAGAGCGTCGGAGGGGAGGGGTGGAGCGGCGAGGTCGCCACTCCTACTAGGAGAACATCGGAGGGGAGGGGCGGAGCGGCGAGGTCGCCTCTCCTACCAGGAGAGCGTCGGAGGGAAGGGGCGGAGCGGCGAGGTCGGGAGAGCGTCGGAGGGGACAAGACAATGAGGAAATGGGGGAAATCAGACAGGCGCGACTCCCAAAAATTAAATAGTGGCACCGACATCCAGACCCCATATGAGAGAGACACAAAGCAACCAGCACAGATCGGACATTCCATTCTTCATCCTGCGGCCAGAAAATTCATGTGCCACCAAACCAAAACACACACATGTGTCCTATAACATTTCTGATATAAAGAGATGCGAAGCCTTTATCTGCTGGAACGAACGAACGACGACATTAGGATGCTAAGGTAACTTAGAAGACGATGACAGAATCGACGTGGTGTTTCATCCTCTCTAGGTTCGGCGAGATGGCGAACTGGATCATTAGCGGCGGTCCGCAGACGAGAGCCAGCGTGCCGTCGCCGCCCTCCGGCACGTGCTCCCGCAGAATGGCCTCCGTCACGATCCCGACGCTGTACTTCCACTCCTCGGGGCGTTTCACCTGGCTGATGACGTACCAGACCTTGAGCCTGTCAGGGTACTCGGCCGCCCACCGGTCCAGCTCGCCGCGCAGGAGGATGTCGTCCTCCGTCCGGTTGGCGTACACGAGGTGCATCTCCGTCCGGTCCTCCGGCTGGTCGCGCAGCACCGCCTGGATCACCTGGTATATCGGCGTGATCCCGCTCCCGCCGGCGACCATGACGAGGCGGCCCGCCCTGCGCGGGTTGCCGTTGATGATGAAACCTCCCCGGCCGACGTACTCGACGTGGCCGAGCGGCCCCTTCACGTCGACGCGGGCGCCGACCGGAAGCGAGTCCAGGTACTGGGTCATCCGCCCGCCGTCGGGGAACTTGGGGTTCTCGTTCCTGAAGTATACCTTCACCAGGAGGTCGAAGTGCCCGACCTCGTCCACGGGGCTCGTCGGCGTGTACGCCCGCATGCACAGCTTGCCGTCGATGCTGGCACACACGAAGATGTGCTTGCCAACCGGGAGGCCGAGCACCTGGCCGGACGACGGCAGCCCGAAGCGGAACAGGCAGACGTCGCGGGACAGCACCGTCTTGGCGACGAGCCGGCAGGGGACCTTCTCCCGCGGGTTGGAGAGCGCGACGACGGGCGCCGCTGGGCCCCCGATGGGGGCGAGCTCGAGGCAGGAGGCCTGCTGCTCAGTGCCAGCGGCGGTGGCGAGATCGCCGATGCGGTACGCGTCGAGGAGCTCCGTGGCCTTGTCGGAGTGGATGGCGTCGAACTCCTCGGTGCAGTCGGTGCCGGCGTTGATGAGGATGCTGTCGGCGCCGCCCGGGTGGTCCTTGAGATACTTCGTACAGTCGTAGACGTGGCCGCGGACAACGATCCAGGCCGAGTCCTGAGCCGCGTGCTTGCGCACCTCGGACATGGTGAATTGATTGGCGGTGTTGGTGGTGGAGGTCGCGGCGGACGTGCTGCGTGGCGGGAGCGCCGGCGCGGCACCGGCGGCCTCCGTGGTCTCGAGGCGCTTCTGCTGCGCCATCCATCCGCCCGGCTGGTTGCCGGGCTGCACCGGGTGTTCGAACGCAAGCCCTATCTCCCCCTTGCCCGGCCGGCACACGTTAACCTTCACCCTGAACCAGCAGTTGGTCATCATTCCCTGCAAACGCGCGCGTGATTACCCCGTTGCGGTGGTGAACACAGAGAACGTCGACATGGACATGGACACAGAGAGAACCAGCAGTATAGTAGTACGTCCGTACCATGAGGTTCCAGGTTAGGAACTCGGGCTGGGTGTTGAGCGATTGGTCCCATGCGCGGACGGCGATCTCCTTGCAGGCGAGGAGGTCGGCGAGCTCGACGTCGATGGACCAGAAGCACCAGCACCAGTACCTGCCGTACTTGGTGGGCTTCTCCGGGTGGTCCAGCGCGCAGAGGAGCCAGTTCTCACCTCCGTCCAGCGTCACCTCAACTCGCGTCACTTTCTTGCCACCACCTACATACAACAAGTGGAATGATGAAAAACACAGGGAAATAAATCATCTGCAGTCAGATGGAGATGGTGCTCTGCTCCACATCGGCATGTGAACATAAGCGAGCAAGACGCTGTAGGGTTAATTACCCGAGTAGGCGAATCCCTTCATGGTGTAGGTGCGCTGTGTCGTGATGGCGTTGATGGGCAGGAAATCATTGTTCCCCGGCGTTGTGATCACCGAGTTTGTGTTCATCTCGTTGATCACATACTCCGGCTTGTACCACCAGCCTGCAATATGCATATCAGCATATGTGCATACCAATTCAGTAAAAGGACTTCAAATCTCTTTCAGAGATCAACATATACAAAATTAAATCACTTAATTAATAATTTACCTTCGGCGTCGGCGAGGTTGGCATCGACGTGGGACGGCAGGAATCGGTTGTCCCGGTAATGGTAGTAGTTGTCGGACTCAGCCGGGGTGACGATGATGCGGCGGAGCCACTTGACCATGCGGCCGGCCGTGCATCCGGGGACGATGAGGCGCACGGGGAAGCCATGGTCGGGCAGCAGCGGCCCGCCGTTCTGCTGGTACGCGAGCATGACGTCCATGGTGGGGTCCAGGGCCCGCTCGCGCGTGATGCTGGTGCCATACTTGGAGCCGCCGCCGCCGCCGGGGAGGTCCTCGGCGCCCTCGAAGCACACGTAGAGCGCGCCGTCGGCGACGCCGCCGCACCGGCGCAGCACGTCGCGGAGGCGCGCGCCGCGCCACACGGACGTGGACACGGCGCCGGGGCCCCAGTTGAAGCCCAGCGTCTGGCGCGCCACGTTCTGCTCCTTGCGCCGGTTGCCGGAGCAGACGAGCGTGACGGGCAGCTCCAGGGCCGGGAAGTCGCGGACCAGCTCGTCCATGGTGAAGCGCGCGGGGCGGCGGACGAGTCCGGACACCTCCACGGTCCACGTCGCCCAGTCCCCGCGCGGGACGGGACCGTGGTTGCGCACGTAGTGCAGCGGCGCCGGGGTGATGAAGCCGTGCCGCATCACACGCGGCAGCGGCGGCTCACCGTTGAACGGATGCTTCCCCGTCAGGCGGATCAGCGACGGGCTTCGCTCCACCCACGCGTCCGCGGTGCCCTCGTCGCGCGGGTCGTGCACCGACGGCTCCACGCCGAGATGGCGCAGGTAGTGCGATCCGTACGTCTCGTGTCCATCATCTTCCTGGTGTTCGTCGTCGTCCGATGCGTCGTCGTCAGCCTTCTTCCGGGCCGACGAGACAGGGGCTGCAGTGACAACGAAGCCACTGCCGCGCACGGATGCGCGGCGCAGGATGTTGCCCGGCAGAGCAGGGTACGGCAAAAGCTGCGCGGCGCCCGGGTCGAGGCTGGCCAAGTGCGTTGGCGGCTCAACACAAGTGCTCATGGTCGATCGGCTGGTGAAACGCTACTTGTGCTTGCTGCTTGCTGGTGGGAGATGAGCAGCGAGCTAGCGGGTACTCCTGTCCTGTAGAGCGTTGTGCTCGTGGCAAGGTTAGGCAGGTCGTTCGGGTTGTTCACGAGCAGTATATATAGACTCCAGGGCCGGTGAAGCTCCCGCGATCCCGCATATATCTTGGCCCATCAGACGCCAACAAAAAATGGTTCGGAGCCGCCATTGAGCACACGTCGCTTGAGCGACAACCAGCCAAAACCTCACGATTCCTCGCACGGTTTTCTCGTGTATATAATAATATAACAAAAAGAAGAAGAAGAGAAAACAAGTGTGTGTATATCATGATTCATGTGGAGTTGTGGAATAACGACTTTCTTTTTCTCCCTGCACTATTGTTGACGCGAATTACGGGCAGTATACTGGTAAGAAGCTAGCTAGGTCGCTCGGTATAGGCGGGCCAAAAATTAGCCTAGCCGACTAGGTTGGCTGACACTTAGAGTGTCCTCGAACAATTTATTACCTTTAGTGTGATATGTAAGATCGTCACCGGAGGAGTCTCGTCAGGAGCGTGATACGCAAGACACGTCGATGGGGTCTCTTGAAACTCGAAACCCCACTCATCCGGGAGGACCCCTGCCGCGGCTTGCGGTAGTGATGAGCTGTCCTAACCGTCTTGACCGCTCTAGAGCTTCGTCATCGTTGATCCACCGGCTATGCAGCAATAATGAATAACGAGAAGAGATATTAGATGGGAAAGAGATGGTAAAATGAGTAGTAGATATGTTTTTGACGATTGTGTAGTTAGATTAGATTAATCGGATGTGATCCTCCAATATATAGATGGGATGGTCTTATCCCAATAGAAAATCTTCCTAGGACGTAATTTATGAGTTTCCCATGAAACAAAAGGAGTTTGGATCAGAATCCAGGAGACTAAACTCGGACAGCCGATGTCAGAACTTGAACTTCCAACACATGCCGGAAGTTCCGACCGTCTCATCCCTCGCGGTGTATGTCGGAACTTCCAACATGGGAGGGACCGATGAAACATATGTCAGCACTTCCAACATACGTTGGAACTTGTTGGAACTTGTGACGTGGGACAACCAACAAGTGACAGAGTTTTGGGCACGTCGTTGGAACTTCTGACGTTGCTGATAACCCAACAAATCCCCAAGTCCAAATCCAACCGCCTTGGAACATTTTTTGCTGTCAACAACTATTATTTTAGTGTGTAGGTGACGTGTCCGTCAATAGCGAGACATCTTTAGTGACTTTATCAATCTCAAGATCTATTGGATGATCAGTTATTTCAGAGTAACTCATAGGGATAGAGTGTATGTGAGTGTGCTTGTATACGAGCATCTGTGTTTGTATTACGATTTACAAAAAAGTGGTTGTGCGCGCTTCCATCAACAAAAGCAAGTGGAGGGGAGGGGAGGGGAGGGGTGGGGGTGTTGGGTTTGAGACTAGAAGCTTAGGAGGGCACTATGACTTGAGGAAGGGCGGGACGTTATATGAAAGTAGCTAGATGTATATTACATATTTATATAGTAAAAAAATCAAGTATGCTAACAAGTATGTATACATACTCCCTCCGTCCCTAAATAATTGTCATTCTCGTTTCTCGAAAAATAATTTTGACTGATTTTATATAAAAAGATATTAATATTTATGGTACATAATCAATATCATTAGAAGATCATTGAATCTATTTTTATAATAAATTTATTTGGAGATACAAATGTTTGCACATATTTTCTACAAATCTAGTCAAACTTATAGCACAGAAACAAAAAACGACAGCTATTTAGGAATAGGAGTATATGAAAAAAGGAATATAGCAAGTAAAAAAATTAAGGAAACTAAATCCTGCCTCTTCATATATGTATGATGTTAATTAATTAGTTGGGTGAAAATATGGTTGCTAAAAGATACATTTGGTTTTGGCGCCCTTTTTCGCCATGCCGCGCACTTGTGGCATGGTCGTAGCAAAATAGGGTGCTAGAGTTGTGGCAAGATTTTCTACTCCAATCTGTTTGAAAAAGCAGTGGGAGGCCTAAGAGCATCTCTAGCAATACTACCCAAAACAGACTACCTATTTATCTGTTTGATAGCCACTCATTTTAATACTATCTACTTTTTGCTTCCAACTCCAGCAATACTACCTAAATTGTGGCTCTCAAATTCAGCTTAACAGTCAATGACATGTGGGACCCACATGTCATCATCCTCTCTACTCGTGGCCGTCGATGACAGGCCACTGCTAGGAGGGGAATCACTAGAGGAGGCCAAATCGTGGGAGGTCGGGGAGGGGAATTGCCAGAGGAGGAGTCACCGGAGAAGGTCGCCACCGGGGAAGGGGCTGACGAGGAGGGGAGTCGAGGGGTCACCACTGAGGAAGGAAGAGGAGTGATGGGGACACAGAGCTCAGGGGCGGCTCCCTAGGGCGGCGAAGGGTGCAATCGGCTTAGGGGCGGCCGGATCCGGTCTTCGACCCGAACACAGAACTCTCAGCGACGGGTCTGTGGCCCAACAGTAGCTCCCGAGGGTGGCGCGTCAGTGTTGAGGCGGCAGCATGATGACTTTTAGGTGGTGCGGCTCTCTTTTCTCACATCAGCGTGGAGGTGGCAGATCGGTGGCGGCGTAGAAGTGGCTCCCAGACCGTGGCAAATGTTGCATTGGGTGGAAGAAACGCTCGGTGCGGGGAGTGATGGACCAGGGTCCTAGGGGTTCCCCATGGGGGTACTACTTGGATGGTCCCTAGGATGGCCCATGATCTATTGAAGGACGCGAGACAAGGTGGCGTGGACTTCAAGCTATTCCAGATCGAGTTAGTCGGCTTACTATAAAAGCTAGATTCTGTAATAGGACTAGGACTCTTCTCTTGTAACCGACTAGGACTAGATACGTGCCCTTACCCTCTCTCCTATATAAAGAGAGGTACGGTGCACCCCCTTGTAACCCTAACAATCATACAATCAATCCAACGCAAAATGCTACACGCCGACTAGACGTAAAGGCTATTAATCGACAAGAGGGCCCGATCCAATATAAATCGTTCGTCTCTTTGCAAAATGCTACACGCCGAAGCCCTTCAAACACCATCCCGGGTACCCCCATGATGGGTTGCCGGATATCAATCACCGATAGCTAGCGCGCTAGGTAGGGGGTTTTGCGACTTCACGAATTGAGAGCTCGACGGACCTCGACGACATGATTTTCTCGGCGGGTATCACCTTCATCTTTGGCTCCTAGATCTACAAGACAGACGACAACGACAAGCTCCAAAGTTGTCTCATGGAGATCCCGGCGCCTCAAGCTTCACCAGACGTCTCGATGACCACGCTGGATCAACTCGCCGAGAAGTTTTCACACCTCTCAATCTCTGATCCAACTCGAACTCAGGAGGTCACCATCAACCATGACTCCCACTCGGACACATCACCTTTGTCCAGATTAGGGATCCTGTCTGAAGTCCAACACGAAGACGTAGTTTGTTTTCCACTCAGACTCAAAAATTTAGCTTCAATCTATCAAGATACGATCAGCTACCTCGTGCTGTCTGAGCAAGAGATCCCTCTTACGAGTGCCCAGAGAGGTTTCGTTCTATCCATCACACCCAAAGGAGGCATCGTCCATTGGTCGGGTGCTCGACCCGACACTTCTTTAACAGATCCATCTCGTCTAGTCGGCATGGTGGAACTCTTGTCTTATCAGGACGGCAGAACTCTTCTAGCGGAAAACAACGATCATGGTTTTATAGAGATTTTGGACATTGCGGCGATTGTAGAATCTGGAACTCACTCGGCCACGAGGCACTCCAGAGAAGTATTTATGGCTGGGCAACCACCTCAGATCCCTATGCCTAACCCACCAGATATCCAAGATGGAGAGGAAACCTTGTTCGACATCTCCTCGGACACTGCGCCACCTAACAGAGAGATGAATGAGAAGAAGATGGCTAGGGAAAGGAAGAACATAGCTCAACAAGCTCGACGCAACCTTGCCCAACACCGCAATGAAGAGTGGCAGCGGTATCAGTCGTCTTGTCGAGACGTTGAACGACGGTGCTTGGCTGTAGAAGTAGCATATGAACAACGTCTACGAGATGAAGAAGCAGAATGATAGCGCTAAGACCGTGATGTCGCCCGAGCCTCTGCATCACGCAACCTTGAGCCTGAGTTCATGGAAGTAGCTGGCCATAGGGTCTTCACTACGCCCTAGACCAACATCTACGCCCTGGTAGAATAGATGGCGACCATAGAAAACCCTACCCTAGATCAGCAACGACTCAAAGTCATTCTAGAATCCACAACCTTTTAGATGCAGGCTGCAAAAGTGACATCCCAAGCTAACCCTTCCCGAGGACCAGAGGCGCGAGCACCAACCCACTCTCATCTAGGACCACAGGGTAACTAAGGAGGAGAATAGCGAGTACCAGCCCACTCCCATCTAGGGCCGTAGGGTAACTAGAATAGGAATCAGGGTGGCGCACAGTCAGCCTATCATGGGCACTAGTACAGCAATAGGAAAGGCAGAGGCGATTACGAATACGGAGAGGTCAGCATCTCACCAGACATGTTCTTATGTTTCTCTAACAGACTACTCTCTGTCTAGCTTCCCTACAAGTTCAAACAGTCCAACCATACCAAGTACGACAGGAAGACAGAACCCAACGAATGGTTGCGCATCTACTCTCAGTCCATCGAGTTGGCAGGTGGTGATGACGACATCAAAGTGTTATATTTTCCCATGGTACTCAACATTGTGCCTCTCGCCTGGTTTGATAAGCTATGTGTCAACTCCATCGATACTTGGGGATAGCTTTAGTGCAAATTCTATGAAAATTTTTGCGACGTCCTCACCCACCCAAGTACTCAGAATGAGCTTAGAACTTGCAAGCAGAAACCAGATGAAACCTTCCAGCAATATTATCGCCGCTTTGCTAAGTTACGAGCCCAAGTCTATGATATCATAGACAGGGAGGTGATAGATCACTTCGCCAACGGGATCAAATACAAGTGGCAGTTTGAAAAATTCTGCGATGATAATCCAGAGACCGCCGAGGAATTTAAGCGTATAGTACAGAAGATGATTGCATCTGAAGAGTGTCGATGCGGGACCCACAGGATACCCCGCAAGAGAGAGAAGATCTAGTCCAACTAGGATTCTTCCCATGTAATCTCAGTAATAGAACTATTAAGTAATCCTACTAGGAAATCTCATTGTAAACCGATTAGGACCCTGGCCTCCTGACTATATAAAGGAGGGCAGGGCTCCTGAAAGAGGACAAGTGGTACGACATAACACTTCATAATCAATCCAATGCAAAAAAGGCGTCGCCGGGCGTCGGGTCGATTACTCGATCTACGATCGAGGGCCTGAACCAGGATAAATCGACTGTCTCTTGCGTTCACCATCGAGTTCAGCATACGCCGAGACCCGAACGATACTACCACGGTACCCCCGTGGTAGGCTATCGGTGGTAAAACATCGACAGCTGGCGCGCCAGGTAGGGGCTTTCGGCGACTTTGCATCCGAGAGCTCGATGGACCTCAATAACATGATCTTCCCGACGGGATCGATTTTCATCTTCGGCTCGTGGATCTGCGAGGCAGACAACTACGGCAAGCTTCAAAGTCATCTCCTCAAAGATCCGGATCATCATGAAGAATCCTCTATTTCGACAACTACGACAGATCAACTCATCAGAAGATTCGCGCAGCTCATAATACCCGATTCAAATAAGATTCCATCCGACTCGAATTCAAGCTCCGTATCCGAGATGAAGTCTTATTCGAGTGCTTTCAAGAAGTCGAGTTCTTGTTTGGCAAGATTCCAGAATACAAACCAAAACAACTCGGATTACCCTCAGAGTTTTTTCAAAAGGCCGAGTTCTTTTCCATTTGGGCTGGACAACACGACAAAATCCTATCAGGGACAGTTTGAAAGGTCTTTCAAATCAACACTTGGGATACCACTGACAGGAGCTCAGGAGGGCCTTGTTCTAACGATAACATCGCAAGACTGTATCATCCACTGGCCAGGATCTGTTCCTGAGGATAGCGAAACCCAACTAGTCGGCACAACGACAACAGCTATTCTACCTTACCAAGAGGGAGACTCAATCTACGACGTCGAGGCGCACACTGAAGTCATCAGCAACTCCGACAGTATGACAACTAATGACAATAACGGGACAGCTCACGCACGGGAAGTGCTGATGGCTCGACGCCCTCGGTCGCCATTAAACCCCCCAGAAGCACCCGATGTCAGGTCATCAGATGAATCAGAATCCAACATATCACCCTTTGCTCAGAGGCTACGATGGAGAAACCGAAGTCGAGACGAGGCTCGAGAAAGGAAAAACAAGTTGAAACAAAGGCGCCAAAGACGCGCTCGACAATCTTGAGAGAAGCCTGGACTAGATACGAGTCGAGAATTGGTGAAATCGACAAAAGAAAATCACAACAAGAGGCGAAGGGACGCGCAGTGAGTACGCCTTACGATAAGATTCGAGAAGCATTAGAAGAACTCGGGGCAACTTCACATCACGGGGAGAAATACGAACAGCTCGAGGACTTGCTCCGGTCAACGATCCCTAGAACACATGAAGAGAGAACCCGATCAAGAATACCGCCGGATCAACAACCCATAGGCAAGAAGATCAAAATCAAAGGAAGTCCGCTTTTGAAAGACTTGGACCAGCGGAAGCCATAACGGAAAAGCAGGAGGGAACATAGTCGGGGCCATCAATTTGAACAACCAAGGAAGACCGGAGTAGAGGGCCTACCAGATGACCTCGCAGAATTATTCCCATCAAAACAACACTTGGCCGAGAAGAAGGAGCCGAATCCGAATTCAAGGAAGTCGAACGCATGATGATTCCCTGTTTTGCAAACAAAGGTTGGCATCGATTCGATTACCTCACAAATTCAAACCATCTAATCACTCCAAGTATGATGGCAAAACCGAACCAAGACAATGGCTCGTAATATATTCACAATCAATTGAACTAAGCGGAGGAGACGATGATATTAAAACCTTGTTCTTCCCCATGGCACTGGAAACGATGCCCCTCCAATGGTTTGATAAATTGAACCCAGGATCGATCAGAACTTGGGAAGACTTGCAAAGAGCTTTCTGCGAAAATTTCGTAGGTATCATCACACACCCGATCACTCATGCCGAACTGAAAGGACTCAAGCAAAAGGGGGGCGAAAGTCTCAGAAATTACTATCGGCGATTCGGTGAACTGCGGGCTCAAGTGCATGACATCACCGAACGAGAAGTAATTGAAGCTTTCTCTCATGGAATCATGGCAAGGTGGCAATTTCAAGATTTCTGCAAAGAAAATCCGAGAAACAATGAAGAATTCAGACGAACAGTAGAAAAAATGATTACTGCAGAAGAAAAAACACGAGAAAGGTTCCCGGATAGAAGCAATCAAGACAACCCGGATAGGCAAAATCATCGAAGCAACAGACATCAAGAAAGAAAGCGTAGACCAGACAATACCGTGGCAATGGCCGACAAATCAAAGAAGTTTTCTAAACCGGAAGATATGAAGACATTGAAAACATACGTTGCCCATTACACCCTAACGGAGACACACCATCGAAAGCGCTACACTTTCAATGATCGATACGAGAAAAGATAGTAAGGAGAACACCAAAGAGGACAATCACAAGAAAGACGAAGACAACCACGAGGACAAAGGATTTCAAAACCCGTGGGAACAGTAGCGATAATCTTCTCGGGAGCTCCAGTTGCACAAGCAAGCGTCAAGAAAAACTAGCACTACGAACCATCATGACAAGCAGAACCGGCTACACCAAGATATCTCAATTGGTCACAATATCCAATCCAATTTTCAAGAGAAGACCAATGGACTAGCGAGGGAACGCATGAGCCATTACCCACTGGTTTTAGACCCAACTATTGCCGGGATGTTGTCACCAAAGTACTAATTGATGGGGAGCTGGACTCAACATCATCTTTTTGAAACTCTAAGGAAGATGGGACTACAACTCATTTGGGATGATTACACCAACAAGCACTCCCTTCTACGGAATAGTACCCGCAAAGCAGCCAGCCATGCCACTCGGACAAGTTACTTTACCCGTCACTTTCGGAACTCCTGCGAACTATCGAGCGAGTTTATCAAATTCGAGGTTGCGGACTTCGATTAAATCATATCATGCAATCCTCGGACGCCCAGCACTGGCAAAATTCATGGCAATACCACATTACCCGTACTTATTGCTTAAGATGCCAGGACCCAACGGTATCCTTTCTCTTCGAAGCGATTTGAAGCGTGCTTTTGACTGCGACGTTCAGGCGATCCAAATTGCGGCAAAAGCACAGGCCGACAATGGGAGAAAACAAATAGCCACAATTGCTGCAGAGATAAGCCAAGAAGAATTAGAAATACCGGCTAAAAAGCCCAGCATCATCACACCACCAAAAGAAGCCGACGTCAAGCAAATTGATTTGGGCACTGGCGATACCTCCAAGACAGCAACCATCAGTGCTCACCTCTCGGCAAAATAGGAACTCGCGCTCACCAACTTTCTTCGGGACAACAAAGATATCTTCGCCTGGAAGCCGGCCGACATGCCAGGTGTCCCAAGAGAGTTGGCTGAGCACATAATTGATGTTAATGAAAACTCCAAGCCTGTAAAGCAGCGGCTACGACGATTCTCACCCGACAAAAAGGCAGCGATTAAAAAAGAAATCACAAAACTGATGGCAGCCGGATTCATCAGAGAAATCCTTCATCCGGACTGGCTAGCAAACCCGGTCCTTGTGCAAAAGAAGAACACAGATGAGTGGCGTATGTGCGTCGACTACACGGATCTCAACAAGCATTGCCCAAAAGATCCATTCGGGCTACCACGCATTGACCAGATAGTCGACTCAACAGCGGGGTCCGCACTGTTATCCTTTCTCGATTGCTATTCAGGGTATCACCAGATCGCATTAAAAGAACAAGACCAAAGCAAGACTTCTTTTATTACCCCGTTCGGTGCTTACTGTTACAAGACCATGTCATTTGGACTAAAGAACGCTGGAGCCACATACCAAAGAGCTATACAAACTTGCCTTGGAGATCAAATCGGTGAAAATGTGGAGGCATACGTGGATGATGTAGTGGTAAAAACAAAGAACCCAGACAGCATGATTGAAGATTTAAAGCAAACATTTGAAAACTTGAAGAGATAGAGATGGAAATTGAACCCAAATAAATGTGTATTCGGAGTTCCTTCAGGGCAACTACTCGGATTTTTGGTCAGTCAGCGTGGGATTGAAGCCAGCACCAAGCAAATTCGAGCTATAACAGAAATGAGGCAACCTAGGACTATCAAAGATGTTCAGAAACTAATAGGATGCATGGCAGCCCTCAATCGTTTCATATCAAGACTCGGAGAAAAGGGGTTACCCTTCTTTAAACTACTAAAGAAGACAGACAAGTTTGAATGGACAAAGGAGGCTGACGAAGCTTTCAAGAAACTTAAGGCATATCTCACATCCTCACCAATTCTCACACCCCCAAGGAAAGATGAAGACATGATGCTATACATTGCGGCGACTACTACTGTAGTCAGCACGACAATAGTCGTGGAAAGAGAAGAAGAAGGACGTGTGTACAAAGTACAGCGACCGGTATACTACATCAGCGAAGTATTGTCTGAATCAAAAATCCGGTACCCGCATGTACAAAAACTACTCTACGCCCTACTTATCACCTCACGCAAGCTTCGCCACTATTTCGAAAGCCACAAAATTACCGTGGTGACGGACTTCCCACTCGGAGACATTTTACACAACAGAGATGCGACAGGACGTATATCAAAGTGGGCAGTTGAACTTGGAGCTCTTAACATCGACTTTACCCCATGGAAAGCAATCAAATCTCAAGCCCTTGCCGATTTTGTGGCCGAGTGGACAGAAATTCAGCAGCCTTTATTAGATACAATCCTTGATCACTGGAAGATGTACTTTGATGGGTCGCTCAAACTAGGTGGAGCCGGTGCAGGCGTCCTCCTCATTTCCCCAGAAGGAAAACAACTCAAGTACGTCCTTCAGATATTATGGCAAGCTACAAACAACGAAGCAGAATATGAAGCCCTCATCCACGGGCTACGAGTGGCAATTACCCTCGAAATAAAGAGATTACTTGTATATGGCGATTCAGCAGTAGTCATCAACCAAGTAAACAAAGATTGGGATTGCACAAAAGAAAACATGGGTGCTTACTGTGCTGAAATACGGAAACTTGAAAAATATTTCCAAGGATTAGAAATTTTACACGTACTGCGCGATTCCAACATTGCAGCAGATGTTCTTGCTAAGCTCGGATCAGACAGAGCAAAGGTTCCACCCGGCGTATTTATAGAAGAACTATCAGTTCCCTCTATCAAACAACCCGGTGAGACATCCAACGAAATTCAGGCTAAAGGCGTTCAGATCTTGGTAATCAACACCTCATGGACCCAAGTTTTCATCGACTATATCAAAGAAAATAAACTACCAGCAGATAAAGCGGAAGCTACCCAAGTTGTTCGCAGAAGCAAAAACTACGTTTTAGTAGGAGATAGACTCTATAGAAGAGCAGCTTCATCAGGAGTACTCCTGAAATGTGTTTCATTTGAAGAAGGCAAAGAGATCCTAGACGAGATACACTCAGGTTGCTGCGGAAATCATGCTGCTTCAAGGACACTGGTTGGAAAAGCATTTCGCACCGGATTCTACTGGCCAACCGCTCTAAAAGACGCAGAAGAACTTGTCAAGGAATGCAAAGGTTGCCAAATGTTTGCAAGACAAGCCCATGTGCCAGCTCACAATCTTATCTGCATCCCACCCGCTTGGCCTTTTTCCTGCTGGGGGCTGGATCAAGTGGGACCCCTGAAGAAAGCGAAGGGCGGTTTCGAGTACATCTTTGTGGCAATCGACAAGTTCACCAAGTGGATTGAATACAAACCACTCGCGAAGTATAGCGCAACCAAAGCAGTCGAATTCATCCAAGAAATTACGCACCGCTTTGGCATGCCCAATCGAATCATCACAGATCTAGGCTCCCCTTCACACACTCTGAATTGTAAGTCGGGCACAAGACTGTGGTTTCAGTATAGACTATGCATCTGTTGCACATCCAGAAGCCAACGGACAAGTAGAAAGGGCCAATGAACTCATACTAGCCGGATTAAAACCAAGGTTATATGAAGAACTAATTGATTATGGGTCCAAATGGATTGAAGAATTGCCAAAAGTAGTATGGGGGCTACGAACTCAAATAAGCGAAAGCAACAAGGCCATTCACCTTTCTTCCTAGTTTACGGATCAGAAGTCGTACTGCCTGCCGACTTGATCTGGACATCACCAAAGATAGAACAATACGATGAAGGAGAGGCAGAACAAACAAGAAGATTAGAACTCGACAGCTCAGAAGAAGTCAGAGTAAATGCCACCCTCCAATCAGCCAGATACCTACAAGGTTTAAGACGGCACTACAACAAAAGTACCCATCCTCGGTCATTACAAGTTGGAGACTTAGTACTAAGAAGGATACAAAAAGACCGACAGACGACATAAGCTTCTCGGTCCATGGAAGGTCCGTTCATTGTCACAAAAGTCACCGGACGGGCACATACAAGTTAATAAATCGAAGATGGAAAGGAAGTAAGCAATACATGGCACATCAGTCAGCTAAGAAGATTCTACGCGTAAAAACAAGACATGCAAGCCACAAGGGACCAACATTCACAATCGACGAAAGACGATATTCTTCGACAACATATGTATTTGTTCATATTCATGATCAATAAAGATGATATTCATCCACAGCATGTCTTATCATGACTTTCAACGAGTTGTTTACCCGAAATAAAAAGCAAAATGGCTGAAAACACGCCTGAGCTTCCCGGCCGAGAGCAAAATAGCTGAAAATACGCTTGAGCCCGCCGATGAGGGTAGCTAAAAGCTAACACCCGAAACAAAAAGCAAAATGGCTGAAAGTACGCCTGAGCTTCCCGGCCGAGAGCAAAATAGCTGAAAACACGCTTGAGCCAGCCGATGAGGGTAGCTAAAAGCTAACACCCGAAACAAAAAGCAAAATGGTGAAAATGCGCTGAGCTTCGGTCGCCGAGAGCAAAATATTTGAAAACACGCTTTGAGCGACCGATGAGGGTAGCTAAAAGCTAACACCCGAAACAAAAAGCAAAATGGCTGAAAGCACGCCTGAGCTTCCCGGCCGAGAGCAAAATAGCTGAAAATACGCTTGAGCCCGCCGATGAGGGTAGCTAAAAGCTAACACCCGAAACAAAGAGCAAAATAGCTGAAAACATGCTTGAGCCCACCGATGAAGCCAAAACTAGTCAACCAAAACTGAACTCTAAAAGACCCTCTAGCTCCTCGTTCCGAAAAGCAAGAGGCTCGGGGGCTACACTACATCTAGATACAGAAAAAGCACAAGCGCCACTCAAAAGGCAACATTCTATGCATTCTATACCGAGTCGTTTTCTCATAGCGCGGTGTCAACACAAGTCGCAGCGCGGACAAAGCACTCGACAAATCGAGGGGTCTCGTCAGGATAACACACAGAGTCGTTTTGTGAAGCAGAGACAAAAACAAGACAAAATACTCAGCAGGACAAGTAACTTCGACCACACCCAGGCAAACAATACATCAACGAAAACAAAGAATCTTCATTTAAAGAGGAGTGTAATATTACAAGAAGCTTTACAAGAAGCCGGTCAGTTGGGTCAGGTATTATCATCAGGAAGGGAAATGTCAATATCTAGATTTTCTGCAACCCTACTGGCTAAACCGTCGACCTCAGGCTCCATCCTCTCAACGGCGTCAAGGTATTCTTGGCTTTCGACTTCCTCTGCTATCTTGGACAGAGGCGCCTCAGAGCAAGGACCGGACACAGGCTAGCACATTTTTGGTACATATTTGGGCACACTTCTTCGCAAATTCTTGAAACGACCGGAATCCGAGAGGAATGAAGCTGCGCTTAAGATTGCCGTCATCCATTGGAGTCCAGGAGAACATCGGCTCTTGAGCGAAAAAGATTTCCACAGAACATTCCAATTTTCGATGGGCCGCCATGACTTCTCGGTCAAGCTTTCAATAGTTCTTTGGGCCTGCACAAGATCTCTATCGACTCGCGCGCCTAATCGACTTAGCAAGGGCAAGTTCTTCCTCAAAGCATGAGTAATTACCTCCTCAACCTTATTATGGCTAGAATGGACTAGAGCCTTCATCTCATCGATGCTCTCCAAGAGTTTCAAACTTCTCGGCTCGGAGAACTAGACAGGACACCCAAGAACAAGTCAAAGCAAAGAAAAAGAAATCAAAATACAAGATCTGTGCAGAGCCCACGGCACCTTTGCATTCATTTTTCGCAGACTCCACGGTCTCCGACTCCATTACCCGAGCACGAAGGGTTTCTCCTCCTTTTGGTGCATCGACGTTCATCTCCAACTCGGCCCGGAGAAGGTCAAGATCGGCCTTTAGAACACTCACCTCAAGAGAGACAACTTTCTCTCATTTTCGGATGAAAAAAGAAGCGAGAATGATCACGGGAGAAAGACTGAGCCAAAAGCAGACAAAAGAAAAATAAAGCGTAAGGACGAGAGGAAAACGAGCATGCAAAAAAGGACGGCGGTAAAACCTACGAAGTTTTTCACCAAAAGAAGTTGATAGGCTCCCCAGGCTGCGGTCAGCTCCGATAACCGATGGGTGGCATCAAAGCTGTTGCACCACGTCATCGGAAAAAGAAGGACCGCCGGAAGCAAGAGTAGGGAAGGAGAAGCGAATGGAGCGAAGAAGGAACGACCAAAGCAACCTTGTGGAAGCCGAGTCAAACCTCGGAAGGACTGGCGCGACGGCCACAGATCACCTCCGGAGCGGCCAAGGCCGCACTTCGCCAGTAGCTCTGAAGCCCCACAGCGACTCCATCAGCAGAATCTTTGTGAGTCCCGAGGCTCGAACTTCGTTGGCAGCGACGGCGGGGAGGCGAAGAGAAGAAGTCGAGGAAGGAGTAAGAGAAGACGAAAACACCGAAAAGTGATAAAAAGGAGCGCCGATAAGAACCAGAGGAAGGAAAATAAAAGCCAAAAAGATAAAGCTAGAATCTACTCACCCGACCACTTTCTTCTTTGCGAAGCCGAGAGAAGGCCTCGCAGGGGGAACCATGACGGTAAAAATGCCCCTGCCACCCGGCGACGAGAGCGGGAAGGCCGGGCACAGAGCCGCGGAAGGAGCCGGAGCTGGAGACGTGGAAGAGCTCCGTACTAAAGGAGCGGTAGAACTCGGTACCGGAGCTTCCAAAGAACTCAACACCAGAGTTTCAGAAGAGGTCGACACGGGAGCCTCGAAAAAACTCACTCCCGTCCTCCGATTACTTCAAAAAAAAAGATCAATACTAAAGGTCAAGACCAAGAAGAGAAATTCAATGCAACAGGAATAGGAAAAGCAACTCACCGCCGCATGATGAGGGGTACTTCATCATCTTCTTCCTCCTCAGCCAAGGAAACCAGAGCACCTGCTGAAAAGAGGGTAAAAAGTACTCGGATCATGAGAGAAACAAGAAAATAAAAGAACAAAGAGTATTAAATGTGCTCACCTAAGAGCATGCTAGCAACAACTGGAGTACCTGGGAGAGTACTTGGTTTGCGAGGCTTCTTGGAAACAGGCAGGCCAGATGAAGACCCATCCGTTCGCCCCCTCTTCGGGACACTGCGAGGACCGCGAGGAACTAGACGAGGAACATATTCTTCATATACATCAACAAATCCGAAAGAAACCCTAGGAAGGGCGGCAGAGGTTTGGGACTTACTAAGCTGCAGAAGTTCTCGCAAGTCTATCTCCGCCTCTCGCCATGACAGGAAAGCGTCGGAGAGACCAAGGTCGACAAAGTTCCGCCCAAACTCCTGCGAAAACGGATAAAACACCGAATCAAAGGAAAGCTAAGCAAGAGCAAACGCAGCTAGAGTGCATAAAGTACTCAAACAAAAAATAGACAACTCACAGATGGGGGCGGGTTGTTGGCTGAGAACTCGGTGACAGCTGGGGGAATAACGCTCACCCCTTTCAGCATCTTCTGAAGACGCTCGAGTACCTCCTCACCGGTCAGCTCAAGAGCTGGGACCATGCGTGAAGGATCCTCGGCCCCAGAATACTCAAAGCCGAGATGTTCCCGCTCCTTCAAAGGCTGAACCCGGCGACGAAGAAAACTCGAGACGATACCAAAGCCGGTCAAACCCTGCTGCTTCAGCATGTTAATCCTATCAAGGAGCGGCTGGATCACTTGAATCTCAGCAGGCGATTCAAGTTTCTTGTCCCATCGGTCATTCACCACAGGGCCAGACCCGGGATGAATGGCAAGGGAAGGGATTAAATTGGCAGCATAAAACCACTCGGCACGCCAATCTTTTACAGAATCGACCAGGTCATAGTCAAAAAACTTAATTTTGAGACCCTGACGAAACTGAATCCCACAACCGCCAAGAACGCTGGTCTCTTCACGGCGGGGTTGAGGTTTCAGACGAAAGAAAAAGCGAAAAAGAGACAGAGAAGGAGGGATTCCAAGGAAAGCTTCGCAAAGATGAACGAAAACAGAAAGATGGAGAATGGCATTGGGGGTTAGGTGGTTCAGACTAATCCCAAAATAACCAAGGAACTGATGAAGGAAAGCGGAAGCAGGAAGGCAAAGTCCGGCGCGGACAAAGGAAACAAAAAGGACAATCTCACCAGGACCCGGAGCTGGAACCCGATGTTCGCCCGGAACCCTCCATTCAGCGATGACTTTGCTTTGGATCAAGCCATCGCTAACGAGCTCGCGCAGCTGATCTTCGTTTGTTGTTGGGGCCGGCCAAACCTTCTGAGCAGCCCTCATAGCCACAAACTCCTGATTTTGGATCAACGAAAGGGATGATTCCTCGTCTACGAAGGTCGCCTGAGACTTGCTTGCGGTTTTCTTCTTTCCCATGAACTGGTGGAAGCAAGAGAGGCGCTAAATAGGATGAAGGATGATGATGCTCGGGTTACGGCAGCGGCGGCGGCGGCGGATTTCTGAAAGCTAGGGTTTAAAGGCAAGAGTTGGGCAGCAAAGGGTCTTTAAATAGATTTTTCAGCAATACAAACGGCCCACAAGGCCCGATAAAACACAATGTGGGAATGCGACGGTCCATTTACCGACGCAGTTAAAACAATGGAGGGCACAAATCCATACAACAGTACAAACCAACGGGCGATTTCAGACTTATCCGTCCAGCACCACGGCAGGTTTATCAGATCGCTACAAGAACAACTCGCCAAAACAGGAAGGAAGAAGGAAGAAAGAAAAGGCTACCTCGCAAAGGAACAAGAGAACCCGGTTATTTGAGAAAGAACCCGGCAATCTCATGGATAACGGGGATCGCAACAGAAAAGTAAGAGACAACCTTAAAGACAAGATTCGTTACAAGCGACTTCAAAAATAGAAGATTACAAATCTTACAAGACCCAACGAACTCGGCACTAAGGAGAGCGGGGTAGCAAAGAGGAACACACACACGGCTAGGCTCTGGAACGACTACGTGTCCCAAATTGCTACTCGGAAGGACAAACCGCCATCAGCTACGCTGTTTTCTTCAAAGGAAGGACGCAGTGCACTCAAGGCGGAAATCGGCAGCACGGCAGGACAACTTGGGGCAGAGAAGGTCGGCGGGCATCTGTCTACCCAAGACCGATGTGATACTGCATATGGTGTTGATCTGCACCGGACAGTCTCAAGACAGGCGACGAGGATCAACCCAGAACTGCCAGATGAAGAAACGAAGCCCGCATCACAAGACTTCCTCCAACTACCACCACATACATCCTGGCACAATGCTGTCGCGGGATTAGCCTACCTCTAATCCCTATCACAAGACTTCCTCTAGCTACGACAAAACACACAGGAACTACAAAATATGCCCGGGGGCTGCTCCACTTCACAAACTACCATGCTCATATCCACGAAGGTTTCAATGGGATATCCAATAGATGAAAACAAGCACTCTGGGACAGTATTTATAGACCAAAGGAGCGGAGCACATGGACCAGGAGCACCGACGAAATAAGCCTGACAAAGAACACAGTGAAAGGACAGGACTCAATAATGGACGACTCAGGCGAGAGGAAAACAGTGCTCGAAGGCGGGCATATTCGGAAGAATATACCAGCTTAGTACAACCCGTGAACAAAAGGCATTTACACTCAACCACCACCATACAACTACATCTGACAGCAGCAAACTATCAGAGAATACGCCAAGACCTCGCATCCGAGTTCTTCCTGAACAAAATAACACGGATATACGCTCGGGGGCTCGGCCAGCAGCATAGCTTAATCAACACTAGGCTAGGGAGTTCGGCCTTCATTTCAATTACTCCCGGGGGCTCAGAATCAAAGACAAAAGACAAAAAGTACAAGAAACTCAAGACTACTACGACGACGACGCATCAGGACTTTTTCAACCGACTTCTTTTTCAAAAGAAAAGAACTCGGAGAAGGCACGAGGCTGCGGGATACATAGCCCCAGAATTTTTTGAAGACAGGAATCTGGACCCTCCAACTTTTGCAAGCAAAAGCAAGAGGCTCGGGGGCTACACTCAGTGAGTGCAATTTTTATGAAAAATTGCACCCACCAAAAAGAACTCGGACGTAGGCTCGGAGGCTGCGAACCGCGAAACTACTCGGACGATGGTTTAATCCAAGACTAAAGGACCGCCTCGGAAAGATACCACATAAACTACTCGGATGGTGGTTTAATCCAGGACTAAAGGACCGCCTCGGAAAGATACCACATAAACTACTCGGATGATGGTTTAATCCAGGACTAAAGGACTGCTTCGGAAAGATACCACAAAAAACTACTCGGATGATGACATAATTCAAGTCTCGGGGACTACTTCAGAACCCTCCAGCTTTTTGTTCCAAATAGCAAGAGGCTCGGGGGCTACACTCAGTGAGTGCACTTTTTCTTCGAAAAAGCGCACGTCACCAAAAGACTTACTCAACGCAGACAACTTCAAGACATTGCGACAAAAAGAACTCGGAACGATCCATATTCGAGTTCTTTTTGACAAAACTTCAACGAACAATCAGAGCAACTTCAAGACAAGATCCTCCAGCTCCTTGTTCCAAATAGCAAGAGGCTCGGGGGCTACAACCAGATGGATGTACTTTTTCTTCACAAAACACTCACCACTCGAAGATCCCAAGAAGCGCTACAAGGTCTCACTCTAGAAAGCACTCGGATAACATTCTGTTCCTACCTAACAAGACTTGAAGGAATAAAGCGAGACTTTCAGAGCTCAACCATGAAGTGCTCGGGGGCTTGTCGATGCGGGACCCACAGGATACCCCGCAAGAGAGAGAGAAGATCTAGTCCAACTAGGATTCTTCCCATGTAATCTCAGTAATAGAACTATTAAGTAATCCTACTAGGAAATCTCATTGTAAACTGATTAGGACCCTGGCCTCCTGACTATATAAAGGAGGGCAGGGCTCCTAAAAGAGGACAATTGGTACGACATAACACTTCATAATCAATCCAACACAAAAGGCAAACGCCGACTGGACGTAGGGTCGTTACTCGATCTACGATCGAGGGCCTGAACCAGGATAAATCGACTGTCTCTTGCGTTCACCATCGAGTTCAGCATACGCCGAGACCCGAACGATACTACCACGGTACCCCCGTGGTAGGCTATCGGTGGTAAAACATCGACAAAGAGCGTACTCATGAACGATTCCCACGCGGCGAACAAGATAAAGGTTACGACCCTGTCAGCGATTAGGGTGGACAGTCCAGCAGAAAAAGAGGACTCGACAACACCCTTGCTTCCATGGATAGGTCCAAGAAGTCTAACAAAAATAACAAGAAGTTTGAAGACCACAAGAACGCCAAGCACACGACGAGCGAGTGCAGACAACTCCAAGAACTGTGTTTCTACAGCAAAAGCAACAAGGGCAAGGGTAAAGCTGATAACAACAAAGATGGAGATGACAACCCTGATCCTGGCTTTCAACAGTCTAAGGGCCAAATTACAGTAATCTTTGCGGGGCTACCAACTTCATCAAACAAGCGCTTAGGGAAGTTAGCTCTTTGGGACATCATGGCAGGAGAGCCCTCAACACCAAGTACCTTAATTGGTTTGAGTACCCAATCTGGTTTTCTAGAAAAGATCAATGGACTAGCATGACTAATGCTGGCCACTATCCACTCCTCTTGGGTCCAACAATAGCCGGCATGACAGTCCCTAAGGTCCTGATCGATGGCGGTGTAGGATTGAATATAATATTTGCAGACACACTAAAGAAGATAGGCCTGTACATTACCAACCTACTCACCCCCACTGACGTCCCATTCTACGGGATAATACCTGGCAAGGCTACCATGCCACTCGAACAAATCATGCTCCCGGTAACGTTTGGCAACCTAAACAATTCCTGAATTGAGTTCATCAAGTTCGAGGTGGCTGACTTCGAATCATCATACCATGCAATCTTTGGTTGACCTGCTTTGGCTAAGTTCATGGCCGTACCACATTACCCATACCTCTTGCTCAAGATGTCGGGTCCCAATGGCGTACTCTCCTTCCGAGGCGACCTCAAGCGCTCATATGACTACGACACGAAAGCCGTCCAAATTACAGCCAGAATGCAGCAAGCCTATAAAGCACAGGATATTGCCAACATTGCACAACAGACTAAGCCAGAAGACATGGAGATTCTGACTAAGAAGGCAAGAATCATTACACCACCCTCTAAGATGGATACCATCGAGATTGATCTAGTTACTGTTGATCCCTCTAAGATGGCTATCATCAGTGCCCACCTTTCCAAAGAATAAGAACTCACGTTCACCAACTTTCTCAGGGAAAACAAGGATATCTTCACATGGAAGCCGGCTGATATGCTGGGTGTTTCGAGAGAGTTGGCTGAGCACAAATTGGATTTAAACCCTAGCTCAAAGCCGGTCAAGCAACGTCTATGACAGTTCTGACCAGATAAGAAAGCAGCAATCAAGAAGGAAATCACCAACCTATTGGCAGCCGAGTTCATTAGGGAAATCCTTCACCCTGACTAGTTAGCCAATCCTGTACTTGTCCAGAAGAAGAACTCGAAAGAGTGGCGCATGTGCATCGACTACATAGATCTCAACAAACACTGCCCAAAGGATCCCTTCAGCTTACCTTGCATTGATCAGATCGTAGACTCTACGACCGGGTCGACTCTTTTACCCTTCCTTGATTTCTACTCGGGTTACCATCAGATTGCCTTCTGTAAAGAAGATCAGAGCAAGACATCTTTCATCACTCCGTTTGGTGCCTACTATTACACGACCATGTCCTTTGGGTTAAAAAAACACCGGTGCAACCTATCAGCGGGCTATCCAGGCATGCCTAAGCGAACAGATCGATCATAATGTAGAAGCCTACGTAGATGATGTCATCATCAAGACCAAGGACCCTTCTACTCTGATCGTAGACTTGAAGCAAACCTTTGATAGTCTTTGTGAGTACAAGTGGCAGCTTAACCCAACAAAATGTGTGTTTGGAGTTCCTTCCGGACAGCTATTGGGTTTCCTCGTGAGCCATCGGGGTATCGAAGCTAACACAAAATAGATTCAAGCAATCACTCAGATGACTCGACCTCAATGCATCAAGGATGTCTAGAAACTGATAGGGTGCATGGCTGCCCTCAATTGTTTCATCTCGCGACTTGGGGAGAAAGGTTTGCCCTTCTTTAAGTTGTTGAAAAAGTTGGGCAAGTTCAAGTGGATAGCTGAAGCTGACGAAGCCTTCTAGAAGCTCAAAGAGTACCTGTCCACCTCTCTAATACTTACTCCACCCGAGAAGCACGAACAACTCCTACTCTACATTGCAGCTACTACTATGGTAGTCAGAACGAACAACTCCGACAAAGAAACCTGATCGAGCCTAGGCATGACATAGCCCCCGCATAGGGCTTGGGGGCTCATCCAGACCTCGGGCTCCCGATCGACGATACGCCAGAGCTCAGGCCTTGGCTCCTGCCCAGCCTATGACGCCAACCATGGCCTAGGCGCAAGAAAACAAGCCCTGAGCCATCAAGGCTCGGGGGATCACAGATGACGCGCTCTAGGCATGGCCTTGCTGTCCACTTCCATGACATGGTCACACATGGGGCATGACATAAGAAGACAAGCTTCCCATAGCCTACAGGGGATGGGTGGCTCCTGGGCCCGCACGTCAGCCTCTGGAGCCGACCTCCTTCGCCACCAAGAAGACTCCAGAAGGTCCACCTAGGGGAGGCCGGTCCAAGCCGACATAGCCTGACACGTAGAGTGTCAGAATAGAGCAGTCGGACGACGCCCAAGGCTTCTTTGGCTCCACGGTGCCGCCACGGTCTATAGAGCGCCACTGTATGACCCTCTTGGACTCCGACACATGTAGACCATAGACTCATATCTCCAAATTGCCATGTATCCAACCTATCTCGTTATATAAGGGATAATATCAAACCTAGGAGAGAGGGGGGAGAGGAACCCAAGACATTCCATTCCATTCGGTCCACTCCTGCTTAGCATCGAGAGCAGAGCAACATAGAGGAGGGGCACCGAGAGCTCCTCCACCGCATCCCATCGTCTTCCTCCTCTCCGACAAGGGGAAGACTCCACCGGTGGTGAGGCAACCTTAGGATTAGCACCGAGCTAACCCCCTACCAAATCTCTCTCTACACTCTGTTGTAACCCCCCAATTTTGGGTGCTTTTGAGTATAAGGATCATCAGCTTCTGGACGTAGGGCATCGATTGGCCTGAACTAGGATAAACCATTACGTCCTCTCTGTGATTCTTGTGTTCTTGAGTCCACCCGAGTCACCGGAGACCCATACTCTGACACCGACTTGAACAACTATGCTTGCCGCGGTTCTGACCCTGCGACAGGTCCTATGTGTCATAATGTCTCTCATTCTTCTTTATGACAGCAGGAACTTCGCCACAGCAAGCCGCGCGGACCAGGGCGCCGCGTCCAACCGGGGAGGGCTGCCGAGCAGGGCCCCTCCGAACCGGGAGGAGAGGCCAGCGGGGAGTGTTGCGCCCCCTCCCGCGCTGGGGAGGAGAGCCGTGCTGGGGAGGGGGCTCGAGTCAACCAAGGTGTAGTTTTAGATTATTTTTCATAATAATAGGGGATATTATTATAATCAAGATATATATTCAGTTGTTAATTAATTTAGGAATTTTTATAAGGTGAAGGTGGGTAAATTTTTGAAAAGATTTAGATCTAGTAGCTTATTATTGATGCTGATGATTAGGGTCTATAGAATTGATGACGGGAGGTTTATGAGAATTTGTAGGATTTATATATTTTTCTTAGATCATTTCATATGAATCTACACGGACGCTTCGAAACATTTCTCCTGTTATTAATAGTAAGTTGGACGATGACACGTGATGATATGACTAATTGGTTATAACGGAAATGCTAGATAAATTCCTTCATTTTATGGTTTTGATGGATTGGTTTGTGCTCTATCCATCAACAAATGTTAGTACTTCTAGGGTTTTTAGGACACTTTTAAACGGGATAGGATTTTTTTTAAAAAAAACTCAACTATCCGTCGTTAAAGCTAAATGGCTAGCTTCGTATGACGCAACCCGCTAATTGGTGCAAAACTGCAAATTGCTCGTGAATGGTGCAACGAGACAGATATGTGTAAAGTTAAGGGGAGGACAGACCATTTCCTTCTGTTAGACGTGCTAAATGTCCCTTATTGGTGAACAGATCAACAACGTGTTGCCCAGCAGCCGGCCACAGGTCACGCACTATATATCATTTGAATCGAGCAAATGCATGACGTACGTGGGTTTTGTTTGAACATCTTGCATATTCCTTGACACAATGCAATTTGAATCGAGCAAATAAATAGTGTAGGTGGATTTTATTTGAACCGTCAAAGGTCCGTTCGAGAAATAAAGATAGCAGTTATGACTTGATGAAGACACAGCTCCGATGATTGGGGAAATTTTTCCCTGACTTTGTACTACTCCCTATGTCAACAAACAATCTAAAGATATGATTCGGTGTGGCCAGCTCGCGCAGCCAGCGCGTCCACGTCGCCGGCTTTTCGTGGCCGTTCGATCACTCGCGCGGACGGCCAGATCGGGTGAGCCGCGGTCATTTTTCGAAAAAACCCTTCTGCTTTTCGGAAATCAACCCGCGATCCAGAGTCCCTCTCAGGATATTTTGCAAGAAACTCCTCAGATTTTTTTGAAATCAAACCGCAGTCCAGAATGGTTGCCCTCCAGGTTTTTTGCAAAAAAACCCTTACCTTTTCCGAAAATCGACCCGTGCTCCACAAACCCTCTCACCATTTTTTGCAAAAACCTCCTCGGATTTTTCTCAAATCAACATACAGTCCAACTTTGATTATATCTTTTTTTCCCAAAAAAAAAACGTTTGGCCAGTGCACCGCGCGCATGGGCGCGCCCGAAAGACTAGTAGGAAACAGTTCGCCTTTCCCAGAACGGGTCCAAGTCAACCAGTAGCTGTAGCTTTGAACCACTTCTTTTTTTCGTTACACTACTAGGGAAATTAATCTAAATTTTTATAATTTGGTCCTTTTTTAAGAAAATTTACATTTGCCCCCCTAGAGACATAAACTCATCTTTGGACCCTGAGGGTCGGCACCAGGAATCATGGCGCCGAGGTAACACGTCTTCGCGTCACAGATCTTGGCGCCGAGGTGCCTGGCCGAGCACAGCAAGCCATCCTAGGTGGCGTTCACGTGGCCGGCACCTCGGCGCCACTGATCTTGGCGCCGAGCTCGGTGTTCACGTGGTAGACACATCGGCGCCACAGATCTTGGTGCCGAGCTCGGTGTTCACGTGGTCGACACCTCGGCGCCACAGATCTTGAATAATATACCCGTATAATAATATAACTTGGTTGACGGCGGCGCAGGAGGCGCAGGGAGAGCTGCGGTCGACGGCGGCGCAGGAGGCAAAGACAGAGCGCGCGAGAGAGAGAGAGCTGCGGCCGCGGGTTTTGAATCAATGCTTGGCGTCAAGATCTGTGGCGCTGAGCTCGGCGCTAAGATCTGTGGTGCCGAGGTGTCTACCACGTGAACACCGAGCTCGGCGTCAAGATGTGTGGCGCCGAGGTGCCGGCCACGTGAACGCCACCTAGGATGGCTTGCTGTGCTCGGCCAGGCACCTCGGCGCCAAGATCTGTGGCGCCGAGACGTGTTACCTCGGCGCCATGATTCCTGGCGTCGACCCTAGGGTCCAAAGATGAGTTTAAGTCTCCCAGGAGGCCAAACATAATTTTTTTAAAAAGAGCCAAATTGTAAAAAAAAATTAGGGGAAATTAACATATTAGACCGTTGACTACGTATGCTACATACCAGTACACTATCTAATAAAAATTTCTGCATGCATATATGTATACAGCGCATGAATTGCATAAGTTAGAATTTTGAAACTTCCTACTAGATAAATAGGTATATGTACTTGTGCGTGGCGATAGATATGTAGTGAGGCACTGACGAACTGCGTTCTCTCTCTCTTTTTTTTAAACGAACCGGCAAGAGAGCCGCTCGCTATATTAAAAAAAAAAGAATGCTCGAACAGACACTGTACAGCCACATGAAAAAATGACAAACACAAAGAGCAAAAGAGGAAAAAAAGACCTCCACTGGGGGAGGTGCCGATCAAAACTGCATAAAGTGGTGGCTCATAATATTAGCCAGGTGCTTCGCTCCCACCATTATCCACACTCTCACCTCTTCCTTGATTTTCTGAAGCACCGTAAGGTTTATGGATTCTGCGTGCGGGAAAGTTCTTACATTTTTTTCCTTCCAAACCTCCTAACAAATAGGATGATGATCGAGCGGAGGCCTCTCCTGCTTGCACTCGGCGCAGCTGGTATGGCCGTCCACCACTTCTCAAGTGTCTCGCTAGGCGGCCAGGCATTCGGGTGCAAATTAGGAATTGCCGTTCAGGTGGCGATTTCACTCCATGAACGCTTCGTGAACCTGCGGTCTTTGAAGAGGTGCATGTCCAATTCTGCGCGTATCCTATGGAGTGGACGAACTACGTACATTGTCTTCAAATTTTCTGATGTGAAATGCCATGTCATCGCTATGGCGTAGGGTCTGTTGATTGGGTAGCGTGTTCCTCGTACATTACTTGTTCGGTTGGGAAAGAAGCCGGCTTGTTCGGTTTCTTTTTTTTAGCTGGAGCAGTGTTTTTCTCTCACAACATTCTAGTATAAACAGTGTTTTCCAGTATGAACAGTGACATTTTATCCCAGCCGAACACTGCCTTTGTCGATGTCAACCAAGAATTAATTCAAAATACCTTGACTATTCCTAACAGCGCGGCTGCAAGAAGCCTCCAATTAACGCAAACAGCTGTTGTTGGAATCATCTGTTCCGTTAGCTAAAAAAAATGTAAGGAATCGATCGTGTGGATCGATATTTCCATCAACCTAAGAAGTTTTCAAAAAGCTGACTAGACCATATTTGTCCAGAGATCCAAAAGACAATCTTTTAGCTAGCTGGACAAACAAGGGATATACACCCAGCTAAGTAAGATCCAACGACAGCACAGATGATGTAGCTAGAGTAAACCATGTCCATACAACTACACAACATTCCATTCTCCGGTAATGGCCCTGTTCGCTTCTCTCATAATCCGTCTTTTTCAGCTTGTTTTTTTAGTTGGAACAATATTTTTCTCTCACAACAAATCAGCTGGAACAATGTTTCGGCTTGTTTTTTCAGCGAAGCGAACGAGGCCAAATAATAGACCCCATCCTAGCTACTCAATGGACCAGGATGGGCAATCGACGAGGTTTCGTAACCGTGCAATAAACTCTCTATACCATCTGATCAGTGGAGCGAATTAACGAATAATCACGCGCAGTCACTCACTCCACTGCAATAAACTAACCAGTAACTGTTTGTCAACCATTCTCTTTCTGGCTTCAAGAAAATGCTAGCTGTCGCTCCAAGTGCAACTGAACCGGGCTTCTTCGAAATCGAAATAAAAATATATGATCAGCAGTAGCAGGCCATCCCAGTTACCAGTTAGCCACGCAAACTGGATATTTTAAATCCGCTGATGATGATGTGCCAATCTAGCAGGTGTGTTCTACGTGGAATTTTAAAGCCTTAAACTCAGTGCTTTTCAGTGAGGCTGTGGCTCTCCATTGGTGAGGTCAAGTCACGGGGTTTTGTCCCTTAGCTGCCACTTCAATCAACTGCCTCTAGATCTTCCAACTACTACAGTCTGGAGTAGGAGCAGTACGATCCATGTCGGTTTCAAGAAAGCAAAATTTTCCTGCTCGTGAGGTGGGCCACCGAGAAATTTGGCGGCCCGTTGACAAACAGCATCGCTGATGCATTCTGCATGCTATGCTGCTGTCAGGTACTAGTAATGTGCACGAGTTGAATGTCCGGTCCCTGACGTAACCTCCGATGCAAGACTGACAGCATCCTTCATCGAAGAACTTGGCGCCATTATACAACGTTAGTTATACGAAGAAAAAAAAAACACTTGGCGACGCAAGGCTGAAAAGGACGGGAAGGACCGAAGGAGCCGAAAGGGCCTGCCTGACGAACTATAAGGCCCATCATTATTCAAACGGGCTGGCGGACTGGAGGAGGCCCATGAAATGGAAAGGCCCGCTATTCGAAGGGCCTTGATTGGATTCCTCGTAGCTGCGGCTTGCGGTGTTGTACTATTTTTCTCTCTCGATCGAAATCGGCAGTCTCTCTCCCCTCCGGCGGCACTTCCTCCGTTCGACTCGCCTGCGGCGGCGGCGCCGGCGACCAGCGGCCATGCGGGTGGCACCCAGGGTGCTCTTCCTCGTCCGCGACGCCGCGGGCTACGGCGCGGCCCTCGCGGACGCGCTCCGTCCGCGGCCCGGGCTAACGAGGTTCTCCCTCCCACCCAAAACCCTAACCTATAACTTTCGAACGCATGCAGCATCCGCTCACTGCCGCTTTGCTGCTGGATGTCTCTGGCAGGGAGTCCTCGCCCTTCGAGCTCCCGCTCGGCAAGTACGGCCTCGACGGAGAGAAGGCGTCCGGCGAGCTCCTGAGCTTTTCCGATTCCAGTGGCTCTCCACAGGTAAGGGCACAAGAGGATTTCTACCTGTCTCATTTATTTGATTCGATTCGTGTCCTGCCAGTTAAAATGTAGGGATTTTCTTAAAAATAAATCTATATATGAATTTAATTTGTTCCGGGTCGTCACCCCCGTGGCGCGCCGTGTCGCGATCTAAACACGGTGTCAAGTGAGTAAGGATCGGGTCGTCGCATCCTTAGTGGCGCGCCACATCGGCGTCCGGGTGTGGTACAAAATGAGCAAGGGTTTTCTCACCTACCTCAGCGGGTGCGAAGGGTAAGAAAGCTAGTCGAGCCAACTAGGATCCGTTTAGGTAGCTGGAATGTAGGGTCCCTTACAGGTAAGTTAAGAGAGTTAGTGGACACAGCGGTTAGGAGGCGTGTAAATATCTTATGCGTCTAAGAGACTAAATGGAAGGGGCAAAAGGCGAAGGAGGTAGACAATACCAGCTTCAAGTTTTGGTATACATGGACAACTTCAAATAAAAATGGAGTATGAATTTTGATTGATAAGAACCTTAAGGATGGTGTAGTGGAGGTGAGAAGGCAAGGGGATAGGAGCATCTTAGTTAAACTTGTCATTAGTGATATGGTCTTAAACGTAATTAGTGCGTATACCCCAAGTAGGCCATGATGACAGTACTAAGCGGCTTTTCTGGGAAGACTTTGATCGCTTGGTTAGAGCTGCCCCTAGTAGCGAGAAGCTCTTTATAGGAGGTGATCTTAATTGTCATGTAGGTACATCAAGTGTAGGTTTCGAGACGGTTCATGGGGTTTGGATATGATAGAAAGTAACCAGAAGGAAGAGGAAGTCTTAGACTTCGCCATATGTTTTGATCTAATGATAGCTAACATTTACCTCCGTAAGAGACCATATCACTAAGGGCATATTTTTTAGTGCTTATATACATTCTAACAATAACTAACCCTAGCTAGACGATGTAACTCCTACTCCGCAAGGGCATATTTTTGACTGCGCGAACAAGATGCAGTCAATCAGAGACGCCTGCAAGTGGCTGCAAGATATATTACAAGTGGTTCAAGTAGATTAGGATGGAATTTTGTTTAAGTTCTATTTTAATCCACCTCAACACATAGGGATTGATGCAAATCTGACTACACTAGTAAAGAACAGGTCTTTGATCCTCGGCCAAAATGGGCTCTAGTCCCGGAATTTTTTGCGCCCGGGACTAGAAATACCTTTAGTCCCGGTTGGTGTCTCCAACCGGGACTAAAGGTCCCTGCCCCAATGGCTACTGCGCCAGACAGAGGTGGCAGGGACCTTTAGTCCCGGTTGGAGCCACCAACCGGGACTAAAGGTATACTTTTACTCCCGGTTGGTGGCTCCAACCGGGAGTAAAGGTCTACTCCCGGGGTTGGAAAGTTACTTTTAGTCCCGGTTGGAGCCACCAACCGGGACTAAAGGTCCCCCTTTATATCCCGGCCGTCTCCTTCTTCCTCCCCGAGCCCGAGCTCAGCACATTTTGAAGCTCACTGCACTAGTGTTCTTGCTTCCTCCCTCCCTCCATTGTTCCTCCATCCATTATTTGATTCCTCCGTCGATTCTTCAGTTGTAAAGGTTACCAATCTCATACTCTCATTTTCCATCATTGTCTTATCTCATTTTGTTCACTATATATATATATATATATATATATATATATATATATATATATATGGTTCTTTATTGTGGTTTTTTTATTTGTAAGCAATTTGAGCTCAAAATCACTTCAAGCTTGCATATTTACATGAAATAAGGTTAAAGTAGCTAGTTGAACTTGCGGACCGTGTTCATCTCGGCGAGCACGTTCTCTACCAAGCGGTAACGGACGTCAAGGAGGAGCTTTGATTCTACGAGGGAGAGCGGCAACGGTCGTGGAAGACCGTGTTCCCTTCCTCGTAGAATTGGAGCTCTTCCGTGGCCAAGTACGGTGCCGTCCGGTGGAGAAATGCTCGCCGAGATGATCACGTAAGCAAGGTCAACTAGTAATCTGATGGTTATTTATTCACATGTCACGATATCGTCGCGATGAGTACATCAATCACCGTACCCAAACGTAGTATATATATAAATATAAACTTAGAAAATAGTTAGAAAATTATAGAAAATCCATACTAGTTGAACTTGCGGACCGTGTTCATCTCGGCGAGCACGTTCTCTGCCGAGCGGTAACGGATGTCAAGGAGGAGCTTTGATTCTACGAGGGAGAGCGGCAACGGTCGTGGAAGACCGTGTTCCCTTCCTCGTAGAATTGGAGCTCTTCCGTGGTCAAGTACGGTGCCGTCCGGTGGAGAAATGCTCGCCGAGATGATCACGTAAGCAAGGTCAACTAATACGGATGGTTATTTATTCACACGTCCCGATATAAATCGCGAGAGTCTCATATGTGTGTACACTTCCATTCTTACATTAATTTGCGGAAATATCATGTGAATTACTTACCTTCCGCAGTAAAAGACGAGAACACAATGACCATTAAAAATATCATTGTTTAGAGATCTAGATAATTTTATAGTTTCTTAATTTTATTTGTTTATAAAAGGAGAAATTTATAGTGTATTAAAAATTAGTATAGAGAGTAGATGGCAATCGCTTCCGGGTCCTCGGCCTCTCATGGGTTTCCAAAGCGACTTAGGCGGGCCTCCTCTCATTCCATGCGGCAAGTGTCGTGATGAGACGAAGATTGTGATGGAGTACCGAGTGAAGAAGGAGGGTCCCAACAAGGATCGTATCTTCTACAAGTGTCCAGGATCGCAATGTGAGTTATTTTATCGTATTTAATGATTATGGTTAGTTTATACCTATTTTCATGATGGTTGTGATTAAAGTTCTAATTTTTGTTTTAATTTGATTGGGATGACGGTGGGCGATGTTCGGGCTTCTCTTTGGGAGGAAGAGTATGTTGAACTCGTGCAAAAATATCTTACACAACAGGCAGATACGGTGGCTAATGAGGCAGTGATCCAGACAAAGAAGCCCAAAGATGTTGCACAATCGGGAGATCTGTCTGTTTTAGTTGAGATTGGTCGCGAAATCCTTGTGCTCCTGAAATGTATTTTAGCTTTAGTTCTTTTAGTGGTAGTTGGGATTGTCTACATTGTAGCGATGCTTTCATAAATTTGTATCTTTTGTGGTGGCACGCATGTTGTATAAATAATTAATTATGATCTAGGTTTTAATATGATATTTATGTCATGTAATGCAGATGAGCCGTCATTGGATGTATAATCTTGATCGCCGCTCCCAAGAGTTCATTATGGCGTGCATTCTTTGTTACGTCTTGGCCGAGGCAAACAAACGCGACGGTTTCATGTCTTTGCCCATGTGCCATATGTAAGAATACGGTGGAATATCCTTACTCAAGGACTCTTCATTCACACTTGTTCAAGTCGGGTTTCATGCCAAACTATATTTGTTGGACAAAGCACGGAGAAACCGGTGTTGTAATGAAAGAAGGTGAAGAAGAACAATGGGACGACAATGATATTATTCTTGATGGTGCGTGCTTCAATGATACTGCAATGGGAGAAGCCGAAGAAGAGGTAGCCGCAGAAGATGAGAGCGGTGATGATCTTTGTCAGGTCATTCGTGACGCACAAAGAGAATGTGAAAGTGAAAAGGAGAAGATCAAGTTCGAAAGCGGATGCTAGAAGATCACAAGAAATTGTTGTACCCAACTTGTGATGCAGGGCAGAAAAAGTTGGGAACCACACTAGAATTGCTGCAATGGAAGGCAAAGAATGGTGTATCTGACAAGGGATTTGAAGAGTTACTAAAAATCCAAAAGAAGATGCTTCGAAGTACAATGAATTGCCCGCCACTACCTATGAAGCAAAACAAGTTGTACATCCTATGGGGCTAGAAATAGAGAAGATACATGCATGTCCTAATGATCGCATCTGTGCACTGTGGCAAAAAGTCGAGAAATTGGATGCATGCCCGGTATGCCATGCGTCATGCAGTATAAGATCAAAGCGAGATGACCTGGTGATGTTGAGGGCTTAACGTCCGCGTAAGAAAATCCTCGCCAAGGTTATGTGGTATGCTCCTATAATACCACGCTTGAAACGTCTGTTCGTGAAACAAAGAACATGCAAAATTATTTACGATGGCACAAAGAAGACCGTAAGGTAGACAATATGTTGAGACACCCTGCTGATGGGTCCCAAAGTGGAGAGCAATCGACGAGAGAATTTTGAGTTTGCAAATGACGCAAGAAACTTAAGGTTTGCTTTAAGTACAGATGGTATCAATCCTTTTGGAGAAGCGAGCGATAGTCATAGCACTTGGCCTATTACTCTAAGTATCTACAACATTCCTCCTTGGTTATGCATGAAGCGGAAGTTCATTATAATGCTGTGCTCATCCAAGGCCCGAAGCAACCTGGCAATGACATCGATGTGTACCGAGACCACTTATTGACGAACTTCTCATTTTGTGGAATAAAGAAGGTATGCGTGTGTGGGATGAGTACAAACAGAACACTTTGATCTCATGAGCATTGTTGTTCGTAACAATCAATGATTGGCCTACTCTAAGTAATCTTTCGAGATAGTCAAACAAGGGATATAATGCATGCACACACCGCTTCGGTGATATTAGAGGTGTATTCTTGAAAAAAATGTCGAAAGGGTCGTGTACCTTGGCCATCGTCGATTTCTTCACGCAAATCACCCCGTAAGAAAGAAAGGCAAGCATTTTAAAGGGAAGGCGGACACACGACCAAGCCTCTTAAGAATCGAACCGGTGAGGATGTACTCGATATGGTCAATGATGTGAAAGTCGTCTTTGGAAAAGGACATGGAAGCCAACCTATTCCAAAAGACGCTAACGGTCACGCACCCATGTGGAAGTAGATTTTTCCTATGTGCAATAAACAAAAAGAAAATTCATATTTTTAACAAAATAATTTTATGCCTTTTATTTAATTTACTATGTATTTAACAAAAACTATTGCATTTCTATTGTATTTAACAAGACTTGCTTAAAAGCAAAGGGAAGCGAAAGCTGCAGACCACCTTTACTCCCGGGTGGGAAGCCCACCCGGAGTAAAGGTGGGCTGCAGTTTGCGGGTCTGCGGGCTCAAAAATATCGTTACTCGGTCGTGTTACCAACCGGGAGTAAAAGTCTCTCTTTACTCCCGGTTGGTAACACGCACGGGAGTAAAGAGACCTTACTCCCGGTTGGTAATACGCACCGGAGTAAAGGGTTTTACTCATGTTGGTGGTGGCACCAGGAGTAATTCTCTCGATATAACCTCCAGCGCTGGGCGCAGATCGATCCGCTTCGTTTTCTTCCTCGTCGAACACCGCCTCCCTCTTCTTCCTCGCCTTTGCCTCCACCGCGTCCATTCGCCTTCCGTGACACCGCGCCGCCTCTCTTCTTCCTCAGGCGGCCTCCTCACGCTGCCGTGCCCCTCCTCCTCCATGACCGTGGCCCTTCACGCGCGCCTCCTCCTCGCCCGAGGCCCCCTCCACGCGCCTGGTGGCCCCACCGCGCCCGAGGCCCTCCATTGCCGAGCTCGAGGTGATATGTTCGTCGATCTCTTTGTACATTCGCCCGAGCCCTCCTTTGCCGAATTATAGATCACGTCGAAAACTACAACTTTGGTGGAAGCCATGTCAACGCCGAGGTCGATTGAAAATTCCAAATTTTGAATCACAAAATCTAGGAACCGAAAATAAATATTTGGAACTCTATATATGCAATGAAGCGAGGCCAAAAGAGAAAGATGGAGTTGTCAAGCTCACATCTCAAAACCATATCTTAACGCAAGTTTTGAATATTTGGATATTATATGGATAAATTAGCAAGTTTAGAGTGTCAAAACTGCATTTTATGGTACTAAAATACATTTTAAGATCTTTGGGACTGAACTCATGACAAGTTTAATTAAGGACCACCAATGAAATTACTTTAGAAATTAATTAGATCGATGTAAATCCATGGCTTGTATAATAAACACGCTATATATTATTTGGAAACCATTGTCGTTGTCACTAAAGCTGAAAATGATCCAACCAATCAACCGCCATATATTCATCACTATATGATATGCCATTATTCCAAGATGCGTTTCAATAGAAGAAATTTTCTATCTTCATAGATCAATGTTTGTTAACGAAATTTTATCCAAATATATTCATGTAGGGTCTTTTTTTTTGAAGGATTTGTTGTAGGATATATAATGGTCAAATAGGAACTCAATTTTGATACCCGGTTTGTAAACTAAGCGTTTTTTAGTTTATAAAAAAATATCACATGTGATGATGTAAGCAGTTTTGGTTGGACTTGCATGCATAGCTCTGAGACAAATGAAGGAAAACTTCAACGTTTCTTCATTTGTGAACTTTGAATATCTGAGATATAATATATTAATGTTGCTAAAGTAATATGATGAATGACACATATACTTACATTTCATAATGACTTATACTTACATTATCAACATAGAATTTTCTCATATGATGAATGACTACATGGTTCACATGGTACATAGGATCACAACATCACGCACCGACACCGCCCTGGCCCGCCTCACGTCGTTGCCGTAAATGCCGCCAAGACGCGCCGACCCGCACCTCACGTCGTCGTCGTCGACACTGCACCACCAGCAACGACACGTATATATCGTCATTTGTATTCATATGCATGTATATATACGTCGCGGAGCACCGCCGCCCTCGTTCGTCCATGCGTTTCTATGTATACGGCGGAGCACCGCCGCCCTCGTTCACCCATGTGTACAGACATATATACGGCGGAGTGGAGCACCACCACTCTTGTCACACCGCCCTTTCTCGTGGCCTAGTTGATCAACATTCAGTATTATCGTTATCGTTAATGCTAAACAATCACACCAGGCGAAACCCGCTGTTGATGTACTATATATTGGTTTTGTTTTTTGAAGCTAGATGGCCGACCCGAGAAACATGGATGAGGAGGAGTTGATGATGAATTTGATCAACACTGGCACTCAAGTTGCCGGCGATGATGGTGCTAAAAATAACGTGCAAGAGGATGCAGATGACGAGAGTCGATGATTTAGCTCTTGAACAAAATGAGCAACAACAGATTGGCCAAGTATATATTTTTTATTATTAGCTATATATATTATCATATGTCTTTATGTGTGCTCATGACATTAAAAATAATGTTTATGTTTTGCCCCCTCTGGATCGACATCAACAACTACAACGAAGAGTAAAAATGTTCGAGGTCCCAAAAAGCCATTGGAGGGCCGCTTCATCATCTCGGAGTTCAATGTGGATCTGAGGAGAACCGGGGGCGAATAAAATGAAATTTGTGCACCACTGTGGTTACCTTGTACGGACCGGCTCCCGATCAGTACCCGTGAATGGAAGAAGAAGACCAATGCTCCTCATATCAGTTTTGTCTCCGATCGTGACAAGGCGTTAATTTGGAATGATGTCTTGGTACATTTCACGCTCCAAAGCAGATGGTTATGATGATATAATAGATGGTGATGAATTGAAGGAGCGAGTTAGGGATTGGGCAATGAAGAAGATGGCCACCCAGTTTCAGACTTGGAAGAAACACCTATACACGACGTATGTCAAGAAGAACATAGCACCAGATTTTACTGTCCCAAGCCCGATCTCAAAGCAGAGGCCCTATTGGGATGAGTTTGTACAGTACAAGACTTTGGAAGAGGGTGTGAGTCGGGTGATAAAGAACCAACGTAATGCCCAACAGAAGACATACCACCATACCTTGGGATCGGTGGCTACCCACCGCCATTAAGAAGTGGAACAAAATGGAAGCGAGACCTTCTTGCCAAGGGGTCAGACGAGAATCACTTCTCGAGTGGGGAGAACGTGCAAAGAATTAGTTTTTTCGGTCATGGGGAACACTAGACCCAGAGAGAGGGAAGTGCGTTTATGGCGCAAAGGCGCAAGAAGCAAAGCAGAAAGATTGTTTTATGCTCAGAGAGCTCTTTGCTAGTGGTGCGCCTCAGCCCCAGAGAGAGAAGGATGAGTGACATACGCCATCGGGACTATTGAACATGGTGGCCAAACTAGAGGCAAAGGAAGTGTCTCATGGGAGCATGGATTCCCTCAGAGACCTTCTTCTGAAGTCGCCAGAGAAAGAAGGAAGAAGAGAGAGGCAATGCTCCAGAGATTGGAGGAAGCGGTGCGTGAAGCACTGAGAGCGGGAAAAAAACCTTGAAGCGAGAATGCAGGAGGAAATCAGAAGACAAGTGCAAATAGCGGTGAGTGCAAGTGGCGAGCATCGAGCGTAAATCAACATTAGCCAATCTGTTTAGTTGAAAAGCATTGCGCTTCCACGGAGATACCAAATCAAGGGGACACAGGACTGCGCTTCCCTGTGGATGACGTCACTGAACCTTGTACAACGTGTGAGCTACACATTCCGAAGGAGAATTCTACAATCAAGGTGGCTATCGGTTTTGTTAATCCTATCGACCGAACCAAGACACCAAGGATTCATGGAAATATAATCCAAGAAGGATATGCTACCATCTCGGTAGATAAAGCTGAAAAAGGTTTTAGTGATTTGTCTCTTGACATTCCTGGAGGTGATGGCGAGAAGACTCTAGGAGAAGCGGGGAAGACATTCATTCTATGGCGCAAGCGCTACATCATAATTCCAGGGATGTCGGCTCCACCTCCTCCTGAACTACCTCACCATAGGTACGTGCGGATGAAAACACTACATCATTAATTTGTATTGGCTTAAATAATTAACAATCTGCTCATAATAATATGTCATTCCTTTTTTTTGTAGCAGATCCTCTCCCAACCTAAATCCAATTGTTCAATCGCCTTGAGATCATCATAGTAGTGCTCTCAGACGATGACATTATGTTGGAAGACGAGGCTGCATCTACACCATCTCCAAGGAGGTCTCCAACGCCGCAGCCGCCACCTCCAAGGAGGTCTCCAACGCCGCTGCCAACACCTCCAAGGAGGTCTCCAACGCCTCCCCCGCCCCCGCCTACCAAGAAGCCTAGCAAGAGGCCAGCCCCTCAAACGAAGAACCAGTCCCCGCCTGCAAAGAAAGCCACCGTGAAACCAAGGGCTATTCCCAAAATAATATCTGAAGAGAAGGAAGAAGGAACTGATGCATATAAAAAAGACATGTCTAGATTCTATGACAAACTTAAAATGAATCAAGAAGCAAGGAGAAACCGGAGAAACTGTACTTCTTCGTAGCTCCAGATATTCTAAGAAAAAGGTGACTTCTTACCAAAGCAACAACAATGGGAATCTCGTAAGCCGTCCAAATCAACGTTATCGGACTATGACCGCACCCTCACCAAGTCAATTGAGGTGGCATGAAAAAAGAAGCGGGCAGGAAAGGCATTGCCCAACTCGGACAACAAGCGCACCAATCAATCCCCCGCTAGTTGTTGGTAATGAATATGGTTGAATTTAGGATTAATGCATCAGCAAACATACCTCCGGATGTCGATTTGGATCACCTTGGTGAATTTCTTGATGAGACCTGGTCTCGACCTTTACCAGATGTTTGGTGATGGAAACATTGAGAGTGCTGGCGGAGGTTGATATTTGGAAGAAAAAAATTTGTACTAGGCCGAGTCTATACAACCCTCAAGCCTTTATCTCGATCCGGGGACGCAAATGTACACCGCTAAACAAGTGGTACATGCAGGCGTCTACCAGTGGAGACTTCTGCGTTGGTGTCAGAATTAGAGATGAACATTGGTTCCGTGGCGATGATGTTATGTATGTTGACTTTGCAGAATTTCATCAACTATGTCACCTGACCTCTCTAGACAAAGTTATCATTAGCTGCTATTGCCTGTAAGTAATAATTCTTTCGATCTATTATTAAACTCATCATATGTGTGTATATGCATATAAATTATCCTAATAAGTACTATATATGTGCAGATTTACAATGACAGAGCTCAGAAAGGAAGGCTGCAATGAAATTGGTTTTGTTGATCCCCATATAGTATTCAAAGACCCAATTACTCCAAAGACTAATTGGAAGTCCGAGTCAGAGAGTAACCTCATGAACTTCTTAGTGAACCAACGCCACAAGAAGGATATACTCTTTTCCTATAACTTCAAGTGAGTGTTAATCATGTCGATCATATCCTTAATGGCTCATATGTTGATTCTAGTTAATTAATGAGTGTTATGCGTTATATCCTATAAACACATGCAGCAATCACTGGATATTGATGGACATCGATCTGGTGAAAAGTCACTTGATAATCTATGACTCGATGAGAAAACCACAACAAGACTACCAAGATATGATAGATATTATCCAGAGGTAATTTCGGGATCTCTAGCAACTATATATACACACAAACATGATGATTAACTATATCTGATGACGTGGCAAATTTTTTATTGGGCAGTGTTTGGAAAACCTTTATTGAGAAGCAACACATGGAAAAATGCAAGCAAAGCGCCACTTGAATGTAATCCCTTTGAAAGTAAGTCCCCGAATCGCATCATCTTTATTAATTAAACATATAGCTTTCACGGATCACCAGATTGGATCACAAATCTTTTTCTCGTAAAAGTGGTGTCTAAAAGGCGAGAACAGGGGAACAACTCATCGTGGTTACTATGTTTGCAAGTTTATCAAGGTGCTCTCCCAAAGAACTCCCACAGAGAGAGACTCAAAGTACGTTAAAAATACACTATATATTCATTTAATTATTATTATTGATTGTGTTACTATGTCTTTATATATATATATATGTACATATATTAATTTATTTTCCATTAATTCAAACACTGTAGACTCGATGGTTGGAGGAAAAGGTCATACGGCAAGACCAAATCAAAGCAATTCAAGAGTCTATAGCCGGATTTTTTAATGAGCAGGTCATCGATTCCAAAGGCGAGTTCTATCGACCCAACACGCCATTGAAGCCAAGCTAGAGGATGAGAGGAAACTTGTTATGTGTCACAACAACTGTAATGCAATCTTTTGTAATATATGCACATGAAATAATATAATGTAAAATACACATATGCATGCATGCATTTAATATATATATGATGCATGCATTCATATATATATATATATATATATATATATATATTTCTATGCTTGAATTGTGTGATTTAATACGTTCATTGTGCTTGAACCAAAACATACTATATGCACGTATAAATGTATAATTAGCAGCGTACAATACGACTTCGAAAACCTATTTTGAAAAGAAAACAAAAAAATGAAAAGAAAAGAAAAAAGAAAAAAACCTTTAGTCCCGGTTCGTAGTACCAACCGGGACTAAAGGTGCCGGCCATCGTGGCATGTCAGGAGGCATCTTTAGTCCCAGTTGGTGTTATCCACCGGGACTAAAGGTCCTCCTTTAGTCCCGGTTCTTGACCCGGGACTAAAGGACCCCCCTTTAATCCCGGATGCTTGCTCCCGGGTGGAGAACCGGGACTAGAGGGGGTTCCCCACCGGGAGTAAAACTCGATTCTCTACCAATGCTAGATCCAAACAAGCCCTAGGAAGTTAGTTATCCCGGGTCACCTTCGTGATTTCCACTCCAAGAAGTTTATCCCTGATCAATAATCCATAAAATTTAAGTATGTTATTAATTACCTACGGTACTGACACTCGTCCCACGAGATCCACGCGTCCAGTTTTTTTACCGGTGTTTATTGTTGGCAAGATGCAGTACGTATGCCAACTCATGCCGCCAGCAATTAAACTAACGTTTCTTCATGCTGTTATTGTTGGCAAGATGCAGTACGTATGCCAACTAAGAAGTGGCTGCAGTACGTATTTGAGTGCATATGCCTGTGTCAAGGTTAGTACGTACGGATGGCGCTAAACTATACGCGACGTGCACCGGCCGGCCAACAGATATCAAGTTGATCGACTACGGCGTCCCGTCTGGCGTCTGCGACTTGACGGTTCCACCAGATCGAATAGAGATGGGATCATGCACCAATAGGAATGATTTAAAAAACACATATATGACTTGACTTCAAAAATGGGATCGGATACATCTATGCTAGGGCAGTGAGATCAACTGTGTCAGAAGTTGTTCTTGTTCATTCACGGGCGTCCAGCGAGCTCAATCAATGAACAGTGAAGAGATTTGTACATTATATGTTCCTAGTCTCGAATCCTGTTTGGTTCATGTAGCAGCTGGCTCGTATCTGAGAGCCAGGCTCACATGGGACAGGCTGAGCACATGCAACGCTGTCATGTTTGGTTGAGTGTATCTACTCAACCTGGCTGAAAAGAGATGTTGTTTGATTGCCTGTGCGAAGATATACTGCATGGGATAAAAATATTATAAGGTTATGATTATGATTTTTATTTTGTAAAAATACACTCTTAAAGTTCTTATTTTATCTAATTCTGTCTTAAACATCTTTAAAACAAATTAATATCACTTGATATTTACTAATCATATACTAATACATCATAAGTCGAGTAAACAGCTGCACCGAGCGAGCCTGGCCCAGCAGAAAAGGCCGATTCGGGCGTTTCCCCAGAGCCTGGCCGTGGGGTGCTTTTTGCACGCCCAGAGCCTGGCCCGACGCCAGGAGCAGGCAACCAAACGAGGGCACCCTGCATCCCACCAGCCTGGTTCATGCAGATGCAGTGAACCAAACAGGCCCGAAATGATATGTAGATGATGCTACTATGTACAGTAGAACCTAATAATTAAGAGATTGGGTACATGCATGTTCGTAGTACATACAGTACAGCAGAGCTTTGGGAGTTTTGCAGTGGTTGTGTTTTGTGTGCGGACGCAAGGTCCACGAGCAAAACATGTATCTCAAATTAATAAGAATAACAGCAAGGCACATTTTAAGTTTGCTAGGACGATAATCTAACCTACAATTGTTCTATAATTTAAATTTTCATTATGCAAAACTGATCAATAAGTACGGATTAAAACCACAAAACTTTCAATTTGTCAACTCTTACCTCTTAGTTGTTATAACAAGAGACTATGCGAGGTATAACATATGTGGAATATGACAAACATATAGCAATTAGTAAGTCATGTGTTAGTTTTCTTGTATGGCCCTTTATTCACAAGCGAGGTGTAACATATGAGCATTGGTCGACAAAAAGTGATACCTACAAAAAAAATTTGGCTGAAATTAAAAAAGATTTTGATAAGGAGAACATGGGAAAAAAGTGATACCTACAATTTGTTTTTGGCTGTAATTAAAAAAATGATAAGGAGAACACCTCGCACAGCATGCTTTTATGTGATGTGTGCTCCCACACCACATGACACCCAGCGGTGCAAAGAGATAGAGATGGCAGCCACCCCTCACTGTTTCCAGATCTTTGCTTATTTATTAACAATTATTTTATTTTATTGTGCTAATTAGAATTCAAACTTGTGACCTCTAGTTTTTTTTTTTACACCAACCTAAAAGCTTAAACTAATGGGGTAGATAAACAATTCACTTATACTTCAACATCTTGTTGCTTGCAAGAAAGAAGAAAGGAGCACAGTGGAGTTGCTGCTCGTCATACTTCTCTGGTGCTTGGCGTGAGGAATAATATAAAAAGCTGGACTGTTGTACTAGCTTGAATGCTTCATCTGATTTTGGGGGGGAAGTGTACTTCTGGCATCATGTTGATCTGCTACTTCTGGCACAGAGAAAGAGAATTTTTCCCAGGTGCAGAGGGGTGGAGGGAGGTGCTAGCTTGCTGTACTCATGGAGGAGAGAGTGGAGAAGCAATAATTGACAGAAGTTTATGCTTGCTGCTTTCTTATTTATTGCTTAGTCGGGAGCATTTTGGTCGGTTACTTCTATCGGTTTATGCCCTATTCGTATTCAGAACTACTTTTCAGCCATGAAACAGTATTTTCTCTCACAATATTTTAGTATAAGTCAAATTTCAGCATTAGCCAGATGGCTAAAGAATGGAATAATAATCAAACAAAGTGAATGTGGACTGAATTTTTTTCCTGCTAGTGACTTGCATCTGGACTTGTTTATGCTATTAATAATGATGTTACGAAATTTACTGAAATGACTCACGTATGAATAAAGGGTGTCCTGTCATTTTCTTGCAATGTCTTCAAATGGACATGGGTGCTCAGGTTTATCAAATATGCAAAGCAAAGATGCAGTGTCTTGTTGGCCGTGATATGTTGGCTTGTGATCAGCTTGTGTAGTTTTGAGCAAATCATGCAAATTACGTGCCATTTTTTTTGAGCATCTAGTGTATTGAATGGGTTCCGGTGGTTGACGATTAATGTGTTTGGTCAAAAACGCCGACATTGATGATTCAAAGAAAATTACATTCATCTTGTTTATATTTAATCTCATTGTACCAAAAGAAGAACAAAATAAAGTACAAAGATTTTGTTCATACTTGATCATTAGAAACCTACCGACAACATCCTGTCCATGGGTTTTTTTTTATCTAAAAAAATCCTGTCTATGGATTGTTCATGCCTGCGCCACCGACCTGGAAGGAAAAGGCTAACACATCCTTTAGAAGGCTTAGCAGTTAGCACGTTAGAAAGTCCCCATCGAGTCTAGCAGTAAAATTGTTTCCTTCCGACGATTTGCTCTGGCTGCACTGCCGCCTTCGGCGGAAGACCCAACCCGTTTCCATGTGGCCCATTCTGATCCCAACGGCCGGTAGCGGGCCAGCGGGTAATGTTCCTCGTTGCCAGCGCAATGGCGTCTCCTGTTTACCCAGCGGCCAGCGCGCTTCTTTCCCATGGTCGCGTGTCTCGTGTCTCCTGGCCTCCCCGCCGCGGAGCTTTCCTCGCGGGCTCCCGTTGCTGTGTCTTCTCGCATCCCCGCAATCACCCGATCCTCCTAGGCAGGGACAGAGGATCCGATATGACGAGGTATGGCTATGGCTGCACCATGTTCGTTTAAACCTATCAGCCATCGTATAATGACAGTGTTGTTCGGCTGATGGTTTCTGTGAGTGATAAGCCGGCTGATGCTGTTTTGTTGTGAGAGAATCAGAGAACTGAGAAGCTTTTTCTTTTTTTTTGAGAAACAGCTTTTCTTCCGTTGGACTGGTGGAGGATGAAGACGAGATGGGTCTAAACGAATCGTTATTGTAGCTGGGCTCTATTTAGGCCAACTAGTGTTACGGTTTCTGTAGCCCACGTAAGTTCCCATATCGCTGTTGCCTGGTGCTGCCTATCCTCGTGAGGCCGCGAATCGTCGAAGAGGCAATCAGTTCATGGCGAATTGGGTTCCAGTCCAACGAGCATGGATGCGTTGGCCGCACAGGGAAGGATTGCTTAGTACGCGGTGTGTGACATGGATCGATTGGTTATTAGCTAGGGACACCGGCCGTCCGGAGCTAGCATTTCCCGTGGGGAAATTCCGGTGGGTCTGATTCTATGGGGAGTACTACTAGGCACGTAGTTGAGCGCTACGTACATTATGTATATAGCTTAGCATACTTGACAGGTTGCCATGCACATTATACAGCATCCAAGATCCAAGGCGGTATATTAAAACTACCATTAAAGGGCGCTTTTGGAGGGGCTCCGGCTGGCTCTCGCTCCGTCACTGTAGCACTACTGTCAAGAGTTTCAGTCGTTCGTCGTCCTCAGCTCCTGCTTCTTGATCGATCGATAGCTGGATGCATGGACGCTAGAGCTGCCCGACGAACCAAGGGGCCGTATCAGACTGCTGGTGGCACCATATCTCGATGGGCAGGCCCTTGTTGAACTCCACGTACGGGTGCGCCATCGGGACGTCCTCGCCGTCCAACCTCCAACTGTACTGGAGCACGAGGTGGTGCAGGAAGAAGGCAGCCTCCACTTTGCCCAGCTCCGAGCCGGGGCACAGCCGGAGTCCGCCGCCGAAGGGCGCAAACTTCTTGCCTGACGACGTCTGGTCCAGCCCCTGCAATGCAAATAAATAACGAACTCATCGCATCAGTAGCTAGGGAGTACTGGGATCGGTCGAATCGATCAAACAACACGGTTCATGCGTGCGTGTACCTCCCATCTGCAAGGATCAAACTCTTGGGGGTTCTTGTAGAGCGCAGGGTCCAGATGAACGGAGCCCAAAATTGGCAGCACTTTCCAGCCAGCTGGGATCACATACTCTGCCAAAACAAAGTACAATAGGGATTAGGGACACTGGAACAGACATATCCTCTCGCAGCATATACTGATTTTACAGTCATTGGGAGGCACCACACAACCAGTAATAGATACCACAAAATTAAGGAACAGTGTAATAATCCTCCCATCATGGCAAAGTGTGTTAGAAATGATCATATATATGATCACCCAAAAAAAAAGTATATCCATTTTATTTTACCTTTATATCTGACATCCTTAAGGGCCTTCCGGTGCACAAACTTGACAATGTTACCGCATCTCAACGTCTCGTTGATAACCTGCAACATCATGCAGGCAAATGTTGGGCTGCATTATATTTTAATGCAAGTATATATCGTCGTATGGAGTATCATGCTAACTAAAACAAATGTTCTTCAGATAACACAAGAGGCATGGGTTTGTTTATCGTCCGCTTCTCAACGGAGAGATGAATCAAGCAGCTTACACGTTGGGTATATTCCATCTTCCTGTACTCCTCAGCGGTCAAGAACTCATCTGTTGCCTTGCTGGACCTTATGCTCTCATGCTCTACCTACATATTACACAAGAAATTGCTCAGTATTGACAGATAAGCCTAGTGCTAAAGCACTTATATCTTATTTTTCCTGCACTTTTTACTTTCCTTGGCTTCCAAACCTAGTGTTATAAATATGCTCACTTTAGTGGTTAAATATGCTGTAGCAAGTGGGATTCCCTTTTGTCTATAAAAGGCAAGGGAGTGTCATTGTAAAAAAATAAGCCATTGCATTTCCATTCAATCCAAGCGGCCAAGGGTCAAGCTGTCCTCTGATAGTTCCAGATCTGAATCTAAGATCCAATCGGACCAACAAGTATATCTTTCAACACAACAGTTTGATCAGCAAACTGATTGTTCACCTTAAAATGCACGCACCATATGATCCCTGTCGTATCGTACGCACCTTCAGTTGCTCCAGACACTGGGGAGATTGCCCGACGAAATACACGAGCATGGACAGCAAGACGGAGGTGGTCTCGTAGCCTGCTAAAAGCGAGTCCAGCACGAAGGTGACCTTGTCATCGTGGGACAGCTCGCTATTTGCGATGAGCCCGTCTATGAAAGCAGACTTCCTAAATGACCCATCATCGCCCTTCCACCTCTCGTCCATAATCTCTTCCAAAGTGAGAGATATCTTCCTCCTCGCCTGCTCATAATAGTTCATAAGACTAAATTAAGAGAAGTAAAACTATGGTTTGAGTGGAACAATCCCATTTTAGATAGAGTGGAGCATCATGAGTTCATCCCTCAAATTTGATGGAATAACTACATTCCTCGTACTTATAGGGAACTGCTATATTTAAAGTGACTGAATTTTTAGGAATTTTCAGATAACAATTAAAAGAACAACCCAGAAGGAACAATTAGAAATTTTTTATATAAGAACAATGACAAAATTGCGCCTGCCTGAACAATAACAAAAAATCATACGCCTAAGATATTTGACCACGGATATACTTACTATAGTTACGCACCTCTACAGCTCTGGCATACGGTGTCCCTGGGATGTTGAGAGGGAGAGAGACGAGCCCCTTCATGAAGGTGGAGTAGTGCTCGAGGAGCCTGCGGATGAGCGGCGCCTCCGGGGACAAGCCCACCACCTGCTCCACGATGGCGCCGAATGCAAACTGCATGCCAAGTGCCGGCCAAACATGCATACAAACAACCCAGAGTCAATTCAAGCCAGAAAGAGAGACACGCTAACTCAGAGCTTTGGGATATGATAGAATCTAGGAGTATAGAAAGACCACGCGTGCAGTGCAGTGTGCCAGTGTGCAGACAAAACATGCACACGAGCGGCTACAGCGCAGTGCTGTCCCTTGTCACACGGGATCTTGTCTGGCCGGCCACCGATCTGGAGACCTTGTACAGCCACAGGAGCTAACGCGCCTGCGCAAAGGCTAGCTTAGGGACGGAGAGAGCTGCTGGGACGTCACCTGTTTTGCCTCGTCGCAGAAGGCAGCGGCGCAGCGGCCGCGCCAGGACGCGACGACGGCGCGCGCGGCCCGGTCGACGTCGGCGAGGTAGGCGGGCCGCAGCCCCGTGGAGGCGACGAAGGCCAGCGCCATGCCGCGGATCCGGCGGTGGCGCTCGCCCGTGACCACCAGGAGGAGGACCCGCCCAGGATGCCGCGGATCGGGCCGGGTAGCTGCACTGGAACAGCCGCTCCTCGTTCTGCAGCACGAAGTGGTTGAGCTCCTCGTCGCACGACACCACCGTCGGCGCGCCGAACAGGTGTGACTTGAACACCGCGCCGTACCTGCATGCCGGCCGAGCACGGTGGCGCGACAGCGGCAGCGGCGTATGCGTGCCGGCCGCGTGGGAAACGAGAGACCATCATGAGCAACGAAGGACGCATGTACTACTCTGGAACCAATTTAACGATAGATGCTGACTGACTACTAGATAGAATTATTAACGTCCATGCATGTGCATGGTGACGAACTTAACGAACCTGGTGATGTGACTGTGCAAGAAGTCGCCGGTGGTGTTGGAGGCGTGGGGGCGGAGGAAGCCGATGGTCTCACCGACGAGGGGCCAGCCGAAGCTGCCCCTTGGGGCGTCGGGGTTGCGGAGCAGCGGCAGGAAGTGGCGGTACACCACCGCGGCGAGGACGACGGCTACAAAGACAGCCAACAGCACAGTCGTCACCATTGTACACCTTCTAGATGTACAAGTCAAAATAAACGCGGAACTCTAAGATTATCTTGTTGGTGTGACAGAATTGCGGGAGGGATGAGACCCCGGCCCTTTTTATACGCGTATCGTATGCATGCTTTTTGGCTGGCTAACTAATGCTATTTACTCAAAAGGAATCCTTGAGTTTTTACCCTGCAACCTCTACTTATACTATGGCTTATTTCTGGAGATATATCTACACATATATTATACTACATATTTAATTGATTGTATGGCTTACTTCAGTAGATATATCTACATATTATTTGCAACCTCTACTTATACTATGGCTTATTTCTGGAGATATATCTACACATATATATTATAGTATATATTGATTGATTGTATGGCTTACTTCAGGAGATATATCTATATATTATAGGAGTATATTGCTTGCTTGATATACTCCGCATGTTCCATAGCGTACTACGCTAATGGGTCACATGGGTAACGCTGCTGCTTTTTTTTTTGAGGAAAGCAACCTGGAGCACTTTATTAATTTGCAAACACCATTACATTAGAAGCTAATGAGTCGCGTTGCCTGCGCTGCCATGGCTTCCGCCATGTCGCCAAGGACTGCAAGCGGCCAAGGCATGCTGCGACGTCAGCGGCGAAGGGCATCGACTGGCCACAACACTCCACTCGTGGCGGCAACCCACCGGCTCCCAGCACGCGCCTCGCGACGGCTCGAATGGGGCCGTGCTAGATGCCGCGGGGGGTGCCGGCAGAAGCCGCCGCCGACAATGGTGGCGCCAGAGTAAGCCGACAGGGGATTTTAGCTTGGGCGCGCCTGTTGACTGCGCTGACCACGCTGCTCCAACTGCTGCTGCACTCTACTTCCTCGAGCCTGATACGCTGGGGTCGGAGCTGTGCGTGAGTGTCGAGGCTCCCACGTGGGTCGACCCTATGCTAGAGGAGCTCGCCGCCTCACTTGTCGTGAGTCGCCTAGCAGGAGCAAAGGCGGCTGGGTGCCCATCGGCTTCGGTGACAGTCGCTCAGGAAGACACATCCCGGGTGGACACCTGCTCTCCAGTGAAGGAGCTCGCTACCTTACTCGTCGTGAGCCCCCTAGCATGAGCACCAGGACCTGAGTGCTCGCCTGCTCCGGCGGCCTCTCAGGAAGCAGACGCATCGCTGGTGGACACCCGTCCTCTGGCGAAGACTGCCTAGTGGACAACGGAGCGCCTCCGTTGCCGCCTATGAGGGGCCACCACAGGTCACACACACCAGTGGTTGAGATGCCAGGCGCGCCCCGACCCCAATGATGATGAAAGGTCCTAATATGGCTAGAGGGGGTGAATAGCCTATTAAAAACTCTATAAAATCGCTGGAGCAATTTGTTAGTACCCTAAACGGTGAAATACAATTTTGCTCTAGCTCTACAAGGGTTGCAAGCCACCTACCCAACAATTCTATTTGCTATGATCACTAATTCACACATAAGCCTAGGTTGCTACTTGCTAAGCTAGTTAGCACTCAAAGGCTAACTAAATAGCCTCACTAACCAAACTAACAAGCTCTCACAACTAGCTACACTAAAGAGCTTGACACTAGGCAAGAAAGTAAAGAAAGTAATACATGAGAGAGTAGGATGATTATACCGTCATGGCAAGTATGATGAACCAATCAATATGAATGCCAATCAATCTGGGAGAAATCCAATCACAAGATGACACACGATTTTTCTTCCGAGGTTCACGTGCTTGCCGGTACGCTGGTCCCTGTTGTGTCGACCAACACTTGGTGGTTCGACGGCTAAAAGGTATCACACACCTAGCCAACACTTGGCACCGCAAAAACCTACCCACAAGTGAGGTAACTCAATGACACGAGCAATCCACTAGAGTTAACTTTCGGCTCTCCACCGGGGAAGGTACAAGACCCCTCACAAATCACCGGGAGACGGCCACGAACAATCATCAACTCGTGTCGACTCCTAGCCGTCTAGATGGCGGCAACCACCAAAAGTAACAAGAGATCCGTAGCCACAACGATCCCAAAGTGCCACTAGATGCAATCACTCAAGTAAATACACTAGGAATCACTCACAATCTTGGGCTCCCGATCGATGACACGCTAGAGCTCGGGCCTTGGCTCCTACCCGGCCTACGACGCTAACTAAGGCCTAGGCGTAAGAAGACAAACCCCGAGCCATCGAGGCTCGGGGGCTCGCAGACACTGCGCTACGGGCGTAGCCGCGCCGACCACTTTCATGACAGGGTCACGCACGGGGCGTGACACAAGAAGACAAGCTTCCCACAGCCTCCAAGGGCTGGGCGGCTCCTGGGCCCGCGCATCAGCCCCTAGAGCCGATCTCCTTCGCCACCAAGAAGACTCCAGAAGGTCCACTTGAGGGAGGCTGGTCCAAGCCGACACAGCCTAACACGTAGAGTGTCAGAACAGAGCAACCGGACGACACCAATGCTTCTTCGGCTCCACGACACCACCACGGTCCACAGAGCGCCGCTGTATGACCCTCTTGGACTCTGACGCAGGTAGACCATAGACTCATCTCCCCAAACCGCCATGTACCTAACCTATCTCGTTATATAAGGGATAAGGTCAAACCTAGGAGAGAGGGGGGAGAGGAACCCAAGACATTCCATTCCATTCCATTTGATCCACTCCTGCTCAGCACCGAGAGCAGAGCAACATAGAGGAGGGGCACCGAGAGCTCCTCCATCGCGTGGTGAGGCAACCTTAGGATTAGCATCGTGCTAACCATCTACTAAATCTCTCTCTACACTCTGTTGTAACCCCCGATTTTGGGTGCTTTTGAGTATAAGGATCATCAGCTGCTGGACGTATGGCATCGATTGTCCAGAACCAGGATAAACCGTTGAGTCCTCTCTGTGATTTATGTGTTCTTGAGTCCACCCGAGCCACCGGAGACCCATACTCTGACACCGACTCGAACAACTATGCTTGCTGCGGTTCCGACCCCGCGATAGGTCCTATGTGTCATAATGTCTCTCGTTCTTCTCTATGAAAACAGGAACTCGGCCACAGCAAGCCACGCGGACTAGGGCGTCACGTCCGACCGGGGAGGGCAACCGAGCAGGGCCCCTTCGAACCGGGAGGAGAGGCCAGCGGGGAGTGTTGCGCCCCTCCCGCGCTGGGGAGGAGAGCCACGCCGGGGAGGGGGCTCGCGTTGACCAAGGCACCTGTCGTGTCAGAGAGCGTCCAGCCATGGAGGGGGCTCATGTCGGGGAGCGCTCACCGCTCCAGGGAAGCCCGCACCGCGGAGCGCACGCCGCGCTCGCGCTCGATGGCTGGTGCTGGCGGGGAAGAAGACCGGCCAAGGTGGATGCAGCTAGAGACCTGGATCCAGCGGAGGAAAGCACCAGCCGCGGCGAAGGAAGGCTGGCCCCGGCGGAGGACCTCCCAATCCGGCCGATGGGAGGTCCGGCGATGGGCCTGTGGCGCCGACGGTGGTGTGGATGGAGGCCGGTGGCCACGAGGTGTGGGAGGAAGACGCGCGCCTACAAGAGAAAAATGGTCTAGTAGATTTTTTGGTAGCCACCTTTAGGCCAACAGGAATGGATAGTGGGAGGGGGAATTTGGGTAGCCAACAAATCTGGGAGGCCTAGTACATAGTCTGCTTGAGTGGATTTTTTGCCCTCCAATACCTAAATTGGAGATAGGTAATGGGATAGGTAGTGTTGCTGAAGATGCTCTAAGATTCATAACTAACCAAGCAGCTGTGTCAACAAGTGTGTCAGCCTTATCTCATTGATAGAGTGGGATGGCAGAAAACCAAACACACTCAAAATCATCCTATTATAGTAAATTAAACGTCCATCTAGCTCATCTAATCACACTTCTCTCCATTCTATTTAGGTTATTTAGACTACCTCTTTTTCTTACTGTTAAATTATATTTAATAAAATATTTAGGGCCTAAATGACATGGTTTTACCTCCTTTTACTGTTTAAATGCTATTTCAATGGTCTTTGAGGTTAACATTGATTTTTAGTAATGATATGGATGTGCATAATCTAAAAAAATATGCCATTATGCAAATTAGGGTACTTTAATTGTTTTCATAATGGCATAGGTTTGGTTCTGTTAGGTTGTTTTCCTAGGATGGAGATAACTAACTTAGATAAAAAAATGAAGGGTTACTTTATATTATTTATCATATTTGACATTGATGAGTAATGATTTTGATGAAGATTAGGTGTAGTTTTAGATTATTTTTCATAATAATAGGGGATACTATTATAATCAAGATATATATTCAGTTGTTAATTAATTTAGGAATTTTTATAAGGTGAAGGTGGGTAAATTTTTGAAAAGATTTAGATCTAGTAGCTTATTATTGATGCTGATGATTAGGGTCTATAGAATTGATGACGGGAGGTTTATGAGAAATTGTAGGATTTATATATTTTTCTTAGATCATTTCATATGAATCTACACGGACGCTTCGAAACATTTCTCCTGTTATTAATAGTAAGTTGGACGATGACACGCGATGATATGACTAACTGGTTATAACGGAAATGCTAGATAAATTCCTTCATTTTATGGTTTTGCTGGATTGGTTTGTGCTCTATCCATCAACAAATGTTAGTACTTCTAGGGTTTTTAGGACACTTTTAAACGGGATAGGATTTTTTTTTTTTAAAACTCAACTATCCGTCGTTAAAGCTAAATGGCTAGCTTCGTATGACGCAACCCGCTAGTTGGTGCAAAACTGCAAATTGCTCGTGAATGGTGCAACGAGACAGATATGTGTAAAGTTAAGGGGAGGACAGACCATTTCCTTCTGTTAGACGTGCTAAATATCCCTTATCGGTGAACAGATCAACAACGTGTTGCCCAGCAGCCGGCCACAGGTCACGCACTATATATCATTTGAATCGAGCAAATACATGACGTACGTGGGTTTTGTTTGAACATCTTGCATATTCCTTGACACAATGCAATTTGAATCGAGCAAATAAATAGTGTAGGTGGATTTTATTTGAACCGTCAAAGGTCCGTTCGAGAAATAAAGATAGCAGTTATGACTTGATGAAGACACAGCTCCGATGATTGGGGAAATTTTTCCCTGACTTTGTATCATCGGGTTTCAAGAAAATGTAGACGACAATTACGTTTATGCAAAGTTTAAGAATAAAAAATACATTTTTCTAGTTGTGTATGTGGATGACATCTTGCTTGCTAGCAGTGATGTTAATCTACTACTAGAAACAAAGAAGCTCTTGTCCTCAAAGTTTGATACGAAGGATCTCAGTGAGGCTTCGTTCGTCCTAGGAATAGAGATTCATCGAGATAGAGAAAAGAAGATTTTAGGATTATCACAAAAGGCATACTTAGAAAAAGTTCTAAAGAAATACAGTATGCAAAATTATAAGTCTTCACCTGCTCCCATAGTCAAGGGCGACAGATATAGGAAATTTCAATGTCCTAGGAACCAATATGAGATCAATCAAATGAAAGCGGTTCCATATAGTTCAGCTGTCGGATGTTTACAGTATGCTCAAGTGTGTACTCGTCCTGACTTAGCATTTGTTATCGGGTTGCTTGGCAGATATCAGAGTAATCCAGGAATAGAACACTGGAAATTAGTAAAGAAAGTTTTGCGTTACCTGCAAGGTACGAAGGGTCTCATACTAACGTACAGAAGATCTGATTCAATGCACATAGAGAGGTATACATATTCTGATTATGCGGGAGATGAAAAAAGTCCATGTCAGGATACATATTCACTCTCGCAGGAGGAGCTATATCGTGGAAAAGCTCAAAACAAACCGTCACTACATCGTCCACAATATATGCCGAGTTTGTAGTATGTTATGAGGCCACAGGACAGGTGAATTGGCTAAAGAAATTCATGCCCGGGTTGAAAGTGGTAGACGACATAAATAAACCACTCAAGTTATACTGCGATAATAATCCGGCAGTATGTTATGCTCACAACAATAAGTCAAGTGGCGCTGCCAAACACATTGACATAAAGTATTATGTTGTGAAAGATAAAGTCTGGGATCATATAATTAGTCTTGAGCATATAAGAATAGAAAAGATGCCCGCGGATCCGCTTACAAAAGGTTTACCACCTAGCGTGTTCAGAGAACACTTAGCCGGCATGGGTTTAAGGGAAAGCCTATGATTCCTAAACAATAAGGGCCTAGTTGAGAATCTGTTTCAAAACAGAGAGGTGCATTGTAGCTGTTTAATCTAATGACAACTAACCGTGACGATGAGGCACGCTCTATGCACTAATCTATGATGGAATGGGAACAAGATAAAGTAAGTAAGTTGAGATTAAGTCATAAGTAGAGATCAAGGGGGAGAATATTAGATGATCTCCAACCAATTTGCCTAGTTGGGCCTTTGGATCCGCGCCCTGATCGGGGGCGTCCAACCCTATATGGTTGGTGGGCCCCCGTCATACTGCGCTATAAAAATAGAGGTGGGGGCCGACGGCTCTCGTCACGAGGTTCACCGTGAGCAGCCAAAGTCGCCCCACCGACATAACCCTAATCCGATCTAAAGAGAGGGTGCACATCCAGTGATGGGAAGCACCATCACGAGGTTCTCCGCCGCCATTGGACCGCACCTACGACCGCGGACAACGCCGCCACTGCACCGCCGCCTTTCACCGCCACGCCTCCACCGAGCACTGCAATGGCTAGCCCGTCTTCTGTGAAGACGGCCGATGGTTTGCACCTCCTCCACCCATCTCTCTTTCACTCTATCTATTACTCCCGTACTAATAGAGATTCTAGGACTCGCTGTTTATTACAAATGTAAGTACACATGCTAGATCTATAGCCTGTGATCCTGCTTTATTTCTGTCAATTTCCACTCTAGAAGTTTATCCCTGATCAATAATCCATAAAATTTAGGTATGTTATTAATTACCTACGGTACTGACACTCGTCCCACGAGATGCACGCGTCCAGTTTTTTTTACCGGTGTTTATTGTTGGCAAGATGCAGTACGTATGCCAACTCATGCCGCCAGCAATTAAACTAACGTTTCTTCATGCTGTTAATGTCACCGTAGTCACACCTGATTTTCCCCCGTATTTGAGATTTTGAGTGCATATATATATGCCTGTGTCAAGGTTAGTACGTACGGATGGCGCTAAACTATACGCGACGTGCACCGGCCGGCCAACAGAGATATCAAGTTGATCCACTACGGCGTCCCGTCTGGCGTCAACGACTTGACGGTTCCACCAGATCGAATAGATATGGGATCATGCACCAATAGGAATGATTTAAAAAACACATGACTTGACTACAGTACCCAAAGTCCAAAAAGTTGCTACAGTACCTGTCACATCGAATATTTGCGGCCTATGATGGAGCATTAAAGGTAGACGAAAATAAAAACTAATTGCACAGTTTGGTGGGAAATTGCGAGACGAACGTTTTGAGCATAATTAGTCCATGTTTGAACACTATTTGCCAAATAAAAATGAACGTGCTCCAGTAGCCCCAAAATCCAAATTCACCCAACTAAACAAGGGCTAAGGCAGTGAGATCAACTGTGTCAGAAGTTGTTCTTGTTCATTCACGGGCGTCCAGCGAGCTCAATCAATGAACAGTGAAGAGATTTGTAAATTATGGCCCTGTTCGTTTATCTATTTTTCAACTGAAACAATGTTTTTCTCTCCCAACAAATCAGCCGGAACAATATTCCTAGTCTCGAAATGATATGTAGATGATGCTACCATGTACAGTAGAACCTAATAATTAAGAGATTGGGTACATGCATGTTCGTAGTACATACAGTACAGCAGAGCTTTGGGAGTTTTGCAGTGGTTGTGTTTTGTGTGCGGACGCAAGGTCCACGAGCAAAACATGTATCTCAAATTAATAAGAATAACAGCAAGGAACATTTTAAGTTTGCTAGGACGATAATCTAACCTACAATTACTCTATAATTTAAATTTTCATTATGCAAAACTGATCAATAATTACGGATTAAAACCACAAAACTTTCAATTTGTCAACTCTTATCTCTTAGTTGTTATAACAAGAGCCTATGCGAGGTATAACATATGTGGAATAGGACAAACATATAGCAATTAGTAAGTCATGTGTTAGTTTTCTTGTATGCCCCTGTATTCACAAGCGAGGTGTAACATATGAGCATTGGTCGACAAAAAGTGATACCTACAAAAAAAATTTGGCTGAAATTAAAAAGATTTTGATAAGGAGAACATGGGAAAAAAGTGATACCTACAATTTGTTTTTGGCTGTAATTAAAAAAATGATAAGGAGAACACCTCGCACAGCATGCTTTTATGTGATGTGTGCTCCCACACCACTTGACACCCAGCGGTGCAAAGAGATAGAGATGGCAGCCACCCCTCACTGTTTCCAGATCTTTGCTTATCTATTAACAATTGTTTTATTTAATTGTGCTAATCAGAATTCAAACTTGTGACCTCTAGTTTTTTTTACACCAACCTAAAAGCTTAAACTAATGGGGTAGATAAACAATTCACTTATACCTCAACATCTTGTTGCTTGCAAGAAAGAAGAAAGGAGCACAGTGGAGTTGCTGCTCGTCATACTTCTCATGCTTGGCGTGAGGAACAATATAAAAGCTGGACTGTTGTACTAGCTTGAATGCTTCATCTGAGTTTGGGGGGAAGTGTGAGCTACTACTTCTGGCATCATGTTGATCTGCTACTTCTGGCACAGAGAAAGAGAATTTTTCCCAGGTGCAGAGTGGTGCAGGGAGGTGCTAGCTTGCTGTACTCGTGGAGAAGAGAGTGGAGAAGCAATAATTGATAGAATTTTATGCTTGCTGCTTTCTTATTTATTGCTTAGGCCCCGTTTAGATGTTCTCAAAACCCAAAATTTTTTGCACAGTACCTGTCACATCGAATCTTGCGGCACATGCATGGAGTACTAAATGTAGACGAAAAAAAACTAATTACACAGTTGGTCGAGAAATTGTGAGACGAATCTTTTAAGCCTAATTAGCAATAATTGGACAATTTTTGCCAAATACAAACGAAAGTGCTACAGTAGCTAAAAGCCAAAAATTCCCGGAACTAAACACGCCCTTAGTCGGGAGCATTTTGGTCGGTTACTTCCATGGATTTAAGCCATGTTGGCTTGATTTTATTCAGAACTATTTTTAAGATATAAAATGTTATTTTTCTCTCATAATATTTTAGCATAAGTATCAGCATAAGCCAAATTTTAGCATTAATCAGATGGCTAAAGAACGGAAGAACAATCAAACAAAGTGAATGTGGACTGAATTTTTTTCCTGCTAGTGACTTGCATCTGGACTTGTTTATGCTATTAATAATGATGTTACGAAATTTACTGAATTGACTCACGTATGAATAAAGGGTGCCCTGTCATTTTCTTGCAACGAGCCTGTTCGCTGGTTGGTTTCTGGGCTGATAAATCTGGCTAGTGCTGATTTGTTGTGAGAGAAAAATACTGTTGGCTAGCTGATAAGCTCTGGCTGAAACCAACAAACGAACAGACTGAATGTCTTCAAATGGACATGGTTGCTCAGGTTTATCAAATATGCAAAGCAAAGATGCAGTGTCTTGTTGGCCGTGATATGTTGGCTTGTGATCAGCTTGTGTAGTTTTGAGCAAATCATGCAAATTACGTGCCATTTTTTTTGAGCATCTAGTGTATTGAATGGTTTCCGGTGGTTGACGATTAATGTGTTTGGTCAAAAACGCCGACATTGATGATTCAAAGAAAATTACATTCATCTTGTTTATATTTAATCTCATTGTACCAAAAGAAGAACAAAATAGCGTACAAAGATTTTGTTCATACTTGATCATTAGAAACCTACCGACAACATCCTGTCCATGGGTTTTTTTTATCTAAAAAAATCCTGTCTATGGATTGTTCATGCCTGCGCCACCGACCTGGAAGGAAAAGGCTAACACATCCTTTAGAAGGCTTAGCAGTTAGCACGTTAGAAAGTCCCCATCGAGTCTAGCAGTAAAATTGTTTCCTTCCGACGATTTGCTCTGGCTGCACTGCCGCCTTCGGCGGAAGACCCAGCCCGTTTCCATGTGGCCCGTTTCCGACGATTTGCTCTGGCTGCACTCTCGCTCCGTCACTGTAGCACTACTGTCAAAGAGTTTCAGTCGTTCGTCGTCCTCAGCTCCTGCTTCCTGCTTCTTGATCGATCGATAGCTGGATGCATGGACGCTAGAGCTGCCCGACGAACCAAGGGGCCGTATCAGACTGCTGGTGGCACCATATCTCGATGGGCAGGCCCTTGCTGAACTCCACGTACGGGTGTGCCATCGGGACGTCCTCGCCGTCCAATCTCCAACTGTACTGGAGCACGAGGTGGTGGAGGAAGAAGGCAGCCTCCACTTCTTGCCTGACGACGTCTGGTCCAGCCCCTGCAATGCAAATAAATAACGAACTCATCGCATCAGTAGCTACGGAGTACTGGGATCGATCGAATCGATCAAACAACACGTTTCATGCGTGCGTGTACCTCCCATCTGCAAGGATCAAATTCTTGGGGGTTCTTGTAGAGCGCAGGGTCCAGATGAACGGAGCCCAAAATTGGCAGCACTTTCCAGCCAGCTGGGATCACATACCCTGCCAAAACAAAGTACAATAGGGATTAGGGACACTGGAACAGACATATCCTCTCGCAGCAGCATATACTGATTTTACAGTCATTGGGAGGCACCACACAGCCAGTAATAGATACCACAAAATTAAGGAACAGTGTAATAATCCTCCCATTATGGCAAAGTGTGTTAGAAATAATCATATATATGATCACCCAAAAAAAAGTATATCCATTTTATTTTACCTTTATATCCGACATCCTTAAGGGCCTTCCGGTGCACAAACTTGACAATGTTACCGCATCTCAACGTCTCGTTGATAACCTGCAACATCATGCAGGCAAATGTTGGGCTGCATTATATTTTAATGCAAATGTATATCGTTTATATTACTCCTATGGAGTATCATGCTAACTAAAACAAATGTTCTTCAGATAACACAAGAGGCATGAGTTTGTTTATCGTCCGCTTCTCAACAGAGAGATGAATCAAGCAGCTTACACGTTGGGTATATTCCATCTTCCTGTAGTCCTCAGCGGTCAAGAACTCATCTGTTGCCTTGCTGGACCTTATGTTCTCATGCTCTACCTACATATTACACAAGAAATTGCTCAGTATTGACAGATAAGCCTAGTGCTAAAGCGTTTATATCTTACTATTGTTGCATTATTTACTTTTCTTGGCTTTCAAGCCTAGTGTTATGAATATGCTCACTTTAGTGATTAGAATATGTTGTAGCAAGTGGGAGTCTCATTTGTCTATAAAAGGCAATGGAGTGTCATTGTAAAAAAATAAGCCATTGCACTTCCATTCAATCCAAGCGGCCAAGTTGCCCTCTGGTAGTTCCAGATCTAAATCTGAGATCCAATCGGGCCAATAATCTAGTATCGGAGCCGAGAGGATTCTTGAGTGAGCGAGCACCATGTCCACTGTCAGCCAGGTCACGAGAGTGCACACCGCCGCGGGTGCCAGAGTTGACGATTGCGCGACGCGCCTTGCTGCCGCAGAGGCAACGGCTGTGGCGGCGGCTGAGACGGCCAGGCAGGCGACGGCTATGGCCTAGGCCGTGGTAGCCGCGGCCGCAACACTGCGCGCCGAGATGGAACGCGAGACAAAGCCAGCAGGAGGATCGCGTAGCTCGGTCGGGCGCCGCCGCCCGTCGTCGTCACCAAAGCGGCGTCGTGGTCGGTGCGGCCGCTCCCCAGTGCTGCAGACGGTCTACCACGACTCCAGAGCAGGAACGCCATGGCCGATGCTCACCAAGTCGAACTACCACGAGTGGAGCCTGCTGATGATGGTCAAGCTGTAGGCCCGACGGCTGTGGGACGCGGTTCACGCCGGTGGCGTCGACTATGACGACGATCGCCGGGTGCTGGAGGTGTTGTGCGCCGCCGTCCCCATCGAGCTCGGCGCCTCCCCCGCCAACAAGGCTACGATAAAGCTAGCATGGGAATCAATTGCCGCGGCACGCATCGGCAGAGATCGCATGCGCCGGGTGATGTTGCAGCGCCTCCTAGAGGAGAGGGAAGGCCTCATCTTTCAGCCTGGTGAGCAAGTCGAGGACTTTGCCCTTCGTCTTACCAATCTGATGGAGCAGATGGCGCGCAACGGCGACACCAACCTCACGGAGGAGCGCGTGGTGGAGAAATTCCTCCGCTGCATGTCGAAGAGGTACGCGCAGATCGTCAATTCGATTGAGACACTCCTCGACTTCGAGCATCTCACCGTCAAGGATGTCACCAGGAGGCTTGTCGGCATGAAAACGCGTCTCGTGCCGGGATACACGAGCAAGCTAGAAGAGTCTGCTCGATGGAGCTGTAGATCGACCTGGCTTCCACACAGGGGCAACCGATCCTGCGTACTCCTCCCGAGACGTGCCAGTCAATTTGACCCTACAATTGACAAGGAGAGAAAGTTTATCAGTAATTTAAGGTGGAACATGCCGGTCTGTGCCCAGACAGTTCCAAGTGTGTCGCTTCGGGAGCAGCCAGGGGTGATAAGCGACTAAATAGCCGATCCGCATAGAAATCGGCTGTTACGGACTGTAAAGCTCGTGGGTAGCGATTAATTTCAAGTTGGCAGGTACATTACTCGTATATGTAAATAAGATCATCAGCTAGGTAGATATTACTAGTGAACCGTAGATTAGATTTAACCAGCCAGCAAACCTCTCCAAGATCATTCATGCCTTAACCGCGTACTATGCACGATCAAGATCGAAACAGAACAGCCGATAAAACAAGATCCGTCATTCAAAGTAAGAGATATCGTGGTATAACAAAGCAAACGACGGACTAAAAAGATATGAGGCCGATCTAAATCGATCTTGACAGGGCAGGTTGATGTTGCTGCAAACTAATGACAATGAAAACATCAGCAAGATCGGTAACTTAATGAATCTATCAAAGACTGCCATTCTTAGGTAGAGCCGATAACTTGACCTTAATCTAGTTCGAGCAGTGGAGGTCGACCGGATCGATGCAGCCGTACTTGAACTAGACAAGAGTCGATAACTAACTTATACCAGAGTCGCAGTGGAGGTCGACCGGATCGATGCAGTCGTACGAATAGAAGTATAAGCCATGACGGTACTTACAAACGAACCGAAGGTCGGCGGGACCGATGCAGCCTTGCTCGCTGAAGAACTCGCCGAGATCTACTCTACTCCTACTCCTAAGGGGTGGCCGGAGCCAAAAAAATGAAATGACTTGTATTTGATTGGTTGTCTCCTTTACAATAGCCGGGGTTCAATATTTATACCTGGAGCCTAAACACGAATCCTACTTAAGTACGACTCGGTACAATCTTTGGTATGAAGAAAACATTCCTATCTTAAGATAACTTGGACCCTAATCTTTCCCCTTTTGTAGAGTTCGATATGTATCTTCCCGACGCTAATCGTAGCTCATCATCGTTATCTGCTGACGTCATTCAAAGAGAGCCAATTCCAGTGTCGCATCCGAACCATCTGATATCAATTCTCATGCAATCAATTCCTTGATTGACACAATCTTGGAAGCCTTCGAGTTCCCATGTTCTTCTCTCAAATTTTGGTGTAAACACATGCCCCCCAATTTTGGGATAAAAGTAATTTTATTTCAAAATTATCATATCTGTACCCCTGATAGGTTCGTAGTCACGGGTGGAGAATCTTGATCTGGGGTCTACTGTTTGTCACCGTCTTTGCCAGCTCATGAGCCCATGCTTCAAAACCTTTACAAGAGCGCCATTGCTTCACGGGCGCTTGGATTTATCTTTCTAGGCCGACTATAAAATGTCTATCTGATTCTGGTGAGAGCAATTCAACAATCTCAGCTAGGTCTCTCTTCTGCCTGCTTCCTCGAGTGCCTCTGGCTCCGTCGGACCCTCCATGGTCTAATTCTTTGATACGAAGATCTTGAGCGGTTAGAAGAATTCTTGTGCATAGGGTGATTGTGTCGCTCATCTTAGCGCCTTGTTGAGCAAGAGGATCAGGTACTGCAGTTAGAAGAATTCTTGTGATATCACCTGAGTCTTCTCTCCATGCTCGCAGAGCTGTTCTAGTGTTTGCAAGGGCTAAAATGTGTGGACACCTTCCCCTCGTTCGTTTCATCAAATGCTTGTCGGGAGAACCACAGACTTCTTTCCCATAGTTTTCCTAGCCACCGAGAAATAGGCATCTTTTAGTAGGCGGCTTTCATTGTTTCCCAGTCACCGAGAAATCAATTGGGCATCTGCTAAGCGGGCGGCCTTTCCTCTTCTTCTAATGCGATTTTCCCAGTCATGATGACCTTCGGCCTTGGGGGGATCCGGACTCCCTTCAATCCAAAGAAGCCTTGGTGGGTTTATCGCTGGTCAATGTAATCCTTTCGTATCCATCCCATGATATTTTATAATTATGGGAAGCAATAAGTCCGAATCTGTTATCTCTTCGTGATCCATCCTCGAATTTCTAGAGTGTTGATTCGTTTCCATATCTGACTTTAATTCCATAACCCTAGTGAAGTCTATATTCACCTTCCCGAGCTATATATACGGGCCACGACTGTGGATCGAAAAACAAACTGCCTCGTCTTAAACCTTTCGCATCTTCTGTACAATTCTGCTTTCCCATAGGTTTGAGGTCATGGAGAATAGCAAGAGGTCTACTGAGGAAGCCCTCAATGGATTTGCGTCATCACGCCAGCACCTTCGTCATCGGGAGGGTGCAACTCGGGATGCCCCTACCATCCCGGAGCATAGGGCTAACTCTGCTCAGCCTTTGGGGTCATCTTTGTAAACAACTCGCCGCCAGCTCCCCTGCTATCCGAGGAGGCGGATCGACAACGACGATCTGCTCGCCTCCATCGATCGGCATGGCCAGAATCTTGCCGACTGCCTCTCCCTTGCAGAATTGGCTCTGGCTATGGTTCAATGTCGATCGCCTCCCGAAAGTCGACCCGGTGGAGGATAGGTTGGCCTAGGCCAAGGCCAGAATAGCCAATGAGACGTCTACCATAATTTTCTGTCTCTTCTTAACTTCGTCTCCAAGATCCTGATCATTCCTCGTTTGAATTTTTTAGATCTATCTGGTTAGCTAGAAAGTCTCCGGTTAGCTGTGGATTACACGGTGGGATTCGTCAATGCCAGAGGCATCGTTCTGGTGGTTCGCCTGCACGACATCCCGAACCATGTCAGGGAGGTCGCTCCGCATGGTGTTCATCATGGTGCTGCTATGGCGTTGGTTGCTGCGCAAGCTCGTTCTGGCCACGAGCTTCGGCTTCTTCCCCATGGTTTTCCAGCCGCGGCACATCCTGGAGATCACGAGCGCCTGGTCGAGGATTTCTTCGACGCTGCCAACTCTGTATCCTTTACTACCTAGGCCGAGGACATAGTGAACAAAGTGTTCCCCGGCCTTTAGTCTGTAATAGGAAAAGCTGGCAAACAATTTCTTTGCTTTAATCGGTTTCTTGCACTTATATTCCATGTCTCAATATGTGCTCGTTCTTGCTCCATCAGCGATGCGTATCATACCGTCTTTTACTCTTTCGAGTTTATTTTTTGAACCCGAGGCGATACCCTTCTGGTATCAGCTATTAGAACCGATGATCGAACAAATCGGCTATTAAGTATTAATCCAAACGCTAGGATAATATTTCTTTAGATATTTTCCATTGATTGCTCTGCCAAACTCTTCTCCTCTATGGGGGTATGCCCCTCGGTATCCACAAGGCAAGACATGGGCCGCACCATCAGAGGTGGCCCAGCCCACAAGATCAAGGCGTGCATGGCGCTGCTCGGCGTGCACCGCAAGATATTGTATAGTACTAAATAGGCTACTTTCCTTGTAACCCTACCCCTCCAGAGTATATAAGGAGAGGTAGGGGTCCCCTAGTGGACAAGCTACATGATCATCCAGAGTATATAAGGATTGAGCCGCTAAGCGAGCTGCCCGCGTTGCCGACCAGATAACGCCATACGTCGTCGACTAGACGTTGTGTCTAAAGCTAAGTAACACTTTAATATTCTTCTAAATATTCTCTAGTCTCCGTATATCGCCATAATGTTTCTCCGAGCTGTTTTCTCCATATTTGCTCTCCAAACGATTTTCCGAACCCCCGAACAGTCATGTTGATGCTCGGACACCTCCAGAGACGGCCCTGTCTCCGGCTCCTCCCTACACGTGCTATGGGCTCCGCGCTCTGCGTTATGGGTGGTGGGCTACGGTTTCTTGGTCACGCATGTTCCTCCTACACGTGCACTGGCTCCGTGCTCGACGTTATGGTTAATAGGCTAGCTAGAGCTGGAGACTCAGCTACACACTAACTGGTCGGGTGGTTTATATTAAATATAAATACATCTTCGTACAAACTGATCGCTGAGCGACATATGCTATTTCATCGCCATTGTTGATTTTTCTCTGGAGTTTATATATTTTTACATCATGTACTACCCGTTCTACATATTTGTATTGCAGGATCATCGTCCAGGTGATCGGATCACCTGGTGCTCGGACTTCTCCACCGATCAACTGGTTAGACCGCTAGATTCATCGACTTCGTCGCCGACCAGTTGATCGGACTGTTCGCCGATCGCTTCTACTCAATGCTCACTTCGCCACCGACTAGTTGACCGGACTGTTTGGGCTCCTCGGTGCTTGGACATCACCAGCTACGTCGGGGACTCCTCGGCGCTCGGATTCTTCACGCTCGAGGACTAAGTGGGCACACTTCACCTTGCGGACATCACCAGCGACGCCGGGGACTCCTCGCTCTTCGGTGCTCGGACATCGCCAGCGACGCTGGGGACTCCTCGCTCCTCGGTGCTCGGACATCGCCAGCTACGCCGGGGACTCCTCGCTCCTCGGTGCTCGGACATCGCTAGCGACGCCAGGGACTCCTCGCTCCTCGGTGCTCGGACATCGCCAACAACGCTGGGGACTCCTCGGTGCTCGGACATAGCCAGCGACACTGGGGACTCCTCGCTTCTCGGTGCTCGAACATCGCCGGCGACATCGGGGACTCCTCGCTCCTCGGTGCTTGGACATCGCTAGCGACGCCGGGGACTCCTCGCTCTTCGGTGCTCGGACATCGCCAGCGATGCCGGGGACTCCTCGCTTCTCGGTGCTCGGACATCGTGATGAGGACATCACCTGCCTGGATACAACCACATTAGCAACTTTTGATTCACAGGTGAAACAATCCTTTACCATGATTGTATTTGATACATTTGGTGAATTGATGCTGCACCATGATGTGTGTTCATTGTCATTTTCAGAAATACATACATGGATCAAAAAGAGTGTTAAAGACACATGGAAGGCATGGAGGACCAAAGAAGTTGATTGGGGGCCAAGTACAAGTATTCCCAATGTTCTCCACTAGGACACCACGTCACTTTTGGCCAAGGAAAGAAAGAGTTCAAATCCAACACGTTTTGACGCTGGATTCGGACTCCAGGACAGCTCCAACTTTTGATGGTCACCACGGTCGCATACGGACTCAGATTGGGGCGTTCAAGTACTTCGTGGAATCCTTATGAAGTCTATTTTCACAAGGATATAGAATCAAGTCCATATCTATTCTGAGGCGGCCGTAATGACCAAATTACTACCGAGAGGTTTTCTGTCCAAAGGTGCTACGTCGCCTTAGTTTGGTCCAATGGGCCGTGTATCAAGTCGGGTCCATTAGAGACGCGTCTTAGGGTTGGAGCATGACCCCAACACCCTGGTGGTCGTCCCTCCACCTTCATATGCCCCTTAGCCGCCACCAAGAACAGTTGGGTTTTGTTTTGTTGAAAGTTTAGCCATTGCTACTTCCTTGTAGATGCGTGTGTTGACTAGACCATCCGTTCTACTTGATTTAGAACCCCAACTTTGTGAGTTCAGATTGGTTTTTCATCTCCATATTTGCAATTGAGTTGCTTGTTCTATTTGTTCTTGCTTGTTCCTCGATTGTTTACAGGAATTACCCTAGTGGTTTGGTTGACCGTGAAACCAAGGGCTATTCCCAAAATAATATCTGAAGAGAAGGAAGAAGGAACTGATGCATATAAAAAAGACATGTCTAGATTCTATGACAAACTTAAAATGAATCAAGAAGCAAGGAGAAACCCGGAGAAACTGTACTTCTTCGTAGCTCCAGATATTCTAAGAAAAAAGGTGACTTCTTACCAGCAACAACAGCGGGAATCTCGTAAGCCGTCCAAATCAACGTTATCAGACTATGACCGCACTCTCACCAAGTCAATTGAGGTGGCACAGAAAAAGAAGCGGGCAGGGAAAGGCATTGCCCAACTCGGACAACAAGCGCACCAATCAATCCCCCCGCTAGTTGTTGGTAATGAATATGGTTCGAATTTAGGATTAATGCATCAGGCAAACATACCTCCGGATGTCGATTTGGATCACCTTGGTGAATTTCTTGATGAGGACCGGTCTCGACCTTTACCAGATGTTTGGTGATGGAAACATTGAGAGTGCGGCGGAGGTTGATATTTGAAAGAAAAAATTTGTACTAGGCGAGTCTATACAACCCTCAAGCCTTATCTCGATCTGGGGGCATAAATGTACCGCTAAACAAGTGGTACATGCAAAGGCGTCTACCGATGGAGACTTCTGCGTTGGTTTCGAATTAGAGGCGAACATTGGTTCCGTGGCGATGATGTTATGTATGTTGACTTTGCGAGAATTTCATCAACTATGCCACTGACCTCTCTAGACAAAGTTATCATTAGCTGCTATTACTGTAAGTAATAATTCTTTTCGATCTATTATTAAACTCATCATATGTGTGTATATGCATATAAATTATCCTAATAAGTACTATATATGTGCAGATTTACAATGTGAGCTCGAAAGGAAGGCTGCAATGAAATTGGTTTTGTTGATCCCCATATAGTATTCAAAGACCCAATTACTCCAAAGACTAATTGGAAGTCCGAGTCGAGAGTAACCTCATGAACTTCTTAGTGAACCAACGCCACAAGAAGGATATACTCTTTCCTATAACTTCAAGTGAGTGTTAATCATGTCGATCATATCCTTAATGGCTCATATGTTGATTCTAGTTAATTAATGAGTGTTATGCGTTATATCCTATAAACACATGCAAAGCAATCCTTTGGATATTGATGGACATCGATCCGGTGAAAAGTCACTTGATAATCTATGACTCGATGAGAAAACCACAACAAGACTACCAAGATATGATAGATATTATCCAGAGGTAATTTCGGGATCTCTAGCAACTATATATACACACAAACATGATGATTAACTATATCTGATGACGTGGCAAATTTTTTATTGGGCAGTGTTTGGAAAACCTTTATTGAGAAGCAACACATGGAAAAATGCAAAGCGCCACTGAATGTAATCCCTTTGAAAGTAAGTCCCCTGAATCGCATCATCTTTATTAATTAAACATATAGCTTTCACCGGATCACCAGATTGGATCACAAATCTTTTTTTCGAAAGTGGTGTCTAAGGTAGGAAACAGGGGAACAACTACTGTGGTTACTATGTTTGCAAGTTTATCAAGGTGCTCTCCCAAAGAACTCCTACAGAGAGACTCAAAGTACGTTAAAAATACACTATATATTCATTTAATTATTATTATTGATTGTGTTACTATGTCTTTATATATATATATATATGTACATATATTAATTTATTTTCCTTTAATTCAAACATGTAGACTCGATGGTTGGAGGAAAAGGTCATACGGCAAGACCAAATCAAAGCAATTCAAGAGTCTATAGCCGGATTTTTTAATGAGCAGGTCATCGATTCCAAGGGCGAGTTCTACTTCGACCCAACACTGCCATTGAAGCCAAGCTAGAGGATGAGAGGAAACTTGTTATGTCACAACAACTGTAATGCAATCTTTTGTAATATATGCACATGAAATAATATAATGTAAAATACACATATGCATGCATGCATTTAATATATATATGATGCATGCATTCATATATATATATATATATATATTTCTATGCTTGAATTGTGTGATTTAATACGTTCATTGTGCTTGAACCAAAACATACTATATGCACGTATAAATGTATAATTAGCAGCGTACAATACGACTTCGAAAACCTATTTTGAAAAGAAAACAAAAAATGAAAAGAAAAGAAAAAAGAAAAAAACCTTTAGTCCCGGTTCGTAGTACCAACCGGGACTAAAGGTGCCGGCCATCGTGGCATGTCAGGAGGCACCTTTAGTCCCAGTTGGTGTTACCCACCGGGACTAAAGGTCCTCCTTTAGTCCCGGTTCTTGACCCGGGACTAAAGGACCCCCCTTTAGTCCCGGATGCTTGCTCCCGGGTGGGGAACCGGGACTAGACACTACGGGATACTGATTAATTACCGAGTGTGATAAACACTCGGCAAATATGGAGAAACACTCGGTAAATTGTTTACCGAGTGCCACACTCGGTAAACATGACTCGGTAAACAACGACTCGGTAAAGTTAGTTTACCGAGTGTCAACTAACGGGGCACTCGGAGAATAAATCTTACCGAGTGCTACGCCGGCACTCGGTAAACAACTACGACGTGACGGTCGTCAGTCCCCAAGCTCGCCGTTAACGGCGTCGTTTACCGAGTGTTAGACATAGCACTCGGTAAACAGATAACCATTTTCATGATTAAAACAATTCCGCAAATATTTTTCCCTAATATAGTTTACCGAGTGTACCAGTAACACTCGGTAAACATGTAACTCGTTAACCGAGTGTTCCACTCGGTAAAAAATGGCACATATATCCGAGTGGGGTCGTGGCACTCGGTAAAAAATGGCACCACTCGGCAAAATTAACAGAATCAGAACCAATTTGGTTCTGTTCTCTGTTTTACCGAGTGTAACACTCGGTAAACATGACCATTACCGAGTGTAACACTCGGTAAAACTTGTCCACAGTATTTTTTTTGTTTGTTTCAGTGCATATCCAGCCACAATTAACAACAATTATAACAGAATATCACAGTTACCAACAGATAGACATTATATATCACATATATGTCCACAAATGTCACATCCACTCATTATAACCAACATATAGCTACAACAAATGTCACAAGCTCACCACTCTCTTCCCAGTGAAGCTCACCAGACAGGAGGAGCAATGTCTGCCGCCTAAAGCATCTGCGGCACCCACCGCTCCCAGCTGGCCCGCTCGTTCGCGGCGGCACCGTCATCACCGAGCACCTACTGCTGCCCCGTCAACGGCGTGTAAGCTTCTTGCAGCACCCCGCTGATCTGCCCTTCTTTTCCCTGCTAACAAAATGCAAGCATGAAATGAATTTCTGCCCCTCTTTTTTTTCCATTTGTATATGTAACACTTGGTTAAAGTTAATTCAAATATAGACATTAACACGGAGACAACCGAGAATGGAATCATCATAGAAAATAAAGGGCAGATCATGAACTGTAAATCGTTTGAAGATCAATTAGCGAGTGGAACTATCCGTAACGGGCTCTACCTCGCGCGCTCTCATCTCTCTCGTCCATCGCAGGCTTGCGTGCCCAAATTTGACCGCCGCTAGCGTGGATGATGCTGCCTGGCATGGCTGCTGCCTCGTGAAATTTCTTGGCAATGACAGGAGGTAGAAGATGGAGTCTTGGAACTGAATCGCCGACTGATGATCGCTGGGCGGACGGCCTTCTTCCCGGCCTGCGGATGACGCGTGGGCGGCCAGGCGTCCGGCTGACGGCGGGCGGGTGGGCGGGCGACGTCCGTGGATGAAGCTGGAGGCGAGGCGTGAGGCGAGTCACGGGACGGGCGTGCGTGAGGCGAGTTGCGTGGAATGGGCGTGGCGGCGCGTGAGGCGAGTCGCGGGTGGAGGGGCAGTGGGAGATGGCAAGGCGAAGTCGCGGGTGGGCGGCGGGGCACAGTGAGGCGTAGTCGGAGTCTCGGGTGGAGGGCGAGTCATGGGAGTCTCGGGTGGAGGGCGAGTCGGAGTCTCGGGTGAGGGCGAGGCGAGTCGAGTCTGGTGGCTGGTACATATTTGAAAGTGCCCAGATCTGACGGCACTCGGTAAACAGTAAGCACGGCAGACCAAAGTGACATGTGGGCTGGTACATGTTTACCGAGTGCCCAGATCTACTTTTCGATAAGCAAAATTAAGCATGGCAGCCGGTAGAAGTGGGTCGTGGAACCTTTACCGAAAGTGTTTGGTCACACTCGATGCTTGTATCCATTATTTCATGCAAAACAAAAAGAAAAAATGCCAATTTAATCCTAAAATTCACCAAACTTTCACACGAACTATTTCATGTCATCTATTTACTATCTAAAAAATTCCAAGTTCAAATCATAATGTTGAATTTCACTCTTAATAGAAATCCTATTCGTCATTGTGAATGTTTAGTGTCTCTTTGGGAGATGTACCGGTTCGGCAGCGACGAATGTAAAAATACTTCCGAAACGTTATGAAAATTTTTCTATAATATAGATGTATGCTTCAATGTTAATTCTTCCAATCTCGTGATTTATCGAGTTCGATTTTCATTATTACAATTAAATTTACACGATATGTATCTAATTATCATAAAGAATGAAAATTTTGTGAAATATAGTAAATAAATTGAAATAAACACCATATTTTGGAATGGAGTACTAAATATCATATGTGGATAGAGGAAAAAGAATGAAGGGAAAAACAAGAAATTTGGTTGAATTTTACCGAGTGTTGCGCCAGTACACTCGGTAAAAGATAGTGTTTACCGAGTGTTGTGAACTTACACTCGGTAAAACTTTATTATTACCGAGTGCAAATACTTCTACACTCGGCAAACATGTCATGCCGTGACGCCGTTTGGCGCACGGTTGGTATACTAGAAGACGTGGCAGCTCAATACCGAGTGTCTCTTTTTACCGAGTGCGCCCCTTCGGTAAAATTGTAGTTCTACCGAGTGTTTGAGGTTACCGAGTGTTCGGACTCGGTAAAGAGGTCTACTACCGGGTGTTTATGTTTTCCGAGTGTTGGCACTCGGTAATAAATGTTTTCCGAGTGTCCCGACTTTTGACACTCGGTAATTTTCTGGGCACTCGGTAACTACACAGTCTCCGGTAGTGAGAGGGGTTCCCCACCGGGAGTAAAGCTCGATTCTCTACCAGTGCTAGATCCAAACAAGCCCTAGGAAGTTAGTTATCCCGGGTCACCTTCGTGATTTCCACTCCAAGAAGTTTATCCCTGATCAATAATCCATAAAATTTAAGTATGTTATTAATTACCTACGGTACTGACACTCGTCCCACGAGATCCACGCGTCCAGTTTTTTTACCGGTGTTTATTGTTGGCAAGATGCAGTACGTATGCCAACTCATGCCGCCAGCAATTAAACTAACGTTTCTTCATGCTGTTATTGTTGGCAAGATGCAGTACGTATGCCAACTAAGAAGTGGCTGCAGTACGTATTTGAGTGCATATGCCTGTGTCAAGGTTAGTACGTACGGATGGCGCTAAACTATACGCGACGTGCACCGGCCGGCCAACAGATATCAAGTTGATCGACTACGGCGTCCCGTCTGGCGTCTGCGACTTGACGGTTCCACCAGATCGAATAGAGATGGGATCATGCACCAATAGGAATGATTTAAAAAACACATATATGACTTGACTTCAAAAATGGGATCGGATACATCTATGCTAGGGCAGTGAGATCAACTGTGTCAGAAGTTGTTCTTGTTCATTCACGGGCGTCCAGCGAGCTCAATCAATGAACAGTGAAGAGATTTGTACATTATATGTTCCTAGTCTCGAATCCTGTTTGGTTCATGTAGCAGCTGGCTCGTATCTGAGAGCCAGGCTCACATGGGACAGGCTGAGCACATGCAACGCTGTCATGTTTGGTTGAGTGTATCTACTCAACCTGGCTGAAAAGAGATGTTGTTTGATTGCCTGTACGAAGATATACTGCATGGGATAAAAATATTATAAGGTTATGATTATGATTTTTATTTTGTAAAAATACACTCTTAAAGTTCTTATTTTATCTAATTCTGTCTTAAACATCTTTAAAACAAATTAATATCACTTGATATTTACTAATCATATACTAATACATCATAAGTCGAGTAAACAGCTGCACCGAGCGAGCCTGGCCCAGCAGAAAAGGCCGATTCGGGCGTTTCCCCAGAGCCTGGCCGCGGGGTGCTTTTTGCACGCCCAGAGCCTGGCCCGACGCCAGGAGCAGGCAACCAAACGAGGGCACCCTGCATCCCACCAGCCTGGTTCATGCAGATGCAGTGAACCAAACAGGCCCGAAATGATATGTAGATGATGCTACTATGTACAGTAGAACCTAATAATTAAGAGATTGGGTACATGCATGTTCGTAGTACATACAGTACAGCAGAGCTTTGGGAGTTTTGCAGTGGTTGTGTTTTGTGTGCGGACGCAAGGTCCACGAGCAAAACATGTATCTCAAATTAATAAGAATAACAGCAAGGCACATTTTAAGTTTGCTAGGACGATAATCTAACCTACAATTGTTCTATAATTTAAATTTTCATTATGCAAAACTGATCAATAAGTACGGATTAAAACCACAAAACTTTCAATTTGTCAACTCTTACCTCTTAGTTGTTATAACAAGAGACTATGCGAGGTATAACATATGTGGAATATGACAAACATATAGCAATTAGTAAGTCATGTGTTAGTTTTCTTGTATGGCCCTTTATTCACAAGCGAGGTGTAACATATGAGCATTGGTCGACAAAAAGTGATACCTACAAAAAAATTTGGCTGAAATTAAAAAAGATTTTGATAAGGAGAACATGGGAAAAAAGTGATACCTACAATTTGTTTTTGGCTGTAATTAAAAAAATGATAAGGAGAACACCTCGCACAGCATGCTTTTATGTGATGTGTGCTCCCACACCACATGACACCCAGCGGTGCAAAGAGATAGAGATGGCAGCCACCCCTCACTGTTTCCAGATCTTTGCTTATTTATTAACAATTATTTTATTTTATTGTGCTAATTAGAATTCAAACTTGTGACCTCTAGTTTTTTTTTTACACCAACCTAAAAGCTTAAACTAATGGGGTAGATAAACAATTCACTTATACTTCAACATCTTGTTGCTTGCAAGAAAGAAGAAAGGAGCACAGTGGAGTTGCTGCTCGTCATACTTCTCTGGTGCTTGGCGTGAGGAATAATATAAAAAGCTGGACTGTTGTACTAGCTTGAATGCTTCATCTGATTTTGGGGGGGAAGTGTACTTCTGGCATCATGTTGATCTGCTACTTCTGGCACAGAGAAAGAGAATTTTTCCCAGGTGCAGAGGGGTGGAGGGAGGTGCTAGCTTGCTGTACTCATGGAGGAGAGAGTGGAGAAGCAATAATTGACAGAAGTTTATGCTTGCTGCTTTCTTATTTATTGCTTAGTCGGGAGCATTTTGGTCGGTTACTTCTATCGGTTTATGCCCTATTCGTATTCAGAACTACTTTTCAGCCATGAAACAGTATTTTTCTCTCACAATATTTTAGTATAAGTCAAATTTCAGCATTAGCCAGATGGCTAAAGAATGGAATAATAATCAAACAAAGTGAATGTGGACTGAATTTTTTTTCCTGCTAGTGACTTGCATCTGGACTTGTTTATGCTATTAATAATGATGTTACGAAATTTACTGAAATGACTCACGTATGAATAAAGGGTGTCCTGTCATTTTCTTGCAATGTCTTCAAATGGACATGGGTGCTCAGGTTTATCAAATATGCAAAGCAAAGATGCAGTGTCTTGTTGGCCGTGATATGTTGGCTTGTGATCAGCTTGTGTAGTTTTGAGCAAATCATGCAAATTACGTGCCATTTTTTTTGAGCATCTAGTGTATTGAATGGGTTCCGGTGGTTGACGATTAATGTGTTTGGTCAAAAACGCCGACATTGATGATTCAAAGAAAATTACATTCATCTTGTTTATATTTAATCTCATTGTACCAAAAGAAGAACAAAATAAAGTACAAAGATTTTGTTCATACTTGATCATTAGAAACCTACCGACAACATCCTGTCCATGGGTTTTTTTTTATCTAAAAAAATCCTGTCTATGGATTGTTCATGCCTGCGCCACCGACCTGGAAGGAAAAGGCTAACACATCCTTTAGAAGGCTTAGCAGTTAGCACGTTAGAAAGTCCCCATCGAGTCTAGCAGTAAAATTGTTTCCTTCCGACGATTTGCTCTGGCTGCACTGCCGCCTTCGGCGGAAGACCCAACCCGTTTCCATGTGGCCCATTCTGATCCCAACGGCCGGTAGCGGGCCAGCGGGTAATGTTCCTCGTTGCCAGCGCAATGGCGTCTCCTGTTTACCCAGCGGCCAGCGCGCTTCTTTCCCATGGTCGCGTGTCTCGTGTCTCCTGGCCTCCCCGCCGCGGAGCTTTCCTCGCGGGCTCCCGTTGCTGTGTCTTCTCGCATCCCCGCAATCACCCGATCCTCCTAGGCAGGGACAGAGGATCCGATATGACGAGGTATGGCTATGGCTGCACCATGTTCGTTTAAACCTATCAGCCATCGTATAATGACAGTGTTGTTCGGCTGATGGTTTCTGTGAGTGATAAGCTGGCTGATGCTGTTTTGTTGTGAGAGAATCAGAGAACTGAGAAGCTTTTTTTTTTTTTTTTGAGAAACAGCTTTTCTTCCGTTGGACTGGTGGAGGATGAAGACGAGATGGGTCTAAACGAATCGTTATTGTAGCTGGGCTCTATTTAGGCCAACTAGTGTTACGGTTTCTGTAGCCCACGTAAGTTCCCATATCGCTGTTGCCTGGTGCTGCCTATCCTCGTGAGGCCGCGAATCGTCGAAGAGGCAATCAGTTCATGGCGAATTGGGTTCCAGTCCAACGAGCATGGATGCGTTGGCCGCACAGGCAAGGATTGCTTAGTACGCGGTGTGTGACATGGATCGATTGGTTATTAGCTAGGGACACCGGCCGTCCGGAGCTAGCATTTCCCGTGGGGAAATTCCGGTGGGTCTGATTCTATGGGGAGTACTACTAGGCACGTAGTTGAGCGCTACGTACATTATGTATATAGCTTAGCATACTTGACAGGTTGCCATGCACATTATACAGCATCCAAGATCCAAGGCGGTATATTAAAACTACCATTAAAGGGCGCTTTTGGAGGGGCTCCGGCTGGCTCTCGCTCCGTCACTGTAGCACTACTGTCAAGAGTTTCAGTCGTTCGTCGTCCTCAGCTCCTGCTTCCTGCTTCTTGATCGATCGATAGCTGGATGCATGGACGCTAGAGCTGCCCGACGAACCAAGGGGCCGTATCAGACTGCTGGTGGCACCATATCTCGATGGGCAGGCCCTTGCTGAACTCCACGTACGGGTGTGCCATCGGGACGTCCTCGCCGTCCAATCTCCAACTGTACTGGAGCACGAGGTGGTGGAGGAAGAAGGCAGCCTCCACTTCTTGCCTGACGACGTCTGGTCCAGCCCCTGCAATGCAAATAAATAACGAACTCATCGCATCAGTAGCTACGGAGTACTGGGATCGATCGAATCGATCAAACAACACGGTTCATGCGTGCGTGTACCTCCCATCTGCAAGGATCAAATTCTTGGGGGTTCTTGTAGAGCGCAGGGTCCAGATGAACGGAGCCCAAAATTGGCAGCACTTTCCAGCCAGCTGGGATCACATACCCTGCCAAAACAAAGTACAATAGGGATTAGGGACACTGGAACAGACATATCCTCTCGCAGCATATACTGATTTTACAGTCATTGGGAGGCACCACACAGCCAGTAATAGATACCACAAAATTAAGGAACAGTGTAATAATCCTCCCATCATGGCAAAGTGTGTTAGAAATAATCATATATATGATCACCCAAAAAAAAGTATATCCATTTTATTTTACCTTTATATCCGACATCCTTAAGGGCCTTCCGGTGCACAAACTTGACAATGTTACCGCATCTCAACGTCTCGTTGATAACCTGCAACATCATGCAGGCAAATGTTGGGCTGCATTATATTTTAATGCAAGTATATATCGTCGTATGGAGTATCATGCTAACTAAAACAAATGTTCTTCAGATAACACAAGAGGCATGGGTTTGTTTATCGTCCGCTTCTCAACGGAGAGATGAATCAAGCAGCTTACACGTTGGGTATATTCCATCTTCCTGTAGTCCTCAGCGGTCAAGAACTCATCTGTTGCCTTGCTGGACCTTATGCTCTCATGCTCTACCTACATATTACACAAGAAATTGCTCAGTATTGACAGATAAGCCTAGTGCTAAAGCACTTATATCTTATTTTTCCTGCACTTTTTACTTTCCTTGGCTTCCAAACCTAGTGTTATAAATATGCTCACTTTAGTGGTTAAATATGCTGTAGCAAGTGGGATTCCCTTTTGTCTATAAAAGGCAAGGGAGTGTCATTGTAAAAAAATAAGCCATTGCATTTCCATTCAATCCAAGCGGCCAAGGGTCAAGCTGTTCTCTGATAGTTCCAGATCTGAATCTAAGATCCAATCGGACCAACAAGTATATCTTTCAACACAACAGTTTGATCAGCAAACTGATTGTTCACCTTAAAATGCAGGCACCATATGATCCCTGTCGTATCGTACGCACCTTCAGTTGCTCCAGACACTGGGGAGATTGCCCGACGAAATACACGAGCATGGACAGCAAGACGGAGGTGGTCTCGTAGCCTGCTAAAAGCAAGTCCAGCACGAAGGTGACCTTGTCATCGTGGGACAGCTCGCTATTTGCGATGAGCCCGTCTATGAAAGCAGACTTCCTAAATGACCCATCATCGCCCTTCCACCTCTCGTCCATAATCTCTTCCAAAGTGAGAGATATCTTCCTCCTCGCCTGCTCATAATAGTTCATAAGACTAAATTAAGAGAAGTAAAACTATGGTTTGAGTGGAACAATCCCATTTTAGATAGAGTGGAGCATCATGAGTTCATCCCTCAAATTTGATGGAATAACTACATTCCTCGTACTTATAGGGAACTGCTATATTTAAAGTGACTGAATTTTTAGGAATTTTCAGATAACAATTAAAAGAACAACCTAGAAGGAACAATTAGAAAATTTTTATATAAGAACAATGACAAAATTGCGCCTGCCTGAACAATAACAAAAAATCATACGCCTAAGATATTTGACCACGGATATACTTACTATAGTTACGCACCTCTACAGCTCTGGCATACGGTGTCCCTGGGATGTTGAGAGGGAGAGAGACGAGCCCTCATGAAGGTGGAAGTGCTCGAGGAGCCTGCGGATGAGCGCCTCGGGGACAAGCCCACCACCTGCTCCACGATGGCGCCGAATGCAAACTGCATGCCAAGTGCCGGCCAAACATGCATACAAACAACCCAGAGTCAATTCAAGCCAGAAAGAGAGACACGCTAACTCAGAGCTTTGGGATATGATAGAATCTAGGAGTATAGAAAGACCACGCGTGCAGTGCAGTGTGCCAGTGTCCAGACAAAACATGCACACGAGCGGCTACAGCGCAGTGCTGTCCCTTGTCACACGGGATCTTGTCTGGCCGGCCACCGATCTGGAGACCTTGTACAGCCACAGGAGCTAACGCGCCTGCGCAAAGGCTAGCTTAGGGACGGAGAGAGCTGCTGGGATGTCACCTGTTTTGCCTCGTCGCAGAAGGCAGCGGCGCAGCGGCCGCGCCAGGACGCGACGACGGCGCGCGCGGCCCGGTCGACGTCGGCGAGGTAGGCGGGCCGCAGCCCCGTGGAGGCGACGAAGGCCAGCGCCATGCCGCGGATCCGGCGGTGGCGCTCGCCCGTGACCACCAGGGAGGAGGACCCGCCCAGGATGCCGCGGATCGGGCCCGGGTAGCTGCACTGGAACAGCCGCTCCTCGTTCTGCAGCACGAAGTGGTTGAGCTCCTCGTCGCACGACACCACCGTCGGCGCGCCGAACAGGTGCGACTTGAACACCGCGCCGTACCTGCATGCCGGCCGAGCACGGTGGCGCGACAGCGGCAGCGGCGTATGCGTGCCGGCCGCGTGGGAAACGAGAGACCATCATGAGCAACGAAGGACGCATGTACTACTCTGGAACCAATTTAACGATAGATGCTGACTGACTACTAGATAGAATTATTAACGTCCATGCATGTGCATGGTGACGAACTTAACGAACCTGGTGATGTGACTGTGCAAGAAGTCGCCGGTGGTGTTGGAGGCGTGGGGGCGGAGGAAGCCGATGGTCTCACCGACGAGGGGCCAGCCGAAGCTGCCCCTTGGGGCGTCGGGGTTGCGGAGCAGCGGCAGGAAGTGGCGGTACACCACCGCGGCGAGGACGACGGCTACAAAGACAGCCAACAGCACAGTCGTCACCATTGTACACCTTCTAGATGTACAAGTCAAAATAAACGCGGAACTCTAAGATTATCTTGTTGGTGTGACAGAATTGCGGGAGGGATGAGACCCCGGCCCTTTTTATACGCGTATCGTATGCATGCTTTTGGCTGGCTAACTAATGCTATTTACTCAAAAGGAATCCTTGAGTTTTACCCTGCAACCTCTACTTATACTATGGCTTATTTCTGGAGATATATCTACACATATATTATACTACATATTTAATTGATTGTATGGCTTACTTCAGTAGATATATCTACATATTATTTGCAACCTCTACTTATACTATGGCTTATTTCTGGAGATATATCTACACATATATATTATAGTATATATTGATTGATTGTATGGCTTACTTCAGGAGATATATCTATATATTATAGGAGTATATTGCTTGCTTGATATACTCCGCATGTTCCATAGCGTACTACGCTAATGGGTCACATGGGTAACGCTGCTGCTTTTTTTTTTGAGGAAAGCAACCTGGAGCACTTTATTAATTTGCAAACACCATTACATTAGAAGCTAATGAGTCGCGTTGCCTGCGCTGCCATGGCTTCCGCCATGTCGCCAAGGACTGCAAGCGGCCAAGGCATGCTGCGACGTCAGCGGCGAAGGGCATCGACTGGCCACAACACTCCACTCGTGGCGGCAACCCACCGGCTCCCAGCACGCGCCTCGCGACGGCTCGAATGGGGCCGTGCTAGATGCCGCGGGGGGTGCCGGCAGAAGCCGCCGCCGACAATGGTGGCGCCAGAGTAAGCCGACAGGGGATTTTAGCTTGGGCGCGCCTGTTGACTGCGCTGACCACGCTGCTCCAACTGCTGCTGCACTCTACTTCCTCGAGCCTGATACGCTGGGGTCGGAGCTGTGCGTGAGTGTCGAGGCTCCCACGTGGGTCGACCCTATGCTAGAGGAGCTCGCCGCCTCACTTGTCGTGAGTCGCCTAGCAGGAGCAAAGGCGGCTGGGTGCCCATCGGCTTCGGTGACAGTCGCTCAGGAAGACACATCCCGGGTGGACACCTGCTCTCCAGTGAAGGAGCTCGCTACCTTACTCGTCGTGAGCCCCCTAGCATGAGCACCAGGACCTGAGTGCTCGCCTGCTCCGGCGGCGGCCTCTCAGGAAGCAGACGCATCGCTGGTGGACACCCGTCCTCTGGCGAAGACTGCCTAGTGGACAACGGAGACGCCTCCGTTGCCGCCTATGCAGGGGCCACCACAGGTCACACCACCAGGGTTGGAGATGCCAGGGCGCTCCCTGACCCAGCGCTGATGAAAGGTCCTAATATGGCTAGAGGGGGTGAATAGCCTATTAAAAACTCTATAAAATCGCTGGAGCAATTTGTTAGTACCCTAAACGGTGAAATACAATTTTGCTCTAGCTCTACAAGGGTTGCAAGCCACCTACCCAACAATTCTATTTGCTATGATCACTAATTCACACATAAGCCTAGGTTGCTACTTGCTAAGCTAGTTAGCACTCAAAGGCTAACTAAATAGCCTCACTAACCAAACTAACAAGCTCTCACAACTAGCTACACTAAAGAGCTTGACACTAGGCAAGAAAGTAAAGAAAGTAATACATGAGAGAGTAGGATGATTATACCGTCATGGCAAGTATGATGAACCAATCAATATGAATGCCAATCAATTACCGGGAGAAATCCAATCACAAGATGACACACGATTTTTCTTCCGAGGTTCACGTGCTTGCCGGCACGCTGGTCCCTGTTGTGTCGACCAACACTTGGTGGTTCGACGGCTAAAAGGTATCACACACCTAGCCAACACTTGGCACCGCAAAAACCTACCCACAAGTGAGGTAACTCAATGACACGAGCAATCCACTAGAGTTAACTTTCGGCTCTCCACCGGGGAAGGTACAAGACCCCTCACAAATCACCGGGAGACGGCCACGAACAATCATCAACTCGTGTCGACTCCTAGCCGTCTAGATGGCGGTAACCACCAAAAGTAACAAGAGATCCGTAGCCACAACGATCCCAAAGTGCCACTAGATGCAATCACTCAAGTAAATACACTAGGAATCACTCACAATCTTGGGCTCCCGATCGATGACACGCTAGAGCTCGGGCCTTGGCTCCTACCCGGCCTACGACGCCAGCTAAGGCCTAGGCGTAAGAAGACAAACCCCGAGCCATCGAGGCTCGGGGGCTCGCAGACACTGCGCTACGGGCGTAGCCGCGCCGACCACTTTCATGACAGGGTCACGCACGGGGCGTGACACAAGAAGACAAGCTTCCCACAGCCTCCAAGGGCTGGGCGGCTCCTGGGCCCGCGCATCAGCCCCTAGAGCCGATCTCCTTCGCCACCAAGAAGACTCCAGAAGGTCCACTTGAGGGAGGCTGGTCCAAGCCGACACAGCCTAACACGTAGAGTGTCAGAACAGAGCAACCGGACGACACCAATGCTTCTTCGGCTCCACGACACCGCCACGGTCCACAGAGCGCCGCTGTATGACCCTCTTGGACTCTGACGCAGGTAGACCATAGACTCATCTCCCCAAACCACCTTGTACCTAACCTATCTCATTATATAAGGGATAAGGTCAAACCTAGGAGAGAGGGGGGAGAGGAACCCAAGACATTCCATTCCATTCCATTTGATCCACTCCTGCTCAGCACCGAGAGCAGAGCAGCATAGAGGAGGGGCACCGAGAGCTCCTCCATCGCGTGGTGAGGCAACCTTAGGATTAGCATCGAGCTAACCCTCTACTAAATCTCTCTCTACACTCTGTTGTAACCCCCGATTTTGGGTGCTTTTGAGTATAAGGATCATCAGCTGCTGGACGTATGGCATCGATTGTCCAGAACCAGGATAAACCGTTGAGTCCTCTCTGTGATTTATGTGTTCTTGAGTCCACCCGAGCCACCGGAGACCCATACTCTGACACCGACTCGAACAACTATTCTTGCCGCGGTTCCGACCCCGCGATAGGTCCTATGTGTCATAATGTCTCTCGTTCTTCTCTATGAAAACAGGAACTCGGCCACAGCAAGCCACGCGGACTAGGGCGTCACGTCCGACCGGGGAGGGCAACCGAGCAGGGCCCCTTCGAACCGGGAGGAGAGGCCAGCGGGGAGTGTTGCGCCCCCTCCCGCGCTGGGGAGGAGAGCCGCGCCAGGGAGGGGGCTCGCGTCGACCAAGGCACCTGTCGTGTCAGAGAGCGTCCAGCCATGGAGGGGGCTCATGTCGGGGAGCGCTCACCGTTCCAGGGAAGCCCGCACCGTGGAGCGCACGCCGCGCTCGCGCTCGATGGCTGGTGCTGGCGGGGAAGAAGACCGGCCAAGGTGGATGCAGCTAGAGACCTGGATCCAGCGGAGGAAAGCACCAGCCGCGGCGAAGGAAGGCCGGCCCCGGCGGAGGACCTCCCAATCCGGCCGATGGGAGGTCCGGCGATGGGCCTGTGGCGCCGACGGTGGTGTGGATGGAGGCCGGTGGCCACGAGGTGTGGGAGGAAGACGCACGCCTACAAGAGAAAAATGGTCTAGTAGATTTTTTGGTAGCCACCTTTAGGCCAACAGGAATGGATAGTGGGAGGGGGAATTTGGGTAGCCAACAAATCTGGGAGGCCTAGTACATAGTCTGCTTGAGTGGATTTTTTGCCCTCCAATACCTAAATTGGAGATAGGTAATGGGATAGGTAGTGTTGCTGAAGATGCTCTAAGATTCATAACTAACCAAGCAGCTGTGTCAACAAGTGTGTCAGCCTTATCTCATTGATAGAGTGGGATGGCAGAAAACCAAACACACTCAAAATCATCCTATTATAGTAAATTAAACGTCCATCTAGCTCATCTAATCACACTTCTCTCCATTCTATTTAGGTTATTTAGACTACCTCTTTTTCTTACTGTTAAATTATATTTAATAAAATATTTAGGGCCTAAATGACATGGTTTTACCTCCTTTTACTGTTTAAATGCTATTTCAATGGTCTTTGAGGTTAACATTGATTTTTAGTAATGATATGGATGTGCATAATCTAAAAAAATATGCCATTATGCAAATTAGGGTACTTTAATTGTTTTCATAATGGCATAGGTTTGGTTCTGTTAGGTTGTTTTCCTAGGATGGAGATAACTAACTTAGATAAAAAAAATGAAGGGTTACTTTATATTATTTATCATATTTGACATTGATGAGTAATGATTTTGATGAAGATTAGGTGTAGTTTTAGATTATTTTTCATAATAATAGGGGATACTATTATAATCAAGATATATATTCAGTTGTTAATTAATTTAGGAATTTTTATAAGGTGAAGGTGGGTAAATTTTTGAAAAGATTTAGATCTAGTAGCTTATTATTGATGCTGATGATTAGGGTCTATAGAATTGATGACGGGAGGTTTATGAGAATTTGTAGGATTTATATATTTTTCTTAGATCATTTCATATGAATCTACACGGACGCTTCGAAACATTTCTCCTGTTATTAATAGTAAGTTGGACGATGACACGCGATGATATGACTAACTGGTTATAACGGAAATGCTAGATAAATTCCTTCATTTTATGGTTTTGCTGGATTGGTTTGTGCTCTATCCATCAACAAATGTTAGTACTTCTAGGGTTTTTAGGACACTTTTAAACGGGATAGGATTTTTTTTTAAAAAAACTCAACTATCCGTCGTTAAAGCTAAATGGCTAGCTTCGTATGACGCAACCCGCTAGTTGGTGCAAAACTGCAAATTGCTCGTGAATGGTGCAACGAGACAGATATGTGTAAAGTTAAGGGGAGGACAGACCATTTCCTTCTGTTAGACGTGCTAAATATCCCTTATCGGTGAACAGATCAACAACGTGTTGCCCAGCAGCCGGCCACAGGTCACGCACTATATATCATTTGAATCGAGCAAATACATGACGTACGTGGGTTTTGTTTGAACATCTTGCATATTCCTTGACACAATGCAATTTGAATCGAGCAAATAAATAGTGTAGGTGGATTTTATTTGAACCGTCAAAGGTCCGTTCGAGAAATAAAGATAGCAGTTATGACTTGATGAAGACACAGCTCCGATGATTGGGGAAATTTTTCCCTGACTTTGTATTATCATCGGGTTTCAAGAAAATGTAGAGGACAATTACGTTTATGCAAAGTTTAAGAATAAGAAATATATTTTTCTAGTCGTGTATGTGGATGACATCTTGCTTGCTAGCAGTGATGTTAATCTACTACTAGAAACAAAGAAGCTCTTGTCCTCAAAGTTTGATACGAAGGATCTCAGCGAGGCTTCGTTCGTCCTAGGAATAGAGATTCATCGAGATAGAGAAAAGAAGATTTTAGGATTATCACAAAAGGCATACTTAGAAAAAGTTCTAAAGAAATATAGTATGCAAAATTATAAGTCTTCACCTGCTCCCATAGTCAAGGGCGACATATATAGGAAATTTCAATGTCCTAGGAACCAATATGAGATCGATCAAATGAAAGCGGTTCTATATAGTTCAGCTGTCGGATGTTTACAGTATGCTCAAGTGTGTACTCGTCCTGACTTAGCATTTGTTATCGGGTTGCTTGGCAGATATCAGAGTAATCCAGGAATAGAACACTGGAAATTAGTAAAGAAAGTTTTGCGTTACCTGCAAGGTACGAAGGGTCTCATACTAACGTACAGAAGATCTGATTCAATGCACATAGAGAGGTATACATATTCTGATTATGCGGGAGATGAAAAAAGTCCACGTCAGGATACATATTCACTCTCGTAGGAGGAGCTATATCGTGGAAAAGCTCAAAGCAAACCGTCACTACATCGTCCACAATATATGCCGAGTTTGTAGTATGTTATGAGGCCACAGGACAGGTGAATTGGCTAAAGAAATTCATGCCCGGGTTGAAAGTGGTAGACGACATAAATAAACCACTCAAGTTATACTGCGATAATAATCCGGCAGTATGTTATGCTCACAACAATAAGTCAAGTGGCGCTGCCAAACACATTGACATAAAGTATTATGTTGTGAAAGATAAAGTCTGGGATCATATAATTAGTCTTGAGCATATAAGAATAGAAAAGATGCCCGCGGATCCGCTTACAAAAGGTTTACCACCTAGCGTGTTCAGAGAACACTTAGCCGGCATGGGTTTAAGGGAAAGTCTATGATTCCTAAACAATAAGGGCCTAGTTGAGAATCTGTTTCAAAACAGAGAGGTGCATTGTAGCTGTTTAATCTAATGGCAACTAACCGTGACGATGAGGCACGCTCTATGCACTAATCTATGATGGAATGGGAACAAGATAAAGTAAGTAAGTTGAGATTAAGTCATAAGGTGAGATCAAGGGGGAGAATATTAGATGATCTCCAACCAATTTGCCCAGTTGGGCCTTTGGATCCGCGCCCTGATCGGGGGCGTCCAACCCTATATGGTTGGTGGGCCCCCGTCACACTGCGCTATAAAAATAGAGGTGGGGGCCGACGGCTCTCGTCACGAGGTTCACCGTGAGCAGCCAAAGTCGCCCCACCGACATAACCCTAATCCGATCTAAAGAGAGGGTGCACATCCAGTGATGGGAAGCACCATCACGAGGTTCTCCGCCGCCATTGGACCGCACCTACGACCGCGGACAACGCCGCCACTGCACCGCCGCCTTTCACCGCCACGCCTCCACCGAGCACTGCAATGGCTAGCCCGTCTTCTGTGAAGACGGCCGATGGTTTGCACCTCCTCCACCCATCTCTCTTTCACTCTATCTATTAGTCCCGTACTAGTAGAGATTCTAGGACTCGCTGTTTATTACAAATGCAAGTACACATGCTAGATCTATGGCCTGTGATCCTGCTTTATTTCTGTCAATTTCCACTCCTAGAAGTTTATCCCTGATCAATAATCCATAAAATTTAGGTATGTTATTAATTACCTACGGTACTGACACTCGTCCCACGAGATGCACGCGTCCAGTTTTTTTTACCGGTGTTTATTGTTGGCAAGATGCAGTACGTATGCCAACTCATGCCGCCAGCAATTAAACTAACGTTTCTTCATGCTGTTAATGTCACCGTAGTCACACCTGATTTTCCCCCGTATTTGAGATTTTGAGTGCATATATATATGCCTGTGTCAAGGTTAGTACGTACGGATGGCGCTAAACTATACGCGACGTGCACCGGCCGGCCAACAGAGATATCAAGTTGATCCACTACGGCGTCCCGTCTGGCGTCAACGACTTGACGGTTCCACCAGATCGAATAGATATGGGATCATGCACCAATAGGAATGATTTAAAAAACACATGACTTGACTACAGTACCCAAAGTCCAAAAAGTTGCTACAGTACCTGTCACATCGAATGTTTGCGGCTTATGCATGGAGCATTAAAGGTAGACGAAAATAAAAACTAATTGCACAGTTTGGTGGGAAATTGCAAGACGAACGTTTTGAGCATAATTAGTCCATGTTTAAACACTATTTGCCAAATAAAAACGAACGTGCTACAGTAGCCCCAAAATCCAAATTCACCCAACTAAACAAGAGCTAAGGCAGTGAGATCAACTGTGTCAGAAGTTGTTCTTGTTCATTCACGGGCGTCCAGCGAGCTCAATCAATGAACAGTGAAGAGATTTGTAAATTATGGCCCTGTTCGTTTATCTATTTTTCGGTTGAAACAATGTTTTTCTCTCCCAATAAATCAGCCGGAACAATATTCCTAGTATTGAAATGATATGTAGATGATGCTACCATGTACAGTAGAACCTAATAATTAAGAGATTGGGTACATGCATGTTCGTAGTACATACAGTACAGCAGAGCTTTGGGAGTTTTGCAGTGGTTGTGTTTTGTGTGCGGACGCAAGGTCCACGAGCAAAACATGTATCTCAAATTAATAAGAATAACAGCAAGGAACATTTTAAGTTTGCTAGGACGATAATCTAACCTACAATTACTCTATAATTTAAATTTTCATTATGCAAAACTGATCAATAATTACGGATTAAAACCACAAAACTTTCAATTTGTCAACTCTTATCTCTTAGTTGTTATAACAAGAGCCTATGCGAGGTATAACATATGTGGAATAGGACAAGCATATAGCAATTAGTAAGTCATGTGTTAGTTTTCTTGTATGCCCCTGTATTCACAAGCGAGGTGTAACATATGAGCATTGGTCGACAAAAAGTGATACCTACAAAAAAAATTTGGCTGAAATTAAAAAGATTTTGATAAGGAGAACATGGGAAAAAAGTGATACCTACAATTTGTTTTTGGCTGTAATTAAAAAAATGATAAGGAGAACACCTCGCACAGCATGCTTTTATGTGATGTGTGCTCCCACACCACTTGACACCCAGCGGTGCAAAGAGATAGAGATGGCAGCCACCCCTCACTGTTTCCAGATCTTTGCTTATCTATTAACAATTGTTTTATTTAATTGTGCTAATCAGAATTCAAACTTGTGACCTCTAGTTTTTTTTACACCAACCTAAAAGCTTAAACTAATGGGGTAGATAAACAATTCACTTATACCTCAACATCTTGTTGCTTGCAAGAAAGAAGAAAGGAGCACAGTGGAGTTGCTGCTCGTCATACTTCTCATGCTTGGCGTGAGGAACAATATAAAAGCTGGACTGTTGTACTAGCTTGAATGCTTCATCTGAGTTTGGGGGGAAGTGTGAGCTACTACTTCTGGCATCATGTTGATCTGCTACTTCTGGCACAGAGAAAGAGAAATTTTCCCAGGTGCAGAGTGGTGCAGGGAGGTGCTAGCTTGCTGTACTCGTGGAGAAGAGAGTGGAGAAGCAATAATTGATAGAATTTTATGCTTGCTGCTTTCTTATTTATTGCTTAGGCCCCGTTTAGATGTTCTCAAAACCCAAAATTTTTTGCACAGTATCCGTCACATCGAATCTTGCGGCACATGCATGGAGTACTAAATGTAGACGAAAAAAAACTAATTACACAGTTGGTCGAGAAATTGTGAGACGAATCTTTTAAGCCTAATTAGCAATAATTGGACAATTTTTGCCAAATACAAACGAAAGTGCTACAGTAGCTAAAAGCCAAAAATTCCCGGAACTAAACACGCCCTTAGTCGGGAGCATTTTGGTCGGTTACTTCCATGGATTTAAGCCATGTTGGCTTGATTTTATTCAGAACTATTTTTAAGATATAAAATGTTATTTTTCTCTCATAATATTTTAGCATAAGTATCAGCATAAGCCAAATTTTAGCATTAATCAGATGGCTAAAGAACGGAAGAACAATCAAACAAAGTGAATGTGGACTGAATTTTTTTCCTGCTAGTGACTTGCATCTGGACTTGTTTATGCTATTAATAATGATGTTACGAAATTTACTGAATTGACTCACGTATGAATAAAGGGTGCCCTGTCATTTTCTTGCAACGAGCCTGTTCGCTGGTTGGTTTCTGGGCTGATAAATCTGGCTAGTGCTGATTTGTTGTGAGAAAAAAATACTGTTGGCTAGCTGATAAGCTCTGGCTGAAACCAACAAACGAACAGACTGAATGTCTTCAAATGGACATGGTTGCTCAGGTTTATCAAATATGCAAAGCAAAGATGCAGTGTCTTGTTGGCCGTGATATGTTGGCTTGTGATCAGCTTGTGTAGTTTTGAGCAAATCATGCAAATTACGTGCCATTTTTTTTTGAGCATCTAGTGTATTGAATGGTTTCCGGTGGTTGACGATTAATGTGTTTGGTCAAAAACGCCGACATTGATGATTCAAAGAAAATTACATTCATCTTGTTTATATTTAATCTCATTGTACCAAAAGAAGAACAAAATAGCGTACAAAGATTTTGTTCATACTTGATCATTAGAAACCTACCGACAACATCCTGTCCATGGGTTTTTTTATCTAAAAAAATCCTGTCTATGGATTGTTCATGCCTGCGCCACCGACCTGGAAGGAAAAGGCTAACACATCCTTTAGAAGGCTTAGCAGTTAGCACGTTAGAAAGTCCCCATCGAGTCTAGCAGTAAAATTGTTTCCTTCCGACGATTTGCTCTGGCTGCACTGCCGCCTTCGGCGGAAGACCCAGCCCGTTTCCATGTGGCCCGTTTCCGACGATTTGCTCTGGCTGCACTCTCGCTCCGTCACTGTAGCACTACTGTCAAAGAGTTTCAGTCGTTCGTCGTCCTCAGCTCCTGCTTCCTGCTTCTTGATCGATCGATAGCTGGATGCATGGACGCTAGAGCTGCCCGACGAACCAAGGGGCCGTATCAGACTGCTGGTGGCACCATATCTCGATGGGCAGGCCCTTGCTGAACTCCACGTACGGGTGTGCCATCGGGACGTCCTCGCCGTCCAATCTCCAACTGTACTGGAGCACGAGGTGGTGGAGGAAGAAGGCAGCCTCCACTTCTTGCCTGACGACGTCTGGTCCAGCCCCTGCAATGCAAATAAATAACGAACTCATCGCATCAGTAGCTACGGAGTACTGGGATCGATCGAATCGATCAAACAACACGTTTCATGCGTGCGTGTACCTCCCATCTGCAAGGATCAAATTCTTGGGGGTTCTTGTAGAGCGCAGGGTCCAGATGAACGGAGCCCAAAATTGGCAGCACTTTCCAGCCAGCTGGGATCACATACCCTGCCAAAACAAAGTACAATAGGGATTAGGGACACTGGAACAGACATATCCTCTCGCAGCAGCATATACTGATTTTACAGTCATTGGGAGGCACCACACAGCCAGTAATAGATACCACAAAATTAAGGAACAGTGTAATAATCCTCCCATCATGGCAAAGTGTGTTAGAAATAATCATATATATGATCACCCAAAAAAAAGTATATCCATTTTATTTTACCTTTATATCCGACATCCTTAAGGGCCTTCCGGTGCACAAACTTGACAATGTTACCGCATCTCAACGTCTCGTTGATAACCTGCAACATCATGCAGGCAAATGTTGGGCTGCATTATATTTTAATGCAAATATATATCGTTTATATTACTCCTATGGAGTATCATGCTAACTAAAACAAATGTTCTTCAGATAACACAAGAGGCATGAGTTTGTTTATCGTCCGCTTCTCAACAGAGAGATGAATCAAGCAGCTTACACGTTGGATATATTCCATCTTCCTGTAGTCCTCAGCGGTCAAGAACTCATCTGTTGCCTTGCTGGACCTTATGCTCTCATGCTCTACCTACATATTACACAAGAAATTGCTCAGTATTGATAGATAAGCCTAGTGCTAAAGCGCTTATATCTTACTTTTGCTGTATTTTTTACTTTCCTTGGCTTTCAAGCCTAGTGTTATGAATATGCTCACTTTAGTGATTAGAATATATTGTAGCAAGTGGGAGTCTCCTTTGTCTATAAAAGGCAATGGAGTGTCATTGTAAAAAAATAAGCCATTGCACTTCCATTCAATCCAAGCGGCCAAGTTGCCCTCTGGTAGTTCCAGATCTGAATCTGAGATCCAATCGGGCCAACAATCTGGTATCGGAGCCGAGAGGATTCTTGAGTGAGCGAGTACCATGTCCACTGTCAGCCAGGTCACGAGAGTGCACACCGCCGCGGGTGCCAGAGTTGACGATTGCGCGACGCGCCTTGCTGCCGCAGAGGCAACGGTTGTGGCGGCGGCCGAGACGGCCAGGCAGGCGACGGCTATGGCCTAGGCCATGGTAGCCGCGGCCGCAACACTGCGCGCCGAGATGGAACGCGAGCCAGAGCTAGCAGGAGGATCGCGTAGCTCGGTCGGGCGCCGCCGCCCGTCGTCGTCACCAAAGCGGCGTCGTGGTCGGTGCGGCCGCTCCCCAGTGCTGCAGACGGTCTACCGCGACTCCAGAGCAGGAACGCCATGGCCGATGCTCACCAAGTCGAACTACCACGAGTGGAGCCTGCTGATGATGGTCAAGCTGTAGGCCCGACGGCTGTGGGACGCGGTTCACGCCGGTGGCGTCGACTATGACGACGATCGCCGGGTGCTGGAGGTGTTGTGCGCCGCCGTCCCCATCGAGCTCGGCGCCTCCCCCGCCAACAAGGCTACGATAAAGCTAGCATGGGAATCAATTGCCGCGGCACGCATCGGCGGAGATCGCATGCGCCGGGTGATGTTGCAGCGCCTCCTAGAGGAGAGGGAAGGCCTCGTCTTTCAGCCTGGTGAGCAAGTCGAGGACTTTGCCCTTCGTCTTACCAATCTGATGGAGCAGATGGCGCGCAACGGCGACACCAACCTCACGGAGGAGCGCGTGGTGGAGAAATTCCTCCGCTGCATGTCGAAGAGGTACGCGCAGATCGTCAATTCGATTGAGACACTCCTCGACTTCGAGCATCTCACCGTCAAGGATGTCACCAGGAGGCTTGTCGGCATGAAAACATGTCTCGTGCCGGGATACACGAGCAAGCTAGAAGAGTCTGCTCGATGGAGCTGTAGATCGACCTGGCTTCCACACAGGGGCAACCGATCCTGCGTACTCCTCCCGAGACGTGCCAGTCAATTTGACCCTACAATTGACAAGGAGAGAAAGTTTATCAGTAATTTAAGGTGGAACATGCCAGTCTGTGCCCAGACAGTTCCAAGTGTGTCGCTTCGGGAGCAGCCAGGGGTGATAAGCGACTAAATAGCCGATCCGCATAGAAATCGGCTGTTACGGACTGTAAAGCTCGTGGGTAGCGATTAATTTCAAGTTGGCAGGTACATTACTCGTATATGTAAAAAAGACAACAAATCAAACCCTTAAAGCCAACAGATCTATTCGCGCTTAACACAATCATGTAAACACACTGTAGGCGTTAACATACAGGCGATCGGCTATATAGCCGATGTAGGCATAGCAAACAGTTAAGGTTACGCTTGATCGAGAACAAATCTACTGCCTAGCATCCTCCAATCTAAAGTGCTATCAGTGGGGATCGACCGGATCGTTATAGCCATAATAGTGAACCGTAGATTAGATTTAACCAGCCAGCAAACCTCTCCAAGATCATTCATGCCTTAACGCGTACTATACACGATCAAGATCGAAAGCCGTGCTTGAGACAAGACCGATAAAACAAGATCCGATCGTTCAAAGTAAGAGATATCGTGGTATAACAAAAGCAAGCAACGGACTAAAAAGATATGATTGAAGCCGATCTAAATCGATCTTGACCTAAGGGGTGGCGGAGTTGATATTTGTTGCAAACTAATGACAATGAAAACATCAGCAAGATCGGTAACTTTAATGAATCTACCAAAGACGCCATTCTTAGGTAGAGCCGATAACTTGACCTTAATCTAGTTCGCGGTGGAGGTCATTCAAAGAGGATCGATGCAGCCGCATCTTGAACTAGACAAAAGTCGATAACTAACTTATACCAGAGTCGCGGTGGAGGTCGACCGGATCGATCATGATCGTCTGAATAGAAGTATAAGCCATGACGGTGCAAAATTATCATAAGCGAACGAAGGTCGGCGTGACCGATGCACCACCTTCGCTTTCATTGAAGAACTCGTCGAGATCTACTCTACTCCTACTCCTAAGGGGTGGGTAGGAGCCAAAAAAATGAAATGACTTGTATTTGATTGGTGGTCTCCTTTACAATAGGGGTTCAATATTTATACGGAGCCTAAACACGAATCCTACTTAAATGTACGACTTCGGTACAATCTTTGGTATGAAGAAAACATTCCTATCTTAAGATAACTTGGACCCTAATCTTTCCCCTTTTGTAGAGTTCGATATGTATCTTCCCGACGCTAATCGTAGCTCATCATCGTTATCTGCTGACGTCATTCAAAGAGAGCCAATTCCAGTGTCGCATCCGAACCATCTGATATCAATTCTCATGCAATCAATTCCTTGATTGACACAATCTTGGAAGCCTTCGAGTTCCCATGTTCTTCTCTCAAATTTTGGTGTAAACACATGCCCCCCAATTTTGGGATAAAAGTAATTTTATTTCAAAATTATCATATCTGTACCCCTGATAGGTTCGTAGTCACGAGTGGAGAACCTACTGTCAGGCTCGGGGACTAGTTGTGGGGGTATGCCCCCCTAGTATCCACAAGACAAGACATGGGACACACCATCAGAGGTGGCCCAGCCCACAAGATCAAGGCATGCACGGCGCTGCTCAGCGTGCACCGCAAGATATTGTATAGTACCAAATAGGCTACTTTCCTTGTAACCCTACCCCTCCAGAGTATATAAGGAGAGGTAGGGGTCCCCTAGTGGACAAGCTACATGATCATCCCGATCAATACAATACACCAAAGACATAGGACGTAGGGTATTACGTCGATCAGATGGCCCGAACCTGTCTAAATCGCTGTCTCTGCGCCTTGTGTCACCATCCGATTCTTGATCATGCGCACCACCACCGATAAATCTACCATCACGGTATACCCCACGGTGGACTGCCGAGCATCTTTTATCGACAGTTGGCACGCCAGGTAGGGGTGTGCGCTTGATTCATGGCAGGCCAGATGGGATCTCAACATCAATATCCTTCGCGGCAACTCAGCTGATCGCGTCGACATCCTTTGACAACTGCGACACACGTCTTCGTACGCGGATTGACACCGCCAAGCTCCGACTACGTCCGTCCTACTCCAACACGAGATCAACTTCGTTCCAGCCATCAGGTGAGCCGCTAAGCGAGCTGCCCGCGTCGCCGACCAGATAATGTCATACGTCGCTGACCAGACGTTCTGTCTAAAGCTAAGTAACGCTTTAATATTCTTCTAAATATTCTCCAATCTTCGTATATCGCCATAATGTTTCTTCGAGCTGTTTTCTCCATATTTGCTCTCCAAACGATTTTTCGAACCCCCGAACAGTCATGTTGATGCTCGGACGCCTCCAGAGACGGTCCTATCTCCGGCTCCTCCCTACATGTGCTACGGGCTCCGCGCTCTGTGTTATGGGTGGTGGGCTGCGGTTCCTTGGTCATGCCTGTTCCTCCTACATGTGCACTAGCTCCGCGCTCGACGTTATGGTTAACAGGCTAGCTAGAGCTGGAGACTCAGCTACACACTAACTGGTCGGGTGGTTTATATTAAATATAAATACATCTTCATACAAACTGATCGCCGAGCTACATACGCTATTTCATCGTCCTTGCTGATTTTTCTCTGGAGTTTATATATTTTTACACCATGTACTACCCGTTCTACAAATTTGTATTGCAGGATCATCGTCCAGGTGATCGGATCACCTGGTGCTCGGACTTCTCCACCGATCAACTGGTCGGACCACTAGATTCATTGACTTCGTCGCCGACCAGTTGATCGGACTGTTCACCGATCGCTTCTACTCAACGCTCACTTCGCCGCTGACTAGTTCACCGGACTGTTGGGGCTCCTCGGTGCTCAGACATCACCAGCTACGCGGGGACTCCTTGGTGCTCGGATTCTTCGCGCTCGAGGACTAAGTGGGCACACTTCACCTTGCGCAGACATCGCCAGCGATGCCGGGGACTCCTCGCTCTTCGGTGCTCGGACATCGCCAGCGACACCGGGGACTCCTCGCTTCTCGGTGCTCGAACATCGCCGGCGACGTCGGGGACTCCTCGCTCCTCAGTGCTCGGACATCGCCAGCGACGCCGGGGACTCCTCGCTCTTCGGTGCTCGGACATCGCCAGCGACGCGGGGACTCCTCGCTTCTCGGTGCTCGGACATCGTCGGTGACGTCGGGGACTCCTCGCTCCTCGGTGCTCGGACATTGCCCGCTACGCCGGGGACTCCTCGCTCCCCGATGCTCGGACATCGCCAGCTACACCGAGGACTCCTCGCTCCTCGATGCTCGGGCATCGCCAGCTATGTCGGGGACTCCTCGGTGCTTGGACATCGCCAGCGATGCCAGGGACTCCTCGCTCCTCGGTGCTCGGATATTGCCTGCGACGCCGGGGACTCCTCAAAGCTCGGACATCGCCAGCTACGCTGGGGACTCCTCGCTCTTCGGTGCTCGGACATCGCCAGCTATGCCGGGGACTCCTTGGTCCTTGGACATCACCAGCTACGCCGGGGACTCCTTGGTGCTCGAACATCGCCAGCTACGCCGGGGACTCCTCGGTGCTCGGACATAGCCAGCTACGCCGGGGACTCCTCGGTGCTCCCTTGGTGGTCGGATCTTGCTATGTCTCATCGGTGTGCTATCAAGCTCCTCTATGCTGTTCGGATCAGGGTGCTAATCTTGGGCAGCACGTCTGGAGTCTTGATATGCGCATGTCAAACGACGTCGGCAAGGTTTCAGACTTCTTTTTCTTTGACCCTGCTACAAGATTCATTCTTCATCTTCCAGCAGGCTCGGGGACTAAGTGGGCACACTTCACCTTGCGGTGAATGTGCGCTTTAGGTCTCTGCCCGTGGGCTGGTTGCCTACTAGGCCGGTCTTCTACCTTTCTTCTACTCTCTGACCCTGGCACCACATGACTATGTCACCTACTGTTAGGCTTGGGGACTAGCTGTGGGGGTATGCCCCCCCGGTATCCACAAGACAAGACATGGGACACACCATTAGATGTGGCCCAGCCCACAAGATCAAGGCGTGCACGGCGCTGCTCGGCGTGCACCGCAAGATATTGTATAGTACCAAATAGGCTACTTTCCTTGTAACCCTACCCCTTCAGACTATATAAGGAGAGGTAGGGGTCCCCTAGTGGACAAGCTACATGATCATCTCGATCAATACAATACACCAAAGACATAGGACGTAGGGTATTATGTGGATCAGATGGCCCGAACCTGTCTAAATCATTGTCTCTGCGCCTTTTGTCACCATCCGGTTCCTGATCACACGCACCACCACCGATAAATCTTCCATCATGGGATACCCCTCGGTGGACTGCCGAGCATCTTTTGTTGACATCCTCCTTCTAGCGTTTCCAAAATATAAGCATTGCCAGTCACACAATATTTATTCGATAAGGTCCTTCCCAATTAGGTGACCATTTGCCGAACTTGCTGTGTTTTGACCATATTGGCAATTTTACTTTCCAGACTAAATCTCCTTCAGAAAATTGCTTGCTCTTGACCTTTCTATTGTAATACTTTGCAATCCTTAGGTTACTGGCTTCAATATTCTCACGAGCACGCAGCCGATGGTAACTCAAGTCCTCTAAGTCATTTATCATAAGATTCTTGTAGACTTCGGCCGACAAATCATTTTGCATCGTGACACGCCTCGATCTAGTTTGAACTTCCCAAGGAAGGACTGCATTATGGCCATACACAAGTTCATAAGGTGATGTTTTAATTGATCCATGAGAGGCCATCCTATATGCCCATAGTGCTGCATTGAGCGTTGAGTGCCATTTCCTTGGCTGTTCCTCAATCTTTTTTTTGATCAGCTTAATCATAATCTGATTGGACACCTCTGCCTAGCCATTAGCCTAAGCGTAGTAAGGAGAAGAATTTAGCAACTTAATTCCCATACCGGCATCAAACTCTCCAAACTCTTCTGATGTGAACATGGTCCCTTGATCGGTAGTGATAGTTTGAGGAATCCCAAAACGATACACAATATGCTCTTTGACAGAATCAATCATGTTCTTTGAGGCTACCGTCTTCAAAGGAATTGCCTCAACCCACTTAGTGAAGTAATCTGTTGCTACCAATATGAACTTATGTCCTTTACTTGAGGGCGGAAAAATTTGGCCAATTAAATCAATTCTTCAGCCTCAAAACGACCATTGTTTGATTATTGGATTCATAGCCGAAGTAGGTGATTTCTGTACATTACCAAAACATTGAGAGTCCTGGCACCCCTTATAATATTCAAAACAGTCTTCCAATATTGTTGGCTAGAAATATCCAGTTCTGCGAATAATCCATTTCATCTTATAAGCCGATTGATGAGCTCCACATATCCCTTCATGCACCTCGCCTATCAACACCTTAGCTTCCTCTTGATTTAAGCATTTGAGCAACACCTCATCGACTGTTTTATAATATAGCTAATCATCTAGTAAAACATACTTAGTTGATTTGTACCTTAGCTTCTTGGTAACTTTCTATGATGGATTCCGAAGGTAATCGGCTATTTCAACTCTTCAATCATTATTCAAGGTTTCACTACTCAGGACTTCCCAAAACACTCGATAACCTAAAGCACTTTGAGCTAAATGATTGGCCTCTTGATTCTATGCTCTCGGAATATGTTGAAAAGAGACATGAGGAAACTCCTTGAGTAATCTTTGGCACTCATCATAATATCTTCTCAGAGTATCTTCTTTGCACTCATATAGGCCGATCAACTGATTAATAATCAACTGTGAATCTCCAAATATTTCAATTGCTTCGGCCTTTACTTCGTGAAAAAGTTGAAGCCCCTTAAGAATAGCTTCATATTCTGCTTGGTTGTTGGTAATCATTTTTTCAATCGGAAAAGCAAACTCAAAACTTGCCCCCCTCCCGAGGTGAAATAATAACAATACCAATGCCACCACCTTGCTTGCACGATGATCCATCAAAAAGCAATGTCCAAGGTATCGGTTCTATATAATCAATGCTTGGCTTATGATGCTGGGTGACAAAATCAGCTATTACTTGGCCTTTGACTACTTTAGCCGATTCGTACCTCAAGTCAAATTCTGATAACGCGAGAATCTACTTTCTCACTCTCCCATTCAGTATTGGCATTGATAGCATGTGCTTGATCACATCAGCCTTGGAAACAACTGTACACTCGACCGATAATAAGTAGTGTCGCAACTTAGTGCAAGAGAAATACAAGCACAAGCATAACTTCTCGGTGGGAGAATATCTTGTTTCTGGATCCAGAAGTCTTCTATTCAGATAGAAAACAATTCGCTCTTTTCCTTCAAACTCTTGCATCAAGGCCGATCTAATTGTTTTGTCATCAGCCGATATGTACAACTTAGAAGGCTTACCCTGCTGAGGAGGGACCAACATAGGTGGACACTTCATATATTCTTTTATCTCCTCAAACGCTTTTTGTTGTACGTCACCCACTTAAATTCTTGATAATTTTTAACTTCAACAAAGGAGAAAGCGGCGAGAACCCTTTTCGACAAATTTAAAATAAAACCGATAAAATTAATCTTACCAAGCAAAGATTGTAACTTTGTTTTTTAGTAGTCGAAAGTCTTGCTCGCCGTCAATTGCTTTCATGCTTTTACGACCGACTTGATTCTCTCTCATGGACCATAAAACCTAAAAATTGTCCAGCTGATACTCCAAAGGCACACTTATTGGGGTTCATCTTTAGACCATTTTTTCATGTGCACTCCAAAGTCTCCCGCAAATCAGCTAAATACCTTTGTACCCCTTATATTTTACCATCACATCGTCAATGTATATTTCAACAATCCCACTGATCAACTTATGAAAAATATAATTCATCGCCCTCTGATAAGTTGCAACGGCATTTTTCAAACCAAAGGTCATCACAACCCATTCAAATAAACTGATTGCGTCAGGGCACCTAAAAGTCATCTTTGCTATATCTTTCTCAGCCATAAAAATTTGGTTATACCTTGCATTGCCGTCCATGAAACTAATGACCTTGTGCCCGGCTACTGCGTCCACCAACATATCGGCTATTGGCATCGAATAACTATCCATGGGTGTAGCCTTGTTCAGATCCCTAAAATCGATGCAAACTCTTAACTTCCCGTTCTTATACACGGGAACAACATTCGATATCCACTCTGCATATCGATACGGTCGGATAAATTTTGCTTCCAGTAACCTTTCAGTCTCCTTCTTGATATCATCGAGAACATTTGGGTTGAACCTCCTCGAAGCTTGTTTAAACGGCCAATATCCAGGTTTGATTGGCAACCGATGCTCAACAATAGATCAATCTAGACCAGGCATTTCATAGTACTCCCAAGCAAAAGAATCTTTAAAAATCCTTTAACAAACTTACTAGCTCTTGCTTGTACTTAGGATCCAACTTGGCACTTACATACGTCGACCTAGGCCTATGTCCAAAACCAATATCTATTTCCTCTAACTCATCGGCCGACGTAAAGCCATGTCCCAGTTTGCCATCTGTACCATCTATTGGATTATCCATTAAAATAGCTTGCCAGAAAAACACTCAAAGTCTTCTAGCTCCCAAAATACTAGATCGGCCATTGCGATACTCACAGATTCATCAGCGCGAACCAGCTCAATATCATCTCCATGCCATTGAATCAAACACTGATGCATGGTCGATGGTACACAGCAATTTGCATGAATCTAGTCACGACCAAGGTGTAAACTATAAGATCCTTTTCCATCGATGACGAAGAACGTGGTGAGCAGAGTCTTACTCCCGATTATCAATTCAACGTTCATTGCCCCGGGTCTTAGACGTATTTCCCCCAAAGTCCTTAAGCATCATGTTGGTCTCAATCAGATCTCCTGGTCCCTTGCCAAGTTTACGAAAAGTAGTGTAAGGCATAAGATTGGCAGAAGCACCTCCATCCACCAGCATCTTGTTCATCGGCTTCCCATCAACAAAACCTTTTACATATAATGCCTTTAAGTGCTGATGCTTGACTGGCTTATCGAATATAGCATGTTGTATAACTGTCAACTTGGCAACTATCTCTTCATACTCTGATTCATCGAAATCTGAATAAACTTCTTGATCCGCCGGAGCCACGAATTTCGATGGCAGCAGAAAAGCCATTTGAATGTTAGCCGATGGTCATCCTCTATCGGCTGTTTGCTTAGCACGCCACACTTGAGGTCTACCAGATGCTTGAGCCTATTCTTGCTCTCTGTTCCTTAGGCGTTGTATTCTTCTTTTCTGGCTTCTTGTCAAACCTCCTGGACACCATTGGCCTTCCTGCCAAACATATTCTTCTTCATCACTTCCCTCTTCATAATCAACCCAGTTTTGATCAACAATTTATTTTCCAAGCCGATCATGAACACTTCTATTTTTTAAGCGCCGATCCATGTTATCATGATGATGCTCATCTCGAACATGGATAGACCGACGGTTGGTTTGAAATTGCCTGAACTCTCAATATTGCTCGCTGCATTTTAGATAGTTATTTCTGGTAGGCAACTTCAAACCTTCGTTCCAGCAATGTTTGAAGAAAAGACAATTCCAATGTGATTCGGCTTGTTTTCTTTCATACCTCTCCTTTTCCTGTTGACGCTGGTATTTCTGCTCTTCTGACCAACGCTGATAATCCTTTTCCTTCTGTTGCTGCCATTTATTCAACAAAATCCGAGATGTAACACGCAGCTTTGTCACCCCATCTTTTGATGTTTCTCCCGCTCATATCGGCTCTTTTGCTTGTCGCGATGTCTTTTAATTTCTCTGTAATTATCAACCGATATTTGCATCTCGGGATCGACTGTTCCAGTTTCTCTTGATCTAGTTGATGTTAGGACTTTAGTCTTTCCTTTGAGCAGCCTAGCATCGACCATATTCTGATCTCCTGGGAAAGGATTATCATCAACTTTCATTTTCCAGGGTGTATCGAATTTGAGCCTTCCTTGCTGAATAGCTCTCTGTATATGCTGCCGGAAAACTCTGCATTCATTAGTAGAATGAGATGTAGTGTTATGAAACTTGCAGAACTTCTTATTCTTCAACTGATCGGGAGGCAACATGACATGATTATCGGGCAACTTGATCTACCCCTTCTCAAGCAAGAAATCGAAGAGCTTGTCCGATTTCATGACGTCAAAGTCACAGCTCTCTTTGACTCCTCGTCCCTAAGAATTTGGCACCATTATTGTCTTTTTGCCCCAATTCCATTCAGCCGTGGCAACTTCTTCTTCATCGTCTTCATAGCTGTCATCGACTGAATATGTATTATAGGCTTTGGCCATTGTGGTACTTTTTTGGAATCGGGTATCTCTGCGCATATTCTAGAACTGGCTATTGAGTGCGGCCACTTGTTGAGCCAATTGACCTAGCTTATCAAATTCTTGTCCCAGTAGCTTCTCTCTCCATGTTGGCAATATTCCTTGAATGGCCAAAGCAGCTAACTGATCATTAGCCTAGTTTAACGAGAAGCACAAATTTCTAGTCTCTCGGAACCTCTGAAGAAACTCGGTGCCTGATTCATTAGTTCTCTGTCTTATAGTTATTAAATCGGTAATCTTCTTTTCTCCTGTCCCAGTGTAAAAATATGTATGAAACTTCTTCTCTAGGTCAGCCCAACTGGCAATGGAGTTAACTGGTAGTGATGAAAACCAAGTGAAGGCTGGCCCTGACAAGGACAAGGAGAAGAACAAACTCGATGGGCTTCTTCAATGGATGCTTCGCCCAACTGTGTAAGATATCGACTGACATGTTCTATTGTGCTCGTGCTGTCTTGGCCACTGAACTTAGCAAACTCTGGGAGCCTATAATTTGTAGGAAGAGCGACCAAATCATACCATTCTAGATATGGACGTTTGTACGAAAAGGTCTGCCCTTTTGGCTTTAAACCAAACTGATTCTTCATCATCTCAGTCACTCTCAGCAACAACTCATCAGTATTTGAATTTGGATTTCTCTTCACTTGCTGACCCATCTGCGGATTAAAATCCCGTGTGCTTTGATACCCTAGATTCGAAATCATGTGAAGGATGTTGTAATCTATGCCATATTGATATCCTTGTGGAATCTCTATCTGTTGGGTCCTTTGCTGGTTTGCTGCTTGAAGTCTCTGGTTATAGAAGCTAGGATCTATATCTCTATAGATCCTTTGAACTAATGGTGCTATTTTATAAGCCGACGACGGTATGTGGCCTGATGTGCCAAGATTAATCATCTAGTTTTGACCTTGCCCCGCCGGCTGTTGCACATACTAGACATCATTATTACCGGCTGGTGCTGCTTCTTGATGGCTGGTACCGACTTGATTAGTCCCTTGAGTCGACGGTTGTGGAATGTTGTAATAAGCCGGCACCATCTGATCAACTGGAAACCCATGAAACACCTCTTTCATGGTGTTGTGGAATGTGTCTAAGAAAGCTTCATTATAGCTTAATATGGCATCACGAACAGATTTGTTTACAGCTTCCGTGAAGAAACACCTATCTTCAGCTTCATCTGCATCTGTCTGCCCATGCAACAGAACTTTTGGTAGTGGATATTTCTGAACAGTTGTGTTGTCATGTGTTTTGGTGTAGGATAACAAGCACTTGTTCTAAAATTCTTCTATAGCTTTGTTGATGTTATCTTTATCTATATCAGGTAGGTCTTCATAAGGTACCATAAGGATGTCGTTGTTGTTGTAAGCCACCATGATGATTGTAGTGGTCCCACCGGGTGTGCCAGAACGTGTGTCAGCACAAAAACGAGTCTCGTGCTGGGACACACGAGCAAGCCGGAAAGGGTCTACTCGATGGAGCTGTAGATCCACCTGGATTCCACGCAGGGGAAACCGATCCTGCGTACTCCTCCCGAAACATGCCAGTCAATTTGACCATGCAATTGGCAAGGAGAGAAAATTTATCAGCAATTTAAGGTGGAACATGTCGGTCTGTGCCCAGACAGTTCCAAGTGTGCCACTTCGGGGGTAGCCAGGGGTGATAAGCGACTAAATAGCCGATCCGCATAGAAATTGGCTGTTATGGTCTGTAAAGCTCATGAGTAGCGATTAATTTCAAGTTGGCAGGTACAATACTCGTATATGTAAATAAGATCATCAGCTAGGTAGATATTACCAGTGTAAAGCGTTAAGCCGATGAATCTAATCAGGAAAAGATATAGTACGTGAACGAATTGACTATCTGATACGAACAGATCTACAAACGCTCTGAATCTAATATGTTACCACCAACAGTGAGGTTTGACCGGATCGATGGCAGCTACGATGATAGTAACAAACTAAAACCAAAAAATCTGTAAAAACATCCATACTTCGATAGGCTTTCCTAAAGACATACTATACGTAAATGCTCGGATGAATCGGCTAAAATAGCCGATTTAGGTGAAGAGAACTACAGCGTGTAGACAATCGACTATTTCACTCAGATAGACCTATGGACTTCTCAGACCTAACCTGCTATCTCTAATAGTGGGGTTCGACTGGATCGATGCAGCCATGAAAAAGACAACAAATCAAACCCTTAAAGCCAACAGATCTATTCGCGCTTAACAGAATCATGTAAACACACTGTAGGCGTTAACATACAAGGTGATAGGCTATTTAGCCGATGCAGGCATAGCAAATAGTTAAGGTTACGCCTGATCAAGAACAAATCTACTGCCTAGCATCCTCCAATCTAAAGTGCTATCAGTGGGGATCGACCGGATCATTACAGCCATAATAGTGAACCGTAGATTAGATTTAACCAGCCAGCAAACATCTCAAAGATCATTCATGCCTTAACCGCGTACTATGCATGATCAAGATCGAAATAGAACAACCGATAAAACAAGATCTGTCATTCAAAGTAAGAGATATCGTGGTATAACAAAGCAAACGACGGACTAAAAAGATATGAGGCCGATCTAAATCAATCTTGACTGGGCAGGTTGATGTTGCTGCAAACTAATGACAATGAAAACATCAGCAAGATCGGTAACTTAATGAATCTACCAAAGACTGCCATTCTTAGGTAGAGCCGATAACTTGACCTTAATCTAGTTCGAGCAGTGGAGGTCGACCGGATCGATGCAGCCGTACTTGAATTAGACAAGAGTCGATAACTAACTTATACCAGAGTCATAGTGGAGGTCGATCGGATCGATGCAACCGTACGAATAGAAGTATAAGCCATGACGGTACTTACAGATGAACCGGAGGTCGGCCAGACCGATGCAGCCCTGCTCGCTGAAGAACTCGCCGAGATCTACTCTACTCCTACTCGTAAGGGGTGGTCGGAGCCGAAAAAATGAAAATGACTTGTATTTGATTGGTCGTCTCCTTTACAATATCCGGGGTTCAATATTTATACCTAGAGCCTAAACACAAATCCTACTTAAGTATGACTCGGTACAATCTTTGGTATGAAGAAAACATTCCTATCTTAAGATAACTTGGACCCTAATCTTTCCCCTTTTGTAGAGTCCGATATGTATCTTCCCGACGCCAATCGTAGCTCATCATCGTTATATGCTGACGTCATTCGAAGAGAGATGATTCCAGTGTCGCGTCCGAACCGTCTGATATCAATTCTCATGCAATCGATTCCTTGATTGACACAATCTTGGAAGCCTTCGAATTCCCGCGTTCTCCCAAATTTTGGTGTAAACAAGGCTCAAGGTGGTGCAAGACCGTGAGGAGGCGCCGAGCTCCGAGCAGGGCACCATCGGAGGCAAGCTGTTGTACATGATGCAGCGCGGCCTGCCTTCGATAAGAAGAAGAAGGAGGAAGGATCCGGTTCGTCCAGCTCCAAGGAGCGTCGCCGGCGTCCAGCGGCAACAAGAAGGAGGAGAAGGGACCTCGGGGCTATGTCGGCGCTGATGGCGCCGCCGCCGGTGAGCGCAAGGCGACCAAAGATGACACCTGCAACAACTGTGGTAGGACTAGCCACTGGGCCAAGGACTGCCGCCTTCGTCCATGCCATGGTGGGCAGGCTCACGTCACGCAAGCAGAGGAGCAGGATGCCACCCTGTTCCTAGCGCACGGGTGCATCGAGCTACAGCAAGACACAGGGGAGGGGGTGAAAGGTCCAAGCTTTCCCCATTCTGGGTCGGCTGGCTCCGCCGAACTCCACCTTGATGAACCGCGCACCCACGCCTTCATCGGCAAAGGTGCCACCGATGACAAGATCGACGGCGGTACCTTGACACCAGTGCGATGCACCACATAACTGGTCGAAGCGAGTTCTTCTCTGAGTTGGACTCCGGCGTGAAGGGCTCCGTCAAGTTCGGTGATGCCTCCGCTGTCGAGATCAAGGGCGTCGGCTCGGTCATGTTCAAGGCCAAGATGGGGAGCACCGTCTTCTCACCAGGGTGTAGTACATCAGGGCCTTGAAGAAGTCCATCAGCGTTGGGCAGCTGGACGAGAATGGCTCGCGGGTGGAGATTGAGGACGGCGTGCTGCGCATCTGGATGCCTACTACGATGATGAGCCTCTACGATACTGCACCATGGCAAGCTTCCTCGGTGACTAGTCTTCACCGGACCAGCTCGAGAGGCTCTTCGCCCAGCTTCATCTGATGATGCCGGTGAGCCGACCACTTAAGCTGAGGCGCAGGGTGATCCGGCATGGCGGGCAGTGATGGAGCAGGAGCTCAAGTCCATCGAGCAAAACCTCACCTGGGAGCTGGTGCCACTGCGTGATGGCCACCGCCCTATCATCCTGAAGTGGGTGTTCAAGCTCAAGAAGGACGAGCTGGGCGCGGTGATCATACACAAGGCGCGGCTGGTAGCACGCGGCTTTGTCCAGTAGGAGGGGATCGACTACGACGACGCCTTCACCCCTGTGGCGTGCATGGAGTCAGTCCATGTCCTCCTCGCGTTGGCTGCTCAAGAGGGGTGGCAAGTCCATCACATGGACGTGAAGTCCGCCTTCCTCAACGGTGACCTCAAGGAAGAGGTCTACGTGCATTAGCCACCTGGCTACGCCATCGCCGGAGAAGAGGGGAAGGTGTACCGCTTGCGCACGGCACTCTATGGCCTATGCCAAGCACCGCGTGCTTGGAACGCGAAGCTCGACGCCACACTCAAGAAGATGGGCTTCAAGCAGAGCGCGCATGAGGCGGCGGTGTACCGACGGGGCCGCGGACGCAACATTCTACTGTTCGGCATCTACGTCGATGATCTCATCATCACCGGCACTAAAGAGGAGAAGGTGTAGGTGCTCAAGGCATAGATGAAGAAGGTGTTCGACATGAGCGACCTCGGCCTCCTCTGCTTCTACCTCCGCGTTGAAGTGCGCCAGGACGCCACCGGGATCGCCCTCTGCCAAACCCACTACACCAAGCTCATCCTCGAGCTCGGCGGCATGACAGGCTGCAATCTGGCCCACACCCTGATGGAGGAGAAGCTCAAGCTGAGTCGGGAGAGCATGGCGGAGGAGGTCGATCCAACCCATTACCGGCGGCTGATCGGGAGCTTGCGCTACCTGGTCCATACACGGCCGGACATCGCGTTTGCCGTCGGGTACATGAGCCGGTTCATGGAGCGGCCGACGATGGAGCATCTGCAGGCCGTCAAGCGAATCCTGCGCTACGTGGAGGGCATACTTGACTACGATCTTCACTACGGAAGGGCCCCTAACATGGTGCGGTTCGTCGGCTACTGCGACAGCGACCTCGCCGGCGATGTGGATACCAGCAAGAGCATAACCGGGACGATGTTCTTCCTTGGTGATTGCTTGTTCAACTGGTAGTCCCTCAAGCAGAAGGTGGTGGCCCTCTCAAGCCGTGAAGCGGAGTACATCGCCACCACCACTGCCGCAACACAGGTGTTGTGGCTGTCAAGAATGTTGGCAGAGCTCCTTGACAGGAAGGTGGATGTGGTTGAGCTGAAGGTGAATAGCAAGTCCGCACTTGCTTTGGCCAAAAACCCTATCTTTCATGAAAGAAGACATCACAACCGCATCAAGTACCACTTCATCAGAGATTGCTTGAAGGATAGGAGCATCAATGCCAGCCACATTGCCACTACTGATCAGCTAGCGGACATTCTCACCAAGTCGCTGGGGAAGTCCAAGTTACAAGAGATGAGGGAGAGGATTGGGCTACAGCAGATCACCACTAGTGCTCGGCACAAGGCTTAGGGAGAGATTGACAGATAAGTCTAGTGCTCTAGTGCCAAAGCACTTGTATCTTACTTTTTCTGCACTTTTTACTTTTCTTGGCTTCCAAGCCTAGAGTTAGAAATATGCTTAGTATCCACTCTAGTGGTTAGAATATGCTGTAGCAAGTGGGAGTCCCTTTTGTCTATTAAAGGCAAGGGAGTGTCATTGTAAAAAAATAAGTCATTGCATTGCCATTCAATCCAAGCGACCAATGGCCAATCTGTCCTCTGATAGTTCCAGATCTAAATCTAAGATCCAATCGGACAAACAAGTATATCTTTCAACACAACAGTTTGATCAGCAAACTGATTGTTCACCTTAAAATGCAGGCACCATATGATCCCTGTCGTATCGTACGCACCCTCAGTTGCTGCAGACACTGGGGAGATTGCCCGACGAAATACACGAGCATGGACAGCAAGACGGAGGTGGTCTCGTAGCCTGCTAAAAGCGAGTCCAGCACGAAGGTGACCTTGTCATCGTGGGACAGCTCGCTATTTGTGATGAGCCCGTCTATGAAAGCAGACTTCCTAAATGACCCATCATCGCCCTTCCACCTCTCGTCCATAATCTCTTCCAAAGTGAGAGATATCTTCCTCCTCGCCTGCTGATAATAGTTCATAAGACTAAATTAAGAGAAGTAAAACTATGGTTTGAGTGGAACAATCCCATTTTAGATAGAGTGGAGCATCATGAGTTCATCCCTCAAATTTGATGGAATAACTACATTCCTCGTACTTATAGGGAACTGCTATATTTAAAGTGACTGAATTTTTAGGAATTTTCAGATAACAATTAAAAGAACAACCCAGAAGGAACAATTAGAAATTTTTATATAAGAACAATGACAAAATTGCCTGCCTGAACAATGAACAATAACTAAGAAAAATCATACTATAGTTAAGATATTTGACCACGGATATACTTACTATAGTTACGCACCTCTACAGCTCTGGCATACGGTGTCCCTGGGATGTTGAGAGGGAGAGAGACGAGCCCCTTCATGAAGGTGGAGTAGTGCTCGAGGAGCCTGCGGATGAGCGGCGCCTCCGGGGACAAGCCCACCACCTGCTCCACGATGGCGCCGAATGCAAACTGCATGCCAAGTGCCGGCCAAACATGCATACAAACAACCCAGAGTCAATTCAAGCCAGAAAGAGAGACACGCTAACTCAGAGCTTTGGGATATGATAGAATCTAGGAGTATAGAAAGACCACGCGTGCAGTGCAGTGTGCCAGTGTGCAGACAAAACATGCACACGAGCGGCTACAGCGCAGTGCTGTCCCTTGTCACACGGGATCTTGTCTGGCCGGCCACCGATCTGGAGACCTTGTACAGCCACAGGAGCTAACGCGCCTGCGCAAAGGCTAGCTTAGGGACGGAGAGAGCTGCTGGGACGTCACCTGTTTTGCCTCGTCGCAGAAGGCAGCGGCGCAGCGGCCGCGCCAGGACGCGACGACGGCGCGCGCGGCCCGGTCGACGTCGGCGAGGTAGGCGGGCCGCAGCCCCGTGGAGGCGACGAAGGCCAGCGCCATGCCGCGGATCCGGCGGTGGCGCTCGCCCGTGACCACCAGGAGGGAGGACCCGCCCAGGATGCCGCGGATCGGGCCCGGGTAGCTGCACTGGAACAGCCGCTCCTCGTTCTGCAGCACGAAGTGGTTGAGCTCCTCGTCGCACGACACCACCGTCGGCGCGCCGAACAGGTGTGACTTGAACACCGCGCCGTACCTGCATGCCGGCCGAGCACGGTGGCGCGACAGCGGCAGCGGCGTATGCGTGCCGGCCGCGTGGGAAACGAGAGACCATCATGAGCAACGAAGGACGCATGTACTACTCTGGAACCAATTTAACGATAGATGCTGACTGACTACTAGATAGAATTATTAACGTCCATGCATGTGCATGGTGACGAACTTAACGAACCTGGTGATGTGACTGTGCAAGAAGTCGCCGGTGGTGTTGGAGGCGTGGGGGCGGAGGAAGCCGATGGTCTCACCGACGAGGGGCCAGCCGAAGCTGCCCCTTGGGGCGTCGGGGTTGCGGAGCAGCGGCAGGAAGTGGCGGTACACCACCGCGGCGAGGACGACGGCTACAAAGACAGCCAACAGCACAGTCGTCACCATTGTACACCTTCTAGATGTACAAGTCAAAATAAACGCGGAACTCTAAGATTATCTTGTTGGTGTGACAGAATTGCGGGGAGGGGATGAGACCCCGGCCCTTTTTATACGCGTATCGTATGCACGCTTTTTGGCTGGCTAACTAATGCTATTTACTCAAAAGGAATCCTTGAGTTTTTACCCTGCAACCTCTACTTATACTATGGCTTATTTCTGGAGATATATCTACACATATATTATACTACATATTTAATTGATTGTATGGCTTACTTCAGTAGATATATCTACATATTATTTGCAACCTCTACTTATACTATGGCTTATTTCTGGAGATATATCTACACATATATATTATAGTATATATTGATTGATTGTATGGCTTACTTCAGGAGATATATCTATATATTATAGGAGTATATTGCTTGCTTGATATACTCCACATGTTCCATAGCGTACTACGCTAATGGGTCACATGGGTAACGCTGCTGCTTTTTTTTTTTTTTTTGAGGAAAGCAACCTGGAGCACTTTATTAATTTGCAAACACCATTACATTAGAAGCTAATGAGTCGCGTTGCCTGCGCTGCCATGGCTTCCGCCATGTCGCCAAGGACGGCAAGCGGCCAAGGCATGCTGCGACGTCAGCGGCGAAGGGCATCGACTGGCCACAACACTCCACTCGTGGCGGCAACCCACCGGCTCCCAGCACGCGCCTCGCGACGGCTCGAATGGGGCCGTGCTAGATGCCGCGGGGGGTGCCGGCAGAAGCCGCCGCCGACAATGGTGGCGCCAGAGTAAGCGGGATTTTAGCTTGGGCGCGCCTGTTGACTGCGCTGACCACGCTGCTCCAACTACTGCTGCACTCTACTTCCTCGAGCCTGATACGCTGGGGTCGGACTGTGCGTGAGCGTCGAGGCTCCCACGTGGGTCGACCCTATGCTAGAGGAGCTCGCCGCCTCACTTGTCGTGAGTCGCCTAGCAGGAGCAAAGGCGGCTGGGTGCCCATCGGCTTCGGCGACAGTCGCTCAGGAAGACACATCCCGGGTGGACACCTGCTCTCCAGTGAAGGAGCTCGCTACCATACTCGTCGTGAGCCCCCTAGCATGAGCACCAGGACCTGAGTGCTCGCCTGCTCCGACGGCGGCCTCTTAGGAAGCAGACGCATCGCTGGTGGACACCCGTCCTCTGGCGAAGACTGCCTAGTGGACAACGGAGACGCCTCCGTTGCCGCCTATGCAGATGCCAGGGCGCTCCCTGACCCAGCGCTGATGAAATGTCCTAATATGGCTAGAGGGGGTGAATAGCCTAATAAAAACTCTACAAAATCGCTGGAGCAATTTGTTAGTACCCTAAACGGTGAAATACAATTTTGCTCTAGCTCTACAAGGGTTGCAAGCCACCTACCCAACAATTCTAGTTGCTATGATCACTAATTCACACATAAGCCTAGGTTGCTACTTGCTAAGCTAGTTAGCACTCAAAGCTAACTAAATAGCCTCACTAACCAAACTAACAAGCTCTCACAACTAGCTACACTAAAGAGCTTGACACTAGGCAAGAAAGTAAAGAAAGTAATACATGAGAGAGTAGGATGATTATACCGTCATGGCAAGTATGATGAACCAATCAATATGAATGCCAATCAATTACCGGGAGAAATCCAATCACAAGATGACACACGATTTTTCTTCCGAGGTTCACGTGCTTGCCGGCACGCTGGTCCCTGTTGTGTCAACCAACACTTGGTGGTTCGACGGCTAAAAGGTATCACACACCTAGCCAACAGTTGGCACCGCAAAAACCTACCCACAAGTGAGGTAACTCAATGACACGAGCAATCCACTAGAGTTAACTTTCGGCTCTCCACCGGGGAAGGTACAAGACCCCTCACAAATCACCGGGAGACGGCCACGAACAATCATCAACTCGTGCCGGCTCCTAGCCGTCTAGATGGCGGCAACCACCAAAAGTAACAAGAGATCCGTAGCCACAATGATCCCAAAGTGCCACTAGATGCAATCACTCAAGTAAATGCACTAGGAATCACTCACAATCTTGGGCTCCTGATCGACGACACGCTAGAGCTCGGGCCTTGGCTCCTGCCCGGCCTACGACGCCAGCTAAGGCCTAGGCGTAAGAAGACAAACCCTGAGCCATCGAGGCTCGGGGGCTCGCAGACACTGCGCTACGGGCGTAGCCGCGCCGACCACTTTCACGATAGGGTCACGCACGGGGCGTGACACAAGAAGACAAGCTTCCCACAGCCTCCAAGGGCTGGGCGGCTCCTGGGCCCGCACATCAGCCCCTAGAGCCGATCTCCTTCACCACCAAGAAGACTCCAGAAGGTCCACTTGGGGGAGGCTGGTCCAAGCCGACACAGCCTAACACGTAGAGTGTCAGAACAGAGCAACCGGACGACACCAATGCTTCTTCGGCTCCACGACACCGCCACGGTCCACAGAGCACCGTTGTATGACCCTCTTGGACTCTGACGCAGGTAGACCATAGACTCATCTCCCCAAACCGCCATGTACCTAACCTATCTCGTTATATAAGGGATAAGGTCAAACCTAGGAGAGAGGGGGGAGAGGAACCCAAGACATTCCATTCCATTCCATTTGATCCACTCCTGCTCAGCACCGAGAGCAGAGCAACATAGAGGAGGGGCACCGAGAGCTCCTCCATCGCGTGGTGAGGCAACCTTAGGATTAGCATCGAGCTAACCCCCTACTAAATCTCTCTCTACACTCTGTTGTAACCCCCGATTTTGGGTGCTTTTGAGTATAAGGATCATCAGCTGCTGGACGTATGGCATCGATTGTCCAGAACCAAGATAAACCGTTGAGTCCTCTCTGTGATTTATGTGTTCTTGAGTCCACCCGAGCCACCGGAGACCCATACTCTGACACCGACTCGAACAACTATGCTTGCCGCGGTTCCGACCCCGCGACAGGTCCTATGTGTCATAATGTCTCTTGTTCTTCTCTATGAAAACAGGAACTCGGCCACAGCAAGCCATGCGGACTAGGGCGTCGCGTCCGACCGGGGAGGGCAACCGAGCAGGGCCCCTTCGAACCGGGAGGAGAGGCCAGCGGGGAGTGTTGCGCCCCCTCCCGCGCTGGGGAGGAGAGCCGCGCCGGGGAGGGGGCTCGCGTCGACCAAGGCACCTGCCGTGTCAGAGAGTGTCCAGCCATGGAGGGGGCTCATGTCGGGGAGCGCTCGCCGCTCTAGGGAAGCCCGCACCGCGGAGCGCACGCCGCGCTCACGCTCGATGGCTGGTGCTGGCGGGGAAGAAGACCGGCCAAGGCGGATGCAGCTAGAGACCTGGATCCAGCGGAGGAAAGCACCAGCCGCGGTGGAGGAAGGTCGGCCTTGGCGGAGGACCTCCCAATCCGGCCGATGGGAGGTCCGGCGATGGGCCTGTGGCGCCGACGGTGGTGTGGATGGAGGCCGGTGGCCACGAGGTGTGGGAGGAAGACGCGCGCCTACAAGAGAAAAATGGTCTAGTAGATTTTTTGGTAGCCACCTTTAGGCCAACAGGAATGGATAGTGGGAGGGGGAATTTGGGTAGCCAACCAATCTGGGAGGCCTAGTACATAGTCTGCTTGAGTGGATTTTTTGCCCTCCAATACCTAAATTGGAGATAGGTAATGGGATAGGTAGTGTTGCTGAAGATGCTCTAAGATTCATAACTAACCAAGCAGCTGTGTCAACAAGTGTGTCAGCCTTATCTCATTGATAGAGTGGGATGGCAGAAAACCAAACACACTCAAAATCATCCTATTATAGTAAATTAAACGTCCATCTAGCTCATCTAATCACACTTCTCTCCATTCTATTTAGGTTATTTAGACTACCTCTTTTTGTTACTGTTAAATTATATTTAATAAAATATTTAGGGCCTAAATGACATGGTTTTACCTCCTTTTACTGTTTAAATGCTATTTCAATGGTCTTTGAGGTTAACATTGATTTTTAGTAATGATATGGATGTGCATAATCTAAAAAAATATGCCATTATGCAAATTAGGGTACTTTAATTGTTTTCATAATGGCATAGATTTGGTTCTGTTAGGTTGTTTTCCTAGGATGGAGATAACTAACTTAGATAAAAAAAAATGAAGGGTTACTTTATATTATTTATCATATTTGACATTGATGAGTAATGATTTTGATGAAGATTAGGTGTAGTTTTAGATTATTTTTCATAATAATAGGGGATACTATTATAATCAAGATATATATTCAGTTGTTCATTAATTTAGGAATTTTTATAAGGTGAAGGTGGGTAAATTTTTGAAAAGATTTAGATCTAGTAGCTTATTATTGATGCTGATGATTAGGGTCTATAGAATTGATGACGGGAGGTTTATGAGAATTTGTAGGATTTATATATTTTTCTTAGATCATTTCATATGAATCTACACGGACGCTTCGAAACATTTCTCCTGTTATTAATAGTAAGTTGGACGATGACACGCGATGATATGACTAACTGGTTATAACGGAAATGCTAGATAAATTCCTTCATTTTATGGTTTTGCTGGATTGGTTTGTGCTCTATCCATCAACAAATGTTAGTACTTCTAGGGTTTTTAGGACACTTTTAAACGGGATAGGATTTTTTTTTAAAAAAACTCAACTATCCGTCGTTAAAGCTAAATGGCTAGCTTCGTATGACGCAACCCGCTAGTTGGTGCAAAACTGCAAATTGCTCGTGAATGGTGCAACGAGACAGATATGTGTAAAGTTAAGGGGAGGACAGACCATTTCCTTCTGTTAGACGTGCTAAATATCCCTTATCGGTGACAGATCAACAACGTGTTGCCCAGCAGTCGGCCACAGGTCACGCACTATATATCATTTGAATCGAGCAAATACATGACGTACGTGGGTTTTGTTTGAACATCTTGCATATTCCTTGACACAATGCAATTTGAATCGAGCAAATAAATAGTGTAGGTGGATTTTATTTGAACCGTCAAAGGTCCGTTCGAGAAATAAAGATAGCAGTTACGACTTGATGAAGACACAGCTCCGATGATTGGGGAAATTTTTCCCTGACTTTGTATCATCGGGTTTCAAAAAAATGTAGAGGACAATTACGTTTATGCAAAGTTTAAGAATAAAAATACATTTTTCTAGTCGTGTATGTGGATGACATCTTGCTTGCTAGCAGTGATGTTAATCTACTACTAGAAACAAAGAAGCTCTTGTCCTCAAAGTTTGATACGAAGGATCCCAGTGAGGTTTCGTTCGTCCTAGGAATAGAGATTCATCGAGATAGAGAAAAGAAGATTTTAGGATTATCACAAAAGACATACTTAGAAAAAGTTCTAAAGAAATACAGTATGCAAAATTATAAGTCTTCACCTGCTCCCATAGTCAAGGGCGACAGATATAGGAAATTTCAATGTCCTAGGAACCAATATGAGATCGATCAAATGAAAGCGGTTCCATATAGTTCAGCTGTCGGATGTTTACAGTATGCTCAAGTGTGTACTCGTCCTGACTTAGCATTTGTTATCGGGTTGCTTGGCAGATATCAGAGTAATCCAGGAATAGAACACTGGAAATTAGTAAAGAAAGTTTTACGTTACCTGCAAGGTACGAAGGGTCTCATACTAACGTACAGAAGATCTGATTCAATGCACATAGAGAGGTATACATATTCTGATTATGCGGGAGATGAAAAAAGTCCACGTCAGGATACATATTCACTCTCGCAGGAGGAGCTATATCGTGAAAAAGCTCAAAGCAAACCGTCATTACATCGTCCACAATATATGCCGAGTTTGTAGCATGTTATGAGACCACAGGATAGGTGAATTGGCTAAAGAAATTCATGCCCAGGTTGAAAGTGGTAGACGACATAAATAAACCACTCAAGTTATACTGCGATAATAATCCGGCAGTATATTATGCTCACAACAATAAGTCAAGTGGCGCTGCCAAATAAATTGACATAAAGTATTATGTTGTGAAAGATAAAGTCTGGGATCATATAATTAGTCTTGAGCATATAAGAATAGAAAAGATGCCCGCGGATCCGCTTACAAAAGGTTTACCACCTAGCGTGTTCAGAGAACACTTAGCCGGCATGGGTTTAAGGGAAAGCCTATGATTCCTAAACAATAAGGGCCTAGTTGAGAATCTGTTTCAAAACAGAGAGGTGCATTGTAGCTGTTTAATCTAATGGCAACTAACCGTGACGATGAGGCACGCTCTATGCACTAATCTATGATGGAATGGGAACAAGATAAAGTAAGTAAGTTGAGATTAAGTCATAAGGTGAGATCAAGGGGGAGAATATTAGATGATCTCCAACCAATTTGCCCAGTTGGGCCTTTGGATCCGCGCCCTGATCGGGGGCGTCCAACCCTATATGGTTGGTGGGCCTCCGTCACACTGTGCTATAAAAATAGAGGTGGGGGCCGACGGCTCTCGTCACGAGGTTCACCGTGAGCAGCCAAAGTCACCCCACCGATATAACCCTAATCCGATCTAAAGAGAGGGTGCATATCCAGTGATGGGAAGCACCATCACGAGGTTCTCCGCCGTCATTGGACCGCACCTACGACCGCGGACAACGCCGCCACTGCACCGCCACCTTTCACCGCCACGCCTCCACCGAGCACTGCAATGGCTAGCCCGTCTTCTGTGAAGGCGGCCGATGGTTTGCACCTCCTCCACCCATCTCTCTTTCACTCTATCTATTACTCCCGTACTAGTAGAGATTCTAGGACTCGCTGTTTATTACAAATGCAAGTACACATGCTAGATTTATGGCCTGTGATCCTACTTTATTTCTGTCAATTTCCACTCCTAGAAGTTTATCCCTGATCAATAATCCATAAAATTTAGGTATGTTATTAATTACCTACGGTACTGACACTCGTCCCACGAGATGCACGCGTCCAGTTTTTTTTACCGGTGTTTATTGTTGGCAAGATGCAGTACGTATGCCAACTCATGCCGCCAGCAATTAAACTAACGTTTCTTCATGCTGTTAATGTCACCGGAGTCACACCTGATTTTCCCCCGTATTTGAGATTTTGAGTGCATATATATATGCCTGTGTCAAGGTTAGTACGTACGGATGGCGCTAAACTATACGCGACGTGCACCGGCCGGCCAACAGAGATATCAAGTTGATCCACTACGGCGTCCCGTCTGGCGTCTGCGACTTGACGGTTCCACCAGATCGAATAGATATGGGATCATGCACCAATAGGAATGATTTTAAAAAACACATGACTTGACTTCAAAAATGGGATCGGATATATCTATACTAAGGCAGTGAGATCAACTGTGTCAGAAGTTGTTCTTGTTCATTCACGGGCGTCCAGCGAGCTCAATCAATGAACAGTGAAGAGATTTGTAAATTATGGCCCTGTTCGTTTATCTATTTTTCAGCTGGAACAATGTTTTTCTCTCCCAACAAATCAGCCGGAACAATATTCCTAGTCTCGAAATGATATGTAGATGATGCTACCATGTACACTAGAACCTAATAATTAAGAGATTGGGTACATGCATGTTCGTAGTACATACAGTACAGCAGAGCTTTGGGAGTTTTGCAGTGGTTGTGTTTTGTGTGCGGACGCAAGGTCCACGACCAAAACATGTATCTCAAATTAATAAGAATAACAGCAAGGCACATTTTAAGTTTGCTAGGACGATAATCTAACCTACAATTACTCTATAATTTAAATTTTCATTATGCAAAACTGATCAATAATTACGGATTAAAACCACAAAACTTTCAATTTGTCAACTCTTATCTCTTAGTTGTTATAACAAGAGCCTATGCGAGGTATAAGATATGTGGAATAGGACAAACATATAGCAATTAGTAAGTCATGTGTTAGTTTTCTTGTATGCCCCTGTATTCACAAGCGAGGTGTAACATATGAGCATTGGTCGACAAAAAGTGATACCTACAAAAAAAATTTGGCTGAAATTAAAAAGATTTTGATAAGGAGAACATGGGAAAAAAGTGATACCTACAATTTGTTTTTGGCTGTAATTAAAAAAATTATAAGGAGAACACCTCGCACAACATGCTTTTATGTGATGTGTGCTCCCACACCACTTGACACCCAGCGGTGCAAAGAGATAGAGATGGCAGCCACCCCTCACTGTTTCCAGATCTTTGCTTATCTATAACAATTGTTTTATTTAATTGTGCTAATCAGAATTCAAACTTGTGACCTCTAGTTTTTTTTTACACCAACCTAAAAGCTTAAACTAATGGGGTAGATAAACAATTCACTCATACCTCAACATCTTGTTGCTTGCAAGAAAGAAGAAAGGAGCACAGTGGAGTTGCTGCTCGTCATACTTCTCATGCTTGGCGTGAGGAACAATATAAAAGCTGGACTGTTGTACTAGCTTGAATGCTTCATCTGAGTTTGGGGGGAAGTGTGAGCTACTACTTCTGGCATCATGTTGATCTGCTACTTCTGGCACAGAGAAAGAGAAATTTTCCCAGGTGCAGAGTGGTGCAGGGAGGTGCTAGCTTGCTGTACTCGTGGAGAAGAGAGTGGAGAAGCAATAATTGACAGAAGTTTATGCTTGCTGCTTTCTTATTTATTGCTTAGTCGGGAGCATTTTGGTCTGTTACTTCCATGGATTTAAGCCATGTTCGCTTGATCTTATTCAGAACTATTTTTAAGATATAAAATGGTATTTTTCTCTCATAATATTTCAGCATAAATATCAGCATAAACCAAATTTTAGCATTAGTCAGATGGCTAAAGAACGGAAGAACAATCAAACAAAGTGAATGTGGACTGAATTTTTTTCCTGCTAGTGACTTGCATCTGGACTTGTTTATGCTATTAATAATGATGTTACGAAATTTACTGAATTGACTCACGTATGAATAAAGGGTGCCCTGTCATTTTCTTGCAACGAGCCTGTTCGCTGGTTGGTTTCTGGGCTGATAAGTCCGGCTAGTGCTGGTTTGTTGTGAGAGAAAAATACTGTTGGCTAGCTGATAAGCTCCTGGCTGAAACCAACAAACGAACAGGCTGAATGTCTTCAAATGGACATGGGTGCTCAGGTTTATCAAATATGCAAAGCAAAGATGCAGTGTCTTGTTGGCCGTGATATGTTGGCTTGTGATCAGCTTGTGTAGTTTTGAGCAAATCATGCAAATTACGTGCCATTTTTTTTGAGCATCTAGTGTATTGAATGGTTTCCGGTGGTTGACGATTAATGTGTTTGGTCAAAAACGCCGACATTGATGATTCAAAGAAAATTACATTCATCTTGTTTATATTTAATCTCATTGTACCAAAAGAAGAACAAAATAGCGTACAAAGATTTTGTTCATACTTGATCATTAGAAACCTACCGACAACATCCTGTCCATGGGTTTTTTTATCTAAAAAAAATCCTGTCTATGGATTGTTCATGCCTGCGCCACCGACCTGGAAGGAAAAGGCTAACACATCCTTTAGAAGGCTTAGCAGTTAGCACGTTAGAAAGTCCCCATCGAGTCTAGCAGTAAAATTGTTTCCTTCCGACGATTTGCTCTGGCTGCACTGCCGCACAGGGAAGGATTGCTTAGTACGCGGTGTGTGACATGGATCGATTGGTTATTAGCTAGGGACACCATCCGGAGCTAGCATTTCCCGTGGGGAATTCCGGTGGGTCTGATTCTATGGGAGTACTACTAGGCACGTAGTTGAGCGCTACGTACATTATGTGTATAGCTTAGCATACTTGACAGGTTGCCATGCACATTATACAGCATTCAAGATCCAAGGCGGTATATTAAAACTACCATTAAGGGCGCTTTGGAGGGGCTCCGGCTGGCTCTCGCTCCGTCACTGTAGCACTACTGTCAAAGAGTTTCAGTCGTTCGTCGTCCTCAGCTCCTGCTTCCTGCTTCTTGATCGATCGATAGCTGGATGCATGGACGCTAGAGCTGCCCGACGAACCAAGGGGCCGTATCAGACTGCTGGTGGCACCATATCTCGATGGGCAGGCCCTTGCTGAACTCCACGTACGGGTGTGCCATCGGGACGTCCTCGCCGTCCAATCTCCAACTGTACTGGAGCACGAGGTGGTGGAGGAAGAAGGCAGCCTCCACTTCTTGCCTGACGACGTCTGGTCCAGCCCCTGCAATGCAAATAAATAACGAACTCATCGCATCAGTAGCTACGGAGTACTGGGATCGATCGAATCGATCAAACAACACGTTTCATAAGTGCGTGTACCTCCCATCTGCAAGGATCAAATTCTTGGGGGTTCTTGTAGAGCGCAGGGTCCAGATGAACGGAGCCCAAAATTGGCAGCACTTTCCAGCCAGCTGGGATCACATACCCTGCCAAAACAAAGTACAATAGGGATTAGGGACACTGGAACAGACATATCCTCTCGCAGCATATACTGATTTTACAGTCATTGGGAGGCACCACACAACCAGTAATAGATACCACAAAATTAAGGAACAGTGTAATAATCCTCCCATCATGGCAAAGTGTGTTAGAAATGATCATATATATGATCACCCAAAAAAAAAGTATATCCATTTTATTTTACCTTTATATCTGACATCCTTAAGGGCCTTCCGGTGCACAAACTTGACAATGTTACCGCATCTCAACGTCTCGTTGATAACCTGCAACATCATGCAGGCAAATGTTGGGCTGCATTATATTTTAATGCAAGTATATATCGTCGTATGGAGTATCATGCTAACTAAAACAAATGTTCTTTAGATAACACAAGAGGCATGAGTTTGTTTATCGTCCGCTTCTCAACGGAGAGATGAATCAAGCAGCTTACACGTTGGGTATATTCCATCTTCCTGTAGTCCTCAGCGGTCAAGAACTCATCTGTTGCCTTGCTGGACCTTATGCTCTCATGCTCTACCTACATATTACACAAGAAATTGCTCAGTATTGACAGATAAGCCTAGTGCTAAAGCACTTATATCTTATTTTTCCTGCACTTTTTATTTTCCTTGGCTTCCAAACCTAGTGTTATAAATACACTCACTTTAGTGGTTAAATATGCTGTAGCAAATGGGATTCCCTTTTATCTATAAAAGGCAAGGGAGTGTCATTGTAAAAAAATAAGCCATTGCATTTCCATTCAATCCAAGCAGCTAAGGGTCAAGCTGTCCTCTGATAGTTCCAGATCTGAATCTAAGATCCAATCGGACCAACAAGTATATCTTTCAACACAACAGTTTGATCAGCAAACTGATTGTTCACCTTAAAATGCAGGCACCATATGATCCCTGTCGTATAAACGCACCTTCTTGAGTTGCTCCAGACCTTTCGGGAGATTGCCCGACGAAATACACGAGCATGGACAGCAAGACGGAGGTGGTCTCGTAGCCTGCTAAAAGCGAGTCCAGCACGAAGGTGACCTTGTCATCGTGGGACAGCTCGCTATTTGCGATGAGCCCGTCTATGAAAGCAGACTTCCTAAATGACCCATCATCGCCCTTCCACCTCTCGTCCATAATCTCTTCCAAAGTGAGAGATATCTTCCTCCTCGCCTGCTGATAATAGTTCATAAGACTAAATTAAGAGAAGTAAAACTATGGTTTGAGTGGAACAATCCCATTTTAGATAGAGTGGAGCATCATGAGTTCATCCCTCAAATTTGATGGAATAACTACATTCCTCGTACTTATAGGGAACTGCTATATTTAAAGTGACTGAATTTTTAGGAATTTTCAGATAACAATTAAAAGAACAACCCAGAAGGAACAATTAGAAATTTTTTATATAAGAACAATGACAAAATTGCGCCTGCCTGAACAATAACAAAAAATCATACGCCTAAGATATTTGACCACGGATATACTTACTATAGTTACGCAGATATTTGACCACGGATATACTTACTATAGTTACGCACCTCTACAGCTCTGGCATACGGTGTCCCTGGGATGTTGAGAGGGAGAGAGACGAGCCCCTTCATGAAGGTGGAGTAGTGCTCGAGGAGCCTGCGGATGAGCGGCGCCTCCGGGGACAAGCCCACCACCTGCTCCACGATGGCGCCGAATGCAAACTGCATGCCAAGTGCCGGCCAAACATGCATACAAACAACCCAGAGTCAATTCAAGCCAGAAAGAGAGACACGCTAACTCAGAGCTTTGGGATATGATAGAATCTAGGAGTATAGAAAGACCACGCGTGCAGTGCAGTGTGCCAGTGTGCAGACAAAACATGCACACGAGCGGCTACAGCGCAGTGCTGTCCCTTGTCACACGGGATCTTGTCTGGCCGGCCACCGATCTGGAGACCTTGTACAGCCACAGGAGCTAACGCGCCTGCGCAAAGGCTAGCTTAGGGACGGAGAGAGCTGCTGGGACGTCACCTGTTTTGCCTCGTCGCAGAAGGCAGCGGCGCAGCGGCCGCGCCAGGACGCGACGACGGCGCGCGCGGCCCGGTCGACGTCGGCGAGGTAGGCGGGCCGCAGCCCCGTGGAGGCGACGAAGGCCAGCGCCATGCCGCGGATCCGGCGGTGGCGCTCGCCCGTGACCACCAGGAGGGAGGACCCGCCCAGGATGCCGCGGATCGGGCCCGGGTAGCTGCACTGGAACAGCCGCTCCTCGTTCTGCAGCACGAAGTGGTTGAGCTCCTCGTCGCACGACACCACCGTCGGCGCGCCGAACAGGTGTGACTTGAACACCGCGCCGTACCTGCATGCCGGCCGAGCACGGTGGCGCGACAGCGGCAGCGGCGTATGCGTGCCGGCCGCGTGGGAAACGAGAGACCATCATGAGCAACGAAGGACGCATGTACTACTCTGGAACCAATTTAACGATAGATGCTGACTGACTACTAGATAGAATTATTAACGTCCATGCATGTGCATGGTGACGAACTTAACGAACCTGGTGATGTGACTGTGCAAGAAGTCGCCGGTGGTGTTGGAGGCGTGGGGGCGGAGGAAGCCGATGGTCTCACCGACGAGGGGCCAGCCGAAGCTGCCCCTTGGGGCGTCGGGGTTGCGGAGCAGCGGCAGGAAGTGGCGGTACACCACCGCGGCGAGGACGACGGCTACAAAGACAGCCAACAGCACAGTCGTCACCATTGTACACCTTCTAGATGTACAAGTCAAAATAAACGCGGAACTCTAAGATTATCTTGTTGGTGTGACAGAATTGCGGGGAGGGGATGAGACCCCGGCCCTTTTTATACGCGTATCGTATGCATGCTTTTTGGCTGGCTTAACTAATGCTATTTACTCAAAAGGAATCCTTGAGTTTTTACCCTCCAACCTCTACTTATACTATGGCTTATTTCTGGAGATATATCTACACATATATTATACTACATATTTAATTGATTGTATGGCTTACTTCAGTAGATATATCTACATATTATTTGCAACCTCTACTTATACTATGGCTTATTTCTGGAGATATATCTACACATATATATTATAGTATATATTGATTGATTGTATGGCTTACTTCAGGAGATATATCTATATATTATAGGAGTATCATGCTAACTAAAACAAATGTTCTTCAGATAACACAAGAGGCATGAGTTTGTTTATCGTCCGCTTCTCAACAGAGAGATGAATCAAGCAGCTTACACGTTGGGTATATTCCATCTTCCTGTAGTCCTCAGCGGTCAAGAACTCATCTGTTGCCTTGCTGGACCTTATGTTCTCATGCTCTACCTACATATTACACAAGAAATTGCTCAGTATTGACAGATAAGCCTAGTGCTAAAGCGCTTATATCTTACTATTACTGAATTTTTTACTTTCCTTGTCTTTCAAGTCTAGTGTTATGAATATGCTCACTTTAGTGATTAGAATATGTTGTAGCAAGTGGGAGTCTCCTTTGTCTATAAAAGGCAATGGAGTGTCATTGTAAAAAAATAAGCCATTGCACTTCCATTCAATCCAAGCGGCCAAGTTGCCCTCTGGTAGTTCCAGATCTGAATCTGAGATCCAATCGGGCCAACAATCTGGTATCGGAGCCGAGAGGATTCTTGAGTGAGCGAGCACCATGTCCACTGTCAGCCAGGTCATGAGAGTGCACACTGCCGCGGGTGCCAGAGCTAACGATTGCGCGACGCGCCTTGCTGCCGCAGAGGCAACGGCTGCGGCGGCGGCCGAGACGGCCAGGCAGGCGACGGCTATGGCCTAGGCCGTGGTAGCCGCGGCCGCAACACTGCGCGCCGAGATGGAACGCGAGCCAGAGCTAGCGGGGAGGATCGCGCAGCTCGATTTCGGGCGCGCCGCCTGTCGTCGTCGTCACCAAAGCGGCGTCGTGGTGGGCGTGGCCGCTCCCTAGTCTTGCGCAGACGGTCTCATCGCGACTCCAGAGCAGGAACGCCATGGCCGATGCTCACCAAGTCGAACTACCACGCAGTGGAGCTCGCGATGATGGTCAAGTCTGAGAGGCCCGACGGCCGTGGGAGCGGCCGGTTCACGCCGGTGGCGTCGACTATGACGACGATCGCCAGTGTTGGAGGCGTTAGCGCCGCCGTCCCCATCGAGCTCGGCGCCTCCCCCGCCAACAAGGCTACGATAAAGCTAGCATGGGAATCAATTGCCGCGGCACGCATCGACGGAGATCGCATGCGCCGGGCGATGTTGCAGCGCCTCCTAGAGGAGAGGGAAGGCCTCGTCTTTCAGCCTGGTGAGCAAGTCGAGGACTTTGCCCTTCGTCTTACCAATCTGATGGAGCAGATGGCGCAAGAGCGGCGACACCGACCTCACGGAGGAGCGTGGTGGAGAAATTCCTCATTGCATGTCGAAGAAAACGCAGCAGATCGTCAATTCGATTGAGACACTCCTCGACTTGAGCATCTCACCATCAAGGATGTCACCGGGGAGGCTTGTCGGCATGAAAACGCCGCCTCGTGCGGGATACACGAGCAAGCTAGAAGAGTGCGCCGATGGAGCTGTAGATCGACCTAGCTTCCACACAGGGGCAACCGATCCTACGTACTCCTCCCGAGACGTGCCAGTCAATTTGACCCTACAATTGACAAGGAGAGAAAGTTTATCAGTAATTTAAGGTGGAACATGCCGGTGCTGTGCCTGCATAGCCCAAGTGTGTCGCTTCGGGAGCAGCCAGGGGTGATAAGCGACTAAATAGCCGATCCGCAAAGAAATCGACTGTTACGGACTATAAAGCTCGTGGGTAGCGATTAATTTCAAGTTGGCAGGTACATTACTCGTATATGTAAATAAGATCATCAGCTAGGTAGATATTACCAGTGTAAAGCGTTAAGCCGATGAATCTAATCAGGAAAAGATATAGTATGCGAATGAATTGACTATTTGATACGAACAGATCTACAAACGCTCTGAATCTAATCCGTTACCATCAACAATGAGGTTTGACCGGATCGATGGCAGCTATGATGATAGTAACAAACTAAAACCGAAGAATCCGTAAAAAGATCCGTACTTCGACAGGCTTTCCGAAAGACATACTATACGTAAAGGCTCGGATGATAGCCGATTCAGGTGAAGAGAACTGCAGCGTGTAGACAATCGACTATTTCACTCGGATAGACCTATAGACTTCTCAGACCTAACCTGCTATCTCTAATAGTGGGGTTCGACCGGATCGATGCAGCCGTGAAAAAGACAACAAATCAAACCTTTAAAGCCAACAGATCTATTCGCGCTTAACAGAATCATGTAAACACACTGTAGGCGTTAACATACAGGCGATCGGCTTTTTAGCCGATGTAGGCATAGCAAACAGTTAAGGTTACGCTTGATCGAGAACAAATCTACTGCCTAGCATCCTCCAATCTAAAGTGCTATCAGTGGGGATCGACCGGATCGTTACAGCCATAATAGTGAACCGTAGATTAGATTTAACCAGCCAGCAAACCTCTCCAAGATCATTCATGCCTTAACCGCGTACTATGCACGATCAAGATCGAAACAGAACAGCCGATAAAAACAAGATCCGTCGTTCAAAGTAAGAGATATCGTGGTATAACAAAGCAAACGACGGACTAAAAAGATATGAGGCCAATCTAAATCGATCTTGACCGGGCAGGTTGATGTTGCTGCAAACTAATGACAATGAAAATATCAGCAAGATCGGTAACTTAATGAATCTACCAAAGACTGCCATTCTTAGGTAGAGCCGATAACTTGACCTTAATCTAGTTCGAGCAGTGGAGGTCGACCGGATCGATGCAGCCGTACTTGAACTAGACAAGAGTTGATAACTAACTTATACCAGAGTCGCAGTGGAGGTCGATCGGATCGATGCAGCCGTACGAATAGAAGTATAAGCCATGACGGTACTTACAAACGAACCGAAGGTCGGCGGGATCGATGCAGCCCTGCTCGCTGAAGAACTCATCGAGATCTACTCTACTCCTACTCCTAAGGGGTGGCCGGAGCCAAAAAAAATGAAATGACTTGTATTTGATTGGTTGTCTCCTTTACAATAGCCGGGGTTCAATATTTATACCTGGAGCCTAAACACGAATCCTACTTAAGTACGACTCGGTACAATCTTTGGTATGAAGAAAACATTCCTATCTTAAGATAACTTGGACCCTAATCTTTTCCCTTTTGTAGAGTTCGATATGTATCTTCCCGACGCTAATCGTAGCTCATCATCGTTATCTGCCGACGTCATTCAAAGAGAGCTGATTCTAGTGTCGCATCCAAACCATCTGATATCAATTCTCATGCAATCAATTCCTTGATTGACACAATCTTGGAAGCCTTCGAGTTCCCATGTTCTTCTCTCAAATTTTGGTGTAAACACATGCCCCCCAATTTTGGGATAAAAGTAATTTTATTTCAAAATTATCATATCTGTACCCCTGATAGGTTCGTAGTCATGGGTGGAGAATCTTGATCTGGGGTCTACTGTTTGTCACCGTCTTTGCCAGCTCATGAGCCCATGCTTCAAAACCTTTACAAGAGCGCCATTGCTTCATGGGCACTTGGATTTATCTTTCTAGGCCGACTATAAAATGTCTATCTGATTCTAGTGAGAGCAATTCAACAATCTCAGCTAGGTCTGTCTTCTGCCTGCTTCCTCAAGTGCCTCTGGCTCCGTCAGACCCTCCATGGTCTAATTCTTTGCTACAAAGATCTTGAGCGGTTAGAAGAATTCTTGTGCATAGGATGATTGTGTCGCTCATCTTAGCGCCTTGTTGAGCAAGAGGATCAGGTACTGCAGTTAGAAGAATTCTTGTGATATCACCTAAGTCTTCTCTCCATGCTCGCAGAGCTATTCTAGTGTTTGCAAGGGCTCAAATGTGTGGACACCTTCCCCTCGTTCGTTTCATCAAATGCTTGTCGGGAGAACCACAGACTTCTTTCCCACAGTTTTCCTAGCCACCGAGAAATAGGCATCTTTTAGTAGGCGGCTTTCATTGTTTCCCAGTCACCGAGAAATCAATTGGGCATCTGCTAAGCGGGCGGCCTTTCCTCTTCTTCTAATGCGATTTTACCAACGGGCCGATGTGACTCAGTTCATGATGACCTTCGGCCTTGGGGGGATCCAGACTCCCTTCAATCCAAAGAAGCCTTGGTGGGTTTATCACTAGTCAATGTAATCCTTTCATATCCATCCCATGATATTTTGTAATTATGGGAAGCAATAAGTTCGAATCTGTTATCTCTTCGTGATCCATCCCCAAATTTCTAGAGTGTTGATTCATTTCCATATCTGACTTTAATTCCATAACCCTAGTGAAGTCTATATTCACCTTCCCGAGCTATATATACGGGCCACGGCTGTGGATTGAAAAACAAACTGCCTCGTCTTAAACCTTTCGCATCTTCTATACAATTCTGCTTTCCCATAGGTTTGAGGTCATGGAGAATAGCAAGAGGTCTACTGAGGAAGCCCTCAATGGATTTGCGTCATCACGCCAGCACCTTCGTCATCGGGAGGGTGCAACTCGGGATGCCCCTACCGTCCCGGAGCATAGGGCCAACTCTGCTCAGCCTTTGGGGTCATCTTTGTAAACAACTCGCCACCAGCTCCCCTGCTATCTCGAGGAGGTAGATCGACAACGACGATCTGCTCGCCTCCATCGATCGACATGGCCAGAATCTCGCCGACTGCCTCTCCCTTGCAGAATTGGCTCTGGCTATGGTTCAATGTCGATCGCCTCCCGAAAGTCGACCCGGTGGAGGATAGGTTGGCCTAGGCCAAGGCCAGAATAGCCAATGAGACATCTACCATAATTTTCTATCTCTTCTTAACTTCGTCTCCAAGATCCTGATCATTCCTCGTTTGAATTTTTTAGATCTATCTGCTTAGCTAGAAAGTCTCCGGTTAGCTGTGGATTACACGGTGGGATTCGTCAATGCCAGAGGCATCGTTCCGGTGGTTCGCCTGCACGACATCCCGAACCATGTCAGGGACGTCGCTCCGCATGGTGTTCATCATGGTGCTGCTATGGCGTTGGCTGCTGCGCAAGCTCGTTCTGGCCACGAGCTTCGGCTTCTTCCCCATGGTTTTCCAGCCGCGGCACATCCTGGAGATCACGAGCGCCTGGTCGAGGATTTCTTCGATCGCGCCAACTCTGTATCCTTTACTACCCAGGCCGAGGACATAGTGAACAAAGTGTTCCCCGACCTTTAGTCTGTAATAGGAAAAGCTGGCAAACAATTTCTTTGCTTTAATCGGTTTCTTGCACTTATATTCCATGTCTCAATATGTGCTCGTTCTTGCTCCATCAGCGATGCGTATCATACCGTCTTTTACTCTTTCGAGTTTATTTTTTGAACCCGAGGCGATACCCTTCTGGTATCAGCTATTAGAACCGATGATTGAACAAATCGGCTATTAAGTATTAATCCAAACGCTAGGATAATATTTCTTTAGATATTTTCCATTGATTGCTCTGCCGAACTCTTCTCCTCTGTGGGGGTATGCCCCCCGGTATCCACAAGACAAGACATGGGCCGCACCATCAGAGGTGGCCCAGCCCACAAGATCTAAGGCGTGCACGGCGCTGCTCGGCGTGCACCGCAAGATATTGTATAGTACCAAATAGGCTACTTTCCTTGTAACCCTACCCCTCTAGAGTATATAAGGAGAGGTAGGGGTCCCCTAGTGGACAAGCTACATGATCATCCCGATCAATACAATACACCAAAGACATAGGACGTAGGGTATTACGTCGATCAGACGGCCCGAACCTGTCTAAATCGCTGTCTCTGCGCCTTGTGTCACCATCCGGTTCCTGATCACGTGCACCACCACCGATAAATCTACCATCACGGGATACCCCTCGGTGGACTGCCGAGCATCTTTTGTCGACAGTTAGCATGGCAGGTAGGGGTGTGCACTTGATTCATGGCGGGCCAGATGGGATCTCAACATCAATATCCTTGGCAACTCATCGCGATCGCGTCGACACGAGATCGACATCGTCTTCGTGACGTGGATTGACACCGCCAAGCTCCGCGTCTTCGTCCTACGTGGATTGAGCCGCTAAGCGAAAGCTGCGCGCCGCGTCGTCGCCGACCAGATAATGTCATACGTCGCTGACCAGACGTTCTGTCTAAAGCTAAGTAACGCTTTAATATTCTTCTAAATATTCTCTAATCTCCGTATATCGCCATAATGTTTCTCCGAGCTGTTTTCTCCATATTTGCTCTCCAAACGATTTTTCGAACCCCCGAACAGTCATGTTGATGCTCGGACGCCTCCAGAGACGGTCCTATCTCCGGCTCCTCCCTACATGTGCTACGGGCTCCGCGCTCTGTGTTATGGGTGGTGGGCTACGGTTCCTTGGTCACGCCTGTTCCTCCTACATGTGCACTAGCTCCGCGCTCGACGTTATGGTTAACAGGCTAGCTAGAGCTGGAGACTCAGCTACACACTAACTGGTCGGGTGGTTTATATTAAATATAAATACATCTTCGTACAAACTGATCGCCGAGCTACATATGCTATTTCATCGCCATTGTTGATTTTTCTCTGGAGTTTATATATTTTTACATCATGTACTAACCGTTCTACATATTTGTATTGCAGGATCATCGTCCAGGTGATCGGATCACCTGGTGCTCGGACTTCTCCACCGATCAACTGGTCAGACCGCTAGATTCATCGACTTCGTCGCCGACCAGTTGATCGGACTGTTCGCCGATCGCTTCTACTCAATGCTCACTTCGCCACCGACTAGTTGACCGGACTGTTTGGGCTCCTTGGTGCTCGAACATCACCAGCTACGTCGGGGACTCCTCGGCGCTCGGATTCTTCACGCTCGAGGACTAAGTGGGCACACTTCACCTTGCGGACATCACCAGCGACGCCGGGGACTCCTCGCTCTTCGGTGCTCGGACATCGCCAGCGACGCCGGGGACTCCTCGCTCCTCGGTGCTCGGACATCGCTAGCGACGCCGGGGACTCCTCGCTCCTCGGTGCTCGGACATCGCCAGCTACCGGGGACTCCTCGCTCCTCGGTGCTCGGACATCGCTAGCGACGCCAGGGACTCCTCGCTCCTCGGTGCTCGGACATCGCCAGCAACGCCGGGGACTCCTCGGTGCTCGGACATAGCCAGTGACATCGGGGACTCCTCGCTTCTCGGTGCTCGAACATCGCCGGCGACATCGGGGACTCCTCGCTCCTCGGTGCTTGGACATCGCCAGTGACGCCGGGGACTCCTCGCTCTTCGGTGCTCGGACATCGCCAGCGATGCCGGGGACTCCTCGCTTCTCGGTGCTTGGACATCGTGATGAGGACATCACCTGCCTGGATACAACCACATTAGCAACTTTTGATTCACAGGTGAAACAATCCTTTACCATGATTGTATTTGATACATTTGGTGAATTGATGCTGCACCATGATGTGTGTTCATTGTCATTTTCAGAAATACAAACATGGATAAAAAAGAGTGTTAAAGACACATGGAAGGCATGGAGGACCAAAGAAGTTGATTGGGGGCCAAGTACAAGTATTCCCAATGTTCTCCACTAGGACACCACGTCACTTTTGGCCAAGGAAAGAAAGAGATCAAATCCAACACATTTTGACGCTGGATTCGGACTCCAGGACAGCTCCAACTTTTGATGGTCACCACGGTCGCATACGGACTCAGATTGGGGCGTTCAAGTACTTCGTGGAATCCTTATGAAGTCTATTTTCACAAGGATCTAGAATCAAGTCCATATCTGTTCTGAGGCGGCCGTAATGACCAAATTACTACCGAGAGGTTTTCTGTCCAAAGGTGCTACATCGCCTTAGTTTGGTCGAATGGGCCGTGTATCAAGTCGGGTCCATTAGGGACGCGTCTTAGGGTTGGAGCACGACCCCAACACCCTGGTGGTCGTCCCTCCACCTTCACATGCCCCTTAGCCGCCACCAAGAACAGTTGGGTTTTGTTTTGTTGAAAGTTTAGCCATTGCTACTTCCTTGTAGATGCGTGTGTTGACTAGACCATCCGTTCTACTTGATTTAGAACCCCAACTTTGTGAGTTCAGATTGGTTTTTCATCTCCATATTTGCAATTGAGTTGCTTGTTCTACTTGTTCTTGCTTGTTCCTCGATTGTTTGCAGGAATTACCCTAGTGGTTTGGTTGATCGTGCTCCACAAGATCGCGACGGCCATTGGAAGTGGTGTATCGGTTGCTAAGGCGTAGCATCCTTGGATGGTTGTAGTCGGGCCGTGAACGTCATCTCCATCCCCAAATCGAGTTATCCTATGCCCTCTCATCGAAAGTTCAGGATTCAACCCTAGCGGGTTCATATCACATCGCTGGCGACGTCGGGGACTCCTCGCTCCTCGGTGCTCGGACATCGCCAGCTACGCCGGGGACTCCACGCTCCTCGGTGCTCGAACATCGCCAGCTACACCGAGGACTCCTTGCTCCTCGATGCTCGGACATCGCCAGCTACGTCGGGGACTCCTCGGTGCTCGGACATCGCCAGCGATGCAGGGACTCCTCGCTCCTCGGTGCTTGGATATTGCCTGCGACGCTAGGGACTCCTCGATGCTCGGACATCGCCAGCTACGCCGGGGACTCCTCGCTCTTCGGTGCTTGGACATCGCCAGCTATGCCGGGGACTCCTTGGTCCTTGGACATCGCCAGCTACGTCGGGGACTCCTTGGTGCTCGAACGTCGCCAGCAACGCCGGGGACTCCTCGGTGCTCGGACATCGCCAGCTACGCTGGGGACTCCTCGGTGCTCCCTTGGTGGTCGGATCTTGCTATGTCTCATCGGTGTGCTATCAAGCTCCTCCATGCTATTCGGATCAGGGTGCTAATCTTGGGTAGCACGTCTGGGGTCTTGATACGCGCATGTCAAACGATGTCGGCAAGCTTTCATACTTCTTTTTCTTTGACCTTGCTACAAGATTCATTCTTCATCTTCCAGCAGGCTCGGGGACTAAGTGGGCACACTTCACCTTGCGGTGAATGTGCGCTTCAGGTCTCTGCCCGTGGACTGGTTGCCTGCTCCGCCGGTCTTCTGCCTTTCTTCTACTCTCTGACCCTAGCACCACGTGACTACGTCACCTACTGTCAGGCTCGGAGACTAGCTGTGGGGGTATGCCCCCCCAGTATCTACAAGACAAGACATGGGACACACCATCAGAGGTGGCCTAGCCCACAAGATCAAGGCATGCACGGCGCTGCTCAGCGTGCACCGCAAGATATTGTATAGTACCAAATAGGCTACTTTCCTTGTAACCCTACCCCTCCAGAGTATATAAGGAGAGGTAGGGGTCCCCTAGTGGACAAGCTACATGATCATCCCGATCAATACAATACACCAAAGACATAGGACGTAGGGTATTACGTCGATCAGATGGCCCGAACCTGTCTAAATCGCTGTCTCTGCGCCTTGTGTCACCATCCGATTCTTGATCACGCGCACCACCACCGATAAATCTACCATCGCGGGATACCCCACGGTGGACTGCCGAGCATCTTTTATCGACACTTGGCACGACAGGTAGGGGTGTGCGCTTGATTCATGGTGAGACAGATGGGATCTCAACATCAATATCCTTCGCGGCAACTCAGCTGATCGCGTCGACATCCTTTGACAACCACGACACACGTCTTCGTACGTGGATTGACACCGCCAAGCTCCGACTACGTCCGTCCTACTCCAACACGAGATCAACTTCGTTCCAGCCGTCAGGCGAGCCGCTAAGCGAGCTGCCCGCGTCGCCGACCAGATAATGTCATACGTCGCTGACCAGACGTTCTGTCTAAAGCTAAGTAACGCTTTAATATTCTTCTAAATATTCTCCAATCTCCGTATATCGCCATAATGTTTCTCCGAGCTGTTTTCTCCATATTTGCTCTCCAAACGATTTTCCGAACCCCCGAACAGTCATGTTGATGCTCGGACGCCTCCAGAGACGGTCCTGTCTCCGGCTCCTCCCTACACGTGCTACGGGCTCCGCGCTCTGCGTTATGGGTGGTGGGCTGCGGTTCCTTGGTCACGCCTGTTCCTCCTACATGTGCACTAGCTCCGCGCTCGACGTTATGGTTAACAGGCTAGCTAGAGCTGGAGACTCAGCTACATACTAACTGGTCGGGTGGTTTATATTAAATATAAATACATCTTCATACAAACTGATCGCCGAGATACATATGCTATTTCATCGTCATTGCTGATTTTTCTCTGGAGTTTATATATTTTTACACCATGTACTACCCGTTCTACAAATTTGTATTGCAAGATCTTCGTCCAGGTGATCGGATCACCTGGTGCTCGGACTTCTCCACCGATCAACTGGTCGGACCTTTAGATTCATCGACTTCGTCGCCGACCAGTTGATCGGACTATTCGCCGATCGCTTCTACTCAACGCTCACTTCGCCGCTGACTAGTTCACTGGACTGTTGGGGCTCCTCGGTGCTCAGACATCACCAGCTACGAGGAGACTCCTCGGCGCTCGGATTCTTCGCGCTCGAGGACTAAGTGGGCACACTTCACCTTGCGGACATCGCTAGCGATGCCGGGGACTCCTCGCTCTTCGATGCTCGGACATCGCCAGCGACACAGGAGACTCCTCGCTTCTCGGTGCTCGAACATCGCCGGCAACGTCGGGGACTCCTCGCTCCTCAGTGCTCGGACATCGCCTGCGACGCCGGGGACTCCTCGCTCTTCGGTGCTCGGACATCGCCAGCGACGTCGGGGACTCCTCGCTTCTCGGTGCTCGGACATCGCCGGCGACGTCGGGGACTCCTCGCTCCTCGGTGCTCGGATATCGCCCGCTACGCCGGGGACTCCTCGCTCCCCGATGATCGGACATCGCCAGCTACGCCGAGGACTCCTTGTCCTCGATGCTCGGGCATCGCCAGCTATGTCGGGGACTCCTCGGTGCTCGGACATCGCCTGTGATGCCAGGGACTCCTCGCTCCTCGGTGCTCGGATATTGCCTGCGACGCCGGGGACTCCTCAATGCTCGGACATCGCCAGCTATGCCGGGGACTCCTCGCTCTTCGGTGCTCGGACATCGCCAGCTACGCCGGGGACTCCTTTGTCCTTGGACATCACCAGCTACGCTAGGGACTCCTTGGTGCTCGAACATCGCCAGCTACGCCGGGGACTCCTCGGTGCTTGGACATAGCCAGCTACGCCGGGGACTCCTCGGTGCTCCCTTGGTGGTCGAATCTTGCTATGTCTCATCGGTGTGCTATCAAGCTCCTCCATGCTGTTTGGATCAGGGTGCTAATCTTGGGCAGCACGTCTGGGGTCTTGATATGCGCATGTCAAACGACGTCGGCAAGGTTTCAGACTTCTTTTTCTTTGACCCTGCTACAAGATTCATTCTTCATCTTCCAGCAGGCTCGGGGACTAAGTGGGCACACTTCACCTTGAGGTGAATGTGCGCTTTAGGTCTCTACCATGGACTGGTTGCCTACTAGGCCGGTCTTCTGCCTTTCTTCTACTCTCTGACCCTAGCACCACGTGACTACGTCACCTACTGTTAGGCTTGGGGACTAGCTGTGGGGGTATGCCCCCCCGGTATCCACAAGACAAGACATGGGACACACCATCAGATGTGGCCCAGCCCACAAGATCAAGGCGTGCACGGCGCTGCTCGGCGTGCACCGCAAGATATTGTATAGTACCAAATAGGCTACTTTCCTTGTAACCCTACCCCTTCAAAGTATATAAGGAGAGGTAGGGGTCCCCTAGTGGACAAGCTACATGATCATCTCGATCAATACAATACACCAAAGACACAGGACATAGGGTATTATGTGGATCAGACGGCCCGAACCTATCTAAATCGTTGTCTCTGCGCCTTTTGTCACCATCCGGTTCCTAATCACGCGCACCACCACCGATAAATCTTCCATCATGGGATACCCCTCGGTGGACTGCCGAGCATCTTTTGTCGACATCCTCCTTCTAGTGTTTCCAAAATATAAGCATTGCCAGTCACACAACATTTAATCGATAAGGTCCCTCCCAATTAGGTGACCATTTGCCGAACTTGCTGTCTTTTGACCATATTGGCAATTTTACTTTCCAGACTAAATCTCCTTCAGAAAATTGCTTGCTCTTGACCTTTCTATTGTAATACTTTGCAATCCTTAGGTTACTGGCTTCAATATTCTCAAGAGCACGCAGCCGATGGTAACTCAAGTCCTCTAAGTCATTTATCATAAGATTCTTGTAGACTTCGGCCGACAAATCATTTTGCATCGTGACACGCCTCGATCTAGTTTGAACTTCCCAAGGAAGGACTGCATTATGGCCATACACAAGTTCATAAGGTGATGTTTTAATTGATCCATGAGAGGCCATCCTATATGCCCATAGTGCTGCATTGAGCGTTGAGTGCCATTTCCTTGGCTGTTCCTCAATCTTTTTTTTGATCAGCTTAATCATAATCTGATTGGACACCTCTACCTGGCCATTAGCCTAAGCGTAGTAAGGAGAAGAATTTAGCAACTTAATTCCCATACTGGCAGCAAACTCTCCAAACTCTTCTGATGTGAACATGGTCCCTTGATTGGTAGTGATAGTTTGAGGAATCCCAAAACGATACACAATATGCTCTTTGACAAAATCAATCATGTTCTTTGAGGCTACCGTCTTCAAAGGAATTGCCTCAACCCACTTAGTGAAGTAATCTGTTGCTACCAATATGAACTTATGTCCTTTACTTGAGGGCGGAAAAATCTGGCCAATTAAATCAATTCTCCAGCCTCGAAACGACCATTGTTTGATTATTGGATTCATAGCCGAAGTAGGTGATTTCTGGACATTACCAAAACATTGAGAGTCCTGGCACCCCTTATAATATTCAAAATAGTCTTCCAATATTGTTGGCCAGAAATATCCAGTTCTGCGAATAATCCATTTCATCTTATAAGCCGATTGATGAGCTCCACATATCCCTTCATGCACCTCGCCTATCAACACCTTAGCTTCCTCTTGATTTAAGCATTTGAGCAACACCTCATCGACTGTTTTATAATATAGTTAATCATCTAGTAAAACATACTTAGTTGATTTGTACCTTAGCTTCTTGGTAACTTTCTATGATGGATTCCGAAGGTAATCGGCTATTTCAACTCTTCAATCATTATTCAAGGTTTCACTACTCAGGACTTCCCAAAACACTCGATAACCTGAAGCACTTTGAGCTAAACGATTGGCCTCTTGATTCTGTGCTCTCGAAATATGTTGAAAAGAGACATGAGGAAACTCCTTGAGTAATCTTTGGCACTCATCATAATATCTTCTCAGAGTATCTTCTTTGCACTCATATAGGCCGATCAACTGATTAATAATCAACTGTGAATCTCCAAATATTTCAATTGCTTCGGCCTTTACTTCGTGAAAAAGTTGAAGCCCCTTAAGAATAGCTTCATATTCTGCTTGGTTGTTGGTAATCATTTTTTCAGTCGGAAAAGCAAACTCAAAACTTGCCCCCCCTGAGGTGAAATAATAATAATACCAATGCCACCACCTTGCTTGCACGATGATCCATCAAAAAGCAATGTCCAAGGTATCGGTTCTATATAATCAATGCTTGGCTTATGATGCTGGGTGACAAAATCAGCTATTACTTGGCCTTTGACTACTTTAGCCGATTCGTACCTCAAGTCAAATTCCGATAACACGAGAATCTACTTTCTCACTCTCCCATTCAGTATTGGCATTGATAGCATGTGCTTGATCACATCAGCCTTGGAAACAACTGTACACTCGACCGATAATAAGTAGTGTCGCAACTTAGTGCAAGAGAAATACAAGCACAAGCATAACTTCTCGGTGGGAGAATATCTTGTTTCTGGATCCAGAAATCTTCTACTCAGATAGAAAACAATTCGCTCTTTTCCTTCAAACTCTTGCATCAAGGCCGATCTAATTGTTTTGTCATCGGCCGATATGTATAACTTAGAAGGCTTACCCTGCTGAGGAGGGACCAACATAGGTGGACACTTCATATATTCTTTTATCTCCTCAAACGCTTTTTGTTGTACGTCACCCCACTTAAATTCTTGATAATTTTTTAACTTCAACAAGGGAGAAAATGGCAGAACCCTTTTCGACAAATTTAAAATAAACCTTCTGATAAAATTAATCTTACCAAGCAAAGATTGTAACACTGTTTTAGTAGTCGGGGGTACTGCTTCATCAATTGCTTTCATGCTTTTCTGACCGACTTCGATTCCTCTCTCATGGACCATAAAACCTAAAAATTGTCCAGCTGATACTCCAAAGGCACACTTATTGGGGTTCATCTTTAGACCATTTTTTCATGTGCACTCCAAAGTCTCCCGCAAATCAGCTAAATACCTTTGTACCCCTTATATTTTACCATCACATCGTCAATGTATATTTCAACAATCTCGCCGATCAACTTATGAAAAATATAATTCATCGCCCTCTGATAAGTTGCATCGGCATTTTTCAAACCAAAGGTCATCACAACCCATTCAAATAAACTGATTGCGCCAGGGCACCTAAAAGTCATCTTTGCTATATCTTCCTCAGCCATAAAAATTTGGTTATACCTTGCATTGCCGTCCATGAAACTAATGACCTTGTGCCCGGCTACTGCGTCCACCAACATATCGGCTATTGGCATCGAATAACTGTCCATGGGTGTAGCCTTGTTCAGATCCCTAAAATCGATGCAAACTCTTAACTTCCCATTCTTCTTATACACGGGAACAACATTCGATATCCACTCTGCAAATCGGTACGGTCGGATAAATTTTGCTTCCAGTAACCTTTTAGTCTCCTTCTTGATATCATCGAGAACATTTGGGTTGAACCTCCTCGGAGCTTGTTTAAACGGCCAATATCCAGGTTTGATTAGCAACCGATGCTCAACAATAGATCAATCTAGACCAGGCATTTCATAGTACTCCCAAGCAAAAGAATCTTTAAAAATCCTTTAACAAACTTACTAGCTCTTGCTTGTACTTAGGATCCAACTTGGCACTTACATACGTTGACCTAGGCCTATGTCCAAAACCAATATCTATTTCCTCTAACTCATCAGCCGACGTAAAGCCATTTCCTAGTTTGTCATCTGTACCATCTATTGGATTATCCATTAAAATAGCTTGCGAGAAAAACACTCAAAGTCTTCTAGCTCCCAAAATACTGGATCGGCCATTGTGATACTCACAGATTCATCAGCGCGAACCAGCTCAATATCATCTCCATGCCATTGAATCAAACACTGATGCATGGTCGATGGTACACAGCAATTTGCATGAATCTAGTCACGACCAAGGTGTAAACTATAAGATCCTTTTCCATCGATGACGAAGAACGTGATGAGCAGAGTCTTACTCCCGATTATCAATTCAACGTTCATTGCCCCCCGAGTCTTAGACGTATTTCCCCCAAAGTCCTTAAGCATCATGTCGGTCTCAATCAGATCTCCTGGTCCCTTGCCAAGTTTACAAAAAGTAGTGTAAGGCATAAGATTGGCAGAAGCACCTCCATCCACCAGCATCTTGTTCATCGGCTTCCCATCAACAAAACCTTTTACATATAATGCCTTTAAGTGCTGATGCTTGACTGGCTTATCGAATATAGCATGTTGTATAACTGTCAACTTGGCAACTATCTCTTCATACTCTGATTCATCGAAATCTGAATAAACTTCTTGATCCGCCAGAGCCCTGAATTCTGATGGCAACAGAAAAGCCATTTGAATGTTAGCCGATGGTCATCCTCTATCGGCTGTTTGCTTAGCACGCCACACTTGAGGTCTACCAGATGCTTGAGCCTATTCTTGCTCTCTGTTCCTTAGGCGTTGTATTCTTCTTTTCTGGCTTCTTGTCAAACCTCCTGGACACCATTGGCCTTCCTGCCAAACATATTCTTCTTCATCACTTCCCTCTTCATAATCAACCCAGTTTTGATCAACAATTTATTTTCCAAGCCGATCATGAACACTTCTATTTTTTAAGCGCCGATCTATGTTATCATGATGATGCTCATCTCGAACATGGATAGACCGACGGTTGGTTTGAAATTGCCTGAACTCTCAATATTGCTCGCTACATTTTAGATAGTTATTTCTGGTAGGCAACTTCAAACCTTCGTTCCAGCAATGTTTGAAGAAAGGACAATTCCAATGTGATTCGGCTTGTTTTCTTTCATACCTCTTCTTTTCCTGTTGACGCTGGTATTCCTGCTCTTCTGACCAACGTTGATAATCCTTTTCCTTCTGCTGCTGCCATTTATTCAACAAAATCCGAGATGTAACACGCGGCTTTGTCACCCCATCTTTTGATGTTTTTCCCTGCTCATATCGGCTCTTTTGCTTGTCGTGATGTCTTTAAATTTCTCTGTAATTATCAACCGATATTTGCATCTCGGGATCGACTATTCTAGTTTCTCTCGATCTAGTTGATGTTAGGACTTTAGTCTTTCCTTTGAGCAGCCTAGCATCGACCATATTCTGATCTCCTGGGAAAGGATTATCATCAACTTTCATTTTCTAGGGCGTATCAAATTTGAGCCTTCCTTGCTGAATAGCTCTCTGTATATGCTGTCGAAAAACTCTGCATTCATTAGTAGAATGAGATGTAGTGTTATGAAACTTGCAGAACTTCTTATTCTTCAACTGATCGGGAGGCAACATGACATGATTATCGGGCAACTTGATCTGCCCCTTCTCAAGCAAGAAATCGAAGAGCTTGTCCGATTTCATGACGTCAAAGTCACAGCTCTCTTCGACTCCTCGTCCCTAAGAATTTGGCACCATTACTGTCTTTTTGCCCTAATTCCATTCAGCCGCGGCAACTTCTTCTTCTTCATCGTCTTCATAGCTGTCATCGACTGAATATGTATTATAGGCTTCGGCCATTGTGGTACTTTTCTGGAATCGGGTATCTCTGCGCATATTCTGGAACTGGCTATTGAGTGCAGCCACTTGTTGAGCCAATTGACCTAGCTTATCAAATTCTTATCCCAGTAGCTTCTCTCTCCATGTTGGCAATATTCTTGAACGGCCAAAGTAGCTAACTGATCATCAGCCTAGTTTAACGAGAAGCACAAATTTCTAGTCTCTCGGAACCTCTAAAGAAACTCGGTGCCTGATTCATTAGTTCTCTGTCTTATAGTTATTAAATCGGTAATCTTCTTTTCTCCTGTCCCAGTGTAAAAATATGTATGAAACTTCTTCTCTAGGTCAGCCCAACTGGCAATGGAGTTAACTGGTAGTGATGAAAACCAAGTGAAGGCTAGCCCTGACATGGACAAGGAGAAGAACAAACTCGATGGGCTTCTTCAATGGATGCTTCGCCCAACTGTGTAAGATATCGACTGACATGTTCTATTGTGCTCGTGCTGTCTTGGCCACTGAACTTAGCAAACTCTGGGAGCCTGTAATTTGTAGGAAGAGCGACCAAATCATACCATTCTGGATATGGACGTTTGTATGAAAAGGTCTGCCCTTTTGGCTTTAAACCAAACTGATTCTTCATCATCTCGGTCACTCTCAGCAACAACTCATCAGTATTTGAATTTGGATTTCTCTTCACTTGCTGACCCATCTGCGGATTAAAATCCCGTGTGCTTTGATACCCTAGATTTGAAATCATGTGAAGGGTGTTGTAATCTGTGCCATAATGATATCCTTGTGGAATCTCTATCTGTTGGGTCCTTTGCTGGTTTGCTGCTTGAAGTCTCTGGTTATAGAAGCTAGGATCTATATCTCTATAGATCCTTTGAACTAATGGTGCTATTTTATAAGCCGACGACGGTATGTGGCCTGCTGTGCCAAGATTAATCATCTAGTTTTGACCTTGCCCCGCCGGCTGTTGCACATACTAGACATCATTATTACCGGCTGGTGCTGCTTCTTGATGGCTGGTACCGACTTGATTAGTCCCTTGAGTCGACGGATGTGGAATGTTGTAATAAGCCGGCACCATCTGATCAACTGGAAACCCATGAAACACCTCTTTCATGGTGTTGTGGAATGTGTCTAAAAAAGCTTCATTATAGCTTAATATGGCATCACGAACATATTTGTTTATAGCTTCCGTGAAGAAACACCTATCTTCAGCTTCATCTGCATCTGTCTGCCCATGCAACAGAACTTTTGGTAGTGGATATTTCTGAACAGTTGTGTTGTCATGTGTTTTGGTGTAGGATAACAAGCACTTGTTCTAAAATTCTTCTATAGCTTTATTGATGACATCTTTATCTATATCAGGTAGGTCTTCATAAGGTACCATAAGGATATCGTTGTTGTTGTAAGCCACCATGATGATTGTAGTGGTCCCACCGGGTGTGCCAGAACGTGTGTCAGCACAAAAACGAGTCTCGTGCTGGGACACATGAGCAAGTCGGAAAGGGTCTACTCGATGGAGCTGTAGATCCACCTGGATTCCACGCAGGGGCAACCGATCCTGCGTACTCCTCCCGAAACATGCCAGTCAATTTGACCATGCAATTGGCAAGGAGAGAAAGTTTATCAGCAATTTAAGGTGGAACATGTCGGTCTGTGCCCAGACAGTTCCAAGTGTGCCGCTTCGGGGGCAGCCAGTGGTGATAAGCGACTAAATAGCCGATCTGCATAGAAATTGGCTGTTACGGTCTGTAAAGCTCGTGAGTAGCGATTAATTTCAAGTTGGCAGGTACAATACTCGTATATGTAAATAAGATCATCAGCTAGGTAGATATTACCAGTGTAAAGCGTTAAGCCGATGAATCTAATCAGGAAAAGATATAGTACGTGAACGAATTGACTATCTGATACGAACAGATCTACAAACGCTCTGAATCTAATCTGTTACCACCAACAGTGAGGTTTGACCGGATCGATGGCAGCTACGATGATAGTAACAAACTAAAACCAAAAAATATGTAAAAACATCCATACTTCGATAGGCTTTCCTAAAGACATACTATACGTAAATGCTCGGATGAATCGGCTAAAATAGCCGATTTAGGTGAAGAGAACTATAGCGTGTAGACAATCGACTATTTCACTCAGATAGACCTATGGACTTCTCAGACCTAACCTGCTATCTCTAATAGTGGGGTTCAACCGGATCGATGCAGCCATGAAAAAGACAACAAATCAAACCCTTAAAGCCAACAGATCTATTCACGCTTAACAGAATCATGTAAACACACTGTAGGCGTTAACATACAGGTGATAGGCTATTTAGCCGATGCAGGCATAGCAAACAGTTAAGGTTACGCCTGATCAAGAACAAATCTACTGCCTAGCATCCTCCAATCTAAAGTGCTATCAGTGGGGATCGACCGGATCATTACAGCCATAATAGTGAACCATAGATTAGATTTAACCAGCCAGCAAACCTCTCAATGATCATTCATGCCTTAACCGCGTACTATGCATGATCAAGATCGAAACAGAACAACCGATAAAACAAGATCTGCCATTCAAAGTAAGAGATATCGTGGTATAACAAAGCAAACGACGGACTAAAAAGATATGAGGCCGATCTAAATCGATCTTGACCGGGCAGGTTGATGTTGCTGCAAACTAATGATAATGAAAACATCAGCAATATTGGTAACTTAATGAATCTACCAAAGACTGCCATTCTTAGGTAGAGCCGATAACTTGACCTTAATCTAGTTCGAGCAGTGGAGGTCGACCGGATCGATGCAGCCGTACTTGAATTAGACAAGAGTCGATAACTAACTTATACCAGAGTCATAGTGGAGGTCGATCGGATCGATGTAGCCATACGAATAGAAGTCTAAGCCATGATGGTACTTACAGATGAACCGGAGGTCGGCCGGACCGATGCAGCCCTGCTCGCTGAAGAATTCACCGAGATCTACTCTACTCCTACTTCTAAGGGGTGGTCGGAGCCAAAAAAATGAAAATGACTTGTATTTGATTGGTCGTCTCCTTTACAATAGCCGGGGTTCAATATTTATACCCAGAGCCTAAACACAAATCCTACTTAAGTATGACTCGGTACAATCTTTGGTATGAAGAAAACATTCCTATCTTAAGATAACTTGGACCCTAATCTTTCCCCTTTTGTAGAGTCCGATATGTATCTTCCCGACGCCAATCATAGCTCATCATCGTTATATGCTGACGTCATTCGAAGAGAGACGATTCCAGTGTCGCATCCGAACCGTCTGATATCAATTCTCATGCAATCGATTCCTTGATTGACACAATCTTGGAAGCCTTCGAATTCCCGTGTTCTCCCAAATTTTGGTGTAAACAAGGCTCAAGGCGGTGCAAGACCGTGAGGAGGCGCCGAGCTCCGAGCAGGGCACCATCGGAGGCAAGCTGTTGTACATGATGGAGCAGTGGCCTGCCTTCGATAAGAAGAAGGAGGAAGGATCCGGTTCGTCTGGCTCCAAGGAGCGTCGCCAGCGTCCAGCGGCAACAAGAAGGAGGAGAAGGGACCTCGGGGCTATGTCGGCGCTGATGGCACCGCCGCCGGTGAGCGCAAGGCGACCAAAGATGACACCTGCAACAACTGTGGCAGGACTAGCCACTAGGCCAAGGACTGCCGCCTTCGTCCACGCCATGGTGGGCAGGCTCACGTCACGCAAGCAGAGGAGCAGGATGCCACCCTATTCCTAGCGCACGGGTGCATCGAGCTACAGCAAGACACAGGGGAGGGGGTGAAAGGTCCAAGCTTTCCCCATTCTGGGTCGGCTGGCTCCGCCGAACTCCACCTTGATGAACCGCGCACCCACGCCTTCATCGGCAAAGGTGCCACCGATGACAAGATCGATGGCTGGTACCTTGACACCAGTGCGATGCACCACATAACTGGTCGACGCGAGTTCTTCTCTGAGCTGGACTCCGGCGTGAAGGGCTCCGTCAAGTTCGGTGATGCCTCCGCCGTCGAGATCAAGGGCGTCGGCTCGGTCATGTTCAAGGCCAAGATGGGGAGCACCGTCTTCTCACCGAGGTGTAGTACATCCGGGCCTTGAAGAAGTCCATCAGTGTTGGGCAGCTGGACGAGAACGGCTCGCGGGTGGAGATTGAGGACGGCGTGCTGCGCATCTGGACGCCTACTACGATGATGAGCCTCTACGATACTGCACCATGGCAAGCTTCCTCGGTGACTAGTCTTCACCGGACCAGCTCGAGAGGCTCTTTGCCCAGCTTCATCTGACGATGCCGGTGAGCCGACCACTTAAGCTGAGGCGCAGGGTGATCCGGCATGGCGGGCAGTGATGGAGCAGGAGCTCAAGTCCATCGAGCAAAACCTCACCTAGGAGCTGGTGCCACTGCGTGATGGCCACCGCCCTATCATCCTGAAGTGGGTGTTCAAGCTCAAGAAGGACGAGCTGGGCGCGGTGATCATACACAAGGCGCGGCTAGTAGCACGCGGCTTTGTCCAGCAGGAGGGGATCGACTACGACGACGCCTTCACCCCTATGGCGTGCATGGAGTCAGTCCATGTCCTCCTCGCATTGGTTGCTCAAGAGGGGTGGCAAGTCCATCACATGGACGTGAAGTCCGCCTTCCTCAACGGTGACCTCAAGGAGGAGGTCTACGTGCATCAGCCACCTGGCTACGCCATCGCCGGAGAAGAGGGGAAGGTGTACCGCTTGCGCACGACACTCTATGGCCTATGCCAAGCACCGTGTGCTTGGAATGCGAAGCTCGACGCCACACTCAAGAAGATGGGCTTCAAGCAGAGCGCGCATGAGGCGGCGGTGTACCGACGGGGCCGCGGACGCAACATTCTACTGTTCGGCATCTACATCGACAATCTCATCATCACCGGCGCTGAAGAGGAGAAGGTGTAGGTGCTCAAGGCATAGATGAAGAAGGTGTTCGACATGAGCGACCTCGGCCTCCTCTGCTTCTACCTCCGCGTCGAAGTGCGCCAGGACGCCACCGGGATCGCCCTCTACCAAACCCACTACGCCAAGCGCATCCTCGAGCTCAGTAGCATGACAGGCTGCAATCTAGCCCACACCCTGATGGAGGAGAAGCTCAAGCTGAGTCGGAAGAGCACGGCGGAGGAGGTCGATCCAACCCATTACCAGCGGCTAATCGGGAGCTTGCGTACCTGGTCCATACACGGCCAGACATCGCGTTTGCCGTCGGGTACATGAGCCGGTTCATGGAGCGGGCGACGATGGAGCATCTGTAGGCCGTCAAGCGAATCCTGCGCTACGTGGAGGGCATACTTGACTACGGTCTTCACTACGAAAGGGCCCCTAACATGGTGCGGTTCGTCGGCTACTGCGACAGTGACCTCGCCGGCGATGTGGATACCAGCAAGAGCATAACCGGGACGATGTTCTTCCTTGGTGATTGCTTGTTCAGCTGTCTGTCCCTCAAGCAGAAGGTGGTGGCCCTCTCAAGCCGTGAAGCGGAGTACATCGCCACCACCACTGCCGCAACACAGGTGTTGTGGCTGTCAAGAATGTTGGCAGAGCTCCTTGACAGGAAGGTGGATGTGGTTGAGCTGAAGTTGGATAGCAAGTCCGCACTAGCTTTGGCCAAAAACCCTATCTTTCATGAAAGAAGACATCAGAACCGCATCAAGTACCACTTCATCAGAGATTGCTTGGAGGATAGGAGCATCAATGCCAGCCACATTGCCACTACTGATCAGCTAGCTGACATTCTCACCAAGTCGCTGGGGAAGTCCAAGTTCCAGGAGATGAGGGAGAGGATTGGGCTACAGCAGATCACCACCAGTGCTCGGCACAAGGCTTAGGGGGAGATTAACAGATAAGTCTAGTGCTCTAGTGCTAAAGCACTTGTATCTTACTTTTTCGGCACTTTTTACTTTTCTTGGCTTCCAAGCCTAGAGTTAGAAATATGCTTAGCATCCACTTTAGTGGTTAGAATATACTGTAGCAAGTGGGAGTCCCTTTTGTCTATTAAAGGCAAGGGAGTGTCATTGTAAAAAAATAAGCCATTGCATTGCCATTCAATTCAAGCGACCAAGGGCCAATCTATCCTCTGATAGTTCCAGATCTGAATCTAAGATCCAATCGGACAAACAAGTATATCTTTCAACACAACAGTTTGATCAGCAAACTGATTGTTCACCTTAAAATGCAGGCACCATATGATCCCTATCGTATCGTACGCACCTTCAGTTGCTCCAGACACTGGGGAGATTGCCCGACGAAATACACGAGCATGGACAGCAAGACGGAGGTGGTCTCGTAGCCTGCTAAAAGCGAGTCCAGCACGAAGGTGACCTTGTCATCGTGGGACAGCTCGCTATTTGCAATGAGCCCGTCTATGAAAGCAGACTTCCTAAATGACCCATCATCGCCCTTCCACCTCTCGTCCATAATCTCTTCCAAAGTGAGAGATATCTTCCTCCTCGCCTGCTCATAATAGTTCATAAGACTAAATTAAGAGAAGTAAAACTATGGTTTGAGTGGAACAATCCCATTTTAGATAGAGTGGAGCATCATGAGTTCATCCCTCAAATTTGATGGAATAACTACATTCCTCGTACTTACAGGGAACTGCTATATTTAAAGTGACTGAATTTTTAGGAATTTTCAGATAACAATTAAAAGAACAACCCAGAAGGAACAATTAGAAATTTTTTTATATAAGAACAATGACAAAATTGCGCCTGCCTGAACAATAACAAAAAATCATACGCCTAAGATATTTGACCACGGATATACTTACTATAGTTACGCAGATATTTGACCACGGATATACTTACTATAGTTACGCACCTCTACAGCTCTGGCATACGGTGTCCCTGGGATGTTGAGAGGGAGAGAGACGAGCCCCTTCATGAAGGTGGAGTAGTGCTCGAGGAGCCTGCGGATGAGCGGCGCCTCCGGGGACAAGCCCACCACCTGCTCCACGATGGTGCCGAATGCAAACTGCATGCCAAGTGCCGGCCAAACATGCATACAAACAACCCAGAGTCAATTCAAGCCAGAAAGAGACACGCTAACTCAGAGCTTTGGGATATGATAGAATCTAGGAGTATAGAAAGACCACGCGTGCAGTGCAGTGTGCCAGTGTGCAGACAAAACATGCACACGAGCGGCTACAGCGCAGTGCTGTCCCTTGTCACACGGGATCTTGTCTGGCCGGCCACCGATCTGGAGACCTTGTACAGCCACAGGAGCTAACGCGCCTGCGCAAAGGCTAGCTTAGGGACGGAGAGAGCTGCTGGGACGTCACCTGTTTTGCCTCGTCGCAGAAGGCAGCGGCGCAGCGGCCGCGCCAGGACGCGACGACGGCGCGCGCGGCCCGGTCGACGTCGGCGAGGTAGGCGGGCCGCAGCCCCGTGGAGGCGACGAAGGCCAGCGCCATGCCGCGGATCCGGCGGTGGCGCTCGCCCGTGACCACCAGGAGGGAGGACCCGCCCAGGATGCCGCGGATCGGGCCCGGGTAGCTGCACTGGAACAGCCGCTCCTCGTTCTGCAGCACGAAGTGGTTGAGCTCCTCGTCGCACGACACCACCGTCGGCGCGCCGAACAGGTGCGACTTGAACACCGCGCCGTACCTGCATGCCGGCCGAGCACGTTGGCGCGACAGCGGCAGCGGCGTATGCGTGCCGGCCGCGTGGGAAACGAGAGACCATCATGAGCAACGAAGGACGCATGTACTACTCTGGAACCAATTTAACGATAGATGCTGACTGACTACTAGCTAGAATTATTAACGTCCATGCATGTGCATGGTGACGAACTTAACGAACCTGGTGATGTGACTGGGGTTGCGGAGCAGCGGCAGGATGTGGCGGTACACCACCGCGGCGAGGACGACGGCTACAAAGACAGCCAACAGCACAGTCGTCACCATTGTACACCTTCTAGATGTACAAGTCAAAATAAACGCGGAACTCTAAGATTATCTTGTTGGTGTGACAGAATTGCGGGGAGGGGATGAGACCCCGGCCCTTTTTATACGCGTATCGTATGCATGCTTTTTGGCTGGCTAACTAATGCTATTTACTCAAAAGGAATCCTTGAGTTTTTACCCTGCAACCTCTACTTATACTATGGCTTATTTCTGGAGATATATCTACACATATATTATACTACATATTTAATTGATTGTATGGCTTACTTCAGTAGATATATCTACATATTATTTGCAACCTCTACTTATACTATGGCTTATTTCTGGAGATATATCTACACATATATATTATAGTATATATTGATTGATTGTATGGCTTACTTCAGGAGATATATCTATATATTATAGGAGTATATTGCTTGCTTGATATACTCCACATGTTCCATAGCGTACTACGCTAATGGGTCACATGGGTAACGCTGCTGCTTTTTTTTTTTTTGAGGAAAGCAACCTGGAGCACTTTATTAATTTGCAAACACCATTACATTAGAAGCTAATGAGTCGCGTTGCCTGCGCTGCCATGGCTTCCGCCATGTCGCCAAGGACTGCAAGCGGCCAAGGCATGCTACGACGTCAGCGGCTAAAGGCATCGACTGGCCACAACACTCCACTCGTGGTGGCAACCCACCGGCTCCCAGCACGCGCCTCGCGACGGCTCGAATGGGGCCGTGCTAGATGCCGCGGGGGTGCCAGCAGAAGCCGCCGCCGACAATGGTGGCGCCAGAGTAAGCCGACAGGGGATTTTAGCTTGGGCGCGCCTGTCGACTGCGCTGACCACGCTGCTCCAACTGCTGCTGCACTCTACTTCTTCGAGCCTGATACGCTGGGGTTGGAGCTGTGCGTGAGCGTCGAGGCTCCCACGTGGGTCGACCCTATGCTAGACGAGCTCGCCGCCTCACTCGTCGTGAGTCGCCTAGCAGGAGCAAAGGCGACTGGGTGCCCATCGGCTTCGGCGACAGTCGCTCAGGAAGACACATCCCGGGTGGACACCTGCTCTCCAGTGAAGGAGCTCGCTACCTTACTCATCGTGAGCCCCCTAGCATGAGCACCAGGACCTGAGTGCTCGCCTGCTCCGACGGCGGCCTCTCAGGAAGCAGACGCATCGCTGGTGGACACCCGTCCTCTGGCGAAGACTACCTAGTGGACAACGGAGATGCCTCCGTTGCCGCCTATGCAGGGGCCACCACAGGTCACACCACCAGGGTTGGAGATGCCAGGGCGCTCCCTGACCCAGTGCTGATGAAAGGTCCTAATATGGCTAGAGGGGGTGAATAGCCTATTAAAGACTCTACAAAATCACTGGAGCAATTTGTTAGTACCCTAAACGGTGAAATACAATTTTGCTCTAGCTCTACAAGGGTTGCAAGCCACCTACCCAACAATTCTAGTTGCTATGATCACTAATTCACACATAAGCCTAGGTTGCTACTTTCTAAGCTAGTTAGCACTCAAATGCTAACTAAATAGCCTCACTAACCAAACTAACAAGCTCTCACAACTAGCTACACTAAAGAGCTTGACACTAGGCAAGAAAGTAAAGAAAGTAATACATGAGAGAGTAGGATGATTATATTGTCATGGCAAGTATGATGAACCAATCAATATGAATGCCAATCAATTACCGGGAGAAATCCAATCACAAGATGACACACGATTTTTCTTCCGAGGTTCACATGCTTGCTTTGCAACACGCTGGTCCTCTTTGTGTCGACTCAACACTTGGTGGTTCGACGTCTAAAAGGTATCACACACCTAGCCAACACTTGGCACCGCAAAAACCTACCCACAAGTGAGGTAACTCAATGACATGAGCAATCCACTAGAGTTAACTTTTGGCTCTCCGCCGGGGAAGGTACAAGACCCCTTACAAATTACTAGGAGACGGTCACGAACAATCATCAACTCATGCCGATGCTCCTCCGCTGCTCCTAGCCATCTAGATGGCGGCAACCACCAAGAGTAACAAGAGATCCGCAGCCACAACGATCCCAAAGTGCCACTAGATGCAATCACTCAAGCAAATGCACTAGGAATCACTCACAATCTCACTATGATAATGAATCAATGATGGAGATGAGTGGGAGGTGTTTGCTTACGCTCACAAGGATGTCAAGAATGTCAAAGTGCCAAGAGAGTGAGCCCCAAGCCAGCCAAACCCTTTAAATAGGCACCCCAAGAAAATAGAGTCGTTGCTCTGTCGAGGACCGACCGGACGCACCCTAGCGTTCGGTCGGCTGCGTCTGGTCAACGGATGTCGTCCACATGGCGCTATTTTGAACACTACTCGTTGGATTCTAATGGTCGAAACAGTCAGCACTCACTACTTAAATACTGACCAGACGCACTGTCGTAGCGTCCATTCCCGCTTGCGCCCAAGCCAGTGATGCCAACATCGAACTCAGCGCCCAGCGACCGAACGCGCCGCCGCCAGCGTCTGATCAACTCCAGTAAGCACCCCAAGAGGGTTTTTAGAGACCAGACGCGTCAGGTCGACACCGACAGGACGTGGCTCTGAGTCCGATCACCTCTGCGCCGCAGACTGAACTCCAGCGCCCCTACGTCACTGTACGTCATGTGCGACCTTATGCAGCCCTTATTCATCCGGTTGTGCGCCCTCGCCTACATCCGATCGTGAGGCCGAGCGCCTCCGTTTCTGCGCTGACTGACCAGACGCGCCTAGGGTGAGTCCGGTCACCCTGGCACCAGAGTCCGGTCACTACTGTCTCCTCCTTTTTCTTTTTCTAACTCCTCAACCACTTCACCCTTACTTCCAAGTTGCTAACCACAAAGTTGGTCCTTTTGCTCATGTGTTACCATTTTTCAAAACATTTTATAAGGGTTAATTGTTAGCACACTAGGTCCCTAATGCATATGCAAGAATCATGTCACCTAGTGGCACTCGATAACCGCTTAGCCAAAGCTTTCCCCTCTTTATACTACGGCCCATCGATCCTAAATCACTCACACCCTTTATGGTATCTTGAGTGCAAACCAAAAATAGCTCCTATCATTATACCTTTCCCTTGAGCCCATTTTTATTTTTCTCTTTCTTCTTTTCCAAATGTGAAGCACTTGATCCATCTTTTTGTAGCCATCACCTTAACCATGACCATCATCTAGCTCCACTACTTGGATTGGATTACCTTATCTAATTCACATACTTAGATCAAAGGTTAGTCCTAGGTTTCATCAATTATCTAAAACAAAACTAGGGCTTTCAATCTTCCCCTTTTTGGTAGTTGATAACAACCTTTTTACAAAGATATTCAATGAAGTTTTTGTGACAGAACCGCCTAATTTATACAAGATCAAGTATGGCTGTTCCCGCTAACATATTGACATGCGCATACTCTCACTTATATAAACCTGGTAGTCCACCGAGTGTCACAAAGGACCTCGGTAAATCAACATCACAACCAAGATCGCGTGATTAAGCAAATACACATCACATACGCAGAGTTGCAATGGAAATAATATTACAATTGGGTTCACGAATAATAGTACAAGTTTGGGTTTCAAAACCGATTAGTAAAAACAACATAGCTTTCAAATGATTACATTAATATAAGTTTCAAATACATTGCTAGCATAAGTGACATCCTCTGATAAAAGCATTAGATGAGAAATAAATATAGAGTCACCGAGCCCACCGGTGGTTAGCCACCATCTTCAGCAGGCCAAGAACTTCACCTGCAACATGGTGGGATAAACCCTGAGTACTTGAATGTACTCAACTAGACTTACCTGTCATAAACCAGAGTATGCAAGGCTTTATAGGTGGATCTAGCTTGACAACATTTTGCATAAAAAACAACTAATTCAGTTGTACAATTATTCTTTGGTCATGAAGTTAATTATAGCTATTCATCTCTAGATTAGCAACTAACCTATGCCAAACATGTGGTATATCATTTAATAGCATACAATAGTAACCATAGCCGGTGTAGTAATTCCATGTTTATCCGAACCATCACATTCCATAATACAATTACTACGATATTGGTGCTAGCCAAGTTTCTCACTATCCGGGAGAGATGGTAATTCGAATCGATTTCAACCAGCTAGAAATTTATTCCTAACACAAACCTAGATATTCTTGCGCCAAGGTAGTCTTAGGTCACTTTTGGTACAACTCAGGTACACATTTTGCGGGTTTGTCCAGTGCCGCACAATTAGGGACAACCAGCTGCCAGGATGATCAGGACTACCCTGCCCTTGGGCTCAAGTCTGGCTCCCCGCACATCCTTACTACCATCCAGAGTGCGCACTTTTACAGAACAGGGCCCGGCCTAAGTTGAGCTACTCGGCTTCAGCGGTCGGAACGAGCTATCCGGCCAGCTAAGTGATAGGCATGCGTTCAATCTTGTCAGAAGGGCCAACAACGGTACGGTCCTTAATCGACACAGACGGGGATAGATCCACACCCAAGACCTCCATGTCTTGTTGCTTCTCTATTGACATCCCACCCGGTCTCCATATACATTACCCCATGGTTCTTTTCCACGATAGCAAATATAGCCAACCGTGCTTCGGAATCCACCTATATCTCGCAGGTGATAGGAAATCACCCGACTTCTACCGGTCTAAGCATGGCTAAGCATATATTCGATCCTGGACCTACACAGGGTTAAAGGTACATCTCTAAACAAGGTAGTTCTATGCATCAAGTGGTTCCAAATAACTCTTATAACCTAATGCATCAAGCATAAAGAACTCAAGTGATATTTGTAAAAACATAGTAGGCTTAGAATGCTCTAGGCTTGGCTATGATCCAACACTAGGTCAGTGTTTGTTAGTATACTTGGCCATCGGGGCTGGCTGGCTCGGCACGGCCCGGGCACGGGCCAGGTTGGCCCGGAGGATCGTGGTCACCGGAGTTGGCGTCGGAGATGGCGAGGCGTCACTAGCCACTGCGTTTGAGAGCAGCAGCGGCGGCTGGTGGTGGTGGGATGCGAATGGGCGAATGGGGAATTGGGGATTAGGGTTAGGTTACGAGCGGGAGTGCGGGACTGAGGGGAGGCCGGGAGGGGGGCGCCACAACGGCCGCCTTTTATAGGTGGGGTCTGGGGTGGCGGCGTGGGGGAAGCTGTTGGCGAGCTAGGCCGCCTGCCTCTTGGGCCGCTGCCGGGCCTCCTCCAAAACCCCGCTCGGGCCATGCCAGCCCGTGGGCTCAACTACCGGCCTAGGCATGGCCTGGCGCTGTGTGCTAGGCCAGCCTGATCCCGGTGGCCTGCGGGCCGGGCCGTGCTCGTGTCGGGCCAAAAAGGCCGGGCTGTCGGGCCTCGGGCTGCATGGCTAGGTATATTTGTTAGATGACACTCACTTGGCGAGCATCTCCTATTCAGGCATGTACTCCAGGGGTCGTTCCATCTTTAGGAAAGGTCCACCAACACCGTCTTCGGGTTCGGCTCCAACATCACGTCCTTCACGTGGTTCATCTAGCATACCTAGATGAGATGCAAGATGCAAGTGCATGGATATGAAGAATGGTAATATGAGATGCATCACATAATAGCATTCAAGGCAAACATAAGGTCATGCAAGACATAGGCACCTAGAGTTATTTAACTAAACATCACACAACCTATAATAGAGGGATAGCAAGCATATTAGGCATGGCACACAAGTGAACTTAAGTTCAGATATTGCACACATGCATCGATCAAGAACTAATCAACATGTTTAGACAAACAAGAGCAAGCTAAAGCAATCACCTAGCGCATGTATAGAAATCAGAACAGTGGCACAGCAGTCACTTGTTTTATCCATAACTAGAGATCCAGATATCCAAAGAAGGTGATCCTAGACTTTCTGGAAAGCTAATGAAATTGCCTACTACATTGTTATTATCACCAAACGCTTGTTCCAAAGCTAACTAGGTCAAACATGCCAATATTTCAAATCTGTATAGAACCAGGACAGAAAAGTAGTAGTAATTTCAACAATGCATAACTGGAGTTATGGACATCAAACAAGCATGAACCTTAACTTTCTAGAAATCTTATTGAATTATCTAAAACATGTTTATTATCATCACAAGGTGATTCTATAATTAACAAGATCAATCAAGCACAATTGAGCACCTCTGTTCAAACTTGAACAGATTCTGCTATGCAACTTCACAAGCTTATAACTGGAGATTTAGACCACCAAAAGGTGTGATCTTTAACAATTTTGAAAGCTCATGAAAACCACTACACTTCCTATATTATCTCCAAGACATGATTCAAAGCTTAGTTGGGTCAAACAACACAATCATTCAGATCTGTACAGAGAGCGTGCAAAACCTGATAAGGAAATTATAAAATCTATAGCTCCCAAATTGCCAGGCCTATGGTCATGAAAATTTAACAAAAGCTATATTATGAAGTTACATACAACTTTGGTATTCAACACAACCACAGCAACGATCATTTACACCACGAAAATAATTGCACAAGCAAAATTGCACATGCAGCCCAAACAGCAGTGGTACAGAAAACTGATAGGAAATTCAAAGAAGCATAACTAGAGTTATAGACCTCCTACAAACACGAATCATAACTTTTTGGAAATCTTATGAAGTTACCTACAACTTTTTTATTATCATCTTAAGATGATTCTATAGTTAACAAAGTCAATTGGTCCAATGAATGCATCTCTCTCCAAAACATTGACAGAAACTGATATGCCACTTTAAACAGCTATAACTAAAGTTCTACATGTCCAATAAATGTGGTTCTAGACTTTTTAGAAATGTTAGAAAATTCTAAACAACTTTGTTATAAACACCTAAAGCTAATTCTACCACTGAAAAGGCCCCACAGTACCAACAAGACAACTCTGTCAGGGTTTGGGTGGAAACAACCACAAAATTTTAAGCAACAATAACTAAAAATCTACTTAACCAAATATTATGCTTTTTATCTTTTTTAAAATCTTAAGAAACATACTACAACTCATATATTGTCATTAAGTCATAATTCATAACTTAACTGAGCCAACTAATTCAAACATGCAGTCCTATTAAGAATAGGAGGAAAGTAACATAGGGCATTTGTTATTTTTATAGCTCTTAAACTATCAATCCTAAACTCCTTAAATTTTTACCAAAGCATACACATAGCATCAGTAGACTACCACAAAAATTTCACATTTATTGGAGCACAACAACTATAGTTATGAAAAAGACAAGACGCAACTAGTATTAAAAACCTAACTGCATAAATTGATTTTCATAGCAAAAACTTTAAACTAAATCATGACATATTATAGATCTATTGTGTAGATAATTTCACATGGATTCCAAAAATTCATCATTTACTATTTTACTATTTTTCTACTAATTACTATGAATTTTTAAATTTGATCATCCAAATCTGCAAAAATCAAAGAAAAGGAATGTAAATCTTGCATCGGGGACCCTGCTATTTTCACAAATTAAAATCAAACGAAAAGATCCTTTCTGGCACTATTTAAATGAGTCCACTGGTTTGCAGATCAACCCTCCCCTTTCTTCGAATTTCTACGCGAAGCCCTTCACGCGGTCAAAACAGAGGAGCACGCCGGCGATCACTGTTGTTGCCGCAGAGGATGCTCGTCGGTGGCGATGGGTGGCGGGGAAGGACCAGGGAAGTCGTGCGCACCCAGGGGAAAGCTCGGCTCGGCCGAGTTGGCCCGGCCACGCGCACAAGTCGGTCGCAGCGGGCGGTTGCACGGCGGTGGCAGAGCTACGATGGTGGAGAGAGTTGGGGAAAGGGCGCTGCGAGCTCGCCACGGCACGACGAAGGTGGTGGCACACGCGGTAGGACACGAGGGAGCCTAGAGGCAGGCAATGGCGGTGGCGGCAAGCTCGGCCAGCAGGCCATGGCGGACGTGGCCGCACGCGCCTTTACAGTGAGGGAGAGCGCTGAGCGAGCGTGGAGGGTGCCGGGCTTCTCCAAATGCGAGAGGGAGCAGCAGGGACGCGTGGCACGGAGGTGGGATGCGCGGCAGCAATGGTGGGCGCGCACTGCTGCATGGCGGCCATGCGGCTTTCTACTGAACAGGTGGCGTGCGCGAACGAGGCCGACTTCGGGTCGACATATTCTAGTTGGATTCAAACCTTGGCGCCTATAGAAAAGTTGCTCTCCTCTGAGTGCTCTTCAACTTGTATTAAGGGATCATGACCATTAGAGCTATGGATTAGTATGTAATTAAGCTCCAAAGAGATAGTGTCAACGTATTGATAGCGACAAACAAAAATCGAAATTGATGGTCCAAACGAAGTCAAACGAGTGCCAACTTTTTACATGCTCATCTCCATCGTGTACACTCCAACTTTTATTTTGGTACCAAATCAAGTTTCTTAACAAAATTTGGAGAACACGGAATGCCAATGTCGTTGTTAGTTAAGTGATAAAGTAAACCTTTGCAGTTTTTAAAACTATTTTTGAAGATCCAAATGAACTCCAAATTTGATGAGACTTGATCTATTGTTTTCACCATGAAAAGTATTTCAACTCATCTTAAGGAATCCAATTGAGCTACCACATGAATTAGGAAGATAAAAATTCACAAACATGTCAACTTGCTGTTGTCAATCGGGGACTTAGAATATTTTTCTGAGAGCCTAAGACACAGTTGATTCAATCTTCGAGCCTCTGTTTGACTTAGTTCCAAGTTGATATGGCTCTTAGTCCAAAAACAAAGTTTGTTCTACTCCACTCAAACTTCAACTTTTATTTAAGGCGCAACTCCATGCAAGCAATGTAAGCGATTGGTCAACATAGGTCAAAGTAGCATCACGGTAAAGCTTAAATTAGAGTTTTAAACCGATTAGGGCATTTTCTTGACGTCTGCTCAACACGAACCCTTCATGACTTTTGTTGTAGAGTTCAATTAGAGTCGTTTGGGCAAGGTAGCAAGGTTTGGTCGACATCTCATATTCCCATTTACTTAATAAAGCAATCCAAGAAAGATTATAACTTATCATTTCATGTGACTTCTTGATTCCAAACTTCATGAAACTTTTCCACTAGTCAAGATGGATGCATGTTGATGTAATGTACATGAAATAAGTCTATTTAACATTACTCTTGCATAATCTTAACAATGGTACATATGTAAGTAAAGGTGTGTTGTCCAAGTTTAAGTTGGAGCTCACTCTTGTAGATTTGATCTTGACACCTTCATCACCACTTAACATGTCATGTTTGAGCTCAAACCCATTGCTTAACTGGTGACAAACACCTAGGGTGTTACAGCCCTCCCCCGTTATAGGAATCTCGCCCTGAGATTCGGTGCGAAAGACTTTTAAGGGAAGAAAAACATGTCATCCATTTTCCAACATCAGTGATAGCATTAGGCTACTCAACTTCGGAGTATCAGAGATTCTAATTTGGTCAAGACACTTTCTGATACTTGCTCTTCGTAGTAAGTTTTGTTTGAAGAATTTCCTTCGTTGGCGTCCATAAAGCATTGTTACTTTGGGAGGAATCCAAGACTGCACAATACTTCGTTCTCGGGATGCGGAGAGTACTACAGAGCATAAACTAACTACCCATAATATCTATTTCCCTAGTAAATATAGCATGGACCATGGGAACTTTTCATTAGACTGCACGCTTCTAAAACTACTCATTACAATGGTTCCATGTTCATTCACAAAGTTCGAAAAGCAGTTCTCTATCAATGTAGCTTGAGCACAACCTTTCATAAGGGATGAGATCACAAATGGGGTAAACATCCTCCGAGGTTGTGAGAAACCGAGTAATCAACAGACAATATCTATGCCGATCGTAACCGTTCAATCACTCAAATGCCAACCAATGGAAAAACTACATAATGTTCTATGTGTGCAGTTCTCTTTCTCTAATGATAACACTTTATTATCTGAGTCTGTTGAGTGAGCGGTGAAGGTGATAGCTGACTCTATTGACTTAGCGTTTTTGACGATCATTATTTGAGGGAATCCTTGTATCCAAGCGGCAATAGTTATTTGGGTTGAATCTGAGGCAACCTCTTGGGTAAAAACACATGGAAGGTACCAAAGGGCAAGTCCACCTTGGAAATCCTTATAGAAGAAGGATGATAGCGAGGCCTGGAGGTCAACGAAAATTGCAAGTATACAACAACTAGAAAGACAATACACTACTTAGCAGGTTGAGCACAATTTGCCTTCATGGTGCAGTGGTGTAGTAAGTTGGATTGACTTGCACTATCGCAAAATAAGCCTGGTTGGACTACGTTTGACATTGAGGCTTCCTTTCTACTGTCAATCAACAACTCATAAGCAAAATCTGAAATATGTTGTTTGACACTTTTCAAATTGTTCTCGACTCACAAAGGCACAAATTGACTTGTAGAACACCTTGACTGCTCAAGCATTGTTGATATGAGAGGACAAAAGCAAGGCACAAAGGGGTGCAAGGAGTCTTCTCTAGGGCATCTAAAGTATTAACAGTCATCACATTGCCAACATGACCTGAGCTACAAACACAACCTTCTAATATGAGAGATGATAGTAGTCAGCAGAGAAATCATAGATTCTGTACCTCTCGGTAATCAGTCCATATCCTGCAAACTACTACTCCATTGTGCACAAATTTTGGTAGGCATTTTGATCCAAGAGTTCTTTAACTACTGACCAAAATTCGGCTCAAACGGACACCGTTTGACTATCCAAACAATTCATCTACCAAAACTGCTTTGTTCTGAAATTTTGGGACTGAACTATCAAAACATCTCTCAAATCCAATGCTTTACTCAACCAATCATCAAACCAACTTAAGACACCAAAGTACCTTAAGTGAGGAATGAGATTACCAAGTTTGGTGTGAATTCAACCATGTTTGAGCCACCAATCACTAGCTTAAGATAACTAGTGGAGTGCCAAAAAAACCTTGACAGATTTCCTGCTCTTCTTTTTCTTTGCTTCACGTGTTGTGGAGTGTGTTCTGCACTCTCTAATTCTCTTTATAACCGTGGTAGCTTTCTCGCTGAGGATGGAGGCTAGGGTTTTCCTCATATACTTCCTAGGGAACAACTTGAACTGTTGATTTAGGCACCAACTCGATGATACACAAACATTGTACTGGTGGGATATTCTTGCAGGGCACAATGCATACTTCACGTGGAGTGACAGTCCTATAAAAATAAGGGAACGTCTCTGATTATCCTTCTGTGCTTCGTCCAATAGCGTCCTGAACAAATCCTTTGATAGCACCATATACATAACGATGCTGACCAAAACTAGGGACGTGCTTTCTCTAGCTCTTTACTTAGCTGATACAGCATTCTACACTATCTGTGTGATTGTCTAAGATGGAATTGACTTGATGACATAGGGCTTGGAGAAGGAAGCAGTACTAGCATCGCTGACCGGCTTTGTTGTTTCTTTGCTTACATTGTTCTGTGAGATCTGGCCTTCGTAGTTACCAAAGAGTCGTTACTTAGCTAGAGGTCAACCTTCCTATTGGTAACTAAATAGTTGTCTCTCAACACCAAAAAGGTTCCAAATCTTCACTCTTGACATTAAGAATTATGGTTGAAGCATAAGCAAATGGTCGCCATTGAAGTCAGCAGAAAGGGGTCACACCGAAGAAGGTCGGTTGATCATCTTGCACCTAAAGCTCATAAGCACCAGGTGACCGATTGTAGGACATAATATCTTGGTCCATTTATCATCTGACTGATAACTTGTCCAACTTTAAGTGTGGTGCACCCTTTTGATCCAACGGGAATGACATAAGTTCTCACTAGATGACCGACGTCATTACAGGGACCGTCAAGTAGTCACTTGTCTACCATCTCTTGCAGTCTATTAGTGTTTATGTCAGTGACCTATTCTTCAAAGGTTATCCTCTTTGCAACTTCAGAAGGAAATCCTATTGCATCTGGTTCGACATATAGATCTTCTGACAAGATAAGGAGAGATAACCAAGGAAGAGCTCACGTGAAAATAACATCGGTGCAGTTCTAAAATGGATCATGACTAGGAACCTCGATACCAGCACGCACCTAGTAGCACAACCATGTGTCGACCAGCCACAAGGAGGCCCTAGGTTCCGCTGCGGCACCGTCAGTCATTAACCAAGACACCATTACTGAACATACAACCTACAAGAATTATCATGTGGCACAAATTTGGTTGCATAGGAGCAAGCACAATGAGAAAGAGGGATAGCAAACAAAGGTAGTCACAAGGTTAGGAGTCAACAAGGAGGAGATCCGAAGATCAAAGCACAACGCAAGAGAACATAGCCTAATTGCCGAAGACAACTGAGCAGGGGACTCATGCCAAATTTCCATATACGCCTTGTGTCCTCCAAGGTGATTACCAGGTAAAGATGAACATGAGATTTGGTCTTACCGAGCAGCAACATGAGATCAAGACTGATAACATCCAGAGACTTGGAAAAGTTGGAGACAAAACAAATGAGATTCGAGGGACAGAGCCAATGCACTGACTAGGGATTCAGTTGATAAAGCAATGACATGATCTGCAAGGACAAGGTTCCGAAGCCAGGGTAGATAGCGATTAGCGTTGCACCAGATCATCTATAGAAGAAGGAGCAATGAAGTCCGACAACGATTTTTGAGCAAGGTCCTCCCACACAGGAATGGGACAACCATGAAACATGCAAGCAAACAAGGAAACTAAGCTTGGGCCTAAGGTCAAGCAAAGGCATGGATAAAGGTCTTCGGAGCTCAACGTTCAAGGGCTAACAACCACGTATACAGGCTCAGGCTCCTAAGAGAGAACTTAATTGGAGACGACAACCAAGAGATTATCAAAACATAAGTGATTGGTGCAACTCCATGCAAGCAATGTAAGTGATTGGTCAACACAGGTCAAAGTAGCATCACGGTAAAGCTTAAATCAGAGTTTTAGATCGATTGAGGCATTTTCTTGACCTCTGCTCAACACGAACCCTTCATAACTTTTGTTGTAGAGTTCAATTAGAGTCGTTTGGGCAAGGTAGCAAGGTTTGGTCGACATCTCATATTCCCATTTACTTAATAAAGAAATCCAAGAAAGATTATAACTTATCATTTCATGTGACTTCTTGATTCCAAACTTCTTGAAACTTTTCCACTGGTCAAGATGGATGCATGTTGATGTAATGTACATGAAAAAAGTATGTTTAACATTACTCTTGCATAATCTTAACAATGGTACATTTGTAGGTAAAGGTGTGTTGTCCAAGTTTAAGTTGGAGCTCACTCTTGTAGATTTGATCTTGACACCTTCATCACCACTTAACATGTCATGTTTGAGCTCAAACCCATTGCTTAACTGGTGACAAACACCTAGGGTGTTACAGTTTTCTTGGATTCATGTTGCTTGCCCAAGCGTTTTACCATGTGTAAAGGATATGGACAAGTTTCATAAACCTGAATTAGTAGCATTAGCTCTCCCTACATATGTGCTTAGAGTTTGCATTGAAAGCTTGCACATATGCGTGGATTAGAAAGTGTGGGAGAGTAATGTCTATCAAATGATGCTAGGTGTAAAGAATGGACCTTTGAAGCGTGATAACAATCATAGTTGCCAATAATACCATCCTTATCACCATGATTTGCTAGATACCACTTGTAAAAACAAACACACTAGATACCTCATGAAATCAACATTATAAGCAAGGCTCTAGTACCACTTGAAAAAGCATGTGAATATCCAGATATCATTCTATGCATGCTAGTTTCCATTCCATCAAACATTTTCTACTATCTAGCATACACCACACAAGCATGGGTATGGAATTAAAAACTTATGACATGCAAGCAAACATATGTAATGCACATACAAATGCAATATCCAAGTTTATGAGCTTGCTCCCCCTACTTGTGTGCTTCAAATTTCAATTGATCCCCTTCTATTACCATTTCATTTGTTTGCTCCCCCTATCTTACTATCTTTGTGAATTACTTCTCTCCCTTTGGCATCAAATACCACAAAAGGTGAGCTCAAATTTTAAATTGGTTGGGGTGAAACTATGTTATGTGAGGATCCTTTTTCATATTTGGTTCAATCTAGACCACTTGCAAAAGATATTTAACTCAGTTTGATCCAAGGGCAAGCTTCTTCACACCTCATTTCAAGGGTTATCTGGACCATGTTGAGTTAAACACTCATAGCTTATTTTCTAGATTAAACACTAGGTTCACAAGCCTACAAACATGTCATATGCTACCACTAGATCATTTCAAACATAAAAGTAATAGTGGTACCATACAAGCATCAAATCCATTTGATTTTCATGAATGAGCCTAAGTCATGATAGGAATTACTAAATGCACTAAACAAGTCCTTAGCAAGGGATGAATGACATGTTAATCAATTTTACCTTGCTTTGCTCAAAGGAGAGGCATATCATATAATGGGGGTGCATCAACACATATTTGAGAAGAAAAGTATGTTCAATTCATTCCTTAGCTTGCAAAACCTCTTCTCATCAAGTGTCTTGGTGAAAATATTGGCAAATTAATCATCGGTGCCCACACTCTCAATTGAAATGTCCCCTTTTTGTTGATGATCTCTTATGAAATGATGGCAGACATCAATATGCTTTGTTCTTGAATGTTGAACCGGGTTGTTGCTGAGCTTCACGGCACTCTCATTGTCACATAGCAATGGCACTTGTTTGAATTTGATTTTGTAGTCACTCAAAGTAGCCTTCATCCAAAGTAATTGAGCAAAACAACTACCGGCCAAAATATACTCCGCTTCAGCGGTTGAAAGTGCTACACTATTTTGCTTCTTTGATTACCAAGATACAAGTGATCTTCCCAATAATTGACATGTGCCCGATGTGCTCTTTCTCTCAACTTTGCATCCTGCATAAATCAGAGTCTAAATATCCAATCAACTCAAATCTTGCTCCGTTGGGATACCACAATCCAACATTTTGTGTTTGCTTCAAGTACCTCAATATTCTTTTTGTTGCCTTCAAGTGACTCTCTCTTGGTGAGGCTTGAAATCTTGCACACATGCATACACTAAACATCACATCTAGCCTTGATGCGGTCACATAGAGTAGGCTTCCAATCATAGACCGATACATCTTTTGATCCACCATGTTGCCACTAGCATCACTATCAAATTTCCATTTGTCTCCATTGGTGTACTAATAGCTTGAGCATCATCCATTCCAAACTTCTTGAGCATGTCTTTGATGTACTTGCCTTGACTCACAAATGTGACATTCTTTATTTGCTTGATTTGAAGACGAAGGAAGTAACTAAGCTCTCCAATCATGGACATCTCAAATTCATTTGCCATCATTATTTCAAACTCCTAACAAAAATCTTGAATGGTTGATCCAAAGATAATGTCATCAACATTGATTTGCAACACAAATAAGTCATTGCCTATCTTCTTGGTAAAGAGAGTGGTGTCAACCTTGCCCATCTTGAATCCCTTAGAGAGTAAGAAATCCCTCAACCTCTCATACCATGCTCTTGGTGCTTGCTTCAAGCCATACAATGCCTTCTTCAACTTGTAGATATGGTTCGGTTTCTTCTCATCTTCAAAACCGAGTGGTTGTTGAACATTGACTAGCTCATTAATGTACCCATTGAGAAATGCACTCTTTACATCCATTTGGTACAACTTGATGTTGTGGCACAAGCATAGGCTAACAAGATCCTAATTGCTTCCAATCTTGCAACCAGGGCATATGTTTCTCCAAAGTCAAGACCTTCAACTTGAGTGTAACCTTGAGCCACTAATCTTGCTTTGTTTTTTACTACTATCTCATCTTGATCTTGCTTGTTCTAAAAAACAAACTTTATTCCAATCACATTATGATCCTTAGGCCTCTCAACTAACTCCCATACTTGATTTCTTGTGAAGTTGTTTAGCTCTTCATGCATAGCATTCACCCAATCAACATCATTTAAAGCTTCATCTATCTTATTTGGTTCAGTGCATGACACAAATGAGAAATGCTCACAAAATAATGCCAATCTTGATCTAGTTTGCACACCTCTTGAAATATGTGGCCGAACCGCCCAAAATAGCACGCTTCCGAAGGCGCTCGTCTTCCACCAGACACTAAGCACCCCAAAAGCTGGCTACATCGAACGGTTCCATCGAGCACACTCCAAGGGAGAACTCGAACAATCCACGTTTTTCACCCAGGATCCAATAATGAGAATGAGTTTACATCACTTAGTCCATTTCATACAATAATAGTTCTCGAAAATACATTATTACAATACCAAGTTCAGAGTGCGGAATTTAAACAGCAGAATTAAAATAAACATCTAACGATAAGATACAAGGATCCGTCTATGCCCACCAGAAGAATCCTCCACACAACAGCTACTCCTCAAGCTGCACCTGCAATAGGGGTAAATAAACCCTGAGTACACAATGTACTCGCAAGACTTACCCGACTAGTGGGAATAATTTCCCGACTCCAAAGGATATGATAAGCTTTATGGTTTGCTGGGTTTCCTTTTTGCAAAAAACATTACTAGTAGTGAATCCTTATTTATGTTTCTTATTAGCAGTCCTGATTAGTTCATTAGCTAACCATTCTATGTAAGCACCTGTTCTACTTTCAAGCAAGAGTTGAGCAATCAGATCCATTTCACCCTCTTTCATCTTCTAGTTTTTACTATGGTACTAGATCGTAGACAAGCCATACCATATCACATGATGATTCACGAACCAATATATTCCAGCTGGGTACCCAAAACACACACCCTACTTGTACCCCAGGCACAAGCAGGACCAACCCACCACTCTTGTGACAAGGGGTCCAGGTCCCCGTCCAAACTTGGACTCCAAGCCCCCACACTTGAGTCCTGGACTCAGTGTGGTGCTTAGACCTCCACCATCCCCGCCCCCAATCAATCAGTCCAGAAAGAGCCAGAACCCATGACAAGAGAGCAACGAGCCTTCCTTCTCCCATAAGCAAGTATGTGCTCAGGATAATAAGTCTATGACCTGACTAGAATCCAATGCAATGGATGGTCCTTAACCGACATGGATAGGGAAAACAGTGTAATCAAGCTATGCCCCATTAGCCGCGGGACACAACCTATTATACCCACCAATACCCGTACCATATCACTGCCTGGTCTCTATTTCTTTTCACCATTTTATCATGAGAGTGATAATAATAATCACCTATTGTGAGTTACGGCAGGTTACTCATGCTACCGATAGCCTAAGCATAGCAGCTACTCAACCTATGCTACTAGGACTCATAGGTAGGTTATATCTATGCATGTAGTTTCAACAATAAGCCTGTAATGTAAATGCACATCACACACACTCATATATATATATATATCTAGTGATTATTCAAAATAAGGGTTACGCACCGAGGCTTATCTTGGGCAGGCGGGGTGTCAGCTCAGTTAGTCAGTGGTGGCTCCGGGACCTCCTCCTACACGAGGATCTCCTCCCCATACTCCTTGATCACCTCCTCAAACTTGTGGTCTCCAATGGTCATGATCTCCGCCAACTCGTTCTCTACATGCATGCGATGATGATGCAACACTTAGTATTTTAGCACAGCAGCTCCTAAAATAAGAATACACATGGTAAACTACTAAGCTAGCTCTAATGACAAAGGCACTAAGCTAACTATCATCTTTACCAAGTAAAGTGTTGGGTTCAACTAACAAACACCTAGCTTTACAAATGAAGGATATATCTTTATTTTTACTAATGATTTAATGTATATTTCAAACAAAGAGCATTTAACTACCATTATGTTAAGTCTATTCTAAAGCTACAAAAATTACAATGAGCACATAATAATACCATGAAGCTACTATAAAATTTTCAAAGCTAAAGCTATCACTATTTTGCCACAAAAATTCCTACAATATTTAACATAATAATATTAAGCACTCACAAATGATTTAATAGCTCCTAGTATCAACATGTATATATATGAACTAAATACACTAATAGATAGAGCAAAATTTTAGAAACTTAACAAAATTTGTTTCACAATTTTTGGATACCTACATTATATTATATTAATTACCAAAGTTTAGCTCAGAATTAAAATGAAAAGCTATTTCTATTCTCCACGAAAAAGCTAAACAGATTTTGGCCCAACGTGGCTGACACGCGATGCAGCGCGCGCGCGAGCGCACAGTGGCCCGCGGTGCAGTCCACACGCACCGGCCCACGCACGTGAGGCGGCCCGCGGCGAGGAAACCCTGCGTGCGCTCGCATTCTTGCAAAAACGTCCTCGCATTACTAGAAAATCGTGCGAACACTATACGTACTATTTCTATAGACAACGACTTTGCAACGGAACCCTCGGATAATTTCACCTTCGCACAAGAGAGGTCCCCGGAACGCCCCATGCTCGCCGACGTGGTGGGCGGTGGCACTAGGCGGTACACCGACCACCCGAGACCCTTACAGACCTAGATAGGGGATCGGTGCTCACCTATGGGCCGACGCACGACAATGGGCGATGGTTGCATGAACGGGGGTGAAGTAGAGTGGGCTCTCCCCGGTGGTGGACGACCTGCAATGGTGGCAACTGCGTTCCGATGAGCCACAACTCTAATAGGACGGTAGAGATAGGGGATAAGCACCGGGGGCACACCGTGAACCCGACCAAAGTGGTGGTTTGGATGGCAACAACCTGAGCAGGGCTGGCCATGTGCACGCGACGAGCACGGCAATGAGCCACGACAAATATGACCGCGTCAGCGACAGTGGGGAGGCGGTAGCGCTCCCACTGGCATGCACACGGTGGAGAGGGAGCCAAGGCGAGCTAGTGGTGTAGAGGAACTTGCGCGAGGTGAAGTGGTGGAAGCTGGCCACGGCGCGGGTGGTGACGGGTCTTAACGGCATGGCGGCGGGCAAAGCATCCAAAATTGGAGCTCGGCCTGGCCGTAATCAAGATGGGTGGGATCGGCTAGAGAGGGGACATGAAGACGGAGATGCAAGCACAAGGAATTGATGAGAGGTGCTTGTTCTCTGGCTTCACCATGACGCGACTTGATGGTGGCGGAAAACAGAGGGAGAAGATGAAAAGAGAGAGACAGCGCGACAGGTGGGCTCGGCTCGTCCTTGCCTTGGTGGGACATGAGCGGCGAGATCGAGGGGCCCACACGATGGTGCTACGGACAACGTGTGCGCGCGTACGACTGGCGTGTCCCATGCGCCGCAGTGTCATAAATGACATGGCGACGGTGGCACGGCCACGTGCGCGCGGCATCAAAGCGGGCCAGCGGTTACATCGTATAGGCGCGGTAGCAACGACAATGCGACGGTAGTGGTAGCGTCGTGACGTGAGGCTGCAGCAGCGGAGGCGATGGCAGCGCAGTATGGGACGGGGCAGGTGGCAGCGGCGGTAGCTCCATGTGGTGGCCAGTGGCAGCCGAGTCATGGCTAGGCCAGAGGCGGCCACGGCCGGCCGCACGTGGCAGCACGTGCACGCGATGCCGAGTGCCCGAGCGTGGTGATCGCAGCCACGCGGCCAACCATCCCGAGATAAGTACGCGCATGAATTTTAAAGCGCTCAACACGACCAAACGGTTGCTTTAGGACCTAAACCATCTTCACCATGCTCAAGATGGCACATGAGACTACCAAACCAAGCTATAACACTACACCACCCTTTATCCCAATCTCTCACAAGAAATTGCTAAACATAGCAATGTCTAGCTGTTGGCAGACTTGAAAATTTCTAAGTTTTTGAGCTGAATTTGATTTCCATTTGCGATTTCTAAGCTAGTGGAAATATTAGCTAGCAATATCATTTTTCGACCGCAAGTATTTCACTGTCATCTACCAAGTTTGTACTTCAAACTTTATTAAGGTGACACATATATGTTCTATAGCATTCTTGCTTAATAAAAATTGGTTTTTAACCTTAAGTGATATAACATGACTATCGAATCAACTTTCGTTTCGCATTTTTGTTGATCGTTTTGAGTTACGAAAATTGATCTACACACTTTATTACATGCATTAACACATAAACATGATGCTCATGACATGTTTTAGTAAATGATTTATGGTGTAACATCGAGGGTGTTACAATTCTACCCCCCTTAAACAAAATCTTGTCCCGAGATTTCATGTGCCTAGTCTGGGAAAAGAGATAAGAATAAATTTTGATTTAAACAATTACCTCGGTGAACTAGAGAGAAGGTGGGGATAATGCTTCAAGATATAACTTTCTTGCTCCCACGTTGCTTCGTCCTCTGAGTGGTTTTGCCACTGAACTTTATAAAACTTCACCACATTGTTTCTAGTCACTCTTTCTTTTTCATCTAAGATCTTGACAGGATGCTCAATATAAGACAAGTTGGGTTGGAGAGTGAGCCCTTCAATCTCCACCGCTTCATTGGGGACCCACAAATATTTCTTTAACTGGGAAATATGGAAGATATTATGTATTGTTGACAAAATATCCAGGAGCTAGATACGGTAGTCAACAGAACCGCACCGGGCCAAAATCTTGTAAGGTCCAACATAGCGAGGGGCTAGCTTTCCTCGGACACCAAAGCGATGCACCCCCTCATGGGCGACACTTTGAGATACACACGATCACCAACTTCAAATTGCAAGGGCCTTCTTCTCTTGTCCGCACAAGTTTTCTAACGACTTTGAGCTGCCTTCAAATGGCTCAGAATAATACTAACTTGCTCTCGAGCTTCTTTGATAAAATCAGGCCCAAAATATCCACGATCACCCACCTCAACCCAATTAAGAGGTGTTCTACATTTCTTGCCATACAGGGCCTCAAATGGTGCCATTCGAATGCTTTCTTGGTAACTATTATAATAAGAAAACTCATCTAGAGTCAAGCATTCGTCCCACTTTTCAGGAAAAGAAATGGCACAAGCCCTCAACATATCCTCAAGTGCCTGATTGACTCTTTCTATCTGACCGTTAGTTTGCGGATGATAAGTTGAACTTCTGAGGAGACTAGTACCAAGACATTTTTGGAGTTGCTCCTAGAAAAGAGAGACAAAGACTGACCCTCTATCAGCGATGATAGTAAGGGGAACTCCATGCACGGTCACAATCCAGTCAAAATACAACTTGGCATACTTCTTGGCTGAATATCTGGTATCCATCGAAAGAAAATGAGCGGACTTGGTAAGGCGGTCCACAATGACCCAAATAGAGTCATACCCCTTTGTCGTGCTGGGCAAACCCACAATAAAGTCTATGGAAATATCCTCCCATTTCCAAACAGGGATAGGCAAGGGCTGTAAAAATCTAGGCGTACGCATATGGTCTGCCTTAACCCTTCCACAAATGTCACATTCTGAGATGTATTTGGTAATGTCCTGCTTCATATTTGGCCACCAATACAAGTGACGCAAATCATGATACATCTTGTTACTTCCTAGATGAATGGATAACTTGGAATTGTGAGCTTCGTCCAAATTTTTTTCTCCTAAGCTCATCACTAGAGGGAACAACCAATCTGTTATTGAACCTCACTACACCTTGGTCATCAACATTAAAATCAGGACCATGCCCTTCGGCAATTAACTTCTTGATATGAGAAAATTCTGAAATATCTTGCCTTTGCTCTATAATAATTTGCTCAAGTAAATCCGAGACTAGAGCAATATGGGTTAGCACCTCAGTATGGTTGAGAGACAAGGGTGCTTCTTCAACTTGATGTGACTTCTGGCTCAAAGCATCAGCTACCACATTAGCTTTTCCAGGATGGTAATGAACCTCTAAATTATAATCCTTGATTAGCTCCAACCACCTCCGTTGCCTCATGTTCAGCTCGGACTGAGTGAAAATATATTTGAGGCTCTTGTGATTCATATAAATATGTATTTTATTTCCCAACAAATAATGCCTCCAAATCTTTAGAGCGTGCACCACAGCAGCCAGCTCTAAATCATGAGTGGAATAATTCACCTCGTATTTTTTTAGCTAGCGTGAAGCATAAGCTATCACATGTCCATCCTGCATAAGCACGCATCCCAATCCAGTCCTTGAGGCATCACAATACACATCAAATGGCCTATTAATATCTGGTTGGGAAAGAACAGGAGCAGAGGTAAGAAATTTCTTTAGGGCTTGGAAAGCTTCTTCACAAGCCGGACTCCATACAAACTTGACATCTTTCTGGAGCAACTTGGTCATCAGTTGGACTATTTTGGAGAAGTCAGGGATGAAGCGCCGATAATAACCAGCAAGACCAAGGAACTGACAGATCTGATGCACTAACTTTAGAGACTTTCAATTTAACACATCTTGCACCTTACTTGGATCTACCGAGATACCTTCACGTGTCAGAACATGTCCCAAAAACTACACTCGATCCAACCAAAATTCACACTTGCTAAATTTGGCATACAGCTTGTGTTCCCTTAATCAAATTAGTACTATTCGAAGATGTTGTGCATGCTCTTCTTTGTTCTTGGAGTATATTAAAATGTCATCAATAAACACCACTACAAATTTATCCAGCTCCGGCATGAAGACTGAATTGATGAGATACATGAAGAATGCAAGAGCATTGGTGAGACCAAATGACATGACTAGGTATTCATACAGCCATACCTAGTAGAGAAAGCCGTCTTTGGCATATCTTGTGGCCGAATCTTAATTTGATGATACCCAGAATGAAGATCAATCTTAGAAAACACTTTGGTACCAGCCAACTGATCGAACAAAGTATCAATACGAGGTAAAGGATACTTGTTCTTAATGGTTACCGCATTGAGAGGGCGGTAATCCACACACATCCATAGAGTACCATTCTTCTTCTTCACAAAAATAGCTAGGAAACCCCATGGTGAAGAGCTAGGATGATAAATCCCTTCTCCAATAATTCCTCTAACTGCTTCTTCATTTCTGCTAGTTCTTTAGGAGCCATGCGGTAGGGACGCCGTGAAATAGGAGCAGTGCTAGGTTCTAACTCAATGGAAAACTCCACATCCCTATCCGGTGGCAACCTAGGCAGATCTTCAGGGAAGACATCCAGAAACTCACAGACCACAGGAATAGAGGCAAGATCAGGAGAAGCTTCAACATGAGCAACAACTGGTAAGGCTAGATCTGAGGGCATAAGAAGAGACATCCTATCCTCAAAAGAAGGAAGCCATAACTCAACAACTCTCTGCTTGAGGTCCAAGACTACCCCATAAACTCACAACCAGTTCATGCCCAGAATTGCATCTATGCCCTGCCTAGGTAGCACCAAGAACTAGAGACGGTAAGTGTGAGTGGCTAGCACTAATTCGACTATGTTCGTCTGAGTATTAACGCACAACTGTGCACCTAGAGTACTAATTCTATAGGCAATAGGAATAGCCATAAAAGATATATTGTGCCTCTGTGCAAACCCCATGCTCATGAATGAATGTGATGCACCAGAATCAAACAACACATATGCTGGGTGGGAATCAATGATAAACATACCAGCCATCACCGGTTCATTCTGTAAGATCTCCTCAGCCTCAGTAAAGTTGACTTGTCTAGAGTGGCTTACGGACACCTTCTTCTTGATAATCGTCCTCTTGACCAGATGGGAGTTGGCTGAAGGCTGGGAAAACTGCGCAGGCTGGTTCTGTGGGCACTCCCGAGCATAGTGGCCTTCCTTGCCACACTTGAAACAAGCGCCGAGCTTGTTCCCCTGTCCCAGACAAGGCAGAACCTACTGTCCCAGAGGCTGTTGTTGCACCTGCTGAGTAGGCGCATGATACTGGGTGGGAGGTGCCTAGTAAGTTTGCTGAGGCTGACAGAATGGCTACCCACCCAAAGACTGATAGGGCACCCGCCTGACAACCTGTTTCTTCTGAGCCTAGGGGTGACTAGAAGATCCAGTGATCACCCGCTTGTGTTTCCACTTAGCATGAGAGTCACACTGAAGTCCCTCCATGGCAATAGCAGCATTCATGATAGCACCAAAAGTCTGGTAGTTCCCTGTGTACAACTCCTTCTACAGACTACAAGAGAGGTCGCGATAGAAATGGTCCCTCTTCTTCTCATCAGTGTCTACATGGGTCCCAGCATTCTATGCAAGATGGTTGAACTTGTTCACATAATCCATCATAGTCATACTCCCTTGCTTTAGATCTAGGAACTCCGTCAACTTCCTGTTCAACACACTAGCAGGAATGCAGTACTCTCTGAAAGCAGCGGTAAACTCCTGCCAAGTCACACAGTGCTCCACTGGCTGCATGGCATTGAACGTGTCCCACCATGCACTGGCAGAACCCAACAGCTGCTGCGCTGCAAAGTGCACCTTCTATTCTTTAGTCACAGTGAGCAGCTGAAACTTCTGCTCTAGAATACGAAGCCAATGCTCCACATCCAGAGGCTCAGCAGTCGGCGTGAACGTGGGTGGGTGTGTCTTTAGGAAATCTTGGTAAGAATAGGGCCCCTCGGGACTACGAGCACCACCCCTGTTCCCACCATTGCCTCCGTGGCCTCAATGGGCGAAGCCACCAATCGCCTAGGCTAGCATCTCCAAGGAATGGGCTGACTCACGCCGAGCAGCCAGCATCTCCGCCATCATGTCCGCATGGGTCATCCGAGGTGGTGGCGGAGGAGGAGGAGGAGCTAGGAGTGAGGTCTCGTGGCTGTCCCCATTGGTGTGGCCATTGTCCTCGCCACGACCGTTATCACCCTAGTCTTCAGCAAGGCCATAGCCTGTCCCAGCACTAGTGCTCCCGCGACTAGACCTCAGGTTCATCTGTAAACAGATAGGAACCAAGCATTAGAGACAACCCTCTAGATCAAGAATCAGAGATTAGAGAATTGATAAGGCTTTAAGACTAAGCATTCTTTTTAGTGATTAGATTAATTCACTAACTAAAATTATACGTGTGGGGGGAGTTTAGTTTAAGCAAGATTATGTTTTAATGATGCATGCATCGGCCTACCCGTTCACTCAAGCCGGAATATAGCGGCATTCGCAAAAAAAATTGGCACATCGCACACTCACTTTCCGCTTGCTAAATGATTCTTACGTAGCGTAAGTTAGTGTACCTACAGAAAATCGATTAGATAAAACCAGTGCCGCTATCCTAGATAGACTATATTACTAGGGCTTATACTTATTTATATAATTTATCGCATCCTACTTTTCGCAAAACTTTTGTTGGTCAAATTTGATGTTTTGAAAAGAGTTATGAAACTCGTAGACTCATTATTGGCTCTGATACCATCTGTGGCAGAACCACCCGAAATAGCACGCTTCCGGAGGCGCTCGTCTTCCACTAGACACTAAGTACCCCAAAAGCTAGCTACATCGGACGGTTTCATCAAGCACACCCCAAGGGAGAATGAGTTTACATCACTTAGTCCATTTCATACAACAATAGTTCTCAAAATACATTATTACAATACCAAGTTTAGAGTGCAGAATTTAAACAACGGAATTAAAATAAACATCTAACGATAAGATACAAGGATCTGCTTGTGCGCACCAGAAGAATCCTCCACACAACAGCTACTCCTCAAGCTACACCTGCAACAGGGGTAAATAAACCCTGAGTACACAATGTACTCGCAAGACTTACATGACTAGTGGGAATAATTTCCTGACTCTAAAGGATATGATAAGCTTTATGGTTTGTTGGGTTTCCTTTTTGCAAAAAGTATTACTAGTAGTGAATCCTTATGTATGTTTCTTATTAGCAGTCCTGATTAGTTCATTAGCTAACCATTCTATGTAAGCACCTGTTCTACTTTCAAGAAAGTGTTGAGTAATCAGATCCATTTCACCCTCTTTCATCTTCCAGTTCTTACTACGATGCTAGATCGTAGACAAGTCGTATCGTATCACATGGCGATTCACGAACCAATGTATCCCAGTTGGGTACCCCGAAACACACGCCCTGCTTGTACCCCAGGCACAAGCATGACCAACCCACCACTCTCCTGTCAAGGGCTCTAGGTCCCCGTCCAAACTTGGACTCCAAGCCCCCACACTTGAGTCCCAGACTCAGTGTGGTGCTTAGACCTCCACCATCCCCGCCCCCAATCAGCCAGTCCGAAAAGAGCCGGAACCCACGACAAGAGAGCAATGAGCCTTCCCACTCCTATAATGTCGATAGAATATCATCGGCAGTCCTCCGAGGGGTATCCCATGAAGGTAGATTGATCGATAGAGATGCGTGTAATCAAGAACAAGAAGGCAACAGAGACACAAGAGTTAGACAGGTTCAGGCTATCAACGCAACGTAATACCCTTCTCCTGTGGTCTGTTGGATTATATTGGCTTAGTATGATATTGCCTATGATTAGATGCCTTAGGTTAAGCCTAGAATCTGTATGGGGATATCGACTAGGGAACCCCTGCCCCTCCTTATATGCTCTAGAGGGGTAGGGTTACAAGGAAAGTATCCTATTTGGTATTATACAATATCTTATTGTAGCCTTACGGTGCACGCCGAGCAGTGTCGTGCACCATAAGTCTTCATCTTGTGGGCTGGACCGCCCCCGGCAGCGCAGCCCATGTAGTATGTCGTGGGTATCCGGGGTCGTACCCCCCATAGCTAGTCCCCGAGCGCCTTTTATCCGTTGTGCAATGCCATCTTGAGCTTGTCCGAGCTAGTGTGAACAAAGCCTAGTAGTTAGACACATGGTCCGACCACCATAAAGAGTCACCGAGCAGTTGTGGACCATAGTCAACGAGCTTAACTGTCCGGCCGAGCACAGGCTTACTCAAGTAAGGCTTGCTAGAAGGATGCAAGGAGCTCAAGTTCAAAATAAAAAATTTCCTCGCAGTGGACCAAGTGTGCCCACTTAGAGTCCGACCACAAGAAAGCGAGATAATCTTCTGCAACTTCAGGAGGCATGGAGTCTTCCATATTAAAGAAAACACACTCACCGCAAGGTGAAGTGTGCCCACTTAGTCCACGAGCCTGACAGTAGGTGACGTAGTCACGTGGTGCCAGGGTCTAGAAAGTAGAAGAACGGCAAAAAACCAGTCGAGCAGGCAACCAGTCCATGAGCGGAGCCCTAAAATGAAAAGCGCACATTCACCGCAAGGTGAAGTGTGCCCACTTAGTCCCCGAGCCTGCTTGAAGATGAAGAAATAAATCTTGTAGCAGGATCAAAGAAAATAAGTTAGAAAGCTTGCCAATATCATCTGGCTTGTGCGTATCAAGACCCCAGACGTACTGCCCAAGATCAGCACCCTGATCCAAATAGCATGGAGCAACTTGATAGCACACCGATGAGACAAAGCAAGATCCAACCACCAAGGGTGTCCCTAGCTTAGCTGGCGATGCTTGCACAAAGAATCGAAACACCGAGGAGTCCCCAGCGTAGCTGGCGAGCTCCCAGCGTAGCTAACGATGAAGCCCATGCGATGAGCAGTCCAACCAACTAGTCGGCAGCGACGTGAACACTGAGCAGGAGTGAGCGCCGAGCTGTCCGACCAGTTGGTTGGCGGTGAAGTCTGTTCGATAGGTGGTCCGACCACCAAGGGAGTCCCCAACTTAGCTGGAGACGCTTGCACGAAGAATCCGAGCACTAAGGAGTCCCCAGCATAGCCGGTGAGTCCCCAGCATAGCTGACGATGAAGCCCATGCGATGAGCAGTCCAACCAACTAGTCGGCAGCGAAGTGAACGCTGAGCAGGAGTGAGCGCCGAGCAGTCCAACCAGTTGGTTGGCTGTGAAATCCGTCCGATAGGTGGTCCGACCACCAAAAGAGTCCCCAGCTTAGCTGGAGACACTTGCATGAAGAATCCAAACACTGAGGAGTCCCTAGCATAGCTAGTGAGCCCCTAGCATAGCTGGCGATGAAGCCCATGTGATGAGCAGTCCAACCAACTGGTCGGCGGTGAAGTGAACGCCGAGCAGGAGTGAGTACCGAGTAGTCTGACCAGTTGGTTGGTGGTGAAGTCCGTCCGATAAGTGGTCCGACCACCAAGGGAGTCCTCAGCTTAGCTGGAGACGCTTGCACGAAGAATTCCAGCACCGAGGAGTCCCCGACTTAGCTGGTGATGTTTGCATGAAGAATCCGAGCACCAAGGAGTCCCTGGCTTAGCTGGTGATGTTTGCACGAAGAATCTGAGCACCGAGGAGTCCCTAGCGTAGCTGGCGATGAAGTCCATGCGATGAGCAGTCCAACCAACTGGTCAGCAGCGAAGTGAACACCAAGCAGGAGTGAGCGCCGAGCAGTCCAACCAATTGGTTGGCAGTGAAATCCGTCCGATAGGTGGTCCGACCACCCAGACGATGATCATCTTGTCTAGTCCCTGAGTGTAAGCTTGTTGACCGAGCCGTGCTCCTGTGAAACAAATGTGTAGAATAGGTAGTACATGATATAAAATATATGAACTCCAGAGAAGAATAAGCAATGGTGATGAAATAGCGTATGCAGCTAGGTGATCAGTTGGTGTGAACACTTAGTGTTATTCTGAAGATATGTTTATATTTAATATAAATCATCCGACCAGTTAATGTGTAGCTGAGTCTTCAGCCCTAACTAGCCCGTTAACCGTGACGTAGAGCGCGGAGCCCATATGCGTGTAGGAAGAATAAAGCGTTGCTAAGGAGCCGCTACCAACCACCCATAACGCAGAGAGCAGATGCTCGTGCACATGTAGGGAGGAGCCAGAGATAGGGCCATCTCTAGGGACATCCGAGCATCAACATGACTCTTCGGGGATTTGCCTTAGGCTTAGCTGTATGTCATCTTTAAGATGATATACATGAAAGAAAATCGTTTGGAGAGCAAACATGGAGAAAATAGCTCAGAGAAACATCATGGAGATATATGAAGGTTGGACAATATTTAGAAAAATATTAAAGCATGGCTTTCTTTAGACAGAACGTCGGGTCGGCGTCGATGAAATTGCCTGGCCCTCGAGCTTTCCGAACTGTCATCATGGCGGTGGTCGCGGTTGTCACGGCGCCATTCTTCGTGGCTATCATCATTGTGACGCGGCAGGTGGTCGGAGTAAGTAGTCCAGGTGGCAGCATCCTTATATTAGTGGTCGGTGAGAGGATAGATGTCTCCAATCTGGTCGGTGAATTTGTCCCTTAGGGCATCCTGATGGATGGCGCTCGGATCCCCTAGAGTTTCCTGATCGGCCTTTGATAGATCAGAATCGGAGGGTGGTCGGCGCTGAACTAGAGTGGTCAGAGCCGATTCCGTGATGGAGAGGCAGTCGGTGAGCTTCTGGCCAACCTGATCGATGGATGCGATCAGATCGTCGTTGTTGATCAGATTCCTCGGGTAGCGGGGGAATAGGTGGTTCCAAGATCAGATCTGTAGTCGCATGTGTTGGGGTGGTTGGCACAGAATTGATCTGCACCGGCTCGATGATCTCTCCGTCTCCGTCGGCGTTGATGACCCATGAGATCGATCGGACCGTAAAGATCTGGCCGGGCTGTGGGAAGGACGAAGAGCCTGCAAAACGTACCATCTTGTTCATCATGGAAACGGCACGCACACCCCTACGTGGCGGGCCAACTATCGACATAATATCATCAGCAGTCCTCCGAGGGGTATCCCACGAAGGTAGATTGATCGGCAAAGGTGCGTGTAATCAAGAACAAGAAGGCAAGAGAGACACAAGAGTTAGACAGGTTTGGGCCATCAGCGCGATGTAATACCCTACTCCTGTGGTCTGTTGGATTGTATTTGCTTCATATGATATTGCCTGTGATCAGATGCCTTAGGCTAAGCCTAGGATCCGTATGGGGATATTGACTAGGGAACCCCTTCCCCTCCTTATATGCTCTCGAGGGGTAGGGTTACAAGGAAAGTATCCTATTTGGTATTATACAATATCATATTGTAGCCTTGCGGTGCACGCCGAGCAGTGCCATGCATCGTAAGTCTTTGTCTTGTGGGCTGGACCGCCCCCGGCAGAGCAGCCCATGTAGTCTGCCATGGGTATCTAGGGTCGTACCCCCCACATATAAGCAAGTATGTGCTCAGGATAATAAGTCTATGACCTGACTAGAATCCAATGCAACGGACGGTCCTTAACCGACACGGATAGGGAAAAACAGTGTAACCAAGCTATGCCCCGTTGGCTGCGGGACAGAACCTATTACACCCACCAATACCCATACCATATCCATGCCCAGTCTCCATTTCTTTTCACCATTTTATCATGAGAGTGATAATAATAATCACCTATTGTGAGTAACGGCGGGTTACTCACGCTACCGATAGCCTAAGCATAGCAGCTACTCGACCTATTGTCACACCCGATTTTAAGGATAAAATGGCATGCAAAATCTTATGTGCGCCTAGAGATCAGTCACACACATAAGCCGACAAATTATAAATAGTATCATCACAAGTGTTTATTACATCACGAATAATAAGACAGAGTCTTCACATAAATATAGCGGAAGTATAAAGAAAAGATCTCTCGCGAAAGCTCCATATCACAGGGACGTCAACTGGTGGACCACAAGTCTAATAATCCTCAGGGAAATCGTCATTACAATAGCCATATGCTACCCATCTAGGATTTCTATCCAAATAATGAAAATAAACAAGCGTAAGTACATGTCGTACTCAACAAGTGTAACATGGGGTTCATGAGGCTCAAAAGGCTTGACACAGGTTTAACGGCATTCAGCTTTTAGTTGTCACAATTTTAGCATAAGAGTAGCAATAAGTTGTTTCAATTCCCAAAGCAGAACACATGATCAAAGTAAACATGAATAATGTATAGCATAAACAGATAATTCTTAGTGTTAATCTATTCCGTAAGGGTCCAAGGCCACTCGTGACCATCAGCACGGCTAATATACCTGTTTTACACTCTGCAGAGGTTGTACACTTTCACTGTGAGTCATCATACCCATATACCCGGGTTTGCAACTCCCAAAACACTTCCAAGGTGAGCAGGCAAGGGTCACTATAAAACCTTTCAAAGGTTTGTCTAACAAGTTAGGGCCATTAGATTCATTCGGCAAACAGATATAGGAACCCCCCTGTCGAATGGCACAATTCCATCACGGCTATACACATAAGAGTAGAGGTTGTCCTATACTCGATTCAGCAAGCCATTGTTATGCCAATAAAGGTAACCGCTAACAAGCTAGAAAAGGTTCTCATACTGAGCTATAGTCAGAGCCATGTAGCCCTCACAGTTGTACTGTAAGTCCTGGATGTTCATTTACAGATAAGTCCTTAGGGTGAGGAATCTAAAGCATTTAGAAAGTAGCTAAATACTCCAGCCCCCTGTTTCCAAGTTGCTAAAAAGTCATATTTTAAAGTTTATTGCATATACCATTAGTCAAGTTACAAGATCATGGTTCAATTGAGCACTAGCAAAGCTACCCAATGCATATCCCGTAGGTGACAAGGTATAAGTTCAATTCTAGGGAATCCCTATCAAGGTGATACATGCAACATGAATTTAATGTATTAAAGTAAATAGGAAACAAGGATGATCCCATGCTATACTTGCCTTGAACGAAGAACTCCTGCTGATCTGGCACGTTAAAGTAATACTCTTGGTCACCCGTGAATTGCCCACCGTCTAGACTCGATAATCACAACAACATACAAGCATCCAGAAGCAATCATGCATAGCAAACAAAAGCTATAGATTAGAACAGTACACCAATAGCATAAAATCAAGATGAAAAGTTTGTAAAACAAATCTATGTCTCACTATGAACACACAGATGCGAAAATCACAAAAAACGGAGCTAAAACGAAGAAGTTATGAATTAAACGAGATTTCCTTTAATAAAATAATAGATTAAATCTAACCGCAAATTTTAAAAGTTGAAAACCTACCTAATAGTAGTATGAACATGTAGATTATGGAATTACGAACTTAACACAACATGAACGGATCAAATCGGAGTTAAAACATAGATTTTATAGCTAAAACAAGGTTAGTGGTAAAACTGTTAATAGATGAAAATGTATTTTTGATCTAAACCGAAGAAACTACGCTTTCTAAAGAAGAAAACGTATTCTGAAAAGGTGCTATGGGCTACAGGTTCTAAAATCAGAAATCCGAGGGGCTCTTTAGAAAAAAGACAGGGACCGCGGGTTAAACCTCGAATAATTGTAATGGCTTTTGTGCAAATATGCCAACGAAAGGGTATCATGGAATCTGGGCCGTTGGATTAGATTTGAACGTCACAGATTGAATCGGGTGAGGGAATAGGAAGCTCACCGGCCGAAATAGTCCGACGCGGTGGCGCTCGGCGAATTCGGTCCACAGACCACCGTTCGACGAAGCAAGAGCACAAGAAGATAGAGGAGACGATGGCGAACATGACTAGATGGTTTACCTTGGTGCGAAGCGACGAAGGGCAGCGCGGCGCTCAGCGAGGCAGATGGCAATGGCGACGGTGCTAGGTCTGCGGCAACTCAGCATCTCGGTGAAGGTGGCTGTGACGCTAGAGCTTAGTATGGAGGCGGTGGCACGGGGCTAGGTATTTATGAGGCGGGGTTGGCTTGGGGTCATGGCAAATGTGCCGTAGCGGAGGTAGATTTGAACGGCGTCGGTGGCGGTAAGAACTCCGGCGTGGATACGGGAGGACGATGACCCTAACCTGTGGAGCCAGGCTATCAGTGGGGGGAGGGCGAACGCGGACGCGGCTGGACCGGCTGCGAAGCTGGGCCAACGTTGCTGCTGGGCCGACGCGGAGATTAGGAGGCCGCTCGAGCGCAGGCCCAAGCGAGGAGAAGGACGGGCCGCGGGAAGAGCAGGCCCAAGCGAGAGGAGAGGAAAAGTGGTAGGCAGGAAGAAAATCGGGCCGCGTAGAGAAATGGAATGGGCCGCAGTGCTGAGGAGCAGGCCAACAGGCCGAAAGCAGGGAAGGGGAGAAAGGGAAATTCATTTTCCTTTTCTAATTTTCCAAAGCAATTTCAAAATGCAAATTCAAATCAATTTAAAGTATGACTTCAAACCAAGCAATACAAAATAATATGCAGTAGCATGAATGCTTAAACATGTTTGTTGACCTATATTTGATTTTATTTTTAACAAAGTCATTATTTTTCTAAATTCAAATGCTCACAAAAAGGCATAATTAAATCATTTTTGCCTATTTTAAAATTATGCAAAATTTAGGGTGTTACAATTCTACCCCCCTTAAAATGAATCTCATCCTTGAGATTCGGACGATGCTTACTCAAATAACTGCGGGTATATTTTCCTCAATTCCTCATCTCTTTCCCAAGTAGCCTCATCTTCTGTATACCAGTTCCACTGAACCTTACACATCTTTACAACTCGGCTCCTTGTAACTCTTTCTGCCGCCTCCAAAATCCTTACCGGAAACTCCTCATAAGTGAGATCTTCCTTAACTGTAAGCTCTTCTAATGGTATCTGCTCCTCTGGTACACACAAACACTTTTTTAACTAGGACACATGGAACACATCATGTACACCTGACAAACTCTCTGGCAATTCCAACCGATAAGTCACTTCACCATGTCTCTCTAAAATCTTGAAAGGCCCAATATACCTTGGTGTTAACTTTCCTTTCATATTAAACCTTCTCACACTTCTCATAGGTGACACCTTCAAGTAAACATAATCCCCTACTTCAAAAACCAATTCTCTTCTCCTAGTGTCGGCATAACTCTTCTGTCGAGATTGAGCCACTCTCAAGTTATCCCTGATCATCCCTACTTGCTCTTCTGCGTCTCTTAAAACATCTGGTCTGAACACTTGAGTTTCTCCCATTTGATTCTAAAACAATGGGGTTCTACACTTTCGTCCGTATAAAGCTTCAAAAGGTGCCATATTGAGACTCTTCTGATAACTGTTGTTATACGAGAACTCCGCATAAGGCAAACTCTTGTCCCAACTTGTACCATACTGCAATGCACAAGCTCTCAACATGTCCTCTAATATCTGATTAATCCTCTCAGTTTGCCCATCTATCTGAGGATGATATGCTGTACTAAAATTCAACTTTGTTCCCAACAAATTATGTACTTGCTGCCAAAATGAGATGTAAATTGAGTACCTCAATCAGACACAATTTTCTTGGGAACTCCATGTAGACACACTATCCTCTCCTTATATAATTGGGCCAATTTTGGTCCTTTATAATGTGTCTTGACCGGTATAAAGTGAGCAACTTTAGTTAACCGATCCACTATCACCCATATTGAATCATAACCTCTCTGAGTACGTGGTAACCCAACTATAAAATCCATACCAACTTCTTCCCACTTCCACTCAGGTATCTTCATGGGTTGTAACAATCCTGTAGGTCTTTGATGTTTAGCTTTGACCCTCTGACATGTATCACATATAGCAACATACTCAGCAACATCTCTCTTCAGTCTGTACCACCAATACTTCTCTTTCAAGTCCAAGTACATCTTGGTACTTCCAGGATGAATAGAATAAGCAGATTCATATGCCTCAAGAAGAATTGCCTCTCATAGAGCATTATTGTCAGGCACACATATTATGTTCCCAAACCAAAGAGTTCCATCATCATCCATACGGAAACCTGGTGCCTTACCAATCACTATGTTTTTCACTATTTCTTTTAACTTTGCATCCTGTAACTGGCCCTTACGTATTTCTTGCTCCAGTGTAGGCTCTAGCACCAACTCCACTGCATTAGTGACAAAGCCTAAGTTCAGTCGCTCAAATTCAGCGCACAACTCACTTGACATAGGTGCCACTTGCACCTCATTGGCATAACTTTTCTTGCTAAGAGCATTGGCAACAACATTCGCCTTTCCAGGATGATAGTGTACCTCCAGATCATAATCTTTAATCAACTCTAACCATTAATGCTACCTCATATTCAGATCTGTCTGAGTGAAAATGTACTTCAGAATCTTATGATTAGTATAGATGTCACTCTTATGTCCAATAAGATAGTGTCTCCATATCTTCAGAGCATGAACCACTACTACTAACTCCAAGTCATGAGTAGGATAGTTTAGCTCATGCTTTCTCAACTATCGAGATGCACAAGCCACTACTCTGCCTTCCTGTATAAGAACACATCCGAGTCCTTGATGAGATGCATCACAATAGATAGAAAAACTCTTGTTCAAATCTGGTAAAACCAACACTGGGGCGGTAGTCAACCTCTTCTTCAATTCTTCAAAGTTAGCCTAGCACTTCTTGGGCCACACAAACTTAGCATTTTTCTCCAACAAAATTGTCATAGGCTTGGCAAATTTAGAGAACCTTCTATAGTATCTAGCCAATCCCAAAAAACTTCGAATCTCTCCCACATCAGTTGGCGGTTTCTAATTCAATACATCTTTCACCTTGCTTGGATCTACTGCGATTCCACCATTAGAGACAACATGGCCTAGGAAAGAAACTTCCTTCAACCAAAACTCACACTTGCTTCGCTTAGCATACAACTTGTGTTCTCTAAGCTTTTACAAGACCAACCTTAGATGTTCAGCATGCTCTTCTTCCGTTTTGGAGAATACAATATATCATTGATAAACACCACCACAAACTCATCCAGAAACTCCATGAACATCTTATTCATCAAGTACATAAAGTAGGCAGGTGCATTGGTCAAACCAAAGGACATAACGGTGTACTCATACAAACCATACCTTGTGGTAAAAGCTATCTTAGGTGTGTCAGTTGCATGAATCTTCAACTGATGATAACCAGAATAAAGATCAATCTTAGAGAAAACACAAGCACCTCTCAACTAGTCAAATAAGTCATCAATTCTAGGCAAAGGATACTTGTTCTTGATAGTAACCTCATTGAGTGATCGATAATCAACACACATTCTCTGGGTACCATCCTTCTTGTCCACAAATATAACCAGTGCTCCCCAAGGTGATGAACTAGGACGAATGAAGCCTTTCTCCTATAGCTCCTTTATTTGTTTCTTAAGTTCCTCTAGTTCATTAACCCCCATTCTATATGAACACTTAGCTATAGGTGCAGTTCTAGGTAATAATTCAATAATAAACTCAATGTCACGGTCAGGTGGCATACCTGGCAAGCCATCAGGGAACACATTTGGAAACTCATCCACCATTGGGTCTTCCTTATTGACACGATCATCAAGCTGGTTCACTATGGCTGTCAGCTGTGCTTGTACTACAACATCAACACGGATTCCTTCCCCATTCGGTGCGGTCACAACAACTACCTTCTCTTGACACTAAATGACTGCCTGGTTTTTGCTTCATCCAGTCCATACCTAGAATCACATCAATGCCAGACGTTCTCAACACAATGGGGCTCACTTTGAACTCTACCCCCCTTAAGGATAGACTAGTTGGAAGACAACGATATGAAGCTTGTAGACTATCCCCTGGTGAGTTTACTAATATGAGATTTTGCATGGCACATAAGGGTATGCTATGATTTCTAACAAATGCTTGTGATATGAACGAATGCGAAGCTCTAGAATCAAAAAGAATAGTGGCAGGGGTTGAGTTTACATCGAACATACCGAGCATGACTTCTGGTTCTGCAAGCGTCGTCTCGGTAGACACATGGGTCACCTTTCCTGTGTTGGGTGCTGGCTTTTGAGGCATTCCCTTTTGATTACTGTGCTGCCCCTGGGGTGTTTGCTGATTCTGCTTCATAGGGCAATGGTTAGCATAATGCCCAACTTCTCTACAATGATAGCATACATTGGGGGTGCTAGGTGCACTGGTCTTCATGGGAGTGTTGTTGGGTGTTCCCTGGCATGGTGTCTGCTGGCCACTCTGCTGCTGAGGACGTTGATTGCCATTCTGCTGCTGGTTCAGGTTGTGCTGAGGGTACTAATCATGATTCTATTGATTAGGTGGTCCTTGGAATCTCTACTGGAAACCTCGCTGAGGATTGGTGCGCGGACGAGTATTGCTTCTAGAGGCCTATCCCTGAAGCCTCCTCTTTGCGCTTGTTGTCAATAACAATAGCGTAGTTCACCAGTGTCTAAAAATTGGGGTATGTATTGGACATAAGCTGGAGTTGTAGACCATCATACAAACCCTTGAGAAAGCGGCGGTTCTTATCAACATCATCAGCTACCTCATTCGGAGCATAACGTGACAACTGAGCAAATTTGTCACGATACTCAGCTACGGACATGTATCCCTGCTTCAGAGCTCTGAATTCCTCCTTCTTGAGCTCTATCAATCCCTTGGGTATGTGGTAGGATCTAAAGTTCTCTCTAAACTCCTACCAGGTGACAGGAGGAGCATTGGTGGGACATCCATACTCGAATGCCTCCTACCAGTCTTGGGCTTCTCCCTAGAGTTCTCCTAATGCGTACAACACCTTTTGCTGATCATCGCACTGCGTGATGTTGAGTTGCTTCTCCACTGCATGAATCCAATCATCTACTTCCAGTGGATCAGTGGCATGAGAAAACACTGGGGGACGGCCCTTCAAGAATTCACCACGCTTGTCACGTGGTGCTCCATCAATCTATTGATTTTGCTGATTCTACACCAGAGCTTGCATAAGCTGTGTCTGCACTGCCAGAAGCTGCTCAATAGTAGGTGGTGGTGGTGGTGGATGTGGGGGAACACCTCCATGACCTCAGCCTCTTCCTCTTCCAGACATCTGACATCCAACACAAAGATTCAAAATTTAGAGATTTCCAAGTTAGAATACATTCTGAAAATTTTCTGGACGAGTTCCAACATCAGCAGCTCGGTGAAATAGTCATATCTCGAGTTCCAAACATCCAAAAAAGGCGTTCTATACATGGTTGGAGATCTTAAGAAATTATCTACAACTTTTATTCAGACCACATTCCCAGATTCTGTCGTTAGGTTACTCAAAAATAGGACACAACCAAAAGTGTTCTAGATTCCAGACTGCGCAGATACTTTAACTTGAAACAGCCATATCTCACAAACCAGGTCAGATATAGGGGTGATTCCAGAGGTATTGGAAAGATACCTAAGTCTAGTTATTCCCATAAAAATTTCATAATTTTGGTCTAGTATATTTTTATTGGCATTGAGATAAGAACAGACTGCTCCGAAAACAGATCCGAGAGAACAAGATATACCAAACCCAACTATTTATTTATTGACTCAAACTTTAATATTCTTATCTATAGAACTTGCGAACATGCCCACAAAGTTCCAGCATGCATTACAAAGATCCAACTCACACATAAATATAATAACAAATCAACTAGGCACACCAATGTTCACACCGCACTAATAGACTCGACTCAACTTGACTCATTCTACTAACGTCTTATTACATAAAAGGGACTCCTACACCTATGGGTGAAAATTATGGGGAAGCTCCTCGTACATCTTTGGCAGGTTGAGGCACACCCTTTGCTCATCTATCACCTGTCGGTACCTCTTAAGGGTTTCCTGTTGTGCCTTAAACTGATCTTCCAGTCGCTGAATCTTCGCGATAGACTCACAACCAAAGTGTACCATCGCTTGGGTAGTTGGATCCGTGCCCTAAGGGTCCATCATTGCCCATTCCAATTCAGGGTGCTGGTGAGGGTGGAATCGATATTGGTCATCCTTCATATCCTCAAATCGACGACCACGGAGACCCATGCAAGCTACAGCGGCTGCATCTTCTATGCTATCCTCCATGGTGGCACAGTGAGCATGATGCACATAGTTTGAATCCAGCTGATATGCGCCCTTCTGTTCATCCTTGATGGAGATGCACACCCTGGTCTTCCAATAGGTATCCTCCAGAGGGTGTGTATGCTCATTGCAGATGTACTCCACAGCTGCGTCCTAATCACCGTAGCAGGTCTGAAGAATCTCCATGAGTCGGTGGTGCGAGATGGAGGTTTCACACCCCGGCTTGTACCAGACCTTCGTAGTCCATCCTAGAGGAGGGATCGGCTCATCCTCTTCAACGACGTCTTCCTCATCATCATCATCAGACAATAAGATGACCTCTACTTCTTTGGGTTCTACTTTAGGCTCAGGCATAGGTATAGGTGTTGGCGAATCAACTTCTTGTTCCTGAGGTTCCTCCTCCTCATGTGGCTCCACGGAGAAGCCATGAGGTGGGTAGTAGCCTCTGGTGCTGATGCAAGCGGTCTTATTGGCATGAGACATCTATAGAAGTAGATTTAGTCAGATTAGAAGCAATAATTGTCATAACAGAGTAAGGCAAAAGAAGCATAAAACTTTAGCAAATAACAAGGGTGAGATGGAAAGCATGAAATGAGTGAAGCAAAAGAAGCTAAAACGACCATTGCTAACTAGGCTTGCGTCCTATAGTCAACACAGCTCTAATACCAATCTGTCACACCTAATTTTAAGGATAAAATGGGATGCAAAATCTTATGTGTGCCCAGAGATCAGTCACACACATAAGCCGACAAATTATGAATAGTATCATCACAAGTGTTTATTATATAACGAATAATAAGACAGAGTCTTCACATAAATATAGCGGAAGTATAAAGAAAAGATCTCTCGCGGAAGCTCCATATCATAGGGACGTCAACTGGTTGACCACAAGTCTAGTAATCCTCAGGGAAATCGTCATTACCATAGCCATCTGTTACCCATCCGGGATTTTTATCCAAATAATGAAAATAAACAAGCATAAGTACATGTCGTACTCAACAAGTGTAACATGGGGTTCATGAGGCTCAAAAGGCTTGACACAGGTTTAATGGCATTCAGCTTTTAGTTGTCACAATTTGAGCATAAGAGTAGCAACAAGTTGTTTCAATTCCCAAAGTAGAACACATGATTAAAGTAAACATTAATAATGTATAGCATAAAGAGATAATTCTTAGTGTTAATCTATTCTATAAGGGTCCATGGCCGCTCGTGACCATGAGCATGGTTGATATACCAGTTTACACTCTGTAGAGGTTGTACACTTTCACTGTGAGTCGTGATACACATATGCCCGGGTTTGCAACTCCCAAAACACTTCTAAGGTGAGCAGGCAGGGGTCACTATGAAGCCTTTCAAAGGTTCATCTAACAAGTTAGGGCCATTAGATTCACTCGGCAAACAGATATAGGAACCCCCTGTCGAATGGCACAATTCCATCATGGCTATACACATAAGAATAGAGGATTTCCTATACCCAATTCGGCAAGCCATTCTTATGCCAATAAAAGTAACTGCTAACTGGCTAGAAAAGGTCCACATATTGAGCTAAAGCCATAGCCATGTAGCCCTCACAGTTGTGATGTAAGTCCCGGATGTTCGCTTACAGATAAGTCCTTAGGGAGAGGAATCTAAAGCATTTAGAAAGTAGCTAAATACTCTAGTCCCCTATTTCCAAGTTGCTAAAAAGTCATATTTTAAAGTTTATTGCATATACCATTAGTCAAGTTATAAGATCATGGTTTAATTGAGCACTAGCAAAGCTCCCCAATGCATATCCCGTAGGTGACAAGGTATAAGTTCAATTCTAGGGAATCCTTATCAAGGTGACACATGTAACATGAATTTAATGTATTAAAGTGAATAGGAAACAAGGATGATCCCATTCTATACTTGCCTTGAACGAAGTACTCCTGCTGATCCGGCACGTCGAAGTAATACTCTTGGTCACCCGCGAATTGCTCACCGTCTAGACTCGATAATCACAGCAACATACAAGCATCCAGAAGCAATCATGCATAGCAAACAAAAGCGATAGATTAGAACAGTACACCAACAGCATAAAATCAAGATGAAAAGTTTGTAAAACAAATCTACGTCTCACTACGAACACATAGATAAGATCACAAAAATCAGAGCTAAAACGAAGAAGTTATGAATTAAACAAGATTTCCTTTAATAAAATAATAGATTAAATCTAACCACAAATTTTTAAAGTTGGAAACCTACCTAATAGTAGTATGAACATGTAGATTATGGAATTACAAACCTAACACAACTTGAACCGATCAAATCGGAGTTAAAACGGAGATTTTATAGCTAAAACAAGATTAGTGGCAAAACTGTTAATAGATGAAAACGTATTTTTGATCTAAACCAAAGAAACTACGCTTTCTAAAGATGAAAACGTATTCTGAAAAAGTGCTATGGGCTGTGGGTTCTAAAATCAGAAATCTGAGGGGCTCTTTAGAAAAAGACAGGTACCACGGGTTAAACCTCAAATAATTGTAATGGCTTTTGTGCAAATGTGCCAATGAAAGGGTATCATGGAATCTAGGCCGTTGGATTAGATTTGAACGTCACAGGTTGAATCAGGCGAGGGAATAGGAAGCTCGCCGGCCCGAATAGTCCGACGCGGTGGCGCTCGGTGAATGCGGTCCACGGACCACCGTTCGACGAAGCAAGAGCACAAGAAGATAGAGGAGACGACGGCGAACACGACTAGACGGTTTACCTTGGCGCGAAGCGACGAAGGGCAGCGTGGCGCTTGGCGAGGCGGACGGCAATGGCAACGACGCTAGGTCTATGGCGACTTAGCGTCTCGGCAAGGGTGGTTGCGATGCTAGAGCTTGGTATGGAGGAGGCGACACGGGGCTAGGTATTTATGAGGCGGGGTTGGCTTGGGGGTCACAGCAATCACGGCGTAGCGGAGGCGGATTCGAACGGCGTCAGTAGCAGTAAGAACTCTAGCGCGGATACGGGAGGACGATGACCCTGACCTATGGAGCTGGGCTATCAGCGGGGGGAGGGCGAACGCGGACGCGGTTGGACCGTCTATGAAGCTGGGCCAACGCTGCTGCTGCGTAGACACGGAGAATAGGAGACCGCGCGAGCGTAGGCCCAAGCAGGGAGAAAGATGGACCACGGGAAGAGTAGGGCCAAGCGGGAGGAGAGGAAAAGCGGCTGGCAGAAAGAAAATCGGGCCGTGCAGAGAAACGGAATGGGCCAGTGCGCTGAGGAGCAGGCCAACAGGCCGGAAGCAGGGAAGGGGAGAAAGGGAAATTTATTTTCCTTTTCCAATTTTCCAAAGCAATTGCAAAATGCAAATTCAAATCAATTTGAAGTCTGACTTCAAACCACGCAATACAAAATAATATGCAGCAGCACGAATGCACATACATGTTTTTGACCTATATTTGATTTTATTTTTAACAAAGTCATTATTTTTCTAAATTTAGATGCTCACAAAGAGGCATAATTAAATCATTTTCGCCTATTTTAGAATTTTGCAAAATTTAGGGTGTTACACCTATGCTAGTAGGACTCATAGGTCGGTTATATCTATGCATGTAGTTTCAACAATAAGCCTATAACGTAAATGCACATCACATATATATATCCAGTGATTATTCAAAATAAGGGTTATGCACCGAAGCTTGCCTTGGGCAGCCGGGGTGTTAGCTTAGTCAGTGAGTGGTGGCTCTGGGACCTCCTCCTGCACGAGGATCTCCTCCTCGTACTCCTCGATCACCTCCTCAAACTCATGGTCTCCGATGGTCACGATCTCTGCCAACTCGTTCTCATTATTGGATCCTGGGTGAAAAACGTGGATTGTTTGAGTTCTCCCTTGGGGTGTGCTCGATGGAACCGTTCGATGTAGCCAGCTTTCGGGGTGCTTAGTGTCTGGTGGAAGACGAGCGCCTCCGGAAGTGCGCTATTTGTTGGTTGGAGCACTTGATTGCTTGCACTTTGTTGATCATTTTGTCGAGATGACGTACTAGCCACTTGTTGTTGATCTTGCTATTTGTCATCACTTGTACTAGCTTGACTTTGATCATGAGAACCACTAGCTTGCACACTTGAGTTAGAGAGCACTTGATTCTTGTCATCTTCAACATCAATCATTTCTCTAGGCCTTATGTCACCAATGTCCATATTCTTCATTGCATTGACCAATTGAGTGCCTCTCACATCATCTAGATTCTCATCTAGATCACACAATTGAGCTAACGACAATAGGTTGAAGTTCAAGCTCTCTACTAGTAGCACATTTGAAATGTTCAAGTCATTGGATATTGCAATCTTACCAAGCACTTGATCCATCTTTTTGTAGCCATCACCTTCACCATGACCATCATCTAGCTCCACCACTTGGATTGGATTACCTTATCTAATTCACATACTTAGATCAAATGTTATCCCTAGGTTACATCAATTATCTAAAACCAAACTAGGGCTTTTAGCTGGTCGAGGCAGCCACCACGGGAGACACGACGGTCGAGGCAGCCATGGACACCGTCAACCGCACTTCATCACCTTAGATGACCTCTGTCGACAGACACCTCAAGCGCTTCACCGAGCCAATCATAAGGTGAAGTAGCCGCTACTCCTAGAGCTGCCCGGAGATGATACCGCCCACGACAGCCATACACCACCCGCTTGGGTCCCCTAAAGGAGCAAGCGGATAGCGGCGCAGAGCATATCTCATATCTCGACGTTCAAACAAGGTGAGCACCTTATTTTGAAGCGCCTAGGACTAACCAGCGGGATGTCGTCTCCATCGACGTCGGCCCTAAAGGCATACGAAGAAATCTACAGTGGGACCCCAGGAATATGCAGGCACTACGTGAGTTCTTCCCACCGGACGACAACGTGGGTGCGTGAAAGCAGAGCCGCCGCTGGTCTCGGTAGCCCAGGCATAGGCCTCCAAGCCGGTGTCGCAAGTCAGGTTGATTAGTGTCTGTCGGTGCAAAAATGTGGCGATACGCCTGACACACTGCAAGTTGGAACGATCTGGACGGAGTCAACCCGGAGATCTGCTTTGCTTCATCACAGGACCAGTCGATCCCGAAAATCCCAAAGGCGTGCCAGTCAATTTGACCTGCAATTGAGAAGGAGAGAAAGTTTTATTAGTAGTTTAGGGTGGAACATGCCGGTGTTGCACAGAAAGTTCCAAGTATGCTGCTTTGAGAGCAGCCAAATAGGGGAATTGACTAAATAGACGATACGAGAAGAAATCAACTGTTTACGGACTGTGATGCTCGTGGGTCATGATTGATTTATAATAACAAGTACAATACACCCAGGTATAAGTAATATAAAGAAACATCATCAGCTAGATGGATACAACCAGTATAAAGCATTGAGCCGATAAGTTTAACGAGAAGGGATATAACATGAGAACAAATTGACTGTCTGGTACAAATGAATCTATAAACGCTCTGGATCTAAACTATTACCATCAACAGTGAGGTTTGACCAGATTGATGCAGCTTTGATAATAGTAACAAACTAAAGCCAAAGAATCTATAAAACCATCTATATATTGATAGGTTCATGAAAAACATGCTATATGTGTGAAAGCACAGGCGAATTGGCTAAAATAGTCGATGCAGACATAGCACACAAATAGAGTACATGTCTCGACCATGAACAAAACCACTAATCGATAATCTCTAACCCAAAGTCTTACCAGTGAGGTTCAACCGGATCGACGCAGCTATGGTAGTGTCATTAGATTGGATCTCATTAACTAGTGAGTTTATTTAGGATTGAAACATGTCTTTGAATGCATACTATGTTCGATTGGAATAGAGATAAAAATAGCCGATCTAGTAGAATTAAGTCATCAATTATAAGATTCAAAGCGTGACCAGACTAAAAGACGACCAATTGTGATGATATGATGCCGATCTATCTCTATCTCAATCAGGTAATTTGTTATAATTAATGGAATATTAATTATAACAAGATCGATAAATAGTGAATCAGCAAAAAATAGCAAAGAAAATCTTACTAATCTTAGCCGATTCGATAACTGGTGATATTGTATTAAACAACAAGTTGTTTAACACAAGATTGATAACTTTGATCTATATTATGATTCGCAAGAGTTCAATCAGCTGATGTAGCCTTACAAATAATGATACAGATCGATAACTAACTTATATTATACTCGTAAAAGATCAATCGGCTGATGTAGCTTTACAAGTATGATACAAGTCGTGATGATACTCACAGACAAGCTGGAGGTCGATCGGTCGATGCAGCCCTGCTTGTTGAAGAACTCATCGAGGTCTACAGTACTCCTACTCCTAAGGGTTGCCATGAAGCCAAAAAAGTAATTGTATTGATTGATTGTTGTTGTTTTTTACAATAACCGGGGTCCAATATTTATACCCAGAACCTAAATATGAATCCTACTCAAATACGACTCATTACAATTCTTGGAAGAAAAGAAAACATTCCTAAAATAACTTGGACCCTAATCTTTTCCATTTTGTAGAGTTCGACATATTTTTCCCCGACGCCATCCGTACATAGTCCATCGGCGTTATCTACTGATGTCATCTATAACATAGCCGATTCCGACACTGCCTCAAAACCAGCCGATATCGATTCCCATCTGATTGATTCCTTGATGATACAATCTTAGAAGCTTCGAGTTCCTGCTTTCTTCTTTCCAAATTTTGGTGTAAATAGTGTATAATGTATCATCCGGTTGAGGGGTAGGAGGTAGGTGGTGACAGCCCTGTCCGTCCTTCATAATCCCCCATGTTCAGATACGACGTAGAGCCATAGGCCGGTATCGCTTGGCAGACTAGGTGTACACCGATGCCCGAAGTAAGTTTATAGTGACCAAAGCTATCTTATCTTAGGATCACTACCCTTAGAAATTCATGTATCTGTATGATCATCTGCTCATCTTAGCATAGCTATACAAGATATGCCTGCTCCAGTTTATGTTTATTCTTTTATTCTTTATTCTTTCTCTTCTCTTTATCCTTGAGATTGGCTTGAATGTGTGTCACACTATCCAATATTTATCCAAGCTTACCCCTGTTATGAACTTTGGTCTATTATACAGTCATGTTATCTTGTCCATGTCCCTACTAGTGACTTTTACACCATGCATTCCTTTGGGAAAATTTAAATAAATGATACCCGAATACTTATGGGTGAAATGCTACTACTATATATCCATGTGCTTGCGGAATATTTCTGCATGTGTTCAGAAATATCATCAAGGCATTTCTGGTGCCATCGCTGGGAAACACAAATCCTAGTGGTGACGCTAAGAAATGCCAACAAGCATTTCTGGCACCGTTGTCGGGGAAGGCACTGGTTAAAAGAATCTATTAGGACATGTTCATGATAATATGCATGTGTAGTAGCTATTGCTCATAACAGGATAACTTTGCTTGTTTTCTCCTGTTGTGGATGAAAACAGGATAGTGTTAGACTGGTTTCGATTTGTCGATGAACTTCACCAAAAATTCGGAGGCACTCCTAAGGAAGAACCGCTCTTGTGTCGTTTCCTCTTCTACCACTCCACCGACAAACGAACCAATCACCCCCGCACCATCCGCTACTAATGATATGGCCCAAGTCACTCTACGAGTACTCCATCCCCGTTGTTGCCAACATGCCCGTTGGGCCCGCTGTCAACACGGGCAGCGAAAACTTTAAACTCAGGATCGGGCTGATCATGATGGTGCAGGCAAACCCTTTTTGTGGTTTGCCTAGCGAGGACGCAAACGCACATCTTATCTTCAACACTTCCTCGAGCTTGTGACACCATCGTCATAAAGGATGTCGCACCGGAAAGCTTCAGACTCCGTTTGTTTCCCTTCTCCCTCGTGGAGAAGGTAAAACAGTGGTTCTATAAGGACAAGGAAGCTGTCGATACATGGGGAAAATGCTCCACGGCGTTCCTCACCAAATTCTTCCCCTTGGGCAAAACTAATGCCCTACGGGGGAGAATTTCAAGTTTCCAGCATAATACTATGGAATCCATATCCGAGGCGTGGGAGATGCTGCAAGAATACATCTTTGCTTGCCCACACCACGGGATGTAGAATTGGCTAGTCCTCTAGAACTTCTATAATGGGTTAACCCCCATGTCAAGAGACACATTGATACCGCTGCTAGAGGAGCCTTCCTCTCGCCTTACCATCAGTGGAGCTATGGCTCTCATTGAGAAAATGGTGTCCAATCAAGGGTGGGTGATGAGCGGCTCCAAGATGAACAACAAAAAAGGCATGCATACTGTGAAGGCGACGAATATACTTACCGCAAAAATGGACCACCTGATGAAAAGGCTTGACGAGCATGCTCATGAGAAGGAGGCAATGTACGAAACTGTCAAGGCCATGGACTTTCATATGACATGCGAGGTCTGTGGTGAAAGTTGACATTTGGGCAATGATTGCCCTGAGACCCTTGAGGATGATGCCTACATCAACAACAGGTTCCGTCAACAAGGAGGTAATAACGGGTGGAACAACCAATCACGTGACCATTCCAAGGAGGTAATTCGAACTTCAATTCCAATTACAATTCGAATCAACCTTCCTTGATAGATCTTCTGTTAGGGCAAGCTCAAATAAATGAAAACCTAAATAAGAAACTTGCCTCTAACGATGAAATTTTTTGAAAACATTAATTCAAATTTAGAAGGCTTAAACTTTTCCTTCTAAAATCAATTAAGCCTTAATAAATTGTTGGAAAACCAACTAGCTCAAATTGCTGCTGTAATTCTTGCAAATGATTTTTAAAAGATCCTAGTGCAACCTAAAATTTCATTTCAAAATATCAATGCAGTAATCACGAGGGATGGTAAGTCTGCTCGTGATCTACCATATCCTAACCATGTAGGAGAAGCCAAGAAGGACATGGGTACAATCCCGAACCTTAGGCTTTGAGCTAGCTTGGGAGAGGATCCCCACAAGGTAACGTGTATCTTGCACTCTCACCACTTTCCGTTACCTTGCATAAAAAAGAAGAGAAATGAATAAAAACTTAAAGTTCTCTTGTTCACCATTAAATGTTTTCGTCTCTATTGAATGATTCTTGTTTATCCTTTTATGCTTCCTCTCTCTATGCCGGCATGCTTTGGTTTGGGAGTGTTGGTTATACATCTTTTAAATTAAGCATGGTGCTTAGTTTGAAGCTTGGATGTAATGATCATCCTTCTATAGGTTTTTAAATTTAAGCATGGTGCTTAGGTTAATTAAGCTACCTTGATCAAATCAGACATGGTGTCTAGTTTGATTATTGAACCAAAACTGCTAGTGTAGATTTTGGTTGATAATATGGACTAACCCTTGCAGGAATTTATCAACTTCATGAGGGTAAATCTTTGAGATGACAACAGGGATGAAAATTTGTTTGGTGAACCTAGATTAAAAAAATACAATAATAATAATAATAATGATATTTATTCCACTCCACATTTATGTAGTAAAAATGTTTAGTTCATCCTTGTTGAAATGATGAATAGTTGTTGCCTTATATTTTGATTGTGCCTAGTTTGTAACTTAGCTTTCCCCAAGATTTGAGTTTATTGGCTTAAAATATCTCATCCTAAAAACTTGAAACTTGTGGGTTGCAAATGCTTAATCTAGTCGAAGTTGTTGCAGGATATGATATGGTGCAACGGAAATTTGCTATAAGTTTGTTCTAAGAAAGACTTGACATCCAGAGTTTTATTTTTCAAAATACTAAAATTAAAAGTTTCTCAGTGATTTATACTTCCTACCAAAGCCATATGACATGTTCTACAAATACAAAACTTAGTCATATGATGCTTGTTATCATATTGAGCTTTGTCAAATTGTTGTGACCCTTGTTGAGATTCTCGTCATGCACCCATGATCAAGATTCACGTACACCCACAAATAAAATGCTGACTCTTATACTGAGAGTTACGCAAAAAAATATTTTTTCGTCCACTAAACAAATACTCCATTCATTTATCATGAGTCTCTCTCTCTCTAAAGTTTTTCATATGCCAAAAGGAAGTATGGGCCATGCTAAAAAAGAGGAGAAAAGAAAAAAATCCCATGCCAAAAGGCATGAGGAAAAAAATGCATTCCAAAGAGCATGAAGAAAAGGAAAGAAAAAAAAGAAAGAAATAAGATAGCCCATACTTTCAAATAAAAGGCATCCATCCAAAAAGAGAGAGAGAGTCATTATCAAAGGAGTACAAAAAAATTATTTTAGCATTAGGATTATAAAAAATACCACACACTTGCACATCTTGATCAAAGTGTATGACTTGCTTCTCCTTGAGGTCTGGTTTTGACTTAGCAATATTATGTGATGCAAGTATGCCTTCTTTTATACCTACCCAAAGATCCACACAAGCCATTTAGTTAGTAGGATGAAAAGAAAGGCAAAACATAAAAAGCCTTTGGTGAGGATCATACACTTCTGAGCGATCGAGTGAATCATTTGAGGAACTTAACTTTATTTTTTGCAAAACTTCCAAAACCTCCAGAAGGAAAGTCAATTAAAGAACGAATGATAAGCATTTTTGTGAATCGTTCTATCCTGCAACCATCTAAGACTTGGAGAAGGCTAAAAAGACCCATAGGTAATGAAATAATAAAGGGTGGATATAATGCCAATTTATTCAAATCAAGGAAGAAAACTTTGTTATAAGCATGGCACTTTTGAAATGTAACCGGCATTGAAGCAACTCCTGATCAACAACCAATGTCTTAGCTCTTGCTCGGGACAAGCAAGGGGTAAGCTTGGGGGATCTTGTTGGCAGTCCTTATCAACCAAATTCGACCGTCAAATAAGATACAAAAATAGGAGAACTAAGGAAACTTGTAGACATATGTTATTTATATTGACACAATTCCACATGTATTGGAGAATCAACATTTTGCAGGGCATATGTCTAGAATACGTGGAAAATGTGATCAAAGTGCGCCATCAGAGAAAGCATAACGCAGACCCACCCAAGGCAAATAGAAGAAAGGTCCATGTACCATGCAAATATGGGCCATGCACCGATGTAGCAGTGGCCCAGACCAACTCAGAACCGACCACGCGAAGACGGTGGTGAGGGGAGCCAACCCTGGTGTGCGGCCGCACCCCCACCACCGCCTCTCGGGCCCATCTTCATCAGGCGGTGCGTTGATGACGCCTAGGGTCAGTTTGGAGTAGTTTCCTATTTTACCTCGGCCAAACCGACCACAAACTAGTATAAAAGGAGGGGTAGTGCTCACCTTCAAAGCACACACCACACAAGAGCCTCTCTCCCTCCACACTTGTATTCTTTTTACTCTTTTTAGTAGTTTAGTTGGAGTTAGGCAAGAAGCTTCATTGGAGAGCTTGAACCTTGGAGTATTCTTGGTATGAATAATATGAAGATTTCTCTTATGTTCTTGCTCTCATATTATCAACATAGCTATGCTTACAAATTAGAGCTAAGTTCTTATGTTATTCATTTAGCATATAGAACTTTATGCTTAATCTTTCAAACATACATGTTTAGACCATGAACTAAATTGAGGTAGTAGGTTCTACTTTAAGATTAGTTTTGGTCATTATATTCTTGTGGGTTCGTAGTCTGTCCCCATGGTGGATGCTCTAGTAAGAGGACTCCTGATAAAGATGGAAGTTCCTAGCCACTGCTAGAGTAGTAACCAATAGCGTAGATGTGGTGTCTATGTTAGAAGTTACCTTCATTTGCCTCGTATCCTCCGGTTGAGGGGTAGGCGGCAGGTGGTGATAGCCTTGTCCGTCCTTCGTAATTCCCCACGTTTGGATACGATGTAGAGCCATAGGCCGGTATCGCTTGGCAGACTAGGTGTACACCGGTGCCTGAAGTAAGTTTACAGTGACCAAAGCTATCTTATCTTAGGATCACTACCCTTAGAAATTCATGTATCTGTATGATCATCTGCTCATCTTAGCATAGCTATGCAAGATATGCATACTCTAGTTTAGGTTTATTCTTTTATTCTTTATTCTTTCTCTTCTCTTTATCCTTGAGATTGGCTTGAGTGTGTGTGTCACACTATCCAATATTTATCCTAGCTTACCCCTGTTATGAACTTTGGTCTATTTTACAGTCATGTTATCTTGTCCATATCCCTACTAGTGACTTTTACACTATGCCTTCCTTTGGGAAAATATAAATGAACGATACCCGAATACTTCTGGGTAAAATGCTACAACGATATATCTGTGCACTTGCGGAATATTTATGCATGTGTTCAGAAATATCGTCAAGGCGTTTCTAGTGCCATCACTGGGAAACACAAATCCTAGTAGTGACGCTAAGAAACACCAACAATGCGCCACCCAAATAGCCTCTCTATAGAAGCGTTCAATGCTAACTTCTCCAAAACCTATCCATAGCGACATGCACTCATCGTAAAGCTGCCGATGCTGATGTTGCCGAGAAACCACCGTCTTTCATAGTGTTGATGATCTGCAAGCAATCTGACTGAACAATGAACTTATTACTTCCAATATGTTTTGCTAGCTGTAAACCTGCCTTTAGTGCATACGCCTTTGGCATATATTGCTGCATCTACTACATGCACTAGAAAGCTATGAACTACTACAATACAACCTCCTCCGGCATTCCTGATTACCACTCCCATACTTCCTATTCTGGACTTTGCATCAAAACCCGCATCCACATTCACCATAAGTTTTCCCTCTAATGGTTTTTTCCATCCCTCTCTTAGGATCGGTTTCCTCTCTCTCGCTTTCATAAAATTGTTCACCATTGCTACGATTGACATAGCATAGATGTCCTAGGACTTTGTATACTTTCTCTATGCACAACTTTCCTCCGTTCCCACCATATATACCATCATCCAAATAGAATGAGTTCCATAAAGCCCATACTGTTCATCACCGGTATCGTGCCACCAGCTCTCAATACTTCTTGGATTACAACAGATCCCAATATGTCTACCCTCAGGATCTCCTCCACCTTGCTCCATACACCTAATGTTGTCCATACTGCTCTAGCTCTTTAACAAGTGAGCATCATATGCTTTATAAGCTCTGCGCCTTGTGAGCAAATTGACAACCTCCCACACTTCCCACATTCCTATTCACCAAGATAGTTCGATAGGGTATACATCCATGCAAGACTCGCCATCCAAATTTTTTTACCTTTCCAGGTGCAGTCAATATAATATCCATAACTTCTCTGTAACATCTCTGGTGTTACGAGCTCGCTAAGCACTAAGATTATGGCCTAAGAGATAGATCTATAAATATAGTGAGTTAGTTACATAAATGTGCTAATGAAAATCTTAATAAGAAAATAGGAAAAGTAGTTTTAATTGTTTGGCATGAAAAACAATTTCTGTAAATAAGAACAAAATATAACTTGTATTTAGTACTTGAATAAAAATTGGATCACACGTTTAATAGATGAATATGCAACTCTTGTTTTGGTGAATAAAAGTTGTTCAATAGTATATCTGATAGCTCAGAAATTGAATCTGACATTTTAACTAGACCTTTTGTGAATCAGCAGGAAGTTGAAATTATAGTTAGGATGCTATTTTTGACTATTTATATTAAGAAAAATAATTAAGAAGCGTTCAAATGTTTTGCTCCTGTGGGTTAGTATGGAGTATGGGCTATGTCATGCTATGTTTGTTAGTTGAAACCGTCGAGGTTTAGACCTTGCAATAATTACGGCAAAGTGCTTAGGAATGTTAATTCTAACTGGAACCTTGAATTCCTTTTAAGTCTGAAAAGGTGGTAGACAATGCTACTTTGACATTTAAATATCCGCAAAAATTTCCTAAACACCAACTTCATATTTTTTGCACCGTCAGCTGCGTCGAATTGAGCACTTGAGAACGGTGTAGGTCGAGGGGGCGATAGGTGTCACGGTACTCTCGTAGAAATTACCTAACTTCGTTAGAACGCGCTGCAGTCTGCGAATTGCTGCTCGGTTCACGAACCAGCATACCATCATGAGCCATTCATTTCACCTACATGCCTCGCGCTCGTCCTTGCGTCCAATGCCGAGGGGAGCACATGGCTCTGCTCCTGCTGGCGCCCTGCCATGTTGCTGTCTGCTGCCCGTGGCGCCATTAAGCCAAGACCGAGCTGCTATCCTCGCTCTCGCTCTCTCTCACTCTCTCGGTCTCTCCCTCGCTTCCTCTCGCTGAGCCGAAAGCACGCCATGGCCGCCAGAAGCGAAGTTATCGCTCTCGCCCTTCCCGCTCGCTTTCCTGCGCTAGCGAATGCCATGGACGACATCGAAGCTTTGCCGGCCACAGCCATGCCCGCTGCCCCCAGCCACCTTGCGCTAGGCTAGCTCCGTCTCCAGCCCCACACCCCCGCCGCTGTGCCGCCACCCACGCACTGCAGCACCACCGCCGCAGTTACCGCCTCCATGCCGCTCGTCCACTGCCGCCGTCGGTGGTCACGCCTCTGTGGGCTGTGGTCGGGCTTGTCGCAACCACCGGCACCTATGGCCAGGATCTCCTTTGCCCCTATTGTGCCTCCTCCACCGACCCGTGCCGCTGCCAGAAACTGTCGTCGCCGGCACAGCCATCGCTACCGCCGCCTGCTCCTGCGGCTAGTAGGCTGAGGGCTGCCTTGGGCCATGCTGCGAGTGCCTGCAGGCACGCCTCGCAGCCACGTAGCCCAACCGGCTCTTCCCAGCCACTGCTGGCCTTTCTCTGGTCAGGTCCCAGCCTCCCCGATGGCTGCTACCTCTAGTTTCCCGTGCTCTACGTACGAGCTGAAGAAGAGAGAAGGTGAGAAAATGAAATTGAAACTTTTCCAGGGTTCCCAATGCTAAAACCGTGACTCATATAAATAGTGATGCATAGTGTGTGATGTATTATGGGTTGAATAGAGCGAAGCTCAGGGGTCTCTTCACAAAAGTGTTGCCGCCGCCTTGCCTTGGCAGCGTGGGCCGGCTGCTAGGCCACCGCCTTGCCTTGCTGGGGGCCGCTCACGCCACACATTGCATTCAGCATGCCACGCCATGGGCCATGGCCTCTAGCCACGCGCGTGCCCCACCCCGCCTGGGCCTCCAGCCGCTGGACCGGTGGCTGGTCGAGCGGGCTGTGCTGGGCCAGGCCGAGCCCACGAAGCTTTTCTTTTCTGATTTTTTTGCTTTGTTCCAAAGCAGAGATCTTAAAAATTGATAATAAAATGTAGAAAAATCACAAAAATGCCAAACCAATTTTGTTAAGTTTCTAAAATCATGATCTATCTGATAGTGTATTTTGTTTGCATAGGTTCTGTATGTTTTTAGGGTTGCTCTAATTATTTTAACATACTTAATATTGTAAGACATAAACTTGTAGGAATTTCCGTGATGAATCGGTGATAGTGTTAGCTCTAAAAAATTTACAGTAGGTTAGAAGTGTTGTCAGGTATTCTCTATAATTTTTGTAGCCCAATAATAATTAGTTTACTAGAGTAGTTAATGTGCCTTAGTTTTGAGTATATTAAATCTTTAATAAATCAAAAAGAGACTTGATTTGGTAAGAATTGGTACTTGTTGATGAAAATGATGCTTTGTTTAGTGAAGTTAATACTTAGTTAATATATTAGTCATAGGAGTTAGCTTGTTAGCTTGGTTTGTGCACTCGTGTTTTAAGAATTGTTGTTGCCTTTTGATTGATTGCGCCATCCCTGCATTTGCATCAATACATATCATATAGGAACGACGGTGGATCGATGGTATCAAACGGAGTAGCTGAAAAGATGGTGCCAGGGATCATGTCATGAAGATGGAATGCTAACTTTTGGTTATATTTTATCCAGGCAAGCCCCGGTGCATAACCCCTATTATTCTGCACTTTATTTTATGCTTGTGCATTAAGTTTTTAAGGAGTTCAATGAAACCCACTTGCATATATATATCCTTATCCTATGAGTCTTACTAGCATGATAGGGTAGTGTAGGTTGCTATGCTACAGGACTCCGGTAGAAGTCGAGTGATTGCCAGTCACTCGTAAGAGATAGGAAAGATATTATTATTGCTATTATATTATTATCACCTGAAAATATATATATGAATGATAATTGGAGACCGGGTGGAATGGTACTTTGGATTTGGACTTGGTTTGGCATTCGAGCGAGGCTTGGATTGCACTTGTTCCGCCTGTGTTGGTTAAGGACCGACCGTTGCATTAGGTTCTAGGCAGGTCACAGACTTATTATCCTGAACACATACTTGTGTATGGGCGCGGAAAGGCTCATTGCTCTCTTGTCATGGGTTCTGGCTCTTTTCAGACCGACTGATTGGAGGCGGGGATGGTGGAGGTCTAAGCATCGCACTGAGTCCAGGACTCAGGAGCGGGGGCTTGGAGCCCAAGTTTGGATAGGGACCTGGACCCTGTGACAGGAGGGTAGTGGGTTGGTCTTGCTTGTGCCTGGGGTACAAGCGGGACATGTGTTTTAGGGTACCCAGCTGGGATACATTGGTTCGCGAATCGCCGGGCGATCCAGTACGACTTGTCTACAATCTGGCACCATAGTAAGAACTAGAATATGAAAGATGGTAAAATGGTCTAATTGCTTACCACCTGCTTGAAAGTAGTACAGGTGCTTACATAGAATGGTTAGTTAATGAACTAATGATGACCGCTAGTAAAATTGAATATAAGGACACAAGTTTAGTAATGCTCCTGCAGATGCAATAAACCCACAAGCCAGATAGCCTTGCATATCCTTGGAGTCTTTTCTTTTCTCCTGACGGGTAAGTCTTGCAGAGTACAATTGAGTACTCAGGGTTTGTTCTACCCTGTTGCAGGTGACAGGAACTTATGGAGCTGACCCTTGTGTGTGCAAACCTCCTGGTTGGCTCAGAGAGGATTCCTTTACACTGCGATCTTAGTTTTTATTTATAACTCTCACTAAAGGTTTTATAAATAGAAGTTTTATAATCTGTTGTCATAGCTTATATATCAATGCTTCATCATGTCATGAATAGATATTTATTTTCAGAATGTAACTATGATCGCATGTTTATATTCCGCTGTTAAATTAAATTGTTCATAACTCTAATGTTGTATTTAAAGTGATGTAAGAAATGGTTAAGAATGATGTAAGCTTTATTCTCGCATTTGTGGTCCTGATGGAAAAATGTGGATTTTTGGGTTCTCCCTTGGGGTGTGCTCGACGGAACCACGTAATTTAGTGCCCTCCCTTGGGTACTTAGTGTCTAATGGAAGACGAGTACTCCTAGGAGGCATTAGATTAGGCGGTTCTACCACATTCTCCCACATTTATTATTCCCATATCCACTCGTTTCCTGAATGTTAATAACTCATCTTCCAAATTTGTGCTCCCACCAACAATGATAAGCATATCTAATAGCTCCCTGGGTGAATAGGGATTTGGAGGATCCGTTGGCGTCTGCTGCCCGAAACATTTCCCTCACCAAGTTTGCATCCCAACATCCATCTAGTGGATTGATTAGCTTGCTTACATATGTTAATCTGGGTACCATATCCTACTCTCCATATGTATCCCTTTTTATTGCCCCTCAGTGTGTGCACTTTCATATTATTCCTAGCCAAAATCCAATTATCATTCCAAATGTTAATCTGGGTACCATGTCCTACTCTCCATATGTATCCCTTTTTAAAACATTCAAGTCCCACCAAAATACTCTGCTAGGTATATGAGCTTCTGCTTTTCTGCTTTGCGTTGAGTAACCTTCCATCTAAATAATGCTTTGCCCTTAAGGTTCTTGCACATAGTGATTCAGGTTCTATCAACAACCTCCAAACCCGCTTTATAACATAACAAAGTTAAAGCTATGTAGATCATGAAATCCCATACCTCCTCTCTTCTTTACAAGCATAAAATTTCCACCATGATGCCCAATGTTTTCTTCTTATGATCATCCTCGCCACCCCACCAGAACTGAGAGATGGCATCCGTAATTCCTATGTTGCAAACATTTTTTTAGAATTTTGAAAACCATCATCGCAAAGTTTGAAATGGCTTGATCAATGGATATTATAAGCACTTCCTTACCTCCCATACTTAAGAACTTCTCCTTCCAACCACTAATTCGAGCCCTCACCCTATCCACAAGATGAGTAAAGCAATCACTTCTTTCTACCCCTACTAGAGCTAGAAGGCCAAGGTACTTATCATTCAGAGCTTCTGTCATAATGTTCAGAGTTTCACACATGTTGACGATCATTAACATCAATTATAAACCATTAATATAACCTACATATACACTTAATTCCATCACCAAACATAGGTCTAGGGGTTTAAACTAATAAATTCCACGGGTTTTGGTGAATCTGTGTTTTCAGTAGGCTTTAATTAGAAAACCGTCAAGGAGGACCTATTCGTCAAAGCAAATCACTTTTATCCACAACGAAATTGACGTGGGAAGACTCTAGAAGACTCTAGAGGGCGAACCACCAAAGATGGGGCTCACCTATCACTAAGATAGACTAGCCAGCCCCACCTGTAGGTTGACCAGCCTATGGGGGCCCATCGGTGAGCCTCTGCTTCGAATGTCGATTCTCCACCGCCTCCTAGATTGCATCTACGCCGTCTTTTTAAGTCGGTTTGATCCGAGGGTCCAGAATTGATGCTACCCCCTATATATAAAAGCCATGTACCCCCTTAAGCAGAGCCATCCTCCAACCCCAATTCATATCCTCCTCATCAGGATCAGAGCTAGTTATCAAGAGAAGATTAGTCCTCCATAGGATCTACTCTTATAAATAGAAATAGTGAGATAGAGAGTGAGGGAAGAGTTTAGAGGAGGTGTCGGCCTATCGGTGCTCTCTCTCTATGGCTTGTACCTTGGCAGATAGGATACTTGGAATACTTTTGGGTGAAAGCTACAACAGTATCCATGCTCTTGCCAATTTATCTGTGTGCTTTAATAAATATCAACAAGCTTTCTAGCGCCGTTGCCGGGGAAACGGTTGCTGAATTAACTATGAGCCTAGCTTAACCATTTATCTTTTATTCTTTCTTTTGTTTTAATTTTTATTTTATCATGGATAACACACCTATATATCAATATGCTAAACCCATGAGCGCAAGCCTAAAGCCACCAAAATCTTCAGAGCCTATCTTAACACCAGGCTATGAGCTGCGCCCGTGTTTAATAAAATTAATTCGGGAACAATCCTTCTTAGGGGAAGGCAAGGAAAACCTATACTCACACCTATAGGAGTTTGCACAGACCTGTGCATGCTTATGTATCACTGGCATGTCTGACCAAACCTTAAGATGGAAGTTGTTTCCATTCTCTTTAACGGAAAGAGCTAAACAATGGTATAGTTGAACCATAGGAAGTATGGAAGGAGATTGGGAAACATTATACTCTAAATTTTGTTTACGTTTCTTTCCCATCTCCAAAGTGGTTAGCCTTCGGAAAGAGGCTCTAAATTTTAGACGACTAGAAGAAGAATCTCTTGCCACATCATGGGAACATATTAATGATCTTATTACCACTGGCCCAAACCTTGCTATTTCAGACACGATGCTCCTTCAACATTTTTATATGGGTCTTAGCAAGGATTCTACGCAATTCCTTGATCAAGCCTCTAGAGGAGCTTTCCTTGATTTGTCTATTAGTGAAGCAAAGTCTGTGCTTAATAGAATCATTAAAAGACTCCCTACACTAGCATTCATAATAAACTCCCCGAGGAAGAGAAGGAATCATCTCCCGAACAAGAAGAGGAAGTTTTGATAGCCAAACCACAACCACTCCAATCCCAAGATTTAGCTATCAATCTCGAGCTATAAATGCCCCAAAATCCTCCAAGAGAAGAAGAAATTCTACCTTTAGAAATCCCTATTGAAATTAAGGATGATCTTTTTTATGCTAATTTTGAAAAAAAAAGCTTAAACTTCTAGCTTCATAAGAGACCTTCGAGTGAATATAATTTAAATCCTCTCAAGAAGGGATCTCTTAGAAAACGTCCTTATTCCCATTTAGGACATTAGGAAGAATTCAAGGATGTCATGTCTAGTGAACCCATAGAAAGAGAGTGAAAGGTCCTAAAGGATATAGGGAGGGTGAATAGCCTATTAAAAATTTCTACAACAACACTTATCAAACCAGTTAGACAAATATGAGACGAAGCGAATGTTGCGCTAGCCTACTAAAAATGCAAGCCACCTACCGCAATTCTAGTGACTATGACCTCTAAGCACACAAAGGCTATGTCACTACACTAAGTTAGAGTGCTCTCAAAGACTAACTAAAGAGCCACACTAACTACTAGACTCGACACAAGCTTGCTCTCAAAACTAATTACACTAAAGAGCGAAGCAACACAAGAAATGTAAATACCAGAGTGGGGATGTGATGATTATACCGCCGTGTCAAGGATAGAGCCAATCATAATATGATAGAGCCAATCAATCACAATCAATCAAGAAATCCTCGGAACAAGATGACACAAGATTTTTTACCGAGGTTCACTTGCTTGCTAGCAAGCTAGTCCTCGTTGTGGCGATTCACTCACTTGGAGGTTCATGCGCTAATGGGCATCACATGCCAAACCCTCAATAGGGTGCCGCACAACCAACACAAAATGAGGATCACACAAGCCACGAGCAATCCACTAGAATACCTTTTGGCTCTCTACTAGGGGAAGGTCAAGAACCCCTCACAATCACCACGATCGGAGTCAGAGACAAGCACCTTCCTCCGCTCGACGATCCTCGCTGCTCCAAGCCATCTAGGTGGAGGCAACCACCAAGAGTAACAAGTGAATCCCATAGCGAAACACGAATACCAAGTGCCTCTAGATGCAATCACTCAAGCAATGCACTTGGATTCACTCCCTATCTCACAAAGATGATGAATCAATGATGGAGATGAGTGGAAGGACTTTGGCTAAGCTCACAAGGTTGCTATGTCAATGCAAATGCACCTCACTGTCATCATGCTAACCGGACGTGCGGGTCGAATCGACCTGACGCACGGTCCCTGCGTCCGATCAACGGATGACCTCCACGTGTCATTGCCTTCAAACGACAGCCGCCCGATCTCCAACGGCTAACTCGCTCCCGTGCTCACGTTAATGAAGGACCGGACGCACCAATCAAGAGCTCGGACATGCTAGCCCAACGTCAGATCAACGAAACCACGCCCGCTGCAACAAACGACTAGACGCACCGATCACTCCAGCCATCGAGCATCAGGTTATTTCCAGAGACCTCCCCGAGCACCAAAACCATGACCTAATGCATCAGGTGCATGCGATCGTATGTGTCACCACGTCAAGTCTTCACCACACTCACTCAGCCGCTTACATCAGCGTACGTCATGAACGACTGGACGCACCCTCTGTGCGTCTGGTCACATTCAGCTCCTGCGACTGGTCAAGCAACAAACAGAGACCGAAGGCGCCACCAAATTTTATAAATGACCGGACTCACTGACCCAGCGTCAGGTCACACCATGAGCTACGTTCGGTCACTGATTTTTAGTGAAAGTCAACTCCTTGACTTCACCAACTTCTCCACCCTTGCTCAAATGTGCCAACCACCAAGTGTATCACCTTGTGCACGTATGTTAGCATATTTTCACAAACATTTTTAAGGGTGTTAGCACTCCACTAGATCTAAATGCATATGAAATGAGTTAGAACATCTAGTGGCACTTTAATAACCGCATTTCGATTCGAGTTTCACCCCTCTTAATAATACGGCTATCGATCCTAAATATGATCACACTTGCTAAGTGTCTCAATCACCAAAATAAAAAAACTCCTATCAAGTTTCACCTTTGCCTAATGCTTTTTGTTTTTCTCTTTCATCGTTTCTAAGTCCAAGCACTTGATCATCACCATGGTCACACCGTCATCATGATCTTCACCATTGCTCCACCATTTGGAATAGTGCTACCTATCTCATGATCACTTTGATAAACTAGGTTAGCACTTAGGGTTTCATCAATTCACCAAAACCAAACTAGAGCTTTCAATCTTCCCCTTTTTGGTAATTGATGACAACCCTTTCACAAAGATATGAATTGAAATTCATTTGAATCCATGTTGCTTGCCCAAGCATATTTACCATTTGTAAAAGGATATGGACAAGTTTTATGAACCCCATCGGAAGCATTAGGTTCTGTGGGGGTATTAACCCCTATACCCTTACGGCTAAGATTGGGCCGGCCCGGATCAGTGGGTCTGGTCCACCAAAAGACGACGCGTGGCCCGGCCGACCTGTTCGGTGTCCCGCGTAAGGAGTCAAGACAGATTTGGCGATCAAGCAAGATCTCGGTCGGTTAGAATAGGAGTCCTTATCCGGTCACCTATGGTAATTGTAACTGACTAGGATTAGTTTCCACATCTATAACCCTGCCCCTCGGACTACATAAGGTGGGCAGGGGACCCCTCTAAAAAACATCTCTCATTAACATACAGCAATACAATCAGACGCAGGACGTAGGTATTACGCCTTCTTGGCGGCCGAACCTGGATAAAACCTCGTGTGTCTTGCGTCACCATCTTGTTTGTGGCTTGTGCATCTGTCTGCCGACAATCTACTACCTTGGGCATACCCCTGGGTAGACTACCGACCATATTTCGTCGACAGTGGCGCGCCAGGTAGGGGGTGTGCGTACTGCTCTCCAAGCAAACAAGATGGTCATCATCCCTGGCTTCATGGCTACGCCGAACGACCTCACGTTCACCATCGGTCAGATCACCTAGACCACCGGCTCCGACGACTTCATCGCCACAATCATGAAGGAGGCGCGGATTCAATCTACGTCGACCGCTGCTTCACCTGCATCGGCTACAGCTCCGACCACAGTGGATACAGCTCCGACCACAAAGGATCTGGCTCTGACCACGGTGAATCTAGCTCCGACCACGGTGGATCTGGCTCTGACCACACCTGCATCGCTTTTAGCCATGCCGATAATCTGTCGTTCGCTTCCCCGCTACAAAGGGAGGCAGATCGACAACACCGACCTGCTCGACTCTATCGATCGGGTCGGCACCAAGCTCGCTGAAACCCTAGCTCTGGTAAGTTCAATTCAAAGTGGACCTAATGAGCAGGTAACCGCTTCCCACAACAGATCTACCCGACCAGCTCGGGCCAGTCGTCCTGCATGACTTGGTACAGATCTCGTGGTCATATCAACTCCTGAAGGGCGCTCCGCTCATCGCCGGCCAGCCTCTGCGACAGGTCTCCGGCTCTCCGAGTACGAAGCCTTGATGGAGAATTACCAGGCCCAGCCCTACAGCCTGTGAAACACTGCCTCCAACTACGCGTATAATATACAACGCCGCTTGGATCTGTGTCGACCTCAGTCGAAGCCACTAAATTTCATCAACATGGTCCGGATTGAGGATTATCAAGAAGGATCCGTCCACACGGTCCAAGAGGGTGACTCCAGCTCCTTGTCTGGCATTGCATCCAATGCCTCCGACCACACTGAGCTCCAGCGTCACGATGATGAAGGCGTTGAATACGATCTGGATATCCTAGACCACGTCCCGGGGTTCCCACAATTCTCGTCCTTCCCACCAAGACGAGGGGATTTGATCAATGTTGTCAGTAATGATGAACCACCAGCAGTCGATGAAACAGAACAGGAAAGGATTGCACGCGAAGCACGTAATATTGATCGGTTTAATCGCCGACAAATCGAAGCTGAAGCAGAAGAGGAGGCACGACGCATAAGGGTCCAGCCACGCGACCTCAACAATGCTTTCGACAGGGTGGGGGACAAACAAGTCTTCAGGACTCCAAGCGCCAACATAGCCATCGCCATGGCGACAATGCAACGGCTACCCAATACCCTGGAAACTCAGGCAGTTCGCGATGAAATACAGGCCTATCTGACGGCTGCTATGGCCCAGACCGCAGAAATTGTAAATCAAGCCCAGGCTCCCTCCGTCTCAGTCGAGTCAAGCCACAGCCGCTAGCACTCAAGCCGCTCACAGCCACCCAACCTACGTGGCTCGTGCAACAATGACCCATCAGACAACCGTCAAGGCGGAAATGGTGGCCATGATGGTAGTCGAGATGACAACCGCCGTCGACAGAACAATCACCGCAACGTCCGAGACGACAACCGCCATGACAACCACGGTCGCAGGGCTAATCTGGATGGCAACCGAGGTCGCCGCGATGGCAATAACGATCTCCGCCACTACCTCAGAGGACGTGATCTGTGTGATCGCATCAACCAGAGAGCCAACGATCGTGCATCCCACGAAAGCTATCACTGTATGGAATATGATACTGCCCACGGCCCGCCGAGTTTGAAGCAGTTTACTCCTCACCTTCGCCAAGTCATATGGCCCAAGAACTTCAAGCTCGAAAAACTTCAGAAGTATGACGGCAAGGAGAACCCCGAATTATGGGTCATGCTCTATGAAACCGTGTGCAGATCAGCCATGGCTGACGAGCACGTCATGTCTAACTACTTTCCAGTAGCTGTTGGTCATGCAGGTCACCAGTGGCTGGTCAGCTTGCCGGCAAACTACTTCGATTCCTGGCAAGAACTCAAGCAAGCTTTCATCGACAACTTCATTGCCACTTGCGAGCAACCCAGCAACAAATATGATCTGCAGCGGATTCGAGATCGGAAAGATGAGCCGCTGCGTGAGTACGTCTGGCGTTTCTCGGAGATGCGCATCAAGGTCCCGTCAATCTCCGACAGCGAGGCAATCGAGGCTTTCATCACTGGCCTCCGCTTCCATGATGCTCTAAGGGACAAGCTCCTTCGCAAGAGGCCTGAGTCAGTCACAGCGCTCCTGGCCACCGCTAAGAAATATGCGGATGCCGACGATGCTAAAAAGATAATTATCGAAGAAGCAGCAAGGGTTCCGCGCTCCGACCACCCCCCACACCGCGACGACTACCGCGGCAACCGTGGTCAGAGCGGCAATTTTGACCGCCGTAACCAGCGCAACAACTCCCGCGACCACCGCGACCAACGTAATCAGCGGCGTAACCACCATGACGATTACAGGGGCAAGCGTGCTCGGGAAGACGATGGCGAAGTCAACACCGTCAAAAAAGGGGGCGGACGTCGTAACTACAAAGAAGATTATGCCAAAGCATTGAAGGGGCCCTGCCAGCTCCATCCTAAGTCAAACCACACCATGGAGAACTGCCGCGTTCTCAAGTCTATCTACACGCGTCAACAGGCTCCGGATACGTCCGACAAGCCTAACGACATAGGGGAACAGCGTAACGAGGACAACGACGATGACGACACAGATCCCCGTCACAAGTATGTCAAGCCAACTGATCGCGTGCACACCATCATTGGAGGCAAAGTGTCCATCAAGACCAAGCGAGAACGCAAGCTGCTCGCCCGTGCTTGCTTGAACGTGGCCAACACCGACAACCTTATCGCCGATCCACGGCTCCCTCCTTGGTCTCACCGTGAGATCTCATTCAGTAGAAAAGACCAATGGGCCGCAATACCCGAGCCAGGACATTTTCCCCTAGTCCTTGATCCTTGTATCAATAAAGTTCAATTCGACAGAGTACTGATTGATGGCGATAGCTCCATCGATATACTGTTCAAGAATAGTCTACCGGCCCTGAAGATAACCTAGGTGGATCTCAAGCCATACGAGGCACAGTTCTGGGGTGTTCTCCCCGGACAGAGCTCTACACCTCTTGGGCAGATCACGCTACCTGTCTAGTTCGGGACCCCAGACCACTTCCGCACCGACTACGTCAACTTCATGGTCGCTGATTTTGACGGTACCTACCATGCTATCTTGGGTCGACCATCGCTCCCCAAGTTCATGGTCATACCTCATTACAGGTATCTGGTGCTGAAGATGCCTACCGAGAAAGGAGTTCTAACTCTCAGGGGCAATGTATACGCAGCTTATACCTGCGAGGACGACAGCTTCAGAGTAGCAGAGGCTCACGACCTCTCTATTCGTATGACCGCGACCATGCTCGATGCCAGGAAGACCTCGGTCGACCACCTAGAGATCCTAGAGCTCGAGGCTCCACGCAAGAACACCAAGTCCAAGGAGCACAAGGCGATCCAGCTGGTCGACAGCGATCCTAGCAAAACGGCCCTTATCGGGGCCAACCTGGATCCCAAATAGGAAGACGCGCTCGTCAGGTTCTTGAGGAGCAACGTGGATGTGTTCGCATGGAAACCTGCTGACATGCCCAGTGTACCTCAGAACTTGATCGAGCACTCCTTGAATGTCAATGGCAAGGCCAAACCTATCAAGCAGAAGCTATGACGGTTCGCTCGCGACAAGAAGGAGGCGATTAGGGTAGAAGTTACACGGCTTTTGGCAGCCGGATTTATTAAAGAAGTGTATCATCCGGAGTGGTTAGCCAACCCGGTTCTTGTACACAAAAAGAATAATGAATGAAGAATGTGCGTTGATTATACTGATCTCAACAAACACTGCCCTAAGGACCCCTTTGGCTTACCTCGCATAGACGAGGTCGTAGATTCAACCGCCGGTTGCGAGCTGCTGTCATTTCTCGATTGCTACTCTGGTTATCACCAGATCGCTCTCAAAAAGGACGACCAGATCAAGACATCTTTTATCACGCCTTTCGGCGCCTAATGCTACATGACTATGTCGTTTGGGCTCAAGAACGCCGGGGCTACCTACCAACGCGCTATACAGGCTTGCCTCAAAGACGAGATAAAAGATGACCTCGTCGAGGCTTATGTTGATGATGTAGTTGTCAAAACCAAGGAAGCACATACCCTTGTTGACAACCTGGAACGCACCTTTGTAGCTCTTAACACATTCCAATGGAAATTAAATCCAAAGAAGTGCATCTTTGGTGTTCCTTCTGGCATACTACTTGGCAACGTCGTCAGTCACGACGGCATACGCCCTAACCCGGAGAAAGTCAAAGCTGTCTTGGACATGAAGCCGCCCAAAAAGGTGAAGGATGTTCAGAAGCTTACCGGATGCATGGCAGCTCTCAGTCGTTTCATATCAAGATTAGAAGAAAAAGGATTACCGTTCTTTAAACTGCTCAAGGCATCTGAAAAGTTTGAGTGGTCGGAGGAAGCAGACGCTGCCTTCACACAGCTAAAACAATACCTTACGTCACCTCCGGTCCTCACTGCTCCCAGAGAGGACGAAACACTCCTCCTTTACATTGCAGCGACTAATCGAGTGGTCTCCACTGCCATGGTGGTTGAGCGCGACGAGCCCGGCCACGTCTACAAGGTACAGCGACCAATTTATTTCATCAGTGAGGTACTCAATGAATCCAAGACCAGGTACCCTCAGATTTAGAAATTGATCTACTCCATACTGATAACATCCCGAAAGTTGAAACATTACTTCGACGGATATCGTGTGGTGGTCATGACTGAGTACCCTCTGCGAGACATCATTAGCAACAAGGATGCGAACGGGCGCATTGTCAAATGGGCAATGGAGCTATGCCCCTTCTCCTTGGAATTTGCAAGCCGTACTACAATCAAGTCTCAGGCACTTGTCGATTTCATCGTCGAGTGGACAGACTTAAGCACGCCTGTTTCTCAGGGGCCCGACGAGTATTGGAAGATGTACTTCGACGGCTCCCTCAACATCGACGGCGCAGGAGCAGGAGTCCTTTTCGTGTCACCATCCAAGGAGCAGCTCCGGTATGTCCACGGGATTTATTTCCCAGCATCTAATAATGCCGCCGAATATGAAGCATGCCTACATGGTTTGCGCATTGCGGTTGAGCTTGGTATTAAATGTCTCTATGTCTACAGAGACTCGGCTCTAGTCATCAACCAACTCAACAAGGACTGGGACACGATCAGTGAAAAGATGGATGCATACTGTAAATCGATCAGAAAACTAGAAGGCAAGTTCTATGGCATCGAGTCCACACACGTGGTCTAGGACAAAAATCAAGCAGCAGATGCGTTGTCAAAGTTAGGATCATCCCGAGCAAAAGTCCCACATGGCATATTCATCCAAGACCTGCTCATGCCTTCCATCGAAGAGGAAGATCCCATGGTCGACAAGCCTCCAGACCAGCAATTGGTGGCTACGGTTCCGGCATCGAGCACCACTGAGCCATCTCCGACCACGCATGAGCCCGACTAGAGAGAACCTTTAATCAAGTACCTGACAGATGGCAGTGGTTACACTGATCGGACAGAAAATGAGCGCCTAATGCGTCGCAGTAAGCAGTATTTGCTCGTCGATGGCAAGTTATGGCGCAAGAACGCAAAGGAGAAAATCTTGATGAAGTGTATAACTCGGGAGGATGGCGAACATCTCCTGGACCAAATCCACTCCGGCCCCTGCGGCAACCACGCAGCCTCGAGAACGCTGGTCGGTAAGGCTTTCCGAGCAGGGTTCTATTGGCCGTCAGCAGTAGCCGATGCAGAGAAGTTAGTCCGCCACTGTGAGGGTTGTTAGTTCTCCACCAAGAGAATCCACATACCAGCACATGAGATCTAGACAATGCTAGCCTCTTAGCCCTTCGCATGCTGGGGACTGGATATGATCGGGCCTTCAAACCGGCTCCTAGGAAATTTACATGTGTCTTTGTGCTGATCGACAAATTTTCTAAGCGGATAGAATACATGCCTCTGGTACAGGCATCCTCAGAAAAGGTTGTCACATTCCTCGACCAGGTCATCCACCGCTTCGGCATACCCAACAGCATCATCACGGATCTGGGCACTCAGTTCACCGGGAACGCTTTTTGGGACTTCTGCGATGAAAGGAGCATAGTAGTAAAAAACGTCTCGGTGGCGCACCCTAGAGCTAATGGACAAGTCGAACGGGCCAATGGAATGATCTTGGACGCATTGAAGAAGAGGATGTACAGAGAAAATGACAAAGCTCCTAGAAGATGGCTCAAAGAGTTACCAGCCGTGGTCTGGGGCCTCAGAACTCAGCCCAGTCGTAACACCGGCGTCTCATCGTACTTCATGGTTTACGGCGCTGAGGCAGTCCTCCCAGCAGATATAGCTTTTAGATCAGCACGGGTAGAGAACTTCGACGAAGGCAAGGTCAATGAAGTATGGGAGCTAGAAGTGAATAGCGTAGAAGAGAAGCGGCTCGATTCTTGCATACGTACAGCCAAATACCTTGCTGTTTTGTGCAGGTACTACAACAAGAACGTTAAACAGCGGTTTTTCGTGGTCGGGGACCTGGTCCTGAAGTGGAAGACGAACCAGGTTGGCGTCCATAAACTCGCAACCCCATGGGAGGGGCCCTTCATGATCAAGGAAGTCACACGACCAACGTCTTACAGGTTAGCTCACCTGGACGGTACGGACGTACCAAACTCGTGGCACATCGACAAGCTTAGACGCTTCTATGCTTAACCACTGAGATATGTACTCCTTTTGTATTTTTGATTTGCTTCAATAAAGCTATTATGATTTCTTCGACCACTCTAATGTGTCACTTCGAATTTTATGGTTATTCTAACTTAGCCAATAAAAGCCGACCATCATTCCTTCTACGGTTTTCAGAGCAGGCCCTATCTCCGATTCCTCCCAACACGTGCATGGGATCCGTTCTCAACGTTACGAGTGATCGGCAGGTCCCCCCTGGTTTGACTTGTCCGCATCTACGTGTGCACAGGTCACGCACCTCACACTACGACCACATGGCAAACTAGGGCCGTACAAACTTCTCGGGATGACGTGTCGAGCAAAATGGTACAACTAAACAGAATGTTAACATGTTCTCACTTAGTTACACCAACATGAGTATCAAGCTTAAATACGTTTTGTACAAAACAAACAAGCTTATGATGATATACAGTTACGTTATTACAAGCTTGCCTGAAGAGGCCCAAGTTTACAATAACACAACTATGTCCTCCTTCTACAGCTCTAAGCCTATTCCATTGGCTGGTCGGGGCACGCGGCACCTACTGCTCGCTGCTTCCGATATCCTACTCGAGTCTCGGGGACTCCTGTGCTGGTCGAGCTAAAGGGGATGGCCCCATCGATGCCTGGCTGGTCGAGACCGCAGGCTTCGTCGGTTGGCTTGCAACTGATGGCGTTTCTAGCTGACTTGTCGATGGCGCACCCTGTACAGGTGCTGTCCCACCTCCACACAGGTTAATATCGCCAATTATCTTTGACGACAGGTCTAGCTGGGCCATCCGAAGCTCCTCAGCCTTGTCTGGGTCTACTTCCTTCGGGTACCTAGCCTCCAGGCGCTTGAGATCGATCAGGGGGTAGTGGGCACGCACCATGCTTAGCACATGTGCACCCGTGTACTCACCCGCCTCCTTCACGAACTCTTGGAACCAACTCCATGCCTTTTGGCACCTCTCGGCCAGTCCGAGCTCCAGCGTCCTTGGCGCTTCCTCTGTAAGCGCCGGATCGATAAGATCGAGGATGGGCAAAATGCCAGTTGCCACTTCCTGGCACCGGTCCTTCCATGTGTCCCGATCCTTGGTGGTCTCTAGACATCGCGCCTTCCAGCCGTCATGATCTTTAATTACATCTTCTAGATGTTTCTTGGCATTGATCTTTAAAACTGCAAACCGTACAAGACATCAGAATGTAATGGCATGACAAGATAGGGCGGGCAACAGAATGAGCAAGGTGGTCTGGAACACTTACTTTTCAGTTCTTCCTTCATCTTAGTTGCGCGGTCTCGGAGTTGAGACTGGTCGCGCGCCAGTTTCTCGTTGTCCTCCTTTAGGCGACCACACTCTGCGGTCACACGGATATTCTCCTCTTGGAGGCGGGTTACTTCGGCTTCTAAGCCTGCGCTACAGCTGTCACTACCAACAATGGAACAACGCGTGTCAGCGCTTGCTGTGATAAAATGACAATTACTTGTTTTTTCCTGCTCTTTGTTACTGAGCTGGACGACCAGGTTCAGGTTTTGTGCATCTTGTTCCGTCCTCTCCTGGTCGACGGCTTCAAGCTGGCGGTGCAAGCATTCCACCTCGGCCGCCAGTTCCCTATTGTTTGCCGTGATTCCCTCAATCTGGTCAAAGCACCTTTTTCGGTACCTTGCGGTCTTCATCAAGTCCTGCATATAAACAAGCTAAGTCAGACAGTTTGACTAAATGGCAGGATCAAGTGGTCAAGCCAAACATACCTGAACTTCTGTCACCAGACGTTTTGCCACTCGTTCAACTTTTAGGGTCTCTTCGACCTCTGGGATTTCCTCATGCATAACCCACTTGTCGTTTCGCCAACACGACATGTATACATGTTGTCATTTGTCTTGGGGATGGCCCAGGATCTCTTCTACTTCGTCCTCTTTGGCCTCTTGTTCAGGAGGCGGCGCTGGTCTGGAGTTTGTAGTCTCTGCGACCACTATGGCTTTCCCACAAGCTGTAGCATCGGCAAGCGTGCTCTGTGCCACCTCTGGCTGCTGCTCCTCGGCTTGGTCCGGTCCCCTTGGCGCCAAAATATCCCCCTCAGCAGGGGTAGTGCTCGGAGCACTAGTACTTGGCTCGGCTCTCTCCTCGACCAGCTGCTCGGGGACTATCGTCTAGCCACTCGTCTGCTGAGGTTCTGGTGGATTTTCTTCTACAGGTTTCTCTGCATCCGGCTGCTGGGCAGTTCTTTCCGTCATTGCTGGCGAAGCCGTGCTGCACCTGGCTAGCTGGTCAGGATTTTCGGTGGACGCCGACCTAATATGTCAGAGATAAGTTCAAAAAACAATAGTATTCGATACGAATGGTAAGCTTACATCAAAGTTGCAAATACTTATAGCTCGGAAGCACGGAATAACGTGGCGAAGGAGCGTCTCTTCGACCGTGCTTGCTCCACGTGCTCGGCGGGTTCCACTGGGTCTTTTTCCACGACCAGTACCGGTGCCGGGGCCTGGCGCTCGACCCCTTTGCCGCTTGTCATCTGTGTCGCAGTGGTCGGTGATGCGATCCCTGCTGGGACAGAGGAGCTAACCTGCTCCATCAATTCCAGTTGTCTCCTCCTCTTTCGAGGGACGAGTCGGAAGATGTTTGTATCCTCTGCTTCATCATTAGACAGAGGGAAGATGGCATGACGATGTTTGTTGGCCGCCGGCCGCTTGCCAGCAGCCCTGGCCGTTGCCTCCTCTCCAGCCCCAAGTACAGCCCAGTCGACGTCTTCGACCCTGGCACTGGTCTGGGGGGTCGGGCTGGCAACTTGCGGCTAATCCACACCAGGGGGTGGAGACACGAACACTGATGCCTTGTCATGACCATTACTCTGGGAAACATAAAGGCGACAACACAGTCAATTTTTGTTACAACATAACTCTACAGGTACAAGGAAGCATAATTTACCTTTGGGGGAGGTCGAGCCAGCTTGAAGGCGTGCTCGATGTCGTTTAACCTGACATAATTGGGATCTGCTAAGTTGAATAGCTCCCCAATCCTGGCCTTGACTTCAATCTTGTCAAGCGCCTCTTTTCTGGTCCTCGTTGGATCTGCGCTCCCCTGGTATTCGTAACCAGGGTGTATCCTCCTCTGGTAGGGCTGGATCCTTCGGCTGATGAAGTTTCCGACCACGCTTGGACCATCCAGCTTCCCCCATGGGATCATCCCGAGCAGTTCCACAATCTGTTCCAAGTGCTCGGGCTTCTCCGACCAGCTGTTTTTCTTCTCCAGAATTAACCCCACGTCGCACAGGGTCATCGTGTTCAGCTCTTCACGGATGTAGAACCACTTCTTGTACCATTCATCTAGCGATGTGTTCCAAGGGCAATGCAAGTACTGGGCCTTCATCCCGTTGCGAAGATTGAGATATACGCCTCCGGCTATCTTCGATCCGCCGCTCCTTTTCTTCCGTAGATAGAACAGATGGCGAAAGAGGTCGAAATGGGGCTGGAAGCCACCATATGCTTCGCAAAGATGGATGAAGGTGGAGACAAGAAGAATTGAGTTGGGATGCAGATTGCAAATCCCAATCTCGTAGTACAAACAGAGCCCCTGGAGGAAAGGGTCCACTGGAACCCCAAAACCCCGCTTGAAGAAATCCTCGAAAACCACAATATCACCTGGTTGTGGATCGGGGTAGCTTTCTCCTTTCGGCACGCGCCATCCCGCGAGTGCCTTGTTATGGAGCACTCCCAAGGTGACAAGGTCTTCGATGGTCTGATCATTGCTCCTTGACTTCCACCACTCCTTCGCCATGACTCTGGTTTTCTTCTGGGCATTTTTCTTCGCCATTAATCTGTCCTTTCTAAAAGAGATGGATACGGTGGAGGGGTGATGGGCGATGATTTTGGAGGAATAGGGTTTGGCAAAAGGAAGAAGGAGGCTGCAGCGGCGAATGATAATAGGGGTTGGTAAAAAATAACTTACCAGTTCCATATTATAAATAACCAAGAGTTCCGTCGTTTCATCCGCCTGGGATTCTTGGGAGATGTGCGCGCGTGCTGTAGACGGTTGTTTTCACAACCTCGAGATCTACGCCAATAAATGCGCCCCTTCGTTACCAGTGTACGCGCCTCTTCGTTGCTAGTGCGAGAGGGCCCACACTGACGCACCTCTTTATAGGTGCCAAGCGACTGTTAACTAGAAAGGGCAAGAAGACAGTATGACGTGCTGTACCTGTCTACTTTTTTGACCAGACGTGTACGATTGGACTTTACAGAGTGAGAAAATAAATAAATACACCAAATAATAGTACAAGCGGCATTCGTTTTTTCGCTGCGTGTCTTGTGCTCAAGTATGGTCGAAGCCCGCTGCGTTTCGGGATCGCCTAGACCACTGTCGTGCTCGGGATCGCTCAGCACGCGCCGTTTCGGGATCGCCTAGACCATCGCTGCCGTTTCGGGGATCGCCTAGACCATTTGGCGTGTTTCGGGGATCGCTCGGACCACTGCCGTGCTCGGGATCGCACATACCACTACCGTGCTCGGGATCGCCTAGACCAACGCCGTGTTTCGGGATCGCTCAAACCACGCGCCGTGTTTCGGGGATCGCACATACCACTACCGTGCTCGGGGATTGCTCGACCACCAATGTGCTCGGGAATTGTCCCACCATCGCTCGGAGATCGTTCTTCTCGGCTACATGTGATTTGTACTCACATACAGTTGAGAGACATTTATTTAGACCTTGCTACAAGGCTTGTATTTCACCTTCCAGCAAGCTCGGTGACTACATCGGTACGATGCACCTGCCGGTGCATCTCGTAACGCCTGTACGACGATTGGATTCTCAACTTAACTGGGAATTCTTTTTTAGACCCTGGCACCACGTGCCTACGTCACCTACTACCAGGCTCGGGGACTAAGTGGGCACACTTCACCATACGGTGAATGTGTTTGTTTTTCGACCCCTACGTCTCTGATGATCAAAGATGCTACGCTTCAAGATGCACTTACATTTCTTTTCAGAAATACAAGTGGGCACACTTCCCGGGATGGAAATCTTTTTCTTTTTTCTTAAGAGCACTATACATTCTTCGGACAGCCTACTTCTCCGGCAGTAACGGTGGTCAGAAATATCAAAAACTCAAGCTTTACTATTCGGAGAAGGTTAAAGTGGCGTGTCGCAGCATAATACATGGTGCTCGGGGACTAGCTGTGGGGGTATTAACCCCTATACCCTTACGGCTAAGATTGGGCTGGCCCGGATCAGTGGGTCTAGTCCACCAAAAGATGACGCGCGGCTCGGCCGACCTATTCGGAGTCCCGCGCAAGGAGTCAAGATAGATTTGGCGATCAAGCAAGATCTCGGTCGGTTAGAATAGGAGTCCTTATCCGGTCACCTATGGTAATTGTAACTTACTAGGATTAGTTTCCAGATCTATAACCCTGCCCCTCGAACTATATAAGGTGGGCAGGGGACCCCTCTAAAAACATCTCTCATTAACATACAGCAATACAATCAGACGCAAGACGTAGGTATTACGCCTTCTTGGCGGCCGAACCTAGATAAAACCTCGTGTGTCTTGCGTCACCATCTTGGTTGTGCCTTGCGCATGTGTCTGCCGACAATCTACTACCTTGGGCATACCCCTGGGTAGACTGCCGACCATATTTCGTCGACAAGTTCCCCTACATATGTGCTAAGAGTTTGGATTGAAGCTTGCACATATGCATGGATTTGAGTTGTGGGGAAGTAATGTCTACCAAATTATGCTAAGGTATAAGAGATGGACCTTTGAAGCATGATACCCATCGGAGTGCACCAAATATACCATCTCGCAGAGTGACAAGCGAATCCTGCAACGAAACACGAACACCAAGTGCCTCTAGATGTAATCACTCAAGCAATGCACTTGGATTCACTCCCAGTCTCACAAAGATGATGAATCTATGATGGAGATGAGTGGGAGGGCTTTGGCTAAGCTCACAAGGTTGCTATGTAAATGTAAATGGCCAAGAGAGTGAGCTTGAGCTGGCCAAACAACTTTTATAGAGGCTCCATCCAAATAGAGCCATTAGGCTCACACAGCAGCCCAACTCACGCTGACCGGACAAGCCGATCAGAATGACCGGATGCACCCGGTCCAGCGTTCGGCCGTGGTATCTTCGCCACATGTCCTGCCTTCAAATATGTGTTGCCCGATCTCCAATAGCTAACTCACTCCCGCGCTCGCGTCAATGAAGGACCGGACGCGCCAATCCAGTGACCTATGCGCCAGCCCCCGCGTCAGATCAGTTCAACCCCGTGCGCAGTCAACAGACGATCGGACACGCCGATCAACTCGGATTCCCAACGTTAGGTCATTTCCAAAGAGCTCCTCGAGTGGCAAAACGCCAACCAGATGCGTCAGGTCCATACTGACCGGACTCAGGCCAACGTCTGGACCTGCCTTCACCTCTGCACACCAAGTTTTGTGCCAGACGTCATCGTACGTCACCTATGACCGGACGCAGGCCCTGCGTGTCCGGTCACTTTCACTGTGCAGCGTCCGATCGCTGAACTGACTGAGCCTGAGCGTGCCAACACTTTTATAAATGACCGGACTCACCACCTCAGCGTCCGGTCACCTCAGGTTCAGCGTCCGGTCACTGATTTTCAGTGAAAACACCTCCTTCACTTCACCAACTTCTCTACCCTTGCTCAAATATGCCAACCACCAAGTGTATCACCTTGTGCACGTGTGTTAGCATATTTCCACAAACATTTTCAAGGGTGTTAGCACTCCACTAGATCTAAATGCATATGCTATGAGTTAGAGCATCTAGTGGCACTTTGATAATCGCATTTCGATACGAGTTTCACCCCTCTTAATAGTACGGCTATCGATCCTAAATGTGATCACACTCACTAAGTGTCTTGATCACCAAACCAAAAAGCTCTTATCAAAATTTTACCTTTGGCTTGAGCTTTTTGTTTTTCTCTTTCTTCTTTTCCATGTCCAAGCACTTGATCATCACCATGGTCACACCATTATCATGATCTTCAACATTGCTCCACCACTTGGAATAGTGCTACCTATCTCATGATCACTTTGATAAACTAGGTTAGCACATATGGTTTCATCAATTCACCAAAACCAAACTAGAGCTTTCCGAGAGCCAAGTCATTTTGAAGCCAATCCTATCTTCTCCCCTTCTATACCCACATTAGATGTCTTATTCAAACCCATCTTTGACCTCGATGATCACTCTTATGCTCTTTCTACTGAGTCTCATGATGATCCTAGAAATCCACTAAGACAACCAAAGCATAGGAGTCATAAAGAGCACAAGGATGACCAAGAAGAGCAACGACAATGGTTGGAGAATGTTAAGAATTCACATACCATTGAAAGGATGGACAAGGCCGAAACCTTAAGGGTAGAATCTAACCCTAGTTTAGATCCAAACGGTGAGCTCAAGACAATCTCCTTAATAAACATGACTCATCCAAGTATGGAGGAGCCCTTAGACAAGATCAACCCTGGAGTCACCAATCCAAGTGAAATTTTGGACTTTCATGAAGAATCAACCTTGGAGCTTGAAATGGAAGATGACATCAATGAGCATGGAAGCTACTTCTTAAACACCCCATCGAATTCATGCTCATATAAGAAATCTCCTGAATCAATTGGTCTCTCTACTACAACACACGAGATCTTCAATTCCTTCATACTTCTTGTTCATAAAGATTTTAAAAGGTGGTTGTAGATGTGTTTGTTTATCATAAATATTGCAGATCTCGTTGTGTGAATCTTGACATAGGTACACAAAGGTTGGTGTTGAAGGGGAAACCACTTCACCAATTAGAAATGCATTTGAAGGTTTCCCAAGGATGAGCTTCTGCCCTAAAACAAGCACTTTTGGGAGATAACATGAGCTTTCACATTTTACTATAATGCCCTTGTGAAATGAGCATAGCAATATAATTGTGACAATATTCCTTCGGGTATTTTTGTCACTGACCATTCCAGGTTTGAAGTAAAAAGAATGAATGATGATGACGCAAGGTATGTCCAACCAATTATCATGCAACATTTAATCACATCCATCCAAACTTGATTTTGCATTTGCAAAATTCAAGTGTGGGGATGAACTTCTCTAAAAAATCTTATGCCATGTTGCTAAATTATTTTGGTTGTCTCTACTTTAAGCCATGCTCAATTTGCTAAATAACAATCATGCTCTTTTATCTCCATTTGAGTAAATCTCTATAATGCTTTCATGCTGCCTTTATTTGCTATAGTATGCTTAGGTTTTGAAGTATTTTCATACACCTTTTCAATTAGGCATGGTGCTTAGTTTAAACTATTTTTCTGAATTAAATTAGACGCGATGTCTAGTTTGATTCTTGAACCAAAAGGTGTGCTGATTTTATTTTCAAAGGCCTTTTAAATTAAACGTGGTGCTTAGGTTAAAATATCTTCCTAAATCAAATTAGACGTGGTGTCTAGGTTGATTTTTGAGCCACTAGTATGCTTTAGTAGATGCTGGATATTTTGTTGGACTAATCTCTGTAGGAAACTCTCAAATTGAATCTGGGTAAGTCAAGGAATGAATTCATATCAAAGATGAATCAAGCTGAGGAAGTGAACGAACAAATCGATAAGCTTTGAGAAACATCCAAGACAACATAGCATTGAGTCTTCCTAAGACTCAAGCTAGGATTCTAATGGGAAGCAGGATACAACCCACCTCGTATTAGACAGAATATGTCTTCTTTTATTATCTTTAAAAGTACCAGCTCATGCGTCGGTAACAAGGACCAAGATGTCTTGATCGAAGAGCAAAAAGATGACATGACAAAAGGATGAGAAAAAAAGGATGTAATATAGGAAACAAGAAGCTCATGAACAGTTCAAACTGCATAAGGAAAACTTCAAGCAAAAGGGAAAGACCATCATGAATCACCTGCCCTTCGTCATATGGTGTCATCACGCTCCAATGATAAAGGTAATATCTTAAGGTAAATGGTCATTATTTAAAGAATTTTCCTTGAGGCCAATCTGATTAACTCAACATGTTTAGTTCTTTAAGTTTGTTCCTAGCACCACTTTCTTGATCTCATAGTTTTAACCGAATGAGCTAAAAATGCACATCTTATCTCTGGAAGATGATGTCATAATCATGTAAAGATTGATACATTATTTAGAGATAGACAATCCTTCCATGGGTTAAACAATTCAACCTTTTTAGCCAAATGTACTTAAATGCTACATTCATGCCCAATATTCTGATCTTATCACCCATGTTATAAATGAACAAAGCACATGACATCAACTTCATCTTGTTTAAGGTGCCTAAGGTTAGAGAAGAATAAGTAAAGTTTTGGTTATGTTGGTGTTTTCCCACCAAGAGAGCCCATGCGCTTGATCTCTACCTTGTCTTATGAGCAGGACACACTTCAAAGTATGGGGGAAGATAGTCGATCCCCCAATTTCAACAAGTGAAGGTTCTGAACCTATCAAACCAAAATCAAAACTCAAAACTAAGATGGGTTTGGTGGAAGAAGGTGACAGCTCCATTGGAGGCGCCATCACAAGAATCCTTGTCTTCAGAGCAAACCGAGGTACTTGATCAATAAACTTCACAAGGAGAAGTTCGATTCGAAGGACTTACAACACCAAACCCTTACCGAAAGAGCTAGCTTGGGGAAGAACTACTCCCGTGTATCCAGGTAAGTATTCTTTCCTTTTTTGTTTAGTTTTAGTTTCTTTTAAATAGTTAAGAAAATGATGAATGAAAAACAAAATAAAAATTTATCTTTGCATTTATAGTAATAATGTGTGATCTAGTAAAATTAAAAACAAAATAAAAGGCGTGTCTAGTTTCTTTTAATTTGTTTTTAAGAGCTGAATAAAATAAAGAGGACCCAAAATAATCTCTTAAATGGAAATGATGAATAGTTGTTCTGTTGTAATTCCTTTCAAGTACCTAGTTTTCAGCCTTGAATTCTCCCGAGTTTTGGATAAGACTGTTTTTATATAAGGATTTACTTTAAACTTGAAACTCGTGGGTAGCATATGCTTGATCTAAGTCTAGGTAATTGACGGATATAATATGAGAAGGTCTAAGCTACTGTTTATCTTGTTCCAAGTGACACTAAAGTTCTAGAGATTTATCTTTTTAAAAACACAAAAATGTTACATGGTGAGTTCCTGTATGACAAAGCTTGAATTCCCACTAGAGCCATATATGTTATTTAGGCTAGTAAAACTTCCACTAATTTGCTGCTTGTAATTGCATTGAGTTTTGTCAAGTTTTGTTGACCCTTATGAGAGATTTGTCATGCTCTTAAAATCAAGATCATGTACACAACACCCAGATATGCACTACTCCTACACTGGGGGTAGGCGCAAAAACATGTCTTCCATCTAGATCCACCTAAAAATGTTTTACTCCTACACTAGGAGTAAACACAAAAACATGCTTGATAGGTTTTCCATCCACCAAATAAATGCTTCAAGTTCTTGTTGCTATCTCTCAAAAGTTTTGTTGCACAAAAGAAGCATGGGCAAAAAAAGAGAAAAAAGTGAGTTAAAAAAGGGACAAGTGTTCAAGATATCTAAAATAATGGGTACTCACATGCCTGCCGAAAAAAGATGAATAAGATAACCCATGTTTTCTTGCAAGTTGCTTTCAAGTTTCAAAAGAGAGATGCTTTCAAGGAGCAAAGTAGAATTAGGTTAGCCACTATATTTATCCACCATATATCCACACACATGCACATCTTGATTTGATTATATGACGCATTTCTCTTTGGATCCGTTGTTCGACTTTACAATATATGCATTGCAAGTGTGCTCTAGCTTTCTCCCTACCTATGAACTCCACATCTTTATTGCCTTGGTGAGGATCCACAAATACCACATATATTGAGAGACTTGAGAGTGTCATACAATGGAATCTCTGAGTTTTATTTTGAAAACTTATAAAAACTCTAAAAAATGTTGGAACAAAGAACTTGAGACATAGTTCTTGATTTGATCGTTCTGTCTTTCAATTGCTCAAGACCCAAGTGAAGGCTAAAAAGCCCCATGGTTGAAGGTAATATGGGTAAGTTTGAAAGTCAAATCAGTTTATTTTAATCTGGAGGAGAATTCTTGATTGAACGCATGTGTACTTTTTGAGGCGTGAAAGCATTGTAGCAACTCCTGATCCATTGCTGAGTTTAGCTTTGCTCATGGACTGGCAAAGGGTAAGCTTGGGGGAGCTTGTTGATGGTCATTAACATCAATTATAAACCATCAATTTAACCTGCATATATACTTAATTCCATCACCAAAAATAGGTCTAGGGGTTTAAACTAATAAATTCCAAGAGTTTTGGTGAATCTATGTTTGCAGCAGGGTTTAATCAGAAAACCATCAAGGAGAACCTATTTGTCAAAGCAAATCACATTTATCCGCAATGAAACCGACATGGGAAGACTCTAGAAGACTCTAGAGGGTGAACCACTGAAGATGGGGCCCAACTATCACTGAGATAGGCCGGTCGGCCCCACCTATAGGCTGGCCGGCCTATGGGGCCCACTAGTCAGCCTCCGCTTCGAATGTCAATTCTCCACCGCCTCCTAGATTGCATCTATGCCGTCCTTTTAAGTTGGTTTGATCCGAGGGTCCAGAATTGACGCTACCCCCTATATACATAGCCGTGTACCCCCTCTAGCAGAGCCATCCTTAAACCCTAATTAATATCCTCCTCATCAGGATCAGAGGCAGTTATCAAGAGAAGATTAGTCCTCCATAGGATCTAGTCTTATAAATAGAAATAGTGAGATAGAGAGTGAGGGAAGAGTTTGGAGGAGGTGCCATCCTATCAGTGCTCTCTCTCTATGGCTTGTACCTTGGCGGATCCAAGTTCTACTCGAGCTTGCTTCTGAGATTTCTCTGGTAATCAACTTCTGATTCAAGTAAGCATCTTGTTTATATTGTTCATCAGGTTCACAACTCGTTTGGGTGCTTTATTCTTTATCTAGGAAGAGTAAAGTAGTAATTGTAGTGTAAGTGTGGTGCTTAGACTCCGATTACTTGTGGATGCGCCCTACATTCTGGATCAGTGGTAGATCATGATGGTGACTATGTAGCTCGTTGAGTCCTTTGTAGTCCACCTCCCGTCTGAGGCCAAGTAGGACCTGGTTACTACGAAAGGCATCCTCTGCTGGTGTCTTTTCCTAAGTAATATCCCTAGTTGAATAGTAGAAGACATAGCTTACCAAAGTCAGAACATGAGAACCTTAGTTATCCTCCCTATGCTCCTGTTTATCCTAACCTTGTTGCTACCCTTAGTTAAGTTAGACTGTAGTTAGTCTCACATGTTTTCCTATGGATATGATACTTGGAATACTTCTGAGTGCAAGCTACAGTGGTTGCACCTTTGGTATAGAAGTGGTTGGCATGGTTATATTTGAGCCAATGATGTCCTTGATCCATGTAAGTAATTCTGAAAATGAAAATATACACATTTTATGGTGGAGCACCAATTCATCAAATGTATCAATGATAAGCCTCATATAGAATGGTTGCACCTTTGGTATAGAAGTGGTTGGTATGGTCATATTTGAGCCAATGATGTCCTCATCATTACTGATATGAACCCGCTAGGGTTGAATCCCGATGTTTTGATGAGAGAAGGTGGATAACTCGATTTGGGGATGGAGATGATGTTCACGGCCCGACTACAACCATCCAAGGATGCTGCGCCTTAGCAACCGATACACCACCTCCAATGGCCGTCGCGATCTTGTGGAGCACGATCAACCAAACCACTAGGGTAATTCCTGCAAGCAATCGAGGAACAAGCAAGAACCAGTAGAACAAGCAACTCAATTGCAAATATGGAGATGAAAAACCAATCCAAGTCACAAAGTTGGGGTTCTAAATCGAGTAGAATGGATGGTCCAGTCGACACACGCGTCTACAAGGAAGTAGCAATGGCTAAACTTTCAACAAAACAAAACCCAATATGTTTGTGGCGGCTCTAATCCTTATTAATACCTAGGGGAACGACCAGGGGGGTGTTGGGGTCATTCTCCAACCCTAGGACACATCCCTAATGAACCCAACTTGATACATGGGCCATCGGCCCAAAATAAGGTGACGCAGCACCAAAGGTAGAAAAGGTCCCGGCATTAAAACAACAACTGCAGATGCATCGGATAAGATATAGCCATGAGTCTAGATTCGTTGGAAAATATACTTGATAACCTTTCCAAAAAGTGCTAGAACATCCCAATCGGAGTCCGTATGAAGTCGTGGCGACCGTCGCAATTTGGGACTATTTTGCAGTCCGAATTCAACTTCCAAAACGTGTTGGACTTGGACTCTTTCTTTCCTTGGGACCAAAGTGACATGGTGGCCTAGTGGAGGACATTAGGAATACATGGATTTGGTCCCCAATCAACTTTATTAACCTTCCATGCTTTCCATATGCAATCAAACCTTCCCTTGATCCATGTAAGTAATTCTGAAAATGAAAATATACACATTTTATGGTGGAGCACCAATTCATCAAATGCATCAATGATAAGCCTCATGTAGAATGGTTGCACCTTTGGTATAGAAGTGGTTGGCATGGTCATATTTGAGCCAATGATGTCCTCATCATTCTCCCCTTCTTGACAGCAAACCGTCCTCGGTTTGACCTTTGTTGGAGGATGAGTTGTAGGTAAAAGTGAACCGTGCTCCCCTTCTTGATATTTATCCTGTTGCATATGAGAAAAACTAGGAAAACTTTGCAAGACATCATTAGTGTTAGTGCAGCCCTCAATTTGATCATGGTATTGTGGCCCAAAAGGATATTTCAGATTAGAGCAAATATAAACTTTATGCACCAAATATTCTCCTTTGCTGTCATATTTGCCAATTGCATAAAGCGAACAATGATTAAAACTTGGCAAACCAGAATCAAATTTAAGTTTCTCTTTTAGACAATTTAGATTACACAAAATATCAAATTCAATATAACCCAAAGTATTTAAAGAGGATAGCAAATTCAGTTCATCTTGTGCACATGTAATAGGATGAAAAAGCTTATCTTCAGCACATTTGTATGGTTCCAAACCAAAAGTATGACACTTATTCGCTACTTGTGGCATAGGAGTAAAAGAATCATCAGCACACAACTTCTCTTTATCACAAGGAACAGCAAGTAATTCATTTTGTGACAAAGGAAAATCAGTAGTGGGTTCCACTATTTGTTGCTCTTCATTAGCATGCAGAGTGAACAAATTTTGGACATTATGGGTCACATCATTCTTATTCACAGATGATAGAATCTCTTTTTCAGCATTGAGAGCAAGACAAAACAATTGACCAATATGGCAATATGATTTGCCAATTAACAAGGTTTGAATTTTAGAATTAAGCCCGCTCATGAACCTACTCATAACATCTTTCATGCATTCATCCAATCCACCAAACATGATACAAATCTTAAAATCATGGTAGTATGGTTACTATTGCATGTTAGTAAATGATTTTCCACATATTTGGCATAGGTTAGTTGCTAATCTAGAAAATGAATAGTTATAATTAACTTGGTTATCGAATTATAAAATGTATAGCTCAACTAGTGGCTTTTATGCAAAATTTTATCAAACTAGCTCCACCTATAAAGCCTTGCATACTCCTTGGTGTCACTTTATTTCTGGTTTATGATGGGTAAGTCTAGCTGAGTACATTCGAGTACTCAGGGTTTATCCCACCATGTTGCAGATGAAGTTCTTGGCCTGCTGAAGATGGTGGCTAACCGTCGGTGGCCTCGGTGACTCTATATCTATTTCTCATCTATATGCTTTTATCAGAGGATGTCACTTATGCTAGCAATGTATTTGGAACTTATATTAATGTAATCATTTGAAAGCTATTGATGAGGACATCAACCCCGACACGGGAATGGCTACTCAAGCAAGCGAACCCGGCCACAGGCGCCACGGGACCACTTACTCGAGCTTGTGCACGTGAATTAAACTTCGTGATGATTTTGAAGAATAAAGGACCAAAAGTTTCCTAAGTGCATGCACCATCTATGCTCATGATGAACCTGCTTGAATAATGTCTAGGTCTTGCGCCACCTATGTGTTTTAGTTTTGTCAAGAAATAACGGGGAAGGTCTTTGCGCCATCTAAATCGGAAAGGGGATCAAGGAGATGGGGATGGCTATTTGGGCGCCTATTCCGCCTTGTGGGCTATTTAGGCGTCCTATTCTTCCCCCTGCCTTACGCCCCCTCTTTGGCTTGGGTTTTGTTTTGTAAGTTAGCCATTCCTCCTTGAGAACCCACCTTCTCTGGGGTTGCTCACCTGCATTCTTGCTTGTTCTTCGATTGCCGCAGGAATTGATCTTCGTGATCGAGTTGATCTAGCACCGGCAAGGTCAATTGAGTTGGTTAAGATTGCTAAGGCGCCACGGCCATTGAAGTCGGATCGCGAGGGCTTCGACACCCACCAAATCGTAGTTATCCTCCACTCACCGGAAGGATCGGGCACTCCACTCTATCAAGTCCGTGGCGCCTTAGCAATCTTGAACCAACTCCCGATGGTTATTGACCTTCTTGGTGCTAGATCAACTCGATCACGAAGATCAATTCCTCGCTGGCAATCAAGAACAAGCAAGAATCGAGTTAGCAACCCTCGAATATTACTTGAAGGTGGGGTTCGAAATTACAGTAAGACGAAGGTTCGGAAGTAGCAATGGCTAACTTAAGTAAAACAAAACCCAAGCCAAAGAGGGGCGCCCCACTGCTAAATAGGGGGAAGAGGGAGGAAGGCTCGCCCACAAGGCAGGAATAGGCGCCAAACAGCCTGTGCCCCATCTCCTTGATCCCCTTTCCCGATTTAGATGGTGCAATCACCTTCCCGGTTATTTCTTGACAAAACTAAAAACACATAGTGGTGGCAAAGCACCCAGACATTATTTCAAGCGATTCATCATGAGCATAGATGGTGCATGCACTTAGGAAACTTCCGGTCCTTCATTCTTCAAAATCATCACGAAGTTTAATTCACGCACGAGCTCGAGTAAGTGGTCCCCGTGGCGCCTCAGGCTGGTTCGGGCTTGGAGAAGCCATTCCCGTGTCGGGGTTGATGTCCTCATCATCCTCCCCTTCTTGAATCGAAGTCGTCCTCGACGGCAGCTCCTCACCTCGCCCGCATATGGTTTCAAATCGCAACATTAAAACTAGAGGAAACACCATAGTCCGCAGGCGGTCAAGTATATAAGCATTATCATTGATTTTCTTTAACACCTTGAAGGGACCAGAAGCACGGGGCATCAGCTTAGACCTGCGCAAACTAGGAAAGCGATCCTTGCACAAATGCAACCAAACCAAGTCACCAGGTTCAAAAGTAACAAGTTTCGTCCTTTACTACCAACAAACTGATTTTTAGCATTAGTGTGCGCAATGTTCATTGTGTTTGCTCATGGATGTCCAACATTTGTTTAACACGTGCAACAAACATCGACATGTAGGGGCGTCCAAAGGGTCAAAGGACAGCAAGTCAATTGGCGCCCATGGAATGTAACCATAGACAACTTTGAAAAGGGCACATTTTCGTGGTGGAATGTGTATACGATTGTAAGCAAACTCGACATGGGGCAAACAATCCTCCCAAAGTTTGATTCTTGTCTAAACACAGCCCTAAGCATGGTAGATAAGGTTCTATTCACAACCTCGGTTTGCCCATCTGTTTATGGGTGACAAGTGGTCTTTGAAAAGCAATTTAGTTCGAGTTTATTCAAAGAGATCTCCAAAAATGACTTAGGAAGGAGGAAGACTGGCGGTAAGTCCTTGAAACACATCGGCAAAGTCCCGCAAAAGCTTAGTAATGTGAGGGGTATGTCCAAAGATGGTGCATCATCGAAAGTGAAACTTAAAGACATGAGAACATACAAAGCGCATAGCAAGGCATATTAGCAACATGTAGTTCATCAAAATCAGCACGTGTAGCAAGTAAAACAGAGCATGTAGCTTAATCTCTTTAGACGTGGCTGGTTGTTGTTGGCATTGTTTTAATGCTTTAGTAGCCCGAGCAATGTCATCTTTCACATCTGCTCAGGGGTCATTGGATGAAGAATAATTTTTTGCCCTTAAACAGTAATGAATAATGATTTGTGCGACCATGATGTAAACAATCGGTATCATATTGCCGGGCCTACCAAGCAACAACGAACATGCCTCCATAGGAACAACATCGCAATCAAGATTATAATCGAATAAGATCCCATGGAGAAGTGAACACGCATCGCGGCGTGTTACCTTGAGTTTGCCACCTGGTTGAGCCATTGAATGTGGTAGGGATGTGGATGTGGACGCAGCGTTTGGAGAGACAACTTCTCCACTAGATCCGAACTTGCCAAATTGTTGCAACTACCGCTGTCAATGATGATGCGAATGGATCGTTCTTGCACAACGCCTTTGGTGTGGAACAAAGTGTGGCGCCGGTTCGCTTTCAGTCAGGCAACACTGTGTCTTGAGGACTCATTTGCACAACAAGACTCTCATACTTGTCGTCGTCGATTGGCGACCACGTGTTCTTCCGCATGTCTCAAACGTCGGCTGACAAGCATAGCATATATAGTTTCATCGGAATCACTTGCGGAAGAATACTCACACCAAATCACGTATAATCAACATACGCTTGTTGGGGCGATCCCGTATCACATGCCCATAACCTTTGCAACGATGGCATTGAATGTCCTTTGTGCGGCTAGTGGAAGAGGAGGCGCTCTTATTAGCTGAAAGGGGTATTTGGAGGTGGAGCTGCTTTGCCTTGTCACGTGACATCTTGCTATGTGGGAGAGGCGCCATAGAAGGGGTGAAGGGATCAAAGTAGTGTGACCTGCAAAAGAGTTAGAATGGGTCCTTGCTCGTCGTCCTCTGCACTTCACATTCAGCTTTGCAAGCAAATGCAAACAAAGTAGTAATATCATCATAGTGCTTATAATCAAGAATATCCTGAATTTCACGGTTCAAACCACCACGAAATCGTGCCATCGCAGCATCATTAGTCTCAACTAAACCACAACGAATCATGCCGGTTTGCAACTCCCGATAATACTCTTCTATAGATTTGGTTCCTTCTTTGAAAGCGCTGCATTTTATTAAGCAAGTCTCGTGCATAATAGGAAGGAACAAATCGGTGTCGCATGACGTTTTTAATTGCTCCCAAGTTGTGGGAGCGTTATTAGGGTGTTTCTTTGCGATGCTCACGCCACCAAATGGATCACGAAATCTGTAAACTCACTAGTAGCAGCCCTAACTTGATATTGTCTTGAACGTCATGACAATGAAATTTCTGATCTACCGCAAGTTCCCAATCAAGATACGCACCGGATCATATTTGCCATTAAATGAAGGAATCGTGAACTTAATCTTAGTAAATGAGTCGTTTCGATTACGTACCACGCGCTCACCACCACGGCGGTTGCGGTGGCGCCCTCCATGGTGGTCCTGGTAAATCGATCTCGGTATCGCCACCATAATCAAATTCGCATCTTTGATCAACAAGTTGTTGTACCAACTCATCAAGGCGTGTAGTGAGCATGGCAAGGTTTGGTGGCGTGGGGCTTTGGGCTTCTTTGCATCTCCCATAAGCGTAGCATTTGTGGCCATTTGAGCGTCTGAAATTGACCCACTTGCTCATTGGCAATCCTAATCTCCTCCGCCAAGCCCTCCACGTGCTTGTTCATCTTGCGATTGAAGTGGTGAATGATGCCTTTAGTGCGTGGGGACTGAGGCATGGCGTCTGATCGGTGGCTCATTTGTCATTGTTAGCGAGGAAAACAACGAACACGAAAACAAGTATGTGCCCTAAAGCCTATAGGATATGGTCTTTGATCAAGGCACTCAAACTAAAGCTGTTATCAAACTCTTACCCGTTCTTACCAAGCTTGCGGGGTGACTTGCAACCAGCGGTACAACCTTCCAAAGATTGAATGGAGCGATTGCCGGAGGACACTGAGCTTGATCGTTGTAGAAAATTTGTGGAGTTCTAGGAAGGCTGCACTCAATTGCAAGGTTAGCACAATCAAACAAACAATGCAAGGTTGAATAATAGTGCTAAACACATCGCTATATGTTTTGGAAACAAGTGGAAATGTGCAAAGGCAGCAAAGGTGGTGGCGCCCAATGGGGGAGGCGCCTGGTGTGTTCTGTCCGAGAGGAAGACCAGCGCCCAAATCGAGGTGGATCACAACAGCCGAATTCTTCTTTCCAAGACTAGACAATCTGAAATAAGGAAGAATATTGCACCAAATCCCAAAGCAGGGGAAAGGGGTGGCGCCAGCAGGGAAAAGACCTGCCCCCCAAATGTAATTCTGTTGCCTTGTATGGTGCGGCTTTTCCTTTCCTTCTTTTTCTTTTTTTTTGTTTAATACATTGGCACCTTGCCTTTTTTTGTTTTGAATAGATTGGCACCTTGCCTTTTTTTCTTTTCTGGATACTTTCCCTTTGGCGCAAAACTTTCCAAAATGTGGCAGAGGGGGGGTGCTAGGAAGGAAAACTATGGTAGGGAGAGGGCGTGCACCAGGTGTAAGGGTCGAGATGGCGGACTAGAGGGGGGGTGAATAGTCTTTTCTAAAATTAATCGCATCGGCTAACCGATATAAATGCGGAATTAAAACAATCGGTCTAGCCAAGACTACACCCCTCTATATATGTTCACTAGCACCTTGCAAAGATACTAATAAAGCAACTAAGGTGCCGGGCTAGCTAGAGCTCTCCTAAACAATTCTAGGAGCAAGGTCACACAAACCTATGCCACTAGTATTTTAAGTAACAAGGGAGCTCCTACACATGCTAGTAAGCAAAAGCACAAAGCTAACTAAGCTCACTAGCAATGCTCAATAACAAGGCAACCAATGCCTAATTAGAGAGCGCAAATACTTAGCTACACAAACTAAGCAATGTGACTAACAAGGTTACTAAAACCAAATTAGCCACGCAAGGGAGCTACTTCTATGCTACACAAGCAAGAAGGTAATTAGCTAGCTACACAAGCTATCTAATTACAAGAGCAACTACACAAGCTTAAGATATATATATATAAGTAATTGCGAGCTTGTGTAATGGGGATGCAAACCAATGGGAAGAACAAGGATGACACGATGATTTTTCTCCCGAGGTTCACGTGTTTGCCAACACGCTAGTCCCCGTTGTGTCGACCGCTCACTTGGTGGTTCGGCGGCTAATTAGCATCACCCGCTAAGCCCGCACGTCGGGCGCCGCAAGAACCTACCCCTTGAGTGAGGGTAGCTCAATGACACGCTTTACTAGAGTTGCTCTTCGCGGCTCCCGCGGGGCGAGCACAATGCCCCTCACAAGCACTTCTCCGGAGCGCCGCACAAGCTTCTTGCGGCTTGACGGAGACCACCACCAAGCCGTCTAGGAGGTGGCAACCTCCAAGAGTAACAAGCACCACCGGCTCACAACTCGATCACCTAGTGCCACTCGATGCAACCTCACGATGCAATCGCACTAGAATCGCTCACTCACACAATCGAATGATCGCTATCAAGTATGTGTGTGATGGAGGGCTCCCAAGCACTCACAAGCATGGACACTAAGTCCCTTGTGGTGCTCAACACCAGCCATGGCCGAGGGCCACTTCTATTTATAGCCCCAAGGGCTAAACTAGCCGTTACCCCTTCCTTTGGGCAGCGGTCGGGACGACCGGACGCTCGGTCCGATCGACCGGACGCTGGACCACGCCGTCCGTCACGCTTGATACTCGCCACGTGTCCCCTGCGTTCAACGGTCATCTTCCGATCCCAACGGTCATCTCGCCGGCCGGACGCGGCACTTCAACCGACCGGACCACAGAACCCCGGCGTCCGGTCGTTTCCAGTAAGCTCCCGAGCATGACCGGACGCGTCCGGTCGAACGCGATCGGACGCAGCCAGCGTCCGGTCACTCTCCAGCTACTGCGTCATCGTACGTCAGCGCGACCGGACGCAGCCTGCCAGCGTCCGGTGCATTCAGATCCAGCGTCCGGTCAGTTGACCGACGCCAGCATCTTCGCGACCAACTCGTTCTCACTTCTAACTTCTTCACCCTTGCTCCAATGTGCTAACCACAAGAATTTTGCATCCGGCACAATAGAAAATAGGCATTCTATTTTCCCGAAAGCGCCGAATCCCGCCTCACAAGCTCGGCGGGAGGGAGAGAGGGACCCAAACCCATCTCACCCCTGCAAACACCACCTCGTTTGTAAATGTGCCAACACCACCAAGTGTACACCACCATGTGTATGTGTGTTAGCATTTTCACAATCATTTCCCAAAGGATGTTAGCCACTCAACTTGCCACGCCACTCGATCCTAGCGACAATGCAAAGTTAGATCACTCGAGTGGCACTAGATGACCGATATGCAAACAAGTTTGCCCCTCTTGATAGTACGGCCATCTATCCTAAACCCGGTCATAAACTTCTCTACACACCTATGACCGGTGAAATGAAATGCCCTAGGTTATACCTTTGCCTTGCGCATTCCATTCCATCTCCTCCAATGTTGATGCAACACATGCACCAACACGATCAACAATGATATGATCCACTTCATATCATCACGTGATCATATTGGTTCATCGATCTTGACTTCACTTGCCCTTCACCGTTGCCATCGTCCATCGGCGCCAAGTCTTGCTCAAGCTTCACCGCCACGCTTGTCCATCACTCAAAGCCTTCGACTTGCCCTTCACGCTTGCAACGGTCCATCAAGCCAAGTCTTGTCTTGATCTTCTCCACCTTGATCACATGACTCAATGTCATGTCTCATGTGCAATAAGCTCCTTCATCATCACGTGTGTGAGCTTTGCAACATCTCTAAGCCATTTTCACCTTCATGGCATATGTTGCTCACACACATGTACCTGTGGACTAATCACCTGTGTATCTCACATAAACACAATTAGTCCACCTAGGTTGTCACTCAATTACCAAAACCAACAAGGACCTTTCACCAGGGAGGGAGAAGATAGGGAGAGGGCATGCACCAGGGAGGGGGAAGATGGTGAAGAGGGCGTGGTGGTGATGGTGGAACAGAAACGACGATGAAAAACAATGGCGACGAACACAAAGTGACCAGCAACTATTGACGCAAAAGCACACAAATTCAACAATGCAAATTACTGAATGAAATGTGCAAGGCTCAAAAGGTGCTGGGACAAAGGTCGAACCTGATTGTTGTTTTGGTTTGGTGGACAATAGGACGATGAACAATCTGGAAACTAAAGGATAACTCGATAAAACTCACCGATCAACCTGAATTTTGATACCACTTGATAGAGCTAGAGTGCCCGATCCTTCGGTGAGTGGAGGATAACTATGATTTGGTGGGTGTCGACCCTCGCGATCCGACTATGACAAACAAGTCCGTGGCGCCTTAGTAATCGCTGAACCAACTCCTGATGGTTATTGACCTTCTTTGGTGCTAGATCAACACGATCACGAAGATCAATTCTCTGGCGGCAATCGAAGAACAAGCAAGAATCGAGGCGAGCAACCACGAATATTACTCGAAGGTGGGGTTACGAATTACACGAAGACGAAGCTTGAAGTAGCAATGGCTAACTTAAGCAAAACAAAACCCAAGCCAAAGAGGGGCGTGACCCCTGGCTAAATAGGGGAAGAGGGAGGAAGGAGGCCTTGACCGCCCACACAAGGCGGGGAATAGGCGCCAAACAGCCGAGCCCCATCTCCTTGATCCCCTTTCTCGATTTAGATGGTATGACACCTTCACAGGTTATTTCTTGACAAAACTAAAAACACATAGGTGGTGCAGCACCTAGACATTATTCTGGGCAGGTTCATCATGAGCATAGATGGTGCATGCACTTAGGAAACTTCTGGTCCTTCATTCTTCAAAATCATCACGAAGTTTAATTCACGTGCACGAGCTCGAGTAAGTGGTCCTGGTGGCGTCTGTGCTGGTTCAGTTGGAGTAGCCATTCCCGTGTCGGGGTTGATGTCCTCATCAATAGCTTTCAAATGATTACATTAATATAAGTTCCAAATACATTGCTAGCATAAGTGACATCCTCTGATAAAAGCATATAGATGAGAAATAGATATAGAGTCACCGAGCCCACCGGCGGTTAGCCACCATCTTCAGCAGGCTAAGAACTTCACCTGCAACATGGTGGGATAAACCCTGAGTACTCGAATGTACTCAGCTAGACTTACCCGTCATAAACCAGAAATAAAGTGACACCAAGGAGTATGCAAGGCTTTATAGGTGGAGCTAGTTTGACAAAATTTTGCATAAAAGCCACTAGTTGAGCTATACATTTTATAATTTGATAACCAAGTTAATTATAACTATTCATTTTCTAGATTAGCAACTAACCTATGCCAAATGTGTGGAAAATAATTTACTAACATGCAATAGTAACCATAGCCGATGTAATATTTCCATATTCATCATAACCATCAAATTCCATCAATTAATGCTACGTTGCCGCTGCTCAATCAAGTTCTCACTATCTGGGAGAGACGGTGACTCGAATCGATTCCAACCAGCTGGGGAGTTATTCCTAACACAAACCTAGACATATCTACGCCAAGGTAGTCTTAGGTCACCTTTGGTACAACTCAGGTACAGTCGCGGGTCCGATCAGCACTGCACCCTCAGGGATATTACCAGTCTGCTAGGAAGTTCAGGCCCGACCTACCCTTGGACTCACGCCACTAGCTCTCCACACATCCTTACTGCCTCCAGTTTGCGCACTTTCACTTACCGGGTCCCGGCCTGAGTTGAGCTACTCGGCTTCGTGGTCGGAATGACTTATCCGGCCAACTAAGTGCTAGGCATGAGTTCAACATGACATGAGAACGTACAGCAAATCGGTCCTTAACCGACATAGATGGGGATAAATAGGCACTAAGACCTGCATGCCTTGTTGCTTCTCTATCACAATCTCGCCCGGTCTCCTTTTATTTATCAACACATGGTTATTTCCACGATAGCAAATATAGCCAACCGTACTTTGGTATCCACCTATATCTCGCAGGTGATAGGAAATCACCCGACTTCTACCGGTCTAAGTATTGCTAAGCATACATTCGATCCTGAACCTACATAGGGTTCAAGGTATATTTCTGGACAAGGTAGTTCTATGCATCAAGGGGTTCCAATCAACTCTTATAACCTAATGCATCAAACATAAAGGACTCAAGTGATATTTGTAAAAACATAGGAGGCTTAGAATGCTCCGAGGCTTGCCTGCGATCCAACACTAGGTTAGTGTTTATTAGATGACACTGGCTTGGCAAGCATCTCCTATTCAGGCATGTACTCCAGGGGTCCTTCCATCTTCGGGATAGGTCCACCAACATCGTCTTCTGGTTCGACTCTATCATCACGTCCTTCATATGGTGCTTCTAGCATACCTAGATGAGATGCAACAATGCAAGTGCATGAATACGAAGAATGGCAATATAAGATACCTCACATAAAAGTATTCAAGATGAGCACAAGGTTACACCGAACATATATAAGCACTCCACGTTACTTAATTAAACATCCCACCACCTATCATGCTAGGATAGCAAGGAAGGTAGAACCAAGCATGACACGAGTTTCACAAGGTTTTAGGTATATTAACTTAACACCATCAAAGGCATGAGCCACACTTCGCAACACACAAAGCAAAGCAAGGTGAAGCAAACAATTTTAGGTACAACACAGATTCTGGACGGCAGTACCATAGTCACTTGTTTTAATCATACCCAGAGTTCTAGGAATGCAAAAAGTGTGATTCAAGACTTTATGGAAATCTAATGAAATTATATAAAACTTTGTTATTAACACTAAAAGCTGATTCAACAAATAACAAGGTCAAAATACATTATGAAGCGGAGCTTATACAACTAAGGACAGAAAACTGATATTAACTTCAAAAATGCATAACTGACATTCTAATCATCCAACAAGCATGATTCTTAACATTTTGGAAATCTTATTAAGTTACCTATAATTTTCTCATTGTCATTTTAAGATGATTCTACAGCTAACAAGGTCAAACAACACCAAGAAGGCATCTCTGTCCAGATTTGGACAGAAATCTGTCATTCCAATTTGAACAGCTATAACTGGAGTTCTAGACCACCAAAAAGGGTGATCTAAGACATTTTAAAAATCTTAGGAAAAGCACTACAATTCTCCTATTATCACTAATACATGATTCTATATTTATCTAAGCCAAACAATACAATATTTCAGATCTATCTAGAGGACATGCAAAACCATACATCAAACTTCTAAAATCTATAACTCCTAAACCATTAGGCCTAAAATCATAAAATTTTAGGACAAGCAATATAAGAAAATTATCTACCACTTTTGTATTCACCATATTTATAGAAAACATCATTTGATTCACAAAGTTATCATCACAACAGAAAATGCACATGCAGCCATTTCAGAATGTAACAATTTGATGCTTCACTTGTTTTGCTAACAAAGAGCATGCACACATGAGCCATTCAAGAACTTCAACCACCACTAACATACTTAGCAACACTTTATTGAACACCAATCACTCAAAGCATCACCAAATACAATTATAAGATTTATCTACAATTATGATTTTATTAATCCTTTCTCCTAATAAACATATATATAATTTTAATGATATATGAGAACAACTAGTTTGGGGCTGAGATTTTTATGAGTCGTAGATGTTCTTAAAACATGGCTACTACACGAATTTCACAAGCTCAGGTTTTATAATTTAATTACTATGAAAAAGACAAATTGCTATTGCAAGAAAACATTTAAAAGCAAAATAAATCTAAAGATCATTATTTTCTATAAACATATAGCCATATTATGGTTTCTCAGATCACGATATCACCATGCAAGGGCAAAGGAACCACATTTCACATTTTTGCATATATAAATTATTTATAAACCATTTAAAACCATTTATCAAGCATTAATCAAAGTTAAATCAATAACTCAACCATACTGCATCTAATGAACATGAAATTTTTACCACAGGCACATATAGTATCAGTAGCCTACTATAAAAATTTCATAGCAATTGGAGCACCACAACTTTAGATATGAGAATAACAAGAAAAACAAGCTAAAATTGCCTATTTAAAAAGATTAAATCAAAACATTATAAAAACATTACACAACTAGCATGTTTAATATTTTAATTATCCAGATCATGTCATCACAAGATTAACACAACTGGAATTACCATTTTTGAACTTCTATAACTCAAGATATGCATCCAACAACTTAAAAGGATTTCTAAAAGCACTTTATAAGAATAAATAAAAACATCAGAAACTTTCTACTAACACATATTATATTATGACTCTACTATGTAGATCTACTCACAAGGATTCCAAAAAGTCCTCATTTTCTATTTTACGATTTTTCTACAATTTATTATGATTTTCCAAAGTTTTAGCCATAAAAGAAAAATAAATTTGCACCGAGGACCCCGAAATTCCACGAAAATAAATTCTAGCGAAACAGTCCATCTAGTCACTATTCACATGAGTCACAGACTTTGTAGATAACCCCTTGCACTTGTTCCAATTGTTGCACGAGGTCCCTCACGCGGGTCAGAACAGAGGAGGCGGAGGAGGATCGCCTGCCAGGTGATTTTCGGCCGATGAGATCGTCATCGGCGTCGGGGAAACAGCGGGGGAGCACTAGGGGGTCCATGCGCATCCATGGGACATCTCGGCTTGACCTGAGGCCACCCTAGGTGGCGCGGCCACGGCAGCAGCGGACCGACAACCGGCGATGACGGGCTCGGGGTCGGCCGGCCTTGGCCAGCAGGGGCTGGCAGCGGCGGGGAGCATCAGGGCGTGCTCGTGCACCTGCGGTGGGGCGCAGCCCGACCAGAGGTGAGCCAAGGTGGTCGGGCCATGTGCGCGCGCGGTGCGCAGAGGCGCTGCTCCGGCGACAGCAGGCTGTAGGCAGCGGCGCTGCGGGGAAGGTGGCGCGGGAGAGACGGTGCAAGGTGTTGGTAGAGGATTGCCACGCTGAGTGGCTAGAGGGGCTTCTGCAGAGGAGGAGCAGTGGCTGCGCGAGCTCTGCTGCTCGGCCATCCATGGCGAGAGCGAAGGGGGAGGAACAAAGAAGAGAGAGCGAGAGATCAAGCTAGAGGAAGGAGGGGCAAGCGCTCGTCCTTTTCATCCACGCGGCGCGAGTGCTAGCGAGGTGGTGAACATGCGAGCGAGCGTCCGGGCCACGCGGCATCGCTCCCCTACGCACGGTCGGACGATGGCGCTGCTCCTAAAGCTTTTTTCAAATCAATTCAAAAACCGACTGAATCCCAAAATCTCTCCCCTCACTAACTCCCGATTTCGTGTTGTAGCGGATCAAACTTTCTTACTACAAGTTGTAGAGCTATATGTGGTGAACAACTTTGCTTAAAGGATCCAAGTGAGATTCGGATTGGTTTGAGAGATCCAGAGCTCTAAAGATGAGTAAACGAAACTAAAAACAAGTTCTGAATATTCAGACCAAAGTACGGTTTTTAGAGCCAACATTTGATTTTGGGATTGAAGTTCGAAGGTGCAAACGTGATCCACACTTGATGAGACTTATTTTGTTGTTTGCAACACAAAATGTACTTCAACTCATATTAAGGAATCCAGTTGAGTTACCATATGAATTTGGAAGATAAAAATTCACAAACATGTCAACTTGTTGTTGTCAATTGGGGACTTAGAAATATTTCTGAGAGCTTAAAAGGAGCACTGCATTCAAACATGAGGCCACTGTTTGCACCACTTAGATGCAATGTTTTAAATAGCGGGCTAAGGTGTTTAGCGGTATATCTCTAAAACAGCTAATAGCGGAGCTATATCGGGCTATAACGGATATAGCGGCTAAATTGCACATGAACACAAATAGCGGCACCCTGCCTCAAAAGGCTATAGCGGCAGCTATAGCGGGAGATTTAAAACTATGCTTAGATGTTGAATCAGGTCTTGGTCCAAAATTAAAGTTTGTTGTACTCCACTCAAACTTCAACTTTTATTAAAGGTCAAACTTCATATCTGGTACAGAAACCATTGCTTCATCTTGGTCAAAGCAGCACCTCGTTAAACCCTAGAATTAGGGTTTTCGACCAATTGAGGCATTTTCTTGACATTTGCTCAACACGAACCCTTTATAACTTTTATTGTAGAGTTCAATTAGAGTTATTTGGGCAAGGTAGCAAGGTTTGGTCGACATCTCATATTCCCATTTACTTAATAAAGCAATTCCATCAAGGTTATAACTTATCATTTCATGTGACTTCTTGGCTCCAATCTTCATGAAACCTTTCCATTGTTCAAGATGGATGCATGTTGATGTAATGTACATGAAACAGGCATGTTTAACATTACTCATGCCTAACCTTAACCAGGGTCCACATGTAAGCAAAGTGTATTGTCCGAGTCCACGTTGGGTCTCATTTTCATAGATTTGATCTCAACACCTTTGTCACCACTTACTAGTTTGAACTAGAGCTCTTGATTACCACTTAACTTGTCATGTTGGAGCTCAAGCCCACTGCTTAACTGGTGATAAACACCTGAGGTGTTATAGGCACGAAGTGTCCTGAGCACAGTGGATCCACGCGGTGTGGGCGGGCTCTAGTAGAGTTCCTGAACGCACACACGTTGGGAGTAGTGCGCACAAAAGCCATGGGGAGCTCGGAGGATGACAGAGAGGTTGAGTAGGTACCGGTTCCTCAAGTGGTAGAGGGGGAGGAGCAGTCGCAAGAGCTTCCTAATATCCCCTTAGACACCCACGAGTAGGTAGGCAAAGTACGATAGCATGGCGATGCCCCAGCGCACATTGGAGGTCGGTGGGAGGTGTGCGAAGAGGGCGGAGGAGGTGGAGAGGCCCGAGAGTATGGAGAGGAAAAGCAGGCGGTGGAAGAGGAGGAGGCCGGAGGACGAGGAGGAGCCCGAGTGCCCATCGTTGGCAATGGGGATGATGACCATGGCAACGACAAAGGTGATTACTAGCTCCATCCTCTGCTCACCACCTGTTCAACAACATGTTTCTAATAAAATAAGGGAAAATAGGGGACACCTACAACTAGACCGGATAAAAAATCCTCACGCCACCTTGCCAACACTTAATCAGACTAACCCATAGACTTAACCTAAATAGAAACCTCAGCAAGACTGCTCCTAGCGTTGCTCCTGTGAAATATTTGGGGAGTGTGCCATCTTATATAGAGTTGGACTTCTTCCTTGATCAAGAACGCCAACTGTAATGGTTGCAAAGACCAAAAGAGGTATGTTGGAAAGTTCTTCGGTTCATTTCTTTCCAAATATTCTACCAAAAGTAAACCATCGTACCATCAAGTTGTCTCCGGTCTTCTTTTTTCACCTTGCATCTTGTTTTTGTTTTTTCTAGTGTCTATAGAGGGAACCTGTATGGTCTACGTCGAATTAATCCATGAGAGAATGATATTCCATACTTCTATAGTATAAGAACAATCTTTGTAAAGATGCTTTGGGGTTTCTGGGTGGTTGGAGCAAAGCATGTAGATTGGATCATTTGGCTAGCCTCTTTTATGTAGATTGTTTGATATGCATGAGAGTCCAACAAAGAATGTACATTTTTGTTATGCTTTTGCTTTCTATATTGGACATAACATCCTAGTGGTGCTCCCTTTGAACTAGATGAGATAAGCACTTTTAGTAGAATAGATGTCGCCAAGTGTGGCCATCGCCACCAAATTGTATATATCTTGTCCTGATCTAAGACCACTTCTTCTAATGCAGACCATAGAGTCACAAATTGAATTATTTCTTCTCTTGAGTTGATCCGGAATATGTGGTCAATCCATTTGTTATTTTGCACAGCCTTTTGGACAGATGTTTTTCCTGCTTGATTTATCAAATAGTAATGGCGCAATATTCTTTGGCGCCAAACCATTAACCCAATTGTAGTGCCGTAAGCGACATTATCGCTAGGTCAAGGCAAAGAAAAAGAGCTCTTTGTTAGTCTTATGACAAGGCACCTCCATTTGTGTCCATGCTCGATCCTTACTTGTCCACTTGTGCCACATTCGTCTTAGGCGTAGTGCGCGAGCAAAAAAAATTCTAAATCTTCAATATGTTGTTAAACCTGATTATTTGAACAAGTTCTCTAGAGATGTTGGATAGTGAGAGACTTATATGTATATAAGTTGCCCGTAAAAGTTTTCAAAAAAAGGAAAGATTCTTGAACAATTTTTACCTAATAAGTTTAATAGCAAAAAGTTATGAGCAAGTTTTTCATAAAAGTGGAAAATAGAAGTTTGGGTAAAAAATGGACTTTGGCAAACATATGTAATAATGAACATGTTTTCTTAAATCCCATTTTAAGCCAAATATTATAAAGGTAATCAGAGTTACAAAATCAAAGTTTGATGCGATAAAACCAAAAGTAATTGAGACATGCCCCTAGTTAAGCCCCTCGGTTGCCAGTCGCTTGTGGACTGTGGTGGCAGATCGATGGTGATGCAACATGATATCACGAACATCGGAACAATGCCCTGTTTCCTTTGCTGAAAAGTTATGGCTGAAAATACTGTTCGTTGATTTATTGTGAGATAAAAACACTATTTATTCGCTAAAATAGTCCGGCTCGTAAGACATGTGAACCGGGCAACATCGATATCGAAGGACTTGGTGGTGAGATCAAACGCGCAGACGTTGCTCGCTCACATCGATCCTCGATGCATGCATCCTTGTACGGCACCGATTAGCACCATTATACATATCCTTTTTATTTCTTTGTTTTGTTTTATTTGCTGACAGATAGATGAGGAGTGTGTAGTAGCAGCTTGCTCCTACGCCTACGCTACTACGCTAGCCAGGAGATGTTTGTGTGTGTCGTCTTGCACGGCCTGCCGCCGTTTTTCTCCGCAAGTCAACAGCGGTGCAGCGGTGCACCGGTCGATCCGGTGCGCGGTGCGCCGCGGGCGATATGTATACTTTATATTATATAGAAATTATTATTTGCTCCCAATCTGAACCAGATATGACAGGAAGACATGTTTTATTCGATACTATATACGTACTGTATAAGTCTATATACGTACGTGTATTACTCCAAGAGGCAGCAATGTGGTACTGGTCGGCCGTCTGCTTGGCACGCAAATACGCAACGCAACCACGACAAGAAGCGAGGTAGACCTGCCATGCGCACGTGTACTGGTTCATTCTGTCGGAAGCGTGCGCCGTCCTATACTGTACTCCTAGATAGGCAGCGCCGCAGGCCCGCAGCAGTCCGGTCGCAGGTGTGCCCCGTGAGGGACCGTGGCTGCATGCTGGCGCACGTACGTACGGCGCGTCGTCGGTGCCCGTGATCAGATTGCAGGAGGGTACTCAGTTTCTTCTCGTGTTCTCTCATTGCCATTGTATTCCTCTTCCTCCATCACCCGTCCATCGAGTTTTGTCTACGTACTACACTTCTCCGAGGTCACCTTTTGACTTGACTTCGCTGTTGCCTTCTTGTCATGGTCGCGTCAAGAACAGGTATAATTAAAAAAGAACTCTCTAAAGTCCAAACCACTCCTTACAAGTTACTGCTACAAGGCTACAAATCTACAATATAATATCCTCCAAAATCCTACAAAATGGTAGATACAAAGTGGTAGTATAGATAGATAGATAGATAGATAATATGCTTTCTATATGTATAGTAGGGTAATTTTGCGGTGCAGTGACGTGAATCTGCTTTAATAATTTAGAAGTCTTCAACCTTAATAACTAGCCCCAACAATCTCTTGAGAAAAGTGCGAGCCTTTTTAATTGTTGTTGGTTTCTGGCCAACTAATAAAACTTAAGGGGTGGTAGAAACGTCTTACTCCCTCCAACACCAACCTTTTATGAATTAATCAAACTTCTTTTACATTATGCTTTTGAGAATTGCACACTATTAATCCTTGTATGGTTGAACACATTTAGGCCCAATGTGGTGTGTTTAGAATTTTGGTGATGGATGAGCACAAGTATTGTGACTAATGTGTGTTTTACTATGGTGAATGCAATTGAGTTAGTCACAATAAAAATGGCAACAAGTGTCTTTGCCCCAAGACTTCTTTTATATATTGATTGGCTTGTGGCGCAGAGGATATTCGCCAAATGATCATACAAGATTAAGAAATGTTAATACAACATCCTGTAACCTTGTATTGGATATTTTAGCCACTAATAAGTGATCTTAAATGAAAAAAAGTTTTGACTAAAAAGTATTGGAATGGACCTGTTGGATGGGCCCATGAATCATTGTGCTTGATTCATCTCATCCCTCGATTAAAACCGATGTTGAACCAACATGTAGGATGATTCCCAAGTGTGTTTCCTTCGCATGGGATGCATTGGTGGGCAGATGGGGAGTTGGCTGACCTAGGGTTAGGTCACTTGACCTCCGATCTGGCCCATTTTTCATCCATTTATTCCTATACTCACATAGTCACCAAAACTCATAGGTTTGATTAGAGTTAGGACGATGGGCTAGCCGAAAAAAAAGGAAGGGGTGGAAAAGAGGAGTTTGGGCCAGGCTTTGAAGTGGTATTTGGCCAAAACAACATTAGGAACTTTTGATATTTTTGCGAACATGTTTTTCAAATAGATTTTAAATCCTTTTTGTTCAAATGCATTTTAAATCATTTTCACATCCAATTAAACATAATGCATGAGGGCATGAATGCAACAACTTCATAACCTATTGTCTTTAATTTATTTTATGACAGGTTATTTTCCTCCTTCTAATAATTAGGTGTTGTCTCTATTCAACTCTAACAAAAACTTTAGTTATTCCAAAATTAAACTTAGGGTGTTAAACTTTCTTTCTTCAAGATTTGAAAATTAATATTTTAATGGGTGTGGTGTTCATGGCAAACAACCATTATTTTGTAACAGTACCTTATAATTTTTGGTGTTGCAGTGTAAAAATGGCCATTACCAACTAAATTAGATTTTCTAATGGCAAAATTGCCCTTTCTTATTTTCAACTGCACAAGCAATGTGTGCCAAATGTTTCACCGGAACATTGACAAGGGCATCATCCTACACTAGTGATGAGGAAGATGCTTACCAGTGCAATTCCATAGTAGGAGTGAAGATTGCTTAGACACTTTATGCCCATGTACTTTATGAGAAGATTGCATAAAGATGTTGTCGAGGGTTCAATAGCATTTCTAAATGTTAGTTTGACTATACCCATGTACTTTAGTGAAGACACATTAGTACACACAATTTTTTTTTGTGCCAGTAAGTGCAACGACTAGTTATATGTGTTGGAGTTGTTCATACCTCACGCCAGGCCTTGTGGATATTATTGATTGGGCCTTCTGGATATTGTTGAAGGTGGCTAAAGTTAGAGGGGACGTGTTTACTTACATTTGAGAGCTCCCAATTAGCACAATGCTAAGACTTGATTATATTAGTGTTAGAATATGCTTATGTTGTGTTTTGCAGAGATTATTTTACAATGAAGTAGCGAGATTTATTCTCGAAAGAAATGCCATCTTTTGAAATATAGACGATGTAGCGAGATTATGGTAACTTTCGTCAATCTCAAAATGCTATTCTTCATTGTGTTCGTATAAGATTATAAGAAGTATGTGCTGGTGAATGTCCATTCACTTGTTTGGTGCAATTATATCAAGAAAAGGATTTGCTAAAATTCAGGTGCCTGAGTTTTAGTTTTCTTTCCGGCCATATATTTATATTAAAATTGCAGGTTTAGTTCGTTGCAATTATGTGTGCACAATCTGCAATTTTCAATTCCGAGAATAGAAAACACGTTAGACAAAACCACAAACCGACATTTTTTTGTGTTGGCACAAAAATAATTTATAATTTATAATTGTTTCTATAAATTTAATATATTATGATATAAAGACAAATGAAAAAATAAAAAATAATAATTTACTTATACTTTGGTGGCATAAAAGCCTGAAATTATTTTGAAATTCAGGCACCTAAAATGAAGAAGTGAAAAAATAAACACATCACATACAGCAATTCCTTAGGTACGAGGGCAGGCAAAACAGCGCCGCGCGCCGGCCCACCGCCCAGCCAGCGAGGCACCCCGTTGGAATCCTGGGCTCCGTTCGTTTCGCTTTAAAAAATAAGCCAAAGACTGTTCCGACTGCCTGAATGGACGCGCCGCCATTAGCTGTCGCGTCCAGTTACGTTTCGCTAGCTCCGTTCCCGTTCGGCCTTGACAACCCCCACCCCAAGTCCCCAACGACGCAGGATCGAACCGAATCCTCCGGAACTCGCCGCCGCAGGACCGCCGCCGCCGCCGGGACCGACCGACCCGATCCTATCGATCGAGGATGTCGTACGCCTACCTCTTCAAGTACATCATCATCGGCGACACAGGTCCGTCGCCCCCTCGCTCCCGTATCGGCTGCTCCTCTGATCCCCGCTGCCCTGCCCCGCGCGGGGGAGATTGGATTGGATCCACGCGGCTGGGGATCTGCTGCTCGGGTGTCGTATGGTCGTCGGTGTCGGTAGATACGAGCGGCGATTGATCGGTTGGTTGATTGGTTGTTTGTGTTGCAGGCGTGGGGAAGTCGTGCCTGCTGCTGCAGTTCACGGACAAGCGCTTCCAGCCCGTGCACGACCTCACCATCGGCGTTGAATTCGGCGCCCGCATGATCACCATCGACAATAAGCCCATCAAGCTCCAGATTTGGGACACGGTCCGTCCTGCTCCTCTCTTCCCTTCTTTTTTTCCTGTCCTCTTCGTGGTGTTGTTTAGGCTGTGTGCGAGGTTAGCAGTTTTAAGCAACGGTGGCTGTAGGAATTTCAAAATAATTCAGAAACAAGGCAGTTGAGTATTGGCCATTGGGATCCTTAATTGCCGATGGTACTTATGTTCCTCTTGCGGTTTGCTGTACTGACTTGATAATGTTGCGATTTTGGAATCACAGACTCTGCAGTTCTGCAACATCCAGACACTCTGTGCAAAATTTTGTATCCTTTTGCAGACTCTTGTCAATTTTCCTTTTTCAAGTAGGATACCCTGCTTTTATAGAAAGCGAATAAGGTCGTATGCATGTCGCCGTCCTCCATCTCCTGCAAACCGCACCTGAGGGGGTCAGCCATTCCGCTCATCGGGGATCCATCGCGTCCAAGGTCAGCAATGGCCAGCAGCTGCCTTCCTCTCGGTCGTCGCCGTCACGGTCGCTGCCGTCTGGCTCTGCCCTACTAGGGTTAGGGTTTCGCCTGAGACGATTCGAGAGGACAAGAGGAGGAAGAGAGTGAGAGAGGCCGGTCAGCCTGATGCCATGGACCTTTTTCCAGCAGATGGTGAGGGGCAAAAACCGGCCATACGAAAATACGCAGTCGCCAGATACACCTGCAGCTGGGCCCATGTCCTTCCCAGGCGTACACAATGGCATGTTTCAAAGAAACGAAGAATTATAATGGTGCGCTTCACAATAGCTGAATAGTAATGGTACTTCTCCAAACTTTGAAAATTGTAATGGTACCAATCCAAATAACCCTTTACAAAAACATCCCAAACTTAGGCTATCACTATCAAATCAATCAGCATCTGACGATAGGGGCGGAGGGTAGTGGATGCCAACCCCCCCCCCTGCTGCTTGACAGAAATTCAATGACCCATAAATCCCTAGAAGTCTATTTAACATCTCACCATGATTTGATGCTGAAGTAAGCAATTTAGCCCCCTCTAGTTCATGGGCCATGCTTCGCTACTGTCTGTCGAGGTAGTGACATACCACCGGACCCCAACAAGCTAACAGGCTTTAGTATATTATGATTACAATATGTTATTAGTCCTTGTTTCCGTATAGAGTACTACTGGCAGTACCAAAAGAAGCATAGTCTTGCATTCTGAATTGCAAGTATGATCGCTGATTTTATTTGTACTTATCAATAAACCTAATAAAGTTATATAGTGATATAAGAAATATCTCCTCTTAGACAATTGCACCTGTATTTATCTCAACTATATGTAATTGCAACACTTTTGTTGCTAAAATACCTTTGGTAATTGCTCCCATGGTCTGGCTACATGTTTTCAAAATTTATTTAACACTTGTAACCAGGGTATTGTAACATGTAAAGCCTTTTTTATTGCCATTTCCCACCTAACTTCGAGTTTCAGAATCTGCTTATCTTTATAATTGTTTGTTTCTTCATCATGTGGTATGTTCATGTTGGCTTTTGTTTATTTGCTTAGGAGTATGGTTTTAATTAACTACAACTGCAACATTATTTTTTTGTTGAGTCTGAAGTCATAAAGCTCTATATTCTCATTTGATTATGACTTGAATTTCAGGCGGGCCAAGAATCATTCAGATCTATTACTAGGTCATACTACAGAGGTGCTGCTGGTGCCCTTTTGGTTTATGATATCACTAGGTACTCACTACTTATATGTTTTTTTGGTTCTATATCTTATTTCGGCATTTACAATCACTGATAATTTGTTTGTCACCGGACTTCAGGAGGGAGACCTTCAATCATCTCGCAAGTTGGCTAGAAGATGCCAGGCAGCATGCAAATGCTAACATGACAGTGATGCTGATTGGAAACAAATGTGATCTTTCTCATAGACGTGCTGTGAGCTATGAGGAAGGCGAACAGTTTGCCAAGGAGCATGGTCTGGTCTTTATGGAGGCATCTGCTAAAACTGCACAAAATGTTGAGGAGGTGAATTTTTTACCCTACTACATGTTTAGCCCACTAGTGTGTTTTCTAACCATTTTAACATCTTTTCCTGATGTAGGCATTCATTAAGACCGCTGGTACAATATACAAGAAAATCCAAGATGGCATATTTGATGTATCAAATGAGGTTAGTCTTTAGTAACTTCCTTTCCTTTTTCAAGTGTTTGTTCAAGGTTGTGCTAAGCATTGGTAATTACTGAGATCGCAAGTTTATACCACAGCAATAATTCATTAATGCGGGATTGGTCTTAAACTTGCCGCTTGTTTGCATGATTATTGCAAACTTGCCACTAGAATCGTAAAAATCAACAAAAGAATAGAACTGTCATTCGAGTCACATTTTTGCACAAAACTAAAAAAAAACCTCTTGCACTTTACAGTAATAATTCATTTAATGCGGGATTGGTCTTAAACTTGCCACTGGTTTGCATGATTATTGCAAACTTGCCACTAGAAATCGAAAAAACAACAAAAGAATAGAACTGTCATTTCAGTCACATTTTTGCACAAAACTAAAAAAAAAAACTCTTGCACTTTTTCACTGTCCCCCAAATCCTTTCGTCTTTCTAGAAACCTGTAGAAGATTGATTAAAAATGTTTGTGGCCTATCTGATGCATTTGCTTACTTGTACATTCAAGACCAATTGAACTACCATATGATGTTATGTACTCCGTAGTATTTTGTGTAGGATTCCCAAAACCTCAGCTTCAGCAAGATATTTTGGTGCAGAAAAGGGAGGGGGCATTACAACTCTTCCAATTCAAACCTTTTCTACTTACTACTTAACAGTAGGAAGTATGGTTATGGGATTCTAGATCTCTAATCCTCATCAAAGCTAATGGTTGAAAGAGTAGTCTTACATTGGGGCAGTTCGGCTGGTACAAAAACCAGCCGGATTTCACTGTGCGCGGATGAAATTCACTGTTCACACTCTCACAAATTCCTTCAGATTTCTCCAAATTCCTCCGAGCGAACAGGGCCATTATTTTTTTATATGAGTGTGAATGTGTAATGATAGGCGTCCTTTTAAGTTTTTTTTCGATGATGGTATTAATATGATCTAGATTGTAAACTACTACAAGTATACATGAAACCAAAATTTGATATTCTTTTACGGTTTTGGGGTGGAGAAATTCTTTCTTTAATGTGAAAGAGGTACATGTCTTTTGCATGAAGTGTCCAGGTGCAGGATGGTACCATACTATTCCTTTTTTTGTGTGTGTTGATGAAACATTGTAATCTTTTATATGTTTTGCATTATTTATAACGTTTTCCCTAAATGTTACAGTCCAACGGGATCAAAGTTGGCTACGTTGTTCCCAACTCATCTGGAGGTGGTGCTGGCTCGTCCTCTCAGGCTGGTGGCTGCTGCAGTTGAGTGGTGGCAGCAAGTCATACAATTGCACAAGGTTCTCCCTGCAGTATCTTGATGTTTGCATAGCTGGCCCTGGATGATTTGTTCTTTCAGCCATCACGTTTCAATCCATGAAGAAACCATCTTCAGTGTTAGCTGTCGTTTCAACTTGTGCAATCTTTCTGTAAAGCCAATCATTCACGATTACTACCTTTGTGTCTTCTGTATCCAAATTGAAATCAGTTTTATGGTATTCATTTGTTCAAAATGTATATATGCTTCTCTGGCAAGTCATGTTCTTTCCCTGCAACCCTATCGCTACGATGAAATTTGGTGGTGCTTATATAGCAACAACCCGAGGCATAGATCTTGCTGGACAATCTCTCCCTGATTGCATTACTGGATTCTGTAAAGGCAATCATTCACGATTATTATTGTCCCATGGGCTGTGTCTTCTGTAGCCAAACTGCGATCGGCTTTATTATGGTATTTTCATTTGTTAAAAATGTGAATATGCTTGTGTGGCCAGTGTTGTTACTCTGCTGCCTATCACTGTGGCAAAGTCTACTGTTTTCCTTTATCAATATCAGATATAAGGCACCCTTTTCAGTGTCTTTTTTCAAAAAAAAAAAGGTCAGGTGATGCTTATGGCGACTGGCCAATCTCCCTGATTGCATCACTGGATTCTCACAAGAATCTTTAAAGAAAACAAAGATCATGACATTTGCATTTCCTTCAGAATTGCCACAAGTATGGCTGACTAGAGAATGATCTCGGCACTGATAATGTCAAATACATTGGGAATGTAAGGCATAGAACACCTGCGATTAGACAATACCATCATTGCGTGGCATCGTAGGCAAAAAGTAGGACATATGCTTAATAAAGATAGTATTTAGTGGTCATCCATATGAGTACTAGGGAAAGAACATATGATCACATTGTAACCTCATCAACATGAGTCCACAGCAAAAACAACTGACACTAATATGGTTGCCGTAATCAAAGGCATACTCCGTACAACTGATAGGAATGTAGATTACACTGCGGATGCACGCAGTGCAATTTCCAAACTCCGTGCAACTGATAGGAATGTAGATTACACTGCAGATGCATGCAGTGCAATTTCCAAAAGCAGCTAGCATGCTCAGCGTCCCCGACCCCGACCGCGCCCACGACCACGGCCACGCCCACGTCCCAACGGCTTCCCTGGTTTTGGATGAAGATGGATAAGATGACAGTCCTAGCAGGTAGTAAATCTCAAAGGTTGAAATGGGAGAATAAGAAAAGGAACTCTGACCAGAAGTAGGCTTCTTAGGCTTGACCCTTGGTGTTTCCTCAACCAGCAAAGTCTCCAGATTTAGGCTGTCAGGAAGGATATAATAGCGGATGTTGTTTCCCCTCACACTAAGGTGATCAAGGGTAACAGGATTTTTCCCTTTTAGCGTCAGCTTTACAGTCTTCAGATGAGTATTCATGCTGATGTCAACGCCTACAAAGTGATCATAAATTCAGAATACAGTACTGAATAATCTTATTTCTAGAATTACTGCAAAGTCTGAGGGAATGGGAGAGAATTTTAATGGGATGTTAAAAACTGATTATAATAAAAATCACACGAAAGCTGCTGACAGATATGCAATGATATAGGCGACAAATGAAAGGCTAGTAAGTAAAAGATTAAAAGACTAGCCATTGTTGTTTTCTGGCAAAATCTGTAATCTTACATCTCATGTCACTTCAACATTCAAATTTCTAAATAATCTACCATTAAAATATCCTATGCCTATATGTACTTGGGCAGCTTACTAACCTAATTAAATGCCATAGTAGTATTTCCTACACATTCTGCAAGACACATTCAACAATAGCTCAAGATCAAACTTCAAAATTCTCCCTGCTTCAGATTTTTGAATGTTGGTAGAGATTGCCATGTTTAGTTATACTGGTACGGACTACGGAGTAACTGATCCTACCAATAAAGCAAAATCTAAGATTTGTGGAGTTCTTGTAAGGACTGAAATTAAAGGGCGTACCCAGTGCAGAGAGCTCCCGCTCGGTGCGGGGTCTGGGGAAGGGTGTCAGTGGCAAGTCTTACCCTCGCCTGTGCAATGCGAGGAGACCACGACTCGAACCCAGGACCTTCCGGTCACAGGCGGTAAGACTCTACCGCTTGCACCAGGCCTGCCCTTCTTGTAAGGACTGAAATTAGAAGAACAATTTTTAAATCACAAACAAATGACATAAATCTTCTCTACTCTTAGTTAATTACAGTGTCATATGGTAAGTTCTAAACACCATGAAAAATACTTAACTACCTGAACCTAGCTGTCTGTACATGTAAATCATAATCGATCGGACAACCTACGAAAGAAACATTACATTGTGACTATTAATGCTAAGTAGGATTAATCCAATACATAAAGGACAATGCACATATCCTTTATCAAATACCATAGTATCTACTGCAGGTATTGTAGATAAAATGAATTTCTTGAAAATTTCAACATATGATGAGGACATGAAAAAAAAATACTATCCAAAGTTCAAAAGTGCACTAGTATAGACTAATTAAGTTAGTAAACATGAAAGTGGAACCCTTGGGGGGGAAAAAAGATGCCTACAAGAAAAGTAAACATGGTCATGTGTGAAGCACAAATAAATGCTTGGTTCACCCTCCATTTTTCACAAGCACCTAACTTAGAAGGAACTTGTAAAACTATACTCAAATTTGGTTTAGGTTGCATCTGGAAATCTTTCATTTCCACATTTGACGACTGAAATCGCCTGAAAATTTTATCCACTTTAAGCATAATTTTTGTATGCAGGAGCAACATTACCCATTGAAACCAAGCATTAGAAACTATAAAAATGACCAACACTTCAAATCAGATATCTAACAGCCAATACTGGTAGCAATGCAAAAATTAAAGTGAATTACACAAAATGGAAACATGATGCTGCAAGTCGCATGTTATATGGAAGGAATAACTCGAATATATGGGCATACTAGAGATGAATAAAATCCACTGTAATTCGACTAAGAGGAAACTGGATGACAGTAAAAGATCATATATTGGCTCTGCTAGTCACATTTTCCTAGGTTACAGCCACAAACACAGTATTAAGCTACTTTCTAAGCCCGCACACCTAAAGGTGCCCCCCGCCCCTCTAGTTCCCACAGTGGTAAAGTTCGCAGGACGTCATACCGGTAATGGTTCCGTGTACGACGGTGCCGTTCTTGAGCTCGATGGTCACCGTTTCGTTGTTCAGCTTCATCAAGAACCTGTTAAAGCGCAATCCCCCGCCCAAATCCGCACCAATTCGGACGAAAATTGCACCAAACGAATCAGCAGAGTAAACCGAATCGAGGAAAAAGAGGGGGAAAAGGGGATGCTGGCTTACCTGACGAGCTTCATCTTGGAGCCGCTTGGTGGGAGACTCGGGGCGGAGGTAAAGCTAGGGTTTTTGCGGGGGAGCTGCTGCCTCGAGCTGATTCGGAGCGGGGTGAGGAGGCATAAAAACCCCTTCTCCCAAGTCCCAATCTGTGGCTGTGGACTGTAGTCGCGTAATGGGCATGGGCTCAATGGGCTGTAGCTGGGCCTACGGTGGGTTTTCTAAAGCAAAAGGTTTATAGGTTTGTGCCCGAACGTTGTTATGGATCTTAAATTTTTTAGCACAATAGATAAGCATATATATGAAGACAAATGACAAAAGGCAAAATTTTACGGGCAGCTAGCGGGACGTCCGGCCCAGGACACGTCCGGATGCTGCAACGTTATCTTATTCCACCCGTCTCATCAAGCCCGCAACAAAAAAAAAGATGGGAGCGCTGGAGCGCGTCTGTTCCTGCGTAACAGAACGGAGCGCGCGCCACTCGCGACGGCCTGTTCCGCTGCCCACGCTGCTTCCCGCCCTGAACGCCGTGCCCGCACGTGGGAAACCACGTGGGTTTCAGTCACCTGCCCCGCCTAGGGATGCGCGTCGCGGATGTGTCAGCCGGTCTCAAACGCCCTCACGGTATGCGTCAGCCGGCCTCAAGCGCCTGCACGGTGACCCACAACAGCGCCTCAGCAGCTGCAGCAGGCGGCTACGGTAAGTGAGTCTCATTGCAACATGTGCGACACTAGATCTACATTTACAACATTCAAATGAAACACTTGCAACATGCGTCCGAAACAGCTGAAACACTTTTAACATACGTCTGAAACACTTGCAAATACCTCAAAGACTTAAAACACGTGTGTAGCCATTGCAAATATATACAACATCCAAATCTACTTGTGCAACATCCAGATGAAACACTTGCAACATACTTATGGAAACACCTAAAGCATACACTTTGCAACATGCATGTATATGCAACATCCAAATCTATTTTGCAACATCCACATGAAACACTTGAAACATATGTTTCAAGCACATGAAACATACGCTTGCAATATGCATATATATAATCATTACAACATATGCAACATCCAGATGAAACACCTGAAACATACGTTTGAAACACTTGAAACATGTCATCTCGTGGTAGGTGAACATGTTTGTTGACAGCGAGATACATGTGGTGACTTACAGATCTCAAAACCTATCGGCTTAGTATTTCGAAGGTACTCATAATACGGTAGGATGTGTGTTTGTTTATACGGGGGTGTGTGCATGTATAATAGTGTCCATATTTGTATTGCGGTTCAGAGTAAAAAGAGAGTCCGACATATATTAATAGTGCTGTTCAATAAGCTTGATGACCACCGAATTGTTATTATTAGTTAAGTATGCCTTCAGTAAAATATAAATAAGTATTTAGTAAAACCTAAAATTTCACTAAATGTGTCTTAATATGGTAGGCAAACAAGTTTAGATTAATCAAAATATTCTATTCTGTTTGTGTTCTGTATCATTTAGTTGTCTAGAAGACATCAAAAAATATATATGACAAAAAATTTCTTATCATTTCTTTCTAATATAAATATAGATTATTAAACTATATTTTTAGATAAAAGATATAAAATTCAGCCTATTTAGGAGAAGCAGTTAAAGTTACATGAGCTCTTAGATTTAAAACCTCACAACCGAGGGGCATAAAACAACAACAACAAACAGAGAGCTTAAGGACTTATCTTCTACAACTAAAAAGAACAAAACGTGGACATTTTTTGGTGCGACATTCATCCATCGTCCAGTCTGCCTGCCGCTCGTGCGATCTTTCTCCACGCCCCCTACGCCCGTCTACCTTCCAAAAAAAATGTCGCTCGCCGCCGCGCCCACCGTGCGCCCATGCCCGCCCGCAGTAGGCCGCGCCGCCGCCACCCGCGCCCATCGCGCTTCGCCGTCGTCTCGCTACGTCCTCTCCCTACCTCCTGCCTCCTACCGCCTCCCCTCCCATCTCCCCGTCGTGCCCCCTCGCGCCATACGTATCCCGCCCCCACCGACCACCCCCACCTCCATGCGTCGCCGAACCCGTGCCCGCCCGCAGCAGGCCGCTAAAAACTCTAGTTTGGTTTTGGTGAATTGATAAAACCCTAAGTGCTAACTTAGTTTATCAAGTGATCATGAGATATGTAGCACATTCCAAGTGGTGAAGCAAATGAAGATCATGACATGATGATGGTGATGTCATGGTGATGATCAAGTGCTTGGACTTGAAAAGAAAAAAGAGAAAAACAAAAGGCTCAAGGCAAAGGTATAAATGGTAGGAGCCATTTTGTTTTGGTGATCGAGACACTTAGTGAGTGTGATTACATTTAGGATCGATAGGCGTGCTATTAAGAGGGGTGAAACTCGTATCGAAATGCGGTTATCAAAGTGTCACTAGATGCTCTAACTCATTGCATATGCATTTAGGATCTAGTGGAGTGCTAACACCCTTGAAATTATTTGTGAAAATATGCTAACACACATATGCACAAGGCGATACACTTGGTGGTTGGCACATTTGAGCAAGGGTAGAAAACTTCACCGGCGGAGTGTCCGCCCGTAGAGTGCGGACAGTCCGACGGTTCCACCGGCGCACTAGACAGAAAAGACGGAGGTCACTGTAAGTGATCGGACGCTGGTCTCGGTAGGACCAGCGCGTCCGGTCAGGTGGAGCATGAAGACGCTGGCATCGGTATCTGACCGGACGCTGGGTCACTTAGTGACCGAACATTGGAGGGGTGCATCCGGTCCTGCTGATGTGGCAGCGCACAGAAGAGTCATCGTGTGACCGGACGCTAGGTGAGTCCAGTCGAGCATGACCGGACACGTCCGATCGTGAAAAGTCGTCTCTGGATGCTTACTAGAAACGATCGGATGCTGGGGCTCAGCATCCGGTCACTCTGAGCTGCTGCGTCCGGTCATCACTTGACCATTGAGATCGGGCAATCGACATTTGAAGAGAGGGGACACGTGGCACGCATCGCATGACCGGACGCTGAGGTCCAGCGTCCAGTCGATATGACCAGAGCGTCCGGTCACCCCGTGTTGTGCCCAGTGAAGGGGTACAATGACTCTATTTTGTGGGGGCTTTTATTTAAGCCCCATAGCCGGCTTAAGCTCACTCTCTTGACCATTTGCATTGACATAAGAACCTTGTGAGCTTAGCCAAAGCCCTTCCATTCATCTCCATCATTGATTCAACATCTTTGTGAGATTGGGAGAGAATCTAAGTGCATTGCTTGAGTGTTTGCATCTAGAGCCACTTGGTGTTCGTGTTTCACTGTGGGATTCGCTTGTTACTCTTGGTGGTTGCCGCCACCTAGACGGCTTGGAGCAGCGAGGATCGTCGAGCGGAGGTTGGTGATTGTCTCCGGCTCCGATCGTGGTGATTGTGAGGGGTTCTTGACCTTTTCCCGGTGGAGAGCCAAAAGGTACTCTAGTGGATTGCTCGTGGCTTGTGTGATCCTCATCTTGTGTTGGTTGTGCGGCACCCTATTGAGAGTTTGGCGTGTGATGCCAATTAGCGCGTGAACCTCCAAGTGAGTGAATCGCCACAATGAGGAGTAGCTTACTGGCAAGTAAGTGAACCTCGGTAAAAATCATTGTGTTCATCATTTGATTCCGAGGTGATTGGCCTTCATTAGTGTTCATTCTTGTGATTGATTGGTTCATTCCTCGACACGGCGGTATAACCATCTTGCTCACTCTCTTTACATTACCGCAAACTAGTTGTCAACTTCTTTAGTATAGCTAGTTGTGAGAGCTTGTTAGCTTGGTTAGTGTGGCTCTTTAGTTAGCCTTTGAGAGCACACTAACTTAGTGTAGTGACATAGCCATTGTGTGGTTAGAAACTAAAGAAACTAGAATTGTGGTAGGTGGCTTACATTTTTAGTAGGCTAGCGCAACACTTGCTTTGCCTCATAATTGTCTAACCGGTTTGTTAAGTGTTGTTGTAGAAAATTTTTATAGGCTATTCACCCCCCTTAGCCATTAGGACCTTTCAGCCGCGCCGCCGTCGGCGGCGCCCGTCGTGCTTCGCCGTCGTCTCGCTCCGTCCTCTCCCTGCCTCCTGCCTCCTGCCGCCTCCCCTCCCATCTCCCCGTCGTGCTGGAACGACATCGGCCTAGGGTTTCGCGTCTCCATCACCCGACTGTCCCCGAATCGATCGGAACCCGGCGTGGGTGATGCCGCGCCTGCCACCCGTCCCCCGCTCCCCCGCGTGGCCTCCTGCATGCTGCTCGCGCGGCTCTACTTTGCCTCGATCCGTCCGCTCCCTGGTTTGCTCTCTCTCTCTCCGTCGTTCCGTGCAGTGGATCTGCTATGTGCGGTGCCATTGCTTTGTGATTTGGAGGCAATCCGACAAGCTAAGGTCCATTTAATCGTCTAGCTGGCATTGCTTTGTGATTTGGAGGCAATCCATCTATTGTTCTCCCACTTTTCCCTTATCAATCTAGATGGTTACTGCCTTACAGCAGATTTTTTTTGCATTACGTATCGTGTCACCTGCTCGGTTCGGCTGGATCTTGACAATACTAGGTATTGTGCCATATATCTGACGATATCACCATGTCAATGATATTTGTTCATGCTCATGATTATGTGCCATATATCTGAGGACATGACCATGATATGTGTTTCATTTCTTAGTTCACTGCAGTACTTATGATTTTGTGGCATATATCTAAGGACATCGCCATGACAATCATATTCGTTTCATTTCTTAGTGCACTGCAGTGGTCATGATTTTGGTAATGTCCAATGATGAGTACACTTTCCTCTTGTTGTTAGATTAATTTGAGGGAATGGGTTCGTGCTGTGATAAATACATAATAAATGTTTAATGTTTGATGCAGTGATCATGGGCTATCGTTCCACAATTTAGACCTCTTTCTTTTTCTAGATAACTGAGGCAATGCTCATGAGCTATGATGATTCTTCCTTTCATGTCTCTCTACTGTGTTCATAACTGAGGTGGTGATCATGGGCACAGTAGATTTTGTTTTTCCTGTAGTGGCTCAATGATAACTAGAGGCGATGGTCACTTGGTTGGTTCTGTTTTTTCGATGCTTCCTTTTACATCTCCATGCTATGTTGATAGCTGAGACGGTGAACATGACCAACGCTGATTCTATTTTTTCACCTCTTTCTGCCTCTTTTATGTGCACTACTAAGGCAATGGTCAGTTGGTTGCTTCAATTTTTTACGTCTCTTTCTGCCTATTCTATTTTGTGTATTTTGGAGCCTTTCTGCTTCTTCCATGACAGCTGAAGTAGTGGTCAATTGGTTATATTGATGACTGAGGCGGTGATCGTGACCAATGTTGGTTTTATTTTTCCTGTCTCTATGTACCTGCTCAATGATAACTAAGGTGATGGTCAATTATGACCAATAATGCTGATTCTATTTTTTGCACCTCTTTCTGCCTCTTCCATGACCACTGAGGCAATGGTCAGTTGGTAGCTTTAATTTTTTGCGTCTCTTTGTACCTATTCAATTTTATGTATTTTGGAGCCTTTCTGCTTCTTCCGTGATAGCTGAGGCAGTGGTCAATTGGTTAGTTCGACTTTTTGCCTCCCTTTGCACCTATTCTGATCATTTCGTTTGGTTTTGCGCTTATACTTACTTATGATCATTTTCTGTGATGTCAATACCACATAATTATGCAATTTGAGCTTCTACTTATTGCCAGTGAAGTGCTAGATATATTCTACTACACTTTTTGAAGTAAGTTGCCGCCGAGTTCCAGAACAAAAAAATGTAAGTCCACTTTTAGCCCACCTCACATGATTTATGGGGTTACAATTTGCTTCTATTAGTCACAATATTTGCTTGATAAAAAAACCTTCTCCATACCCACAGGATTTGCTTGATAAAAAAAAAAACTTTCCCCATACAAGAAAAAAAAGAAATTGAAAGAAAGAGGATCTGTCACTTTTCAGTTTTATTTTTTGTTTTTAAATTTCCTGGTGAAGTATCTATGTTTTTATTATAAAAATAAGATAAATAATTCGGTCTTCATATATGAGGCAATAAGTCAATAGCACAGATAAGCAGCAAAGTATTCGGTCTTCATATAAAAACTTGTAGAACTAAAAGAATATATGAAAGATATTAATAGTTTACCTTTCAAGCCTCCACTTTGTTCTTTACCTTTACTCACTAACTGCATCTAATATGTCTTCATTTCCAAAGGACAGTGTTGCTCTTAGATTCATTCTCCTAATGCAGTTTGTTCATAGCAGGAAATGTGCACTTCAACCAGTCAGTTACTATGAAAACCACTAAGGCACTAAGAACATGACGAGTCTTCATGAATCGTATCCACAAACCTTCTAGATAGGATGACAAAGTTGGGTATCAACAACCCCTAATTACTAATTAGCTCTCTTAAGCAACTGAAATATTGTACAAGCAAGTTGAACCTTTGTCTGATTTTCTTAATAAAAGTAATTTATGTACTGTTTGCATTTATTTATTTTTCTACAAAAAACAAATCGATTCATATGAAAATGTAGTTTCAGAACTTAATGAGATTGAGTTTATCTTAGATACGGATTGACAAGGGATAGATGGGATAGCAAGAAGAACCAGCTAAGTCACCCTCCTTGCATGCCTCGAACTGATGGTGCGGCTGGGCTTTTATAGTCATACCTAACAAACTAACTAATTGTCCTAACGAACTAACAATCTTGATTTGCCTAAGAACCTGGTAACGAAAGATGTGCTAACAAAAACACCAGTTGATCCTAATCTCCTCTAAGTGACATGCTACTGTTGCCATATTGATGGGCCCAGGCCCATAACAGTCAGTCTCTTTTTTAGAACTTCCAAGAATGAGTCATTACTTTGTTACTGTGGTTCTGGTTTTCTACTGTGTTTCTTGTCATGTAAAAAAATACTGTGGACTTAGGCTCCTGTAGAAATGTGACTGTTTGTTGTGTCTGGGTGTTTCCGACTTGTGTTGATAAGAGGATAATTGTTATTAGTAATGGATATTCCATGTGTTTGCGTGTTTTTTTCTTTTCTCATCTATCTAATAAGTACAGCCGTCGGATTGCATTCATTTAAAACATGTTAGAAATCTGGACTTTTATGAGGATTATTTATTTACATGTCCAACTATACACAAATTTGTTCAGTGCCATTTCAGCAAACTACATGGATTGATTAACATATTAGTTTCCAAGCAAGTGTAGTCAATATACTTTCGCTTATTTAGGTTCATCTACCCCACCCTATAATACACCAGTTAGAATAAATCTACAGCCACACAACAAATATCTGCTTCACAGTCATGACCTATTCTACTAGTCTGGGAATCCAGATGCATCCTGGTGGTGTTCAATTGTAGCGAACTTGATATTGAGGGTAGTAACGAGCTGGCCGTGTACTAGCAGAATTAGACACATAGTGCATATGCTTTTGTCCTCTCTTGCCTGAAAGAGAAGATATAGGCCATCTGAATCTGATGCAATATATTTGATTATCTAACTGACCAAATTATGAGTTTTAGACTTTAGTTCTAAAGCAGGCCCCTGAAATGTTTCAGCATATCCATAGCACAGATAAATTGCATCTGCGTCCACGTGAATGTGATATATTTTTTTTCTGTGGAAGTGTTAATGCTAATTATGCTAATGAATCTATTGGTTTGAAGAATGTATCATGGCACTGTTCTTGGATGGATCAGTTGTATGCATCTGAATTAACAAGTTGAAGGGAGATACAACAAATGTTTTACTGTTTGATTTATGAAGTAATGAATCTATTGGTTTGACCTAATTATGAAGTAAGTAGTTTTTTTTTGAAAGACCCGAAGTAAGCAGCTATCGATTGCAGCAGTACTACTGATGCTGCTGTATACTCATATCAGTCAATAAACCGTTTATAATAATAACCAAGCTCACTTCAAACATGACACAGAGTGCCTGGAAGCTGTCGATCAGGATAGAGAGCAACCAAATGGATCCTTCAGGAAGGAAGGATCCCATGGACATTGATCAACATGAACCAGGAGGTCGGGGCGGCCTGGACCTCCGCCTCAGCCGTTGAGGAGGAAGTAGTGGAGGAGGAGCCGGATCTACGTTCGGCGATGGGAACGGGGTCAGATCCATTGATGCCGAAGGCTCGTCATACAGGTTTGTGCTTATTCGCGTCATTTAGATCTCACCCCATGTATTGTCTTCTGGTTGGGTAGTATTGTACTATTGTTATATCATTATTAGGTATGCATAGGGAAACACCGTTCTTCTTATATCCATTTAAATTCTGTATTTTGACATGTCTTGTGACAAACAATAATAAGATGATGACAATGTATATTTCTGTGTTAAATAAATATATCTTGAGCACATCGATAGACTTGGAGACTAATAAATTAAATTGTCAAACAATTTTTTTTCTTTGCTTTGATGGATTGCAGATTTGAGGGGCAAGTGATATAGGTGCACAGGGCACTGGCTGACTGTCATGAAACCATTTGGCAAGCTCAGAAATTGATTCATGATTGATATTGTCGTGCTATACCAGATGTCACTCATTCTTTTATGTGTTATCATATTGTACGTCACGCCGGCTGGCACTCCTCGCCCTTGGACGGGACGGTTAATATTTTTCTCATTTCTCTGATCACGTTTGTCTCTGTTCCTTCTCTGCCAGGTGCTGCACTCGTTGAGCGTGGAGCTCTCACAGTACCTGCCGCTCCTGCTCAAGCTCGTCGTGGTGGTGTACGCCGTGTTGTGCCTGGGCGAGCTCCTGCATAGATGGTCATCAGGCGGCCGCTGCTCGCTCTCCCTGGTGCGCCTGAGCAGCCAACAGCAACGCTGCAGTGCAGTGCAGTGCTGGGTGCCAACAGGAGGCTGATGATGCAAACGCAGAGCTCTTCTGCTGCTTCTGCCGCACCAAGCAAAGCACTGCCATTTTCAGGCTCCACGAAACAGGTGCTAGGTTCCATTTGGTTTTTTGTTTGCTCAGTCTACGCTTGTTGATTTTTGAGCGCCTTTTTGCGTGAAAAATTGATTTTTTCACATGGTGGATTTAAGGACTGCACGGATGATGTTGCTGCTCAACCAGAAGGTGCTGGAGATGATTATTTGTAGCACATTTCCATGTATGATGATAACCTCAGTTGCCAGTTGGTGTTGCTCAATTGAATAAAAAACACATAATTGGAGAGAACTTCATATCATTATTAACACATTAGCCGTGCATAAAACGTACAAGTGTTACGCTTTTTTTTAGCTGAGTTATTATGTTTCTTAGTATGTGCTCATCTGAATTTCATCTCACTTTTAACAGAGTTATTATGCTTATTATTTTGTTGTCTGAGTTATTGTGCTCTTTGTTGGTTGATTTGTGTTTATAGATGGCACCGTAGCGTTAGCACGGGCAATATACTATATAAATAAATATACAATGTACTATAGGCTGGTCAAACCGATTACACATTGATTACAGGTTAATCTTAATTATTGATTGATCGTGCCATTCTCCTTGATGTGCATGTTCTATTTGTTTCTACTTTCCTAATAGTGCTCGATTACATCTCCCATTTGATTGAATATTGCCTGTCATATGATAGAGGAATCACGGCAAAATAGGAAGTAGAAAATTATTGTGCTATCCACACATTGCATGTTTGCATGCACCAGCATACATGGCAACGAGATCCCCTGCGTCTTGCTTCAAGGAAAAAGAATTAACACAGAAGGAAAGAGAATTAAGACAAAAGGAAAGAGAGAGACTGCTATCAATCCTCTGCTATAAATCCTGTGGCCTCGCCATAGCTCCCACCCTCGTAGCCAGGACACCACAGCTCCCTCCAGCCAATTGGTGAGGAGCTACTGCAGCCCTGCAGGAACCCAGCAAGGTCAGGCCATCGACCCAACTCGCCTTCTGTCGCCTCATCCCTGCCCTCACCAGGTCTTCTTTTTCCTTTTTTTTCCTGGTCAATGCATGATTCTCCCTGTGGTTGCAATGCCCCTGCTTGGCTTCTCTGGTTGGACAATAGATGATAGATGATGTCCAGTTAGAAGATAAGGTATGATGTTTATGCTTGCACGATCTGCTGGTAGCAGCTTCCAGCGAAGCGGGTGCCGCCAGACCAGAACAAAGGCCTCTAAAAGGGGTTTAATTTCGGAAGTCGATTGGTAGTGGATGCATTTGGTGAAATTACTCGAATAACTGATCAGTGTAGCTCATCATCAGTTAATAAACAAACATAAGCAAAATACTGAACTTATTATTACTTTAATTTATGATATATGATGATGAAAACACATGTCAAAGCAACCACATGTGAGCAGAGATAAGATTACGAACGGCTTACCAGCGTTCGTTCCAGGCGTCGATTATTGAGCTCCTCGAGGCCAAAATGTCACCGGCGATCTCCATAAAATAATAGTATATTATGTTCAGACTAACTAATGTCATCCTGTATATTTTTCATGATTTTGGTTTCTCAGTTGCCGATATAGGTTCTGGCTGTCGGTCGCTCAAAAGAAAGAGGGTGTACGCTGACATGCCGCCTGCAATCACCGATACACACATCTACAGGTAACTACGTTACATTTATCTTGTAATTGATCGAGGCAATCATTTTCTGTCGTTTACTCATGTGTTTTAACATTTTGATTGACACGGACCGGATTGTAGATAGGTTGAATTTCATGAAGTTGGAATAGAACACATATCTTCCATATGGGATGTGAGTGCCATGGTTTTTTGGAAAGGCAACGTACAACATCACCATGGTGATACATATTTGCGTGTAATTTTGAAAGATGAGCAGGTGCATTTTGAGCTCATCTTTTTGGATCATGTCTAATTTTTTTACTACAGACCATTGTTATCTATCTGTTGGATCTAATATTCTTACAGGGAACCAAAATGAAAGCGGTTGCGTACGGCGACCAAACCGTGAGGTTCGACCATTTGCTTCATATAGGAGAATGTTATGACTTCATGAGAGTTGGCTTCGTGCCTACTCATGTTGGTCCTTTGGGCTACATCTTCCGTTTATGTGTCGACTACTTTGTGGTTCTATCTCCACAAAGTATGGCTAATGCACCACCGAGAGAGCTATGGATTTGTCAGTGTCCTTGTACCTTTATGGAATTCAAGGATGTATACGCTCAAGCTGAGTACTTTTTTGCAGGTATACCTCATACGACTATATTTAAAAATATATAGTTAACTGTTCATGCTCCTATTCCATCAATAACTATCGTTTGTGTTTGTAGATGTCATTGGTATAGTTGTGCATGTGTCTAATATTCGAGGAAGGGATGACGTGCGGATGCGACCGTACAGATATGTGGTGCTGATGAATGAAAGATACTTAGAATGAAAATTTTATCATTGCGCCATGCTATCAATTTTTTATCGTTTGATGCTAATCAATTTTGTAACTCGTAGGTACCACTGCATCATAATAACCGTAAAGTATACACACATATGCCGTCAATTATCGGAATGGCGGCGAGCGGCAACAGAGTTGCGCATTTTAGCTGGTCTCCATGTACAAATGAATAGAAAGAGAGGTATTGTATGATTGATGTTCTCATATGTATTGACTAAATAAAGTATCAGTTATTACATTGTTTTGCTCGTGCATGATAGGCGGAGTGACCACTACTGACGATTTCAGCGAATTGGTATTCAGTCCTATTTGTAATCAGACGCATGATTTTCAAAGTGAGGTTCTTTTGGGGTAATTCATTGATTTAATTTATTGACTACAACAGTGCCCCAAAAGTTTTTTATTTGTTTATAGGCCTACGCAATCGTCTGCTTGTTGATAAAGCCAGACGTCGCTGAGTTCAAGAATTTCCTAAGGACACCGTGTCGCGTCTCATAGATTTAGAGAACTAAATAATATTAAAATTATTTACACGCTTATGACATGCACTTTGAATAGATGATGGACATAAATTTAGTTTAATATAATAGTCATTTTGTGCATTTTTATTGGTCAAATAGGTTCAAAATATGTGGATTGAGCAATGTTTGTCTGATATATTTGATTGCTTCATTTAGTTTGTAATATTGGAGACTTCTTGTCGATATAAAATATTATTTTAGCCGTATCATGGAAAGGTCTATATAGTAGAGTTTGTGAGCCTGCGGTGCCGTGCTATTAGTGACTGTTAATTTTACAAACTTTGCTTTTTTGATTAAATGTTAGTTTAATGTCTTACAGTATCGTTATCTTATCGTGCTATCCGTATGTTTTTAATACAAATGTTTAGTTGTTCCGTAGCCACGCACGAACGCGCTTCCTGGTAAAAAAAAAAAAGTTATAAAGACGTATGAGGTGACATGGCCCTGCCGCCTGCCGGGTGCCGGCCTCCGATCCCTTTGGCTCCGGGCCTGGGGTGCTGGTGCAGAGATACCTGATCCATCGATTCTGAATCCACCCTGCCTAGTGTTTGTGCTCATCTTCAGAAAACACCAGGTTCCAAGTGCCGTGTGGCGCTAACTGCGGAAGGACCCATACGACAACTGCAAGAGCAAGGCAGAGCAGACAGGCGGAACTGTACATTGATGTGCGTCCATTTGGTCTCCCTAGTCTCCCTCCCTATAAAGCTGATGAAATATGTCGCTCGCCGTCCGGCCTTGAAGAGCAAGCAGCAATGGCGCAGGAAATCGAGCACACCCACCTCCCCATCCGCGGGCTCAACCTCCACGTCGCGCAAGTAGGCAACGGTGAGTGTCTGCCATCAACCATCATCGTTGCTTCACTTGATGGATCCCATTCCCAGCGGAGAAAGCAGAGTATCGATGATGGGCCACGGGCTGTGGGCTGTGGCTGTGCTGTTGATTTGTGTGTTGCATTGCAGGCGATCTGGGCACGGTGGTGTTCCTGCACGGCTTCCCGGAGATATGGTACACCTGGCGCCACCAGATGCTGGCCGTGGCCGCGGCGGGGTACCACGCCATCGCGCCGGACTGCCGTGGGTACGGGCTGTCCGACCTGCCGCCGGAGCACGAGGAGGTCTCCTTTGACCACTTCGTCGCTGCCGTGCTCGGCATCCTCGACGCCCTCAACGTCCCAAAGGTAAAGCAACAGCTCACCAAACGGAAATATTTGCCGTGTCCCACTGCCACTGATCAGCCTTGCCACACGTGCAGGCGTTCCTGGTGGGCAAAGATTGGGGCGCCTTTCCGGCGTACGAGTTCGCGCTGCAGCACCCGGCCCGCACCCGCGGCGTGGTGTGCCTGGGCACCCTGCCCGAAGGCTTCTACGTCCTGCGCTGGCGCGTGCGTAGCACTCCACTGACTGCATGCATCACCTCTGAAAAACTCTTCTTCTTATCGAAACTGACAGTCTGCAGCTGGTGTTCCTTCTGCTTCTCTTCTGCAGGAGCCGGGCAGGGCGGAGGTCGACTTCGGCCGGTTCGACGTGAGGCGAGTGGTGCGCACGGTCTACGTGCTCTTCTCCCGCGCCGACATCCCGATTGCCAAGGAAGGGCAGGAGATCATGGACCTGGCCGACCTGTCCACGCCGGACGACCTGGACGCCTATGCCAAGCTCTACGAGAAGTCCGGCTTCCGCTACCCACTCCAGATGTACAGGTAGCCACCGCGCGCACCCCTCTCGGCTCTCACAAGCCAAACGGCAGAGACTCAACACTAAGACTCTGATGTTCGTTGCTTTTGCTTCCATGGAAAATCGATTGGGCATGCAGAGCTATACACAAGACCCCGAAGCGGCCGGACGCCAAGTTCCAGGTGCCGGTGTTCATGGTGACGGGGGAGAAGGACTACTGCTTCAAGTTCCCGGGGTTCGAGACCGCCATGCGCGGCGGCATCATGGACAGCTTCGTGCCGGACCTGAAGATCACCTAAATTCCGGAGGGGAGCCACTTCGTGCACGAGCAGTTCCCAGAGCAGGTCAACGACCTGCTCCTCGGCTTCCTCAAGGACCGTCCGTCCACTGCATAAGGATTTAAGAAGAGCGTGAGACCATGAGAATAACATGTCGTCCGGGACCGACAGTAAAGGGGTTAATGGTCATCAATTTATCCGAGCAGTCAAAAGCATGACTATAACTTCAACCGATCCTCAGGTGCGCGGGCTCCGCCTCGCCCGACCTCCGGATCGGGGGCTCCGCCTCACCCGCCCCTCAGACGCGGCTCCTGACGAAAGCCTGTACCACCGCCAACCACTACGGGCCAGAAAATACAACCCAAGGTTAAACTTCTGTCATCGTGCAGGGAGCGGACACATCTCAACATGATCCATGCCCGCGACATGTCACTCCAGGGAACTCACATCACCAATAGTGATGGACGCGTGGTCACTATGCTGCCTACTCCCTGTACGGCCGCTGACCAGCACGCTGGTTCGCCGCGTCGCCCTGTACGGCCTCACTCGGAAACAAACGTCGGTACGCGTTACTGTTCCCTGTACGGCCTCACTCGGAAACAAACGTTGAGTAAAACTGGTCGGACTATAAGAAACCTACGCCCCAGCGGCTACGGTGTTTTTGCTCACCAGCGTGATCAGAGTTTTTTCCGCACCACGAGCTTTTTAGCCTTAACTACGGAAAGAGTCGGTACGCGTTTAAGAGTATATCCATCTAGCAAACATTCTATGTGCCCGACCCTCTCTCACATTGAGACCTAGAAGCAAGGGTTGCGGAAACAAACGCTGAGTAAAACTGGTCGTACTGCAAGAATCCTACGCCCCAACGGCTATGGCGTTTTTGCTCATCAGCATGATCAGAGTTTGTTCACCCACACCCCGAGCTTTCAGGCCTTAATGACTGAAAGGGTCGGAACGCATTAACCTTTTTATACAAAAAGAGGAGAAGGGCTAAAAATCTATTTGGCCATAACAAAATTTAAGAGCTTATCCATTTATAACAAGTTCGTCGTCTGACTTATCTGTCTAACTAATTTTTTGGGCGAGTTGATCTCATCCTCTATCTCCGCAGGTAAGTCCTGTGCCAGCGGGTCACCCAAGTCGATCGGATGGCTAGGCCCGCTGCCGAGAGATGGGTAAGGAGCAGTAGGAATGCCCCATGCGGGTTATGCCGACTCTGTCATGAACGACGGACCCGGATTCCACTCGGACATACCATCGAGGTAAGTCCTATGCCAGCGGGTCACCCAAGTCGATCGGACGGCTTGGGCCATTGCCGAGAGACAGGTAAGGAGCAGCAGGATGCCCCATGCGGGTTACGCCGATTCCATCATGAACGACAGATCTAGATTCCACTCGGACATATCTGATAAGAGCTTCCCGAACCGTCACTCGAGCCATCGAGGTAACTTTACCAACCCTCACTTTACTTTTCCAGTGCATGATCATTCATTCATCCATTCTCATACATCCACAGATGACATATGCAATTATTACATCACAACGCTTTGCTTTGCGTCATGAAGTGGTAGTCATCTCATTCGATATGAGCGGCGACCGACCGAGGTTCGAAGGCTGGCCTGCGAAGGGCTCGAGGCCGCCTCGCGTCGAATAGAGCTAGGGGAGAAAATGCAGATGAGCCCCAGCGGCCCTTGCTCGACCCGCTCAGAAGTGGACAGGGTCATCTCAACCTTCTCGTTCGATCCTAACCTCAAGCCATACCCACAGAATCTCCATCGAGGGGAGGACAACGGAACACCTGAGTCGGTCTCCGGAATGACTCGGGCATGTGCTGGGAGGCGGGTTAAGGAGCAATGGAATGCCACATGAGGGCTATGTCGACCCCATTATAAACGATGGACTTAGATGCCACTCGGACATGTCCGTTAGCGAGCTCACCGAGCGCGACACTCGAGCCATCGAGGCAAGTGACGTTAGCTCAACCCCTCCGATTGCGAAAACCGTGGACAGGGTGACGATCACAAAGACAAACCGACCCTCGACTGGACCCCCGCTATGCGCGGGGGCTCAAGGAAAGTTAGACTCGCAAGGAGACCGAATGCGCGGTTGTAGAACGATGGCTCGGATCCTAGGGAGGGTGTACGAACGAAAACTAAGAATAACGTTTCTAAAACAAAAAAATGCTTTCTCCTACCAGTTTTGCTATCGTCTTCTCGATCTTTAGTGAAATCTGATCCTGGCAATGGCAAAGGGCCGGGTCTCACTCGGGGGCTGATAAGGGTATATATACCCTTTCCGAAACAGTCGCCGTGCCCGACCTCTTTCTCACGTTAAAAACCTAGAGGCAAGGTTTACGGAAACGAATGACTGAGTATGGCTGGTCAGACTGCAAGAAACCTACGCCCCAACGGCTACAACACTCTTGCTTACTAGCGTGATCAGAGTTTCTCGCCCGCACCTCGAGCTCTACAATCTTAACAACAGGAAGGGTCAGAGCGCTTTACCCCTTTTTACACATAAAGGGGAGAAAGAACAAATTTGTTCAAACCGAAACGGAAGAACAAACTTGTTCAAACGAAACAAAAGGGATGGAACTTCTCCGCTTATTACAAAAATGACCGCCTGACCTATTTAACTAACTAGACCCTCCGGGGGAGAACTATGCCTTCTATCCTGTCCGCCAGGCCCTACGAAAGGGAGCCATCGCTGTTTCTATCTCCTCTAGCTCGTGGACTTTATAATTGGGCGCGTAGCCGTGGCTCATCGCCTCCAGATCGATGTTGTCCCCATAATGAGAACGAGCAATCGCGAAGGACTGATTGACCCCGGTGCGAAGGGCATTCCTCTCAAGCTGGCGCATCCGAGCCGTGATCTCGATGGCATGACCCGCGAACAAGCTGGTCCCCTCTGACCGCACCACCTCAAGGTCATCGTAGACCACTCCGAGGGTGGCGCTCAGGATACTAAGCTCGTCGCTCTTCGCCTGAAGATTTCTCCTCACCTCGGCAAGATCCACAGCCAGCCCGGTAGAAACGCTCTCAGCCTCTAGCTTCCGGGTCATCTCCCTTTCGAGCTCGGCTTGGAGGGAGCTGACCTTCTACTGCACGTCATCGCGCTCTTGGCAAGCCTGGTCAAGCTCTCAGAAAGCCTGGTCACGCTCCTCGCAAGCCGCACCACGTTCTGAGCAGAGCCTCTCCACGGTTTGGATCTACTCATCTCGCTCCTTGCGCAGTCGAGCGACCGCCGCGGCATCCAAGCTCACCCTTTTCTCTAGGGCCATGAGCTTCTCCTCGACCCCTAGCTTTAGATCCCTTTCTTTCTCAACCTCGCTCAGAAGGTCAAGGATCCACTAGCGGGTTTCGGCGTCCTTCTGGAGCAATTCATCCCGCTCCTTCCTGACCCTGGCGGCTTCTTCGTCATCCTTCCATGACCTCGCCAATAGGGCCTCGAACGCCTTCTTAGCCTCGTCAGCATCCCGATGGCCCTCGGCCACCCACGACCAAAGATTGGCCGCCTTCTCAGTGAGGGGAGTCAGCTCGACCACCCTCTGCTATGCGGCAATGAGCTGAGCTGTCACCTCCCAGCGTAGCCGTGCCTCCTCGATGAGGCGGTCCTAGCCTTCCTTTTGTTGACGAAAGAACTGAGATTTCCCCCGGCTACGAGCTATAAGGGACTGCAAGGAGACGATGGTCAGGATACAAAAAGTATATAGAGAAAGAAAAGGGCAAGAAGCAGGACCAAGCAATACCCGGCCGGACGGAACAACAATGTCGCAAACTGCGCCCGTGGCGTGGTCTAGGGCCTCGAGCACGGACGCGATCCCTACGTCGAGGCTCTCCCGCTCCATGCTCTCTGCGCGTCATCAAGGGTAAAAAGCATCGACACTAGATCCTGCGGATCCGTCCACTGGAGCAGGGGCTCGCCCCGCGAGACCAAGCCATTGCCCACCGACGTTAGGGTCAGGGACGACTCCTCGCTGACCCCTCTCGCCGCGACGTCCCCGCCGGGACGCCCCCTCCAGCGATGAAAGGGGTCAGCGGTGCGGACGCGAACCTCTCTCCCAACACCACGACTCCTGGGGACCCCTCGGCCACGTCCCTCTCCATCCGGCCCACGCCAAGCACCGTCGCTTGGGCCGCCGATGGCACGGGTCGCACCGATGCCTCAGGCAATGCTGTGGTTGCGCCCGGCTATGACCCATCTGTCACGACCGCCGCCACCTCCACCTGCATCGGCGGGGTCATGACCGGCTACGTCGCGCCCGCCACGGTCGGTAGCCCCGTCCGCCCCGCCGTTGGCAGCGGTATCGTGACCGTCACCGGCTGCTCCGCGACCTCTAAAGGCGCCCCTTGAACGCCCGTGTCCGCCTGTCCCATCGAGGGCACAGGCGCCACCGTGGGCGGCGCCTGGCCGGCCGGCGACGCGGTCACACTAGCGCCGCTCCCACCCAAAATGGGCGCGACACCAGCGACGCCCGCCGCCCCAATTGGAGGGCGATGCTTTTATTCGGCACCAGCACCAAAGGATTTCACTGCCTGCCGACACTGCAAGGGATGAAAAACATAAGTCACGATGAAATCAGACTAAAATAGGAAAAAACAGAGGAATTGATAACTCACCACAGCGCTGTTGGACAGCAAATGCGTTTGGGGGATGAACCCCCCAACCCTTGCTCCACCACATCGGAACGAGGCCGTTTCGAGCCCGCCCCTGCTCCTGGGGCACATTGGCGGAATGCCCCGCTCCCCTTGGCTCTTGGGGCGCGACGGCGGAGCCGCCCACCTCTGCTGGCACCTCAGGCGCGATGGTAGAGACGCCCATCTCTGTTGGCTCCTGAGGTAGGCCAACGGTATGTCCCGCCTTCATCGATTCCTAGGGGCGTCATCGGAACGGCCCGCCTCCACCGGCTCCCCAGATGTACCCTCCCCTCCATGGAACGGGAAGGGTCCTGATGCCTGCAAGGACGAACTGATTCCTGTCAGCGCATCCTCGTTCTCTAGGTTGTCCCACTCAATATCGTTGGCTACCATTTCTTCTTCCTCCATCACCTTGTTGTCGTCACCATCGTCATCGTCATCATCGTTGTTAGTGTCCTCCCCTTGTTCCCACGCCCGCAGCTTCCACTGCTTCTTCCTCTTCTTGTCCTCCTTCGCCTTCCTCAGCCGCTCGCCCTCAGCATGATTCGCCGCCCTCATGGCCGACTCCCTCGACAACGACATTGGGTGATCCATGAGGATGAGGTCCCTCGACTGGTCCCGCCCCTCTCAAAGTTAGTCTCATGGGGTCAGGAAATCAATCGAAGAGAAGGCAAGAGAAAGGGAAACTTACGAAGACAACATAGCCTGGCTTCGGCCACATCGGAGGATGCCCCGACACTGGGTAGATGAAGTCGAGGGCGGCACCCATGTCATCCCACAAATGCTCCATCGCCTTCTTGACGCGTTGCGCGATCTCAGAGTTGGAGAGCATTTCCTCGGTGAGCGTCGTTCCGTCGAACGACACCTCGGGCGCCATCGCGTATAGCGGGAGCACGCGCATCATCAATGGCGCCACCCTCCTAGCATGGTAAGCCCCGATGACGCCCGTCCCTTTTAGGCCGTTCTCCTTTAGGATGTGGATGGCGGCGATGTGGTCTCAGATCTTCTTCTTGTCCTTCTCCGGGACGCTCCACTTCCTCCACTGCTCTGGGGCCTCTTCGATCAGGCGCCAGGTGAACTCCGGCAGAGGGGCGATGGCATCATTCTTGAGGTAGAACCACTGCGAGTGCCACCCCTTGTTAGACATCGAGAGCTACATGGATGGGTACTTGCCGACCTGATTGTTCCAAAGTTGGATGCCGGCACACCCCATCGGCATGTGTAGCTCCTGCCTGCCACCCTTCTCCCTCTTCTTCTGGAGGTTGACGATGAAGAAATACCTCCACAAGTCGAAGTGGGGGCTGATCCCTAGGAATCCTTCGCATAGCGCGATGAACATCGCCATGTGTTGGATCTCGTTGGGATTGAGATGCTGCAGCTCAATCTTGTAGAAGTGCAGCAGCCCCTGGAGGAATTTGTGGGCGGGGGTCGCGAGCCCATGCTCATGGAAGTGGGCGAATGACACCACATAGCCGTCGGGTGGCGACGGCGAATCCTTGTTGCCGAGCAGCAACCACTCCTCGGCCGAGGTCCATGCGCGGAGAAGACCACGATGGACGAGGTACTCCATACGGTGGAAGGTGATGTCAGAACGACACCACGGATCCATTGGAGGTGGGGGCGGATGGATGTGAGCTCAACGGTGGCGAAGATGCGGAGGCAGGAAACCTAAGCGTTGGTGGTGCCGTGGCTGAGGAGGGGCGACGGGTGTGAGGAAACCAACCGCCCTCCTAGATCTTCGTGTCTACCATGACCTGTCACCACGTCTCATCGCGGGGCGTGCGCACAAAACCTATTGCCATCCCCTCGAAAAATGCATCGGATGTTTCGCCTCTCTGAACGGGCCACGACCCGTCACAGGTAAGATGGATACAGAGCTAAAAACGCTTCTACGGCCCGCCTAGGCCTAGGAGTTCAAAGGTTATCCCACCGACGGGTTCGACAACCGCTCCAGGCACCTTTAGAGTGAGGGGTGGAAAGGGATGGGGCCCACTAGCAGCCAGTACCCGGGTGCACGAGCGCCGTGGGCATCCCGGCCCACGTTCGAGTCTCAGCCAGATACGATCCATGGTTTTTCGTCGAAGAAAGGCAGAGAGCCCTCGGGACCAGTCGAACGGACCCGAGAACTATATGGATTGATCGTTGAGAATCTAGAGTCGGTCACCAGCTGACCCAAGCCGAACCCCCACGAATGGGATGCCTAGGCCCCACTCGGACTAGCCCGTTAACAGCTCACCGAGCACCATGATTCATCCATAGAGGAAAATCATGGCACAGCTCAGTCCCTCCGTTTTTATCGGAAAAAATGCTTGAGGGAAGACGATCACAAAGACGAGCCGACCCTCGACCAGACCCCTGCTACGGGCGGGGGCTCGAGGAAAGTTGGACTCGCAAGGAGACCGAACACGCGGTCGCAGAATGACAGACCACCATAGGGGTCGGAATCAGGAAAGACCTTTTCTGACCCACCAAATCTCACGGCTATACCCCCAAGGGGTCCGATCACGACGAAAGGGAATCGCCGTCCCCAGGACACGTCGTGGGCGACAAAAGAAGGCCAAGGCCTTCAGAGTCCTCCCGTTCGGAAAAGCCTCAGAAGGAGTATTCTACTCCTCTACAGGCTCGAGAGCTACTATTGGGGACCAATACTAGGGTACCCGAAGAGGAGGAGCTAATGGTCATCAACATTGATTCATCCGAGCAGTCAAGAGCGCGACTACAGCTCTAACCGACCCCTAGGTGCGCGGGCTCCGCCTCACCCGACCTCTGGGGGTGGGCTCCGCCTCGCCCAACCTCTGGGTCGGGGGCCCCGCCTCGCCCGACCTCTGGGTCGGGGGCTCCGCCTTGCCCGACCCCCTCAGGCGCGGCTCCAAACAGAAGCCCGTACTGCCGCCAACCACTACGGGCCAGAAAATACAACCCAAGGTCAAACTTCTGGCATCGTGCAGGGAGCGGGCACATCTCCATAGGACCCGTGCCCCCGACATGTCGCTCCAGGGAATTCACATCACCAACAGTGACAGACGCGTGGTCACTATGTTGCCTACTCCATGAACAGCCGCTGACCAGCACGCTGATTCGCCGCGTCGCCCGCCGGGACGGAATGGGACGTCACGACCCGCTGACAACGCTGGGGCGTGGCATCAGCGGCGAACAGGCGCCCGGCGTGGAGCCGTCCCTGTCACCATCTGCAGTGTCGGCGGGACCCGCATACAGGAGAAGAAAAGCCCAGCGATCCTGGAAGTCTTCCTCTCCTGGGTCCTTCTCCCTCTTTCTCTCTGTGTAACCTGCTCTTTCCCTTCGTCTATAAAAGGGGAAGCAGGACGCCCCAGGAGGGAGGATGGCGGTTCATCACTCTACATGGCTATAGACATCAAAACACACACCCTAACACGCCTTAGGAGCACACGCACATCAGAGACTTGGGACATATCCCTCTCTCGCTCATTTGTAACCCCTACTATAAACTTTCAGTGCTAGTAACTCGAGCATCAGCGACGAACTGGACGTAGGGACTTTCTATCCGAACTAGTATAAACCTCATGTGCTCTAAGCACATCATCCGAGCCAGACGCGCAATACTAGAAATTTACTAGTTGGTAACTCGAAACATCAACATATGTTTACGTGGCAGAACCGTCCAAATTATACTAGCTCACGTGTACCTGTCATTTCCTGAAGACCTCTGATTGTGCTGTGCACGGGAAGACAATTCCGGTAGTTTATTGGGTGACCTCGGGGGATTCCGAACCATCCACTTTTTCACATCTGTCAGGATCATTACAGAAAACATTACAATATTAGATCAATTGATACAAATATTTTGCATCAGAGTTTAAAAGCGAAAGTCTTACGAACCATAACAAACTATAATTTACAAACTATTTATTTAAATATTACAAACCACAAGTTTTAGCCTTCTCAGGCCGTGAATTACAAACCATAACAAATCATTTTGGCTTGTTTGCCATGAATTATGTGTTAAAGATGGCATATGATAGATATTGATGGCTTTAATATAAATTGTGATTTTTGTTCCAGTTGTCTGACATGGTTAATGTTGATTGTATGGTTAACGTATAAACAAATGATACTATATGGTTAAATTTTTGTATGCCTAGGGTTGGACACTGGTCGCTAAAAATATATAACATCAGCCGGTGTGTCATTATAAGTTTATAATAGGCGTCAGACAGTCGGTCGTTATATCTATTACATAGCGTCCTACGGTCGGTCGTTAAAGATTTATAATGACGTCAGTATGAACGACACATATAAGGGTCGTTAAAAAGATATAACGACTGACTGTATGTCGCTGAAATGGCTTTTAACGATTCACCGGGCGACGCTAAAGATAGGTTGTGGTAGTGTGGACGAATCCTCATCTCTAGTGCAGTTTCTCTCGTGGCTACAGAACCGTGGCAGATGAGGAATTCCAGATACTGGGAGATGACCCTTTGTGCAGAAGTGACGACGATCAGTTTCAGTTTTTTCATGTTGCGGAACCTAACTGAAAAAGAAAGCTACTTTTCAATCACTTGCATATAGCATATAATCATCTTTAGTTCACTCTGAACAGCACGTATGTTGGCTGTCCCTGACCATGTTGAGAAACCACGTGAAGTCATCACATAAAACACGGAGGAAAGCCAAGCTACGAATGTGCTGGAAGAACTACAAGTTCACCGTCATGCCCTGTCCAATCCATACTTGATAGTTGATAACCATACCTGCAACCCATGAAATCTCTCTCTCCCTCCAAAGAACCGAGAAGTACAAGAGCCCCTGCTTCTCAAATAATCATGCACAGCTACCATAGAGCGCTGAGTCACACATGTCAGGCCGCGACCAGATGACAATATGCAAAAGATGGTGGAGTAGATGTAGCTAGAGTTATGGTATGCACGGTCCGTCTTGCTGCGATCCTGCTATTTATTGTACAAGATTTCTATGGTACTTGTATTCAGACGACAGCATGCTCCACCTGAAAATACACGTAAAGTTCTATCATGTATCTTGATTGCCTCCGGATAGCAAAAAAAAAAAAAAAAAAAAAAAGAAAGAAAGAAAGAAAGAAGTTGTGCTTCTATGGTTCTATACTTTATGTCTTTATTAGTCCTGTGCACCACCATATCCACAAGATACGTATTTACCAACTTGAAAATGGCGCAGTTCTCATCCTACTGACTACAAAGGATAGGATCAACTTCAAAAATGATGAAACCCAGAGTATACTACCTTGTCATATGGAAATCCAAACTGCTCAAAAATCCAAACTGCTCAAATAAGCTATATTGCGATATTCATTCAAATATGCGATCTTTCATCTTTGGAGGATATATGGTATAACTGATGCAGATCGCGAAATCCTTACTTAATTATTGTTCCTAGCTAAAAACTTACACACATCGGAAATTATTTTTGCCTTGCTATAGTAGCACAATGAAGGTAGCTAACTAGATTTAATACACTACGAATATAAACTATAAAAATATGGAAAAAAAAATGGTGCTAGACGACAAGACACTTGTAAAGGCACGCGCTACTAGTTGGCTATAGATACGTCACTCATGATATGGAGGACAAAACAAGAGAAGAGATATCGTGACGAAAATGTAGCGTGGCATGACCTTTATGTCTTGACTTTTCCTACTATAGATAGATGCTCTATTGCGTGCACCGATTGTTTTAACTCTTTCCACTTGTTAATTGCTAGAGATTATCTTGTAGATACGGCACATGTACTCTGGTCGCAGCAGATCTGACCACCATATGTAAACTTGAGAAGTAATATTAAGTTTAAAAAACTAAAGAACTTTTTTGATGAAAAAAACTAAAGAAATTCATGTGGAATGAGAACAGCCATTTGAATTTGGTAAAAATGTATTGCACAAACTTGATTCCCTTGTGTGAGCCTCACGCAAGACGTGATACCGGAGGTGAAGGCAACATGATCTCTATGGCGATCGGACGCTTAATCAAACTTACAGTCGACAAAACTTTTATAGAGCACGTCATTTGCCTGTGTAAAAAGAATTCAAACTTGTCAGTAATTTGCCAGAAAACTTTTATGAACACGTAGAAACGGCAAAAAGAAAAAGAAAAATCCTGGCACGTGGGGTGCATGCCCCTCCTTGACGTTTCCATCCCACACAGTCGACATAGCAGTCGGACAGTCCTACAATCTCCCAATTCAGCCCTGCCGCGAAACGCTATTCCCACGTCGGCCGCCACGGCGGCTCCCCCTTCTCCTCCTCCTCCTCCTCAAATAGGGGAGGCGAGCGCCACCATTCACTACACTTCTCCTTCTCTGGCTCTCGTTCCTTGCCTGCTGCATCCAGTGCGAAGTCGCGGACGGAGCAAGCCGCCGTCGCAGAGCGCCCGTTTCCGGATGGGCACGAGGTCCGCGACGGCGACCGAGATGGCCCTAGCCATCGGTGGCGTCGGCGTCGATGAGTCCTCCGCGCTCGGGAGGAACGTGTTCGGCGTCAAAAGGGTGGTCTTCCCGGTCGCCCAGATGTCCGTCCCGGGTCGGCGGCGCCTCGGGAAGCGGCTGATGTCGGAGCTCGACGCCGTGCGCGATCTCCTCAGTAGGGCGGAGCTATATTCCTGCGTTTCTGGCGCAGCCGGCAAGGGCGACCGGCTCTTTGCCCCCGGTGCGCCAGTGGAGGAGGATGATGGGTGCAGAGCGGCGAAGAGCAGAAAGGTATCTCCTTTCGCGGATCGCGCAAGGGAGTCGAAGCGAGATGATAGGGAGCGGCTGGCCGGCCGCCTGGCCTCGATGGTGGCGGTGCTGCCGGATCACGTCGTCGCGTTCCTGCAGAACCGACGCGTTGGGGATGCCGATTCCCGCGGCGACGACGGCGAGATCGAGATGGACGACGTGCACTCCATGAAAGATGGTGCTCTGTTCCAGCTGAAGATGTTGCTGGACAAGTTCGCGCCGGAGAGCTCGCCCAAGTTGCTGGTGGACAAGTTCGCGCCGGAGGTGAGCACGCCGAAGAGTTGCGGAAGGTGCGCACCACTGGCTGCCTCCGGCATCATCTGCCTGTCGCAGGCGCAGCACCAAGAAGCAGGAGCCAGAATGCCCCCGGTGCAAGAGGAGGAGGAGGAGGGCATCAACATCTGTGGCGGCGTCTCTCGCATAGAGATCCGGGACATCGCCGAGGAGTACGGCGAGCTCGTGAATGACATCGGTGTTCAGCTCCTGTCGCCGCTCCAGCGCAAGTACGTTGATCTCGCCGAGGAAGACAGGTACGTTGACATCTGCGGCGACGCCTCTCCTGTCGTGTTCCCGGCCAAGACCTGCGATAGCAGCAGCCCAAGCTTAAGCACGAGCAGTGACTCCGATGCAACGTCCACTGATTCCGACTCAAGCAGCAGCTCGCCGGAGGCTCTTCCCAAGGAGCATTCATGTTGCAGAGCCGGAGAACCAGTGCCGGCGCCTGAGTCTGATCTTATCCAAGGCAAACACAATACGCAGCCACCAGAGCCGGCGCCTGAGGCGATTCATATCGCAGAGCCGGAGAACCAGTGCGCCCCGGCGACGGTGTTCGCGGTCACCAAAAGCCCACCTTCGCTGACGGTTCTTCCCAAGGAATGTGGCACCCTTGCTCAGCCACCAGAACAGGCACCGGAAACTGTCCAGATTGCAGAGCCAGAGGAGCTTAAGGAAAAGTGTGCGGCGCCCGGGGCTACGGTGCACCCCATCACCGGCAGCGCACCTCCGCCTGCGGTTCTTCCCAACGAGAATGGCATCTCTTCTCAGCCGGCACCGGTGCCGGCGCCAGTGGCGGCGCAGATTGCAGAGCCGCAGCCACAGCCACAGCCACAGACGAGCGACCTGATCGACATGGCGCGACAGGAGGGGAAGAGGCGTGCGATGGCCAAGGCCCGCCAGGAGCTTCTCAAGCTGCAGAGGGCGGCGCTGCCCGACGAGCGCATCCATCCGCTGGACATGGAGCTGCTGGGCATCGCGGCGTTCGAGCACGTCGTGAGCACCGTGCGGGACGCGCGCACGGCGCAGCCCCAGGTGAACGATGAAGTTGACCTCCGTGTCTCTCCCGGTCGCCCCAGCATATTGCAGCAGCTGGGGGTCTTCCTGAAGGCCGATGGCGACGGCGAGGAGGAGCAGCTGCCACCGCTGGCCGTCGCTTCTGATGGTGAAGACATGGACATGGAGATAGAGGACGGGCAGATTCTCTAGGAACGTAGGCACCATGCATGCGTCAATGCAGCGTTGCATAGTTGGTTTTGTATGATCCCTGATTCCCTCACCTTGGAAAAATCAGCTCTTAGTATTTTCATTCTCAGGCTAGTGTTTTTGCATGGTTAACAAGCAGGATAATGTATGTTTTGTCTGTTTATTTGTTTGTTGGTGATAGCCTTTTCCTTAATCTTTTCATTTTGGTTTCAAACATCTTGAATTTTGGTTCACAAGCACCAAAAGGATTCATACTTAGCCATTTCCAAAGGGTGTGTGTACAAAATAATTAAGGCCATGTTTGGATCCTAACAACTAGTTGACTAATTTTTAGTACTTAAGGATCCAAACAGATAGACTAATTGTTACTCCGCTAGTTATGGACTAGTTGTTAATCCATTAGTCTACATATAGGAGTGAAATAAGACTAGTTGTTAGTCGTAGTCCATCCAAACATGCCCTAAGTATTCCCAGGCCATTGAACACATGGTTCTTCCACCCTTAAATGGAGATTTGATGGCCCTTATCAACTGAGCTAGATATAGTAGCAATTCTAGTCATCTTCGACCTCTGGATCTCCTTTCCTAGAGGTGTGTGATTTCACTGCTACCGCCATCGCAACACAATCTGTAGCATGTCTCCAACTCATACGTGCAATCACACTATTCTTTCTCATCTCTCAGTCCTCGTATATGGCATCTCAATGCACCTGCATTGGGCATTGGGTAGGGGCACATGCCCCTAAGGGCAAAAAAAAAGCCGCCTCTATAAAGTAAGCGATAATGTGATATTCAAATATGTGATCTTCGGAGGATATATGGTACAACTAATACAAATTGCCAAATCCTTAATTATTGTTCCTAGCTAAAAACTTACACATAGGCACATAGCTGAAGTTATGTTTGTGTTGCTATAGTAGCACAATGAAGCTAGCTAACTATATTTAATACACTATGAATATAAACTATAAATATATGAAAAAGATGGTGCTACAAGACATGACACTTGCAAAGGCACGAGTTACTAGTTGGCTATAGTCACGTCACTCATGATATGAAGGACAAATCAAGAGAAAAGATATCGTGACGGAAATGCAACGTGGCATGAGCTTTGTGTCTTGACTTTTCCTACTATAAATAGATGTTCTATCCCATGCACCGGTTGTTTTAACTCTTTCCACTTGTTAATTGCTAGACAATATCAGGACGTGCGCATGACGCAGCCCTAGGTGAATGATGGAGTTGGCTTCGTGTCTCGCCTGGTCGCCCCAGCATATTGCAGCAGCTAGGGGTCTTCGTGAAGGTCGATGGCAGCGGCGAGGAGCAGCTGCCACCGCTGGCCGCCGCTTCTGATGGAACATGGAGATAGAGAGGACGGGCAGATTCTCTAGGAACGTAGGCACCATGCATGTGTTGATGCAGCATTGCATCGTTGGTTTTGTACAACCCCTGATTCCCTCACCTTGTAATAATCAGCTCTTAGTATTTCCATTCTCAAGCTAGTGTTTTTGCATGGTTAACAAGCAGGATAATGTATGTTTTGTTTGTTTATTTGTTTGTTGGTGATAGCCTTTTCCGAAATCTTTTCATTTTGATTTCAATCATCTTGAATTTTAGTTCACAAGCACGATAGTGATTCATACTTAGGCAGGTGTGTACAAAATAATTAAGGCCATTTTGGATCCTAACAACTAGTTGACTAATTTTTAGTCCTTAAGGATCCAAACAGATAGAGTAATTGTTACTCCACTAGTTATGGACTAGTTTTTTATCCATTAGTCCACATATAGGAGCTAATAGGACTATTTGTTAGTTCTAGTCCATCCAAACATGCCCTAAGTATTTCCAGGCCATTTCTAAACCTAACCTCACTAGTGGATCTCATTATCGCTAGAGAAGAAGCTATAGCTAAACCAAGCATGAATAACGATCGTGTGATCCAACAATATGGTGCCATCTTCCCTAAAACACTAGGATATCCATTAGCCGTTTGCTTTCAAACTGGAATTGGCGGGCCTTAGGCATGCTTGTTAGCAAGAACATGATCGTGCTTAACTAATGAGTGAAATTAACATAGGTAAATTTTGTGGCTTGAATCTTTTCTAGGAAAATACAACAACAACATTGAGATGAAATAGTGGAGTTCATCTAGCCCACTCGGCACAAGTGTTAAATTGTGAACCTAAATCGTATCAGAACTCTACAGACAGAATCACATATCATAGTAATGTAACTACTAGAAACCTAAAATCTTAGATTCTAGAATAAACACAATTAGTTAAGATCCTAAAATTGTAAAAGCACACTATAGAATTGTGATTTTAACAACTATTCTTGGAAGGATCATAATGTTGATTTGTTCTGGAGTTAGGTGAGATTTACTTATGTTTCATTGCAGTTTAAGATTAGAATGCTAACATATCCTTTTTTAATCATCCCTCAAGTCACGAATACTTCATTTTGGACAATGATGCAATCTCTCCAGTAGAATCAACAGATTTGAAGCATCATTTCCATCGATTCTACCATATTAAGCATAGGCAATAGATTATTTATTACATCACAAGTCATACACGTGTCATTCTAGTACCATGACTACATATACAAACAACTGATGCAAAAGTAATCAATTGACAACATATTTGTCTATTAATGAACACACACATTTTGATCCCTACTTCATGTCAGATCCTTGTTTGAGATGTTGAATGTTACATGGATTTGGAGACATAGTTCATTTCTTGCATTTCTACTTCTACCCACAGCTACCTCCCCATTCAGTTTCTTCTTCTATCCAAGCCATCTAGCTATGAGTAACCGATTTTGCTACCTTTTCTATAGAAATCATGGAAATTCATTACCTACAAACAAGGGAAAACTAAGATTTTTTATAATAATTAATTATTGTTGGTCTAAGACTAGTGTGTACAATATTCTTTCTTTCCACCTGACCACCTGCATGCCATGTCTATAGTGGTAACAAATCTTATAAATATACTTGCCCTCCTTAATTTAATCACTAGATGTTGAACTCTCTAAATTTTACTACTAAAACTCTACATGTGAATTGGCCCAGCATCATTCCATATGGACAACAAAAGTTACGGTGTCCTACTGAATCATTCCATAGAAGTATCCCCAACACCGAATCATTCAAGATTAGGCAGGAAAGCTCAATCAATATTGAAATTGAATTAGATATAGAGGGCGGTGTGAACATGCTATACATAAATGCATATAAGAAATGTGACTAATAAATGAAAAAGCAAAGAGTACAAGGAATGTATCAAGAAGAGCAGTAATCAATTCAAGGTTCACACTTAATATAGTGGAAGCAACAATCTTTTCCAACTTAATATACATACTAAACTATTCACTTGTAGATATGTAATGATGCAAGATGTTCTTTACCAAATGATGATGATACATCACTCAATCTCTGCATTAGTTATAAGATATCCTTGAACTTAGTTTGCGCATAGGATATTTTCTTAGTTTGCGAGTGCCCCTAGTTGGAGATATATTGACAATTATGTAAGTCAAAAAAGGTCATAGAAAATTATTTTGAGAATGGTCTCTCTCTCTATATGTATGACACTGGATATAGATAATATTTGTGTAATATTATATTTTGCACAAAATCTAATTATGAAATGACATGCCACTATAGCAGGGAACCATTACTATTTTTATTTTGGTTTCACTTCTTTTTAGTGCCTACATATAGTGAAAACATTTAGGATGGTTAAACGATTGTAACCAATGCGCAACAACAGCCGAAAAATGCATAGGAGCTATTTCGATCCACAGACAAGACTTGACTCAATACATGTCAAAGTAATCTTCACATTAGCTAATCCATAGCTTTGGATTTTCCCCATCAAAAGATGGAAAATTCATCTTGGGTAATTTGCTACTAGAACTAGGCAGTATATTGCCTAGTTCTGGGTGGCCAAACCCTACACAAAACCCAATCATGTTGCTTACCCAAGCCCTCCAAAGCCAAGGGAGATGAAGAACGAAACAACAAAGGGTTGGGTGGACTATCACTACTACATTGAGACCAATCACAATTGGTTCGTAAAGCCCTTCACTAGCATTTTTCGGTCTCGGCAGTAAGTTGTCGGTGGTGATGACATTCTCATCACGGGCGGTTTGCAACATACGGTGATAATAGCTTATCACAGTCGTTTCATATTACCAGCCGGTGGTGATTTGAATTTTCAAAATAAAAAAATGAGCCAAAAAATAGCAAAAAAAATTGTTTCAATCCTAAGAAGCCTCCCACTAGCTCCAGCTTCATGATACCAAGAAGCTGCTGGACCTGAGACCTTTGTCTTTTGCTCCTCTAACCACTCCACCCCTAAGTCACTTGTGTCTATATAGCATATCCATTCCCCTGGTATTCACTTTTTAGAATTAAAAATGAATGTTTAGAACCCTAAACTGCTTCAGATGAAAAAGCCATAAACTACAAATTTGTTGTTCTAATCGAGATCTACAACTTTGATTTTGGTTGTTTCGTCATCCGAGGTCGTTTACAAATTTGAATTTCAAAATGTCAAAACTCCAGCTAGACTTTTGGGACCTCAAATGATTTCAAATAAAAAAACTCATCAACTACAGAGTTGTTGTTCTCATTGAGATCTACAACTTTGGTTTTGGTCGATTTTCCATCCAAGGTTATTTGAAAATTTTAGTTTTTAAAATTTTAAAACTTCAGATACAAATTTGAGACTATAAATGATTTCTAATAAAATAGTTGTCAACTATAAACTTGTATATCTCATCGAGATCTACAACTTTGGTTTTGGTTATTTTTACATCTAAGGTCGTTTGTACAATTCAAAAATTTTGAATTTTAAAATTTAAGTGCTTTAAACAGAATTCTAAGACCGTAAATGGTTTCAAATGAAAAAGTCATCAACTACAAAGTTGTTGATCTCGTCAAGGTCTACAACTTTTGTATAAAGTTTGTTTTCATCTGACTTTATTTGAAAAAGTTATGAATTTATTTATACTACAACATGATTATCACCGCCGTATCATACAACAAACTGACAGTGAAAATGTCTTCACCGCTGGTTCATATGGCGAGGTGGCAGTGATGAGGAGCACATTATCACCGCCAGTTGGTGGTGCAAAGCAACTGTGATGATGGACTATCACCGTCGGTTGATAAGACGAAGCGGCGGTGATAGTTATCAACCTGCACGTTCTTACGAACCGGCGGTGATACTCTCATCACCAACAGTTCGTGTTACAAACCGTTGGTGATAGCTATCACCAATGTTTTAATGATACCAGCGGTGATACACTACTAGGGATGTGTTCATCAATGACGCTTTCCTTTCGTCACTGAAGACACCAAAATCGTCACATATATTATTTTATGACGAAATTGTGACGAAATCGATTTCGTCATTGAATGAGCATCATATTTTGGATAACGTGACGAAACGTATATTTTCGTCATAGATGTGCGTTCCTTCTATGACAAAATGGCCCTCGTCATAGAAGAGTATTCTTTCTATGATGATGCATTTTCGTCATTGATGTAGCCGCTTTTTTGTCATAACTTGCCGTCTGTTAGGCGGCCAGACGGCGTCTGCCACGCTGGCAGCTGACGTGTCCTGTCACGTGGCGCGTCCACGTTTCAGGTGACGTGGCTTGGCATGTGGTGGTGACGTCGACGACCACGGGTCACCGACGTGGCAAGTGATGTGGATGTGCACGTGTCCACTTTTTATTGGGCCACAGGGCATGCCTGTGAGTAGTCCACGTGTCTTGCTGTGATTGGCTCTCATTTTCGCCATTGAAGTGATTACAAATTCGTCATCCTTTGAATAGATTACAAAATAGTCACAGAATCGACTACAAAATTGTCACAAAAGGTAACAAAATTCATCACAGGTGCACATGCTAAACAACAGATCACAGTATTCCAATTACCATCAACTTAACAGATCCAGTATTCATAGGTACCATCAACTTAATGAACAATACTAAACTTGGTTCACATATAACTCACTAGACATCATATTCCATGTACTAGTTTCATCTCGGTTCACATAGGTTATGACAACAACTATTAAAAAGTGGGCAAACAACAAGAACATAGGTTATTGCATAAGCAAAATCACCAAAGACGGACCCCTTGCTTCATCAACTGGTGACTATCTTATGCAACGCTCATGTCGAAGAACCATTGTTGATGGCCAAGATACGCTTGAGCAAGCAGCGCATTGTTCTCCTCCATTGCCTTGGTGTTTATCTCTGTCAACTTCTTATACTCCTCCATCTCCTTTTGTGTCCTCGCCTTGACTTTTCCTCGGCTTCTTCACTTCTCTTCTTGAGATCATCGATTTCACCTTGTACAATGACCTTAGCTTCAATTTGCTAGTTCTTCCCAAGCTCGCTTTCATTTGATGATGATGATTTGGAGGATGCCACTGGTTTGATGCCAACACTCTTGAGGAAATGGTTTGAGTTGTTTCGGGAGAGCACGGGACACAACTCCGCACTAATTGGATACTCTTGTCTCACCTTCAAACAGCATGTGTTCGCACTCAAAGCTTCCATATTTGATCTGAAACAAACAATGACCCATCATTAGTTGATCATTATTGCATTAATTTGAGGTGCAAATATCACACAAGATGTATTTTTAAAAATATAAATAGCAAGATGTGTACTAGAGAGAGGTAGAAGCAAACCTAGCAAAATGGATGATCAGTAGTACAATTTATCTCGATTTGTTATGTGGAACATTATGTAAGCTGTAGTTTGGTTCTTCTTGACATAAAAGCACAGCTACTCTACAATGAAACAATCAGAAATCACCTAGCATGTGGACACAATTAGTTCAGATTGTTCTCAGTTAAATGCAATCTCATTTCCAGTCAACATCTATCAAGTATTAACAGAGCACAATTATCAGATTGTTCAGCAGATTGGTTTAGCAGATAATACACATACATAAAGCACATGAGAATAACTAAAAGCATGGGCTTTAGAGACTTGGCTGCAGATTAGGTTGCTTCCATTTTCATATCCATCCAAGATAATAACCCATTCGGTCATTCCTTGTTTGATACATTGCGGTTTTAATCTAGTATATCAATGAGTGCAATCTGAATTTATGACTGCATGTAGATTGTTCCCGAAATAAGAAACGACCTTGATTAGTACTTAACTTATTTAGCAAGTATATAGCTATGTTGGATTATGACCAGTTTTGAGCAAAAGAGAATACAAAATGATTAAAATAGGACATGTTATCCAATTAATGAACAAAATGGCACAATAAATGGATGTCGGGACTTACAAGTGCTTCTCTTGTTTGGTTCACTTTGAGACCATTTTTGGAGCTGGTATGGTAGGTCTTGAAGGCCTCCACCAAATCAAGTTCTTCATTTTGTTCTATGCTTGGTTCTCGCATTGTTTTTCTTTTTTACGTTTCATAGATAATCAATTACAGGAAAGTTGTCGATAAAATGCAAAATAAGTTGGTTAGTGCAAATATGTACAAGGTACTCTTTACTTACATATGCATATAAGTGTGCCACATAGCTGCGAGAACCCGTAGCCTGATGATACTTGACTTTCATTGCGATTCTGCTTGTTCTTTTCACATGATTCCTACAAGAGAATGAACATGTCGAGATGAGATCATAGGTTCCAAATGAGAAGATCTTTGGAAACCTGAATGAGAAAGAATATATGACAAGATACCCGTACCATGTTTTTTGGATTACACCACTTTGCAACCAGTACCCTCCACTCTGCATCAGACATGCATGCAACTGGAGAAGTTGTGGGAATCTCATTTGCAGGTTTACCATTGAAGTATTTGTTCTTCAGCCGATAACGCATTTGCCGCACCCCAGAGCGTAGCATATCAGTGCAAGCTTCCTCTGTTGGCTTGTCTTCAGGGTTAATGGCCAAGCGCCCCTAGTCATATGACAATTCCATATTTAGTTAGTCAATGCAGGTTAAACAGATATACAAGTTTACCATAGAAACAATAATGCACTTACAGAGAGCTTTCCCACAAAGTCTTTGTAATAGCGATCATCTCTCTTGTAATCTTTCCAATGAGTTAGGACAAGGACCTTATCCCTAATGATGACACTAGCCTTAGATGCAAACTTGGTTGCTTGAACAGGTTCATGAGGCCTTCTTTTCCCTTCAGCAACAGCTATGGGCATTCTCCTTCCCATAGCTTTAGTCATCCTGTCCAGCTGTGCTCCCTTGGTGGGTGGCCTGGGTCTCCTTGGGGCTCGCTGTGAAGGAGCTGCAAAATACAATTTGGATTTAAATGCTTTAGTTTCATGCAGATCAGCAAACCAGATGGCATAATAGAATGACAAAGAAACATCAACTTTCCTTCAGTGTCTTCCTCTCCAGCTGCATTGTCTTCATCAGCACCTGTACTGTCTTGAGCACCACCTCCACTGAATTCCTCTACAGCTATATTGTCCTGACCACTAGCTCCATCGCCTTCCTCTGCATCTGTATAAGACCTTTGTGGTGGTGTTTCATCATGACCATTGGTAGGATCCTCTACATTCTGACCATCTCTCGCCGAAACAAGAAGCCTTTTTGATGATCTTGTTTGGGATTCATGAGGCTGAACCTGTGATCCTTGAGATGCCCTCACTCTCTTACTAGCCCTAACTCCTGGCGCCATGGTGGGGCATGTCTTCTTCTTCTTTGAAGCTAGGACTTTTCGACTATACCCTGCAAGAAACTGTGGATAAAAAAATCAAGTAAGTCATGTGCAGCAGTAAGCTAGACCATATATTAAAGAACAGGTATGCAAGAAACAAGATGCATCTAAAAGCAAAGGCATATATTGAAGAACAGATTAAAAACACTCAAATGCAATGCAAATATTCCCCATCCAGTACTTTGAAGATAGAAGAAGCACCTTAGTTGCCAGGGGCTGTGGCTGCTCAACAGATTCAATGTCATCATCATCACTATCTCCTTGATCATCATCTTCAAGGAGATACTCCGATGAATCCGAATCTTCATTATTTCTTTTCTTGTTTACTGATTTTCCCCCCTTCTTTGATGCAGATAGTGATACAAAGTTATTAAATTGAAAAGATAGATTTTTCAGGCCGAAATCTTGCATCTTCTTTAAATTGTTCGCCACACGTGCATCCCGGTGTCTCTCATAATCAGTTTTTTCAGATTCTTACAAAAACAAGCAATTGTGTCTATTAGAAAATAAAAAGGAGTGAACTAAGAGCTAAGAGGTAGTAATACTAGATGGTAGATAGATAAGAGGTAGGAGCTAGTAGTGCCTACTGAAGAGCTAAGGGATAAGAGGTGATAGGTTATAGGCAAAAAGTATTAGGTCAGAAAGAACTAAGAGGTATAGGTATTTGTGTACTGAAGCACAATTACTCTAAAATTTGTGAAAAAATTGAAGATAGCTTGTACTGAACTACTATTTTCCAATCAACACACTTACATGCACTCTGCTACATTTCTGATTCTGAAAAAGGATTTATTCCCCAAGTGGAAGGAAAGGCATCAGGTGGGATCATGTATTTTACAAATGAGAAGTTTCTTTGATATATGAGTTTAAGATGAAATAGTGTATCAGTTGTGCAATAGAACCATTCTAATATTCTTTTGACACAGTTGATTAAAAACTAAGAAAAATTTCTGGGTGCTTAACCATGATCTAGCAAGAAATGACCAAATACTCAAAACTACAAAAATAGCTAAAAATGATTCAGATATACAGATGAAGCAAATCTTAATCTGACAGATCAAGATACGACAGGCAGAAATTCTAGATACATATGTTGATTGTTGGGTCAAATTCTAAGGATCAGCTCCTAAAGTTTAGACTACTGAAACCAAAATGGGGATGCAAATAGGACCAAAAACACCTCCTAAAGGCTCCAAATGCAGAGGTGCATGGATTCAAGAAACCAGAAATATACGGCTCCCTAGCTAGGAGATGAACCTACAGGAACATGATTCAAATTTTTGAGCGAGAGAAATTATACAGCATTATCACTTATGACTATTCTTCATGCCTTTCAAGATCTGAGTACATTCGTTATGAATAGTTATTAGAAATCACTGTACTAAAATGGAGTGGAGACAAACTGGGTTCACATTCAAAGTTAAATTACTAACTGCACAGGAAAATCTGGGAAAATCTGGGAAGACAAATTGGGTTCACAATGCATTACTAATTGCACAGGAAAATCTAGGAAGACAAAAAGCAAAATAAATCACATACGCCTAACTCAATCTATAGCCAAATGGTTACCTTGATCTTGTTGTGCAGGTCTCTTCCTACCTTGACCCCTGGTTGCCACCATTGCGGATGTATACCAGGTGCTCGTCGGCGGTGGTCGTCAACGGGGAAGCGGACCTGGTGCTCGTCGGCGGTGGTCGTCAACGGGGAAGCGGACCTGGTGCGGGCGACCCCTAGTCCACGACGACATAGCTCGTGGGCGAGGAAGCACCTCGGCGACGGCGGTTGTGTTCCTGCGGTGGTGGCTAGGGTTGGAGAAATGTGGGGGAGAGGACGAGTGGCAGGGGTGAGGAGGGAGTGGGGGTAATGGCTAAATTAGCGGTAATCAGTTTTAGGCGGCATTTTTTTTGCGGCATTTTTTCCCTCCCGGAAGACCCTATGGTACCCAATTTATTTTGAAACTTCTTATTACATTTTTTAGTTATTATCTTAGTTATTTGTTGAATAACTAAAGGATAAAAGCTACAATACCTTAAGTTATGTAGAAAATTCTAAAAACTTGCATGGACACCTTATTTTGGTGTATGATCATGACATAAAAATTTCAAAGGATTTTGACAAAGTGGTACTATACATCACGTACAAGCATGAACATCTCTCACTTAGTTAGAGGGATATATGTTAGACATGTATGACTTTGTCGGGATGATCTGACCACTTTGTTAGAATTAGCTGAAACTTTTTGTCATCATTATACACCAAAGTGAGGTGTCCATGCAAGGCTTTAGATCTTTTAGCTAGCTTAGGGTATTTTAACATTTATTCCTTCACTAATCCAACAAAAATTACAATAATATGGAAACTTGGTGGGAAAATCACATGATGCACACAACATCATAGTTTGGTTCCATAAACATCCATAAAATTTTCAAATGATTTTGACAAGGTGGTACTATACATCTTGTACAATCATGAACAACTCTCGCTTAGTTATTAGGTTATATGTTAGACATGTATGCCTTTGCGAGGATGTGCATGACCACTTTCTCGGAATTAGTTGAAACTTTTTTTGTCAACGTTATACACCAAAGTGAGGTGTCCATGCAAGTTTTTATAATTTTTTAGCTAGGTTAGGGTATTTTAACATTTATCCTTCACTAATCCAACAAAAAATTACAATAATAGGTAAACTTGGTCAAAAAATTGCACAGATGCACACAGCATCATTGTTTGGCTCCATAAACATCCCATTAACGTTTCAAATGATTTCGACAAAATGGTACTATACATCTTGTACATGCATGAACAACTCTCACTTAGTCACAAGGTAGCTTAAAGCTTTTATCCTCCTTTAGTCATTCAACAAATAAGTACAATAATATCTAAAAAATGTAATAAGATGTTTGAAAATCAATGAGGTAAATCATTAAGCAATAATATATTAATAATTAATTAAAAATCTAGCAAAAAATAAACATAGAGACATAGAAAAATAATAAACACAACAAATGTGGGAAAAACAAAAAAAATTGGCTCCCATTGGATTCGAACCCGGGAGCGCAGGGAGAAACTCAAAGTGCCTTACCAATGCGCTACTCATGTGTTTTCGTTAGTTCTCGACTGCAGTCTTACTTAAACCTGTCCACCTAAGCGTGACCAAATGAGCGGCCTGCAGCCGCCCATGAAACCCCCGTTAGTCGCTTCTCTGCCGCCGTGGATCGACTCCTCGATTCTCCATACTTGGCGCCGCCATCGCTCCTCCATAGCGGTTGAGCTTGCCGTCCTTGCCGGTCCGTCACCAAGTTCTCCCCGCAGAGACCTCCCCTCCACTACAGCTCACTTTGCCCTGGACCTAGAGCTTCGTCCCACTGCTGGCTGCAGCAGTGGGTGTGGCCACCTGTGGCTGGGCCTTGAGGCGCCGGCACCACCACCACCTGCAAGATCACTCTGGCGCAGTTGTCCGCCACTGGAGCTCCATCTGGCGCGCTGCCCCACTCCTCACCCTCGATGTCCCCCAATCCTGCCTTCCAGTTTAGAACCACCGAGCTCCTCTGTGCTTCGCCCACCAGGTGTTCGACGCAGGTGTCAATGGAGTTCCAGGTGCCGTCACCACTGGTGCTGACGTGGGAGATCTACTTTGTGGGGTACTGCAAGAACAATCATGATGGAACGTATTGTTTGCAAGAACAATGAAGGATTCAAGTTTAGATTACTGGATGAGGAAGTGATACCTAAGCCGAAGCCAAAAGCATGAAGCCAAATCTGAATTGTAAATTGTAACTGTGAATTATGTAAATTGAGTTCCCACTACTGTAAATTATGTAAATTGTAACTTTGATCAATGGAATTGAGTTCCCAGTCCAAATGTGAATGTGTATGAGTTTGATTCTGAATCTGAATGTGAGTCCAAATCTGAATGTGTGTTTAAGTTTGAATCTAAATTTGAATGTGTTATTATGTCAAGCTCTGTGGTTTTTAGGATTGGTTGGTTAGGATACAACATATGTGCTCGACTAAGTTGTGCTATGACACATGTTTGGTTGCAAGGAGCAGACTAAGCTCAGTAGCATCCTTCAATGTAACATTTGGGAAGCATTTTGTTGCTTTTAGGCCTGATCTGAATATAATTAGAGGAAGCATGCAGTTAAATGTCATCACGAGGCATCTACATGACACACAGTTGAATGCCATCACAGGCATGTCTAAATGAAAATAGAGATACCAAAAAAGAATAAATAAAAAATGTTGGGAAAACAAAAACAATAGTGCGGTCTAGGGACACGACATTGGTCCATACTAGAAATCATCATCTTCATCGTCTAGGGACATGTCATCATTATTATCATTGCCACCATCACTACAAAGATCTTTGCGGTACTATCTCATCTTCCTCCTCATCCTCACTATCTTCACGAATAATACGTTGCTTCTTCTTTGCTTATAAGGTCTTGTAAATTTCCTTCAATTATAGTGGCTTCTCCACCTTGAATATTACGAGTAACCTCATTATCAGCCCCTGCTTGCACTACATGCTCGAGATCGAACAATAATCATCCCGATGCACATCATGACTGTCCTCATCTTTTTCAATGACATCATAAATATTCCTATGTTCAAATTTTACGCACAACTCGCCAATCTTTACCTAAAGATGTGTCTTGCATGTAAAATATCTTTTTGATTGAGTTGCTAAGATGAAAGGATCAGTCTTGTACCATAATGATTGCACATTAATGGATTTGAAATGTTCGTCATCTCGAAGGCCTGTCGTCTTGCCTTCTTGCTTGAACCAATCGCATCGAAAAAGAACCACCGTCCGACGAACTTGAAGATTTGAGTTATATTGCAACTCAATTACCTCTTTAAGGACTCCATAAAATCTATGTCGTTCCCATCATGTGAACCTTGGTCATTTACCACTACTATTTTGTGTCGAAAAGAACTTCTCACGATCCACGGTGCTATACCGCACTCCATTAACTATGCAAGATGCACAAGTCTTAACTCAGAGATCCGGGCCACATGATGCGGTGCCCACAGGTCCTTCGCTAACCGATTCGGATGCTCCTTATGTTTGTTCTCAATCTGTTGCAACAAAAGTACTCGATTAACCAATTACATATGGATACTAATGCATTTACTAAACCTAGAAACACAATGTGTCTTGACTTACATGGCACCTAAACCACTTTGCAAATCCTTGTTCAACCATTTTATCAACATCAAGCGCACCTTTGCACAAGATCATCCCCTCAGACAAGTTTGCATGGCAAAGCTAAGTCATAAGAATAATTTGAAAATTTAGAAATTAAACAAAAACTAATCCCCAAAACATATAATAGATACTTACTCCAAATATTCCTTAGCTTCTTCACAATTATTTAGCACATACCAAACTAACTTATTGAGGACATCATCATCAATGTACTGGCTCCTATTAGATCCAACAAGAGTAACACCATGCTTAAAAATAGAGACGTCATCAGGCAATGGCATCTCTCCATCATTATCATCGTGATGGTTAAATATAGTCAATATCCTCCATATACCTAGAACAAAAAGTCAATGTGTCACTTGCCATATATGCCTCAGCAATTGATCCTTCCGGCCTCGCCCTGTTCCTTACAAAATTCTTCAAAGTGCCTAGCCGCCTTTCTATTGGGTACATCCATCCGTACTGAATAGGTCCTCTAAGCAGTGCCTCATTAGGAAGATGGACGGCCAAGTGCACCATGACATCAAAGAAGGCAGGTGGAAAGATTTTCTCAAGCTTGCATAGGATCAATGGAATTTCTTCTTTTAGCCGTTTGACAACATCAATCCTTAGATTTCTACTGCATAGTTCCCTGAAGAAGGTCCCGAGCTCTGCAACTGCTTCATATACATCCTTCCTCACCAGTCCTCTTAGGCCAGCAGGTATGATTCTTTGTAGGAGTATGTGGCAAGAATGTGTTTTAAGCTTTCCCTGCACCTTTGAACCATCTTCACTTATGTATCTTGCTAGGTTAGCCGCATATCCATCAGAAAACTTGATACCTTTGAGAAACTTGCATAACTTGGTTTTCTGATCCTTCCCCAAGACATATGGAGCAGGTGGAGCAATGACTGAGTTGCCATGCTGCTGTAAGTGCAATTCAGGTCTTATGCCCATATCATGCAAATCTAGCCTAGCATTGGTTGTGTCCTTGGTCTTGCCCTGTACATTGAGTAATGTGCCAAGAATGTTTTCACATATGTTTTTTCTCTATGTGCATGACATCGAGATTATGTGGAAGCTTTAAATGTTTCCAATATGGCAATCTCCACAACCCAACTTTGCGGCTATAAATCTTTGGACCCTCATTGCGCTTCCTTTTATTTCCAATAATTTCATGATGCTTCCCTGGCCTGACATCTTTCACCTTCTCTAGCTCCTCTAGGACCTCCTCCAAAGTGAACTTGCCTGGTTGCTCTTTGTTTTCACGCTTACCATCGAAAGCCAAGCTTCTCCGCCATGCATGTGTCCTTGGAAGGTAACGACGATGTCCAATGTAACATATCTTATTCCTTATTGCCCGAGACAACAGATCCTTATCACAATGAATACATGCATAATACCCTTTTGTTGTTCGCATACGATAAGCGTGCTCATATTTGGAAAATCATGTATACACCACAACACGGCAGAAGACGAAGGTTAAACTTCCGACCGATTGCATGCATCGTAGGTAATCGACACCCTTCCATAGATCGAAAGCAGTTCTTCAATTAGGGGCTTAAGGAACAAATCAAAATCCTTTCCTGGAGATTTTGGACCTAGGATGAGTAAAGACATAAAGCGGTTTCTTTGGATTCACACATTCCCATGGTGGAAGATTCGGTGGTGTTAGAAGCATGGCCACACATCTTTGTCATTGCGTACTCATGTTGCCAAATGGATTGAATCCATCGGTAGCTAAGGCAAGCCTCAGGTTCCTAGGATCATCTGCAAAGGATGGTTCCCTCGTGTCGAAGTCCTTCCATGCTTCTCCATCAGCTGGATGGCTCATTACATTGTCGACTGGCGTCCTCTTTTTCTTGTGCCATTGTGTTTCCTCAGAAGTTCGCTTTGAAGCAAAAAATTCTTTTCAACCTTGGCAAAAGTGGAAAATGCCTCAATACCTTGTGTGGAACCTTCTTGTTCCCAGTTTCATCTTGCCATCTAGACGTCTTGCATCTTTGGGCACACATTCTTTTTCATACCTCTTCCGAAACAACACACAATTGTTCTTGCACACATGGATGTTTTCGTAACCAAGGCCCAATTCTCCAAGATATTTCTGGCCTCATCATATGATTTTGGCAACTCACTCGAGGGAATCCTCGATGACAACAGCTTCATCATTATGGAAAATCTCAGATTGCCAATTCGATAACGAGACTTGATATACAACATCCTCACCGAGAAAGAGAATTTGAATGGCTAGATCTGGGCTAAGTGACTTCTTTGCATCTTCAAGGACTCTTGCAAACCTTGGTTGTTCTCCATCACCTCCGCCCAAACATACAGATCTCCTATCATCTCCGGTACTCCGTGATCCTCATCATAATCATCATCGGCCACATCCACATGTATCCCAAAGTCATGATCACTTCCTTCGACCTCCATTTGCTCCAAATTCTCAACTACTACTGATGTCTGCCGACTCCCCATGATGAATCCACCGGTGTATGTAAATGACATCCCATAAATGTGTATATGGTCACTTACATCATCCCGAGACCGCAGAGTTTGATTAAGACATTTCTTGCACGGACAAAGTATGTGGTTGTCTTGAGGGTATCTTTCATCGACAAATTTCATGAACTCTTCAACTCCTTTCACATATGCAGGTGTGAATTGTGTCCCAAAAATCCAGCTTCTATCCATCTATACATTGTACTCAGTCCTTAAATTCTAGTAATAAATTCAACAAAATTCAAAAACACATCAAAGACATGCATATATGTAAAACAAATTGATAAACAAATCAAACCTTGTACTCGGCAATCCTCTTTCGCGCTCCACAGCAGCTCGCTCATCGCCGTCATTGCTTTGCTGTCCCCACGCCAGCAGCGATGACGACAACGACGGTGTCGGCGTGGGACTTGAGGAGAAGGAGATGGAGATCGCCAGATTGGTACTGGCCAGCGACGAGCAACGGCTCACGTAGATCGCCAGATCGGTACTAGCCTCCCAGGAGAAGAACTATGGCGGCGCCACGATACCTATGCACGCACGTATGGGACGTCTACGTGACCAGCCGCCACGCACGTATGGCCCATCAACTCGATCGACAAAACAAAAAAAACATGATATCATGTTCTAAGTACAAATACAAAAATAGGCTAGCCATAAACACAAAAGGCCGGGAGTTCCAGCGGTAACGCCTCCTCCCTGTCTAGCGGCAGGTCGCGGGTTCGATTCCCCCTGCGGGGGATTATTTTTGCAAAAATTAAAAGGGAGGGGCAGGCCGCTGGTGGAGCTGGACCCTGGGCCCGTAGCGCCACGTGTTCGCCGCCACGCCCGCTAGTGGGACCGCATCGCCATGTCATCGACGTGGGACCCGATGGTGGGACCGCTCCGCCACGTCCTCGGTGTGGGACCCGCTGGTGGGACCACGGTGCCACGTCATCATCTATGATTCAATTACATGGAGTTTACAAATAAAAAATATGCATATTTTTATCACAAAAGGCCGAGTGCTCCAGTGGTAAGGCACCTATCAACCTAGCAGCAGGTTGCGGGTTCGAAGCTCACTCAGTGAGCTATTTTTTTGCAAAAAAAAATGGAGGGGGAAGGCTGCAGGTCCAGCTGGACCCATGTCCTCGAGGTGGTACACGAGCCAAACAATCAATGACGATTTAGTTTTGTTATTGTATGACGATTATTTCGTTTTCGTCATTATTCTTCGTGCCAAAGCTCCGTCACTTGTGACTAATGACGAACCTGCACATTTCGTCATAGAATGCTCTCATTCTGTGACGAAATTAGTAATCGTCACGAGTGAATCGTCATTGATGAACACATTTCTAGTAGTGATAAAAGGTGTTGGTGATAGATCAACCTGTAGTAGTGTATGCATACCCTTGACTAGGAGAGGAGTATGGGTGTAAACCACACCAGACCCAACCTCCCGGTGACCATGTTCGACATGGTGCCCAAAAGGGTCGACGGTCTGGTTGCCATCATGTGAAGTCACTGCATCCGCCTCGAGTACTAAGAAGACGCCCTCCGATGAAGCGGCACCCAAATTAAGAACCACTCGGATTCATAGTCTTCCACAAAGCTCTGAGCTCTATGCAAGTCATCCATCAATGCGTCTACCTTTGGCCTCCAACCGTCGAACACCTTGGCTACGATCTCTAGGTTGCTGAAGTGCGCGCCAATGGAATGCTCCACTGAATCGGTGCATGCGATAAGCAATGACTAAAGAACCATCACCGAGCTGTGCACAACCTTCTCATCGAGGATCAACTTAAATTGGGGATCCATAACGCTGAGATGTTTGCAGACGCGAGTAAAATGATCATGGTGGATTTGAATCGGCTCATGAACGATGTCTCAGATACCAATTTGTTAACTACTATAATGTTTAGAAGAAATAATTTGAGGAAAGGCTAGAAGAATTTAGGATTGGGGAATTGGAAGATTGATAACTTGGGAAAAAAATTGTTCAGTGTTCTTCTGGTTACCCTCTTTACACGAGTGTCGTTGCTCATATAGCACACACAGACGCGAGGTCAGAACCCACTCAAGCTGCTCCGTGATGCACTCATGATGTTGACCCAGTCTGGGCCATAGACGTGTACGCTCCTTCTGGGTAGGCTCTGTCCCTTATTGAAGCCCAACAACTGTTATCTTACTAGTTGCGAGTCCCGTTGGTGTCCTCCTAGGTGGACATAGAATCACTGACACTTAAATATAAGGTATCCTAGGAACTCTAGGACAAATTATAGGGTTATGCAAATGACATATGTAACTTTTCCTTAACTATAGAGAAACTTTGTACTTACCATATTTTGAGTCTGGTGATAAATACACTGAAATATAAGTTATCTTAGGATTTCTAGGAAAAATTATAGGGTAATGCAATGACGCATGTATCCTCCCTTAACTATAGAGAGACTTTGTGCTTACCATATTTTGATCTTGGTGATAAATACTAATGTCAATTCACCTAGAACCCCTTATATTTTTGAAAAAAGTTTCAATACTCTATCACCTTATATTTCAAGACAGAGGGAGTAGAAGTTAGGAAGGAGAATCAAATACTAACAGAGGGAGTAGAAGTTAGGAAGGAGAATCAAAGACCTTATTTCCTCATGGTTCGTGTCACCTTGGTTTCCGACGGGATTTTTTAGGCCAGTCTCAATAGGAATTTCATGATATTAAATAGGCTGACATGATATAGAATAGATGAAGAGAGAAATGATGAACATTTTATGAGATGAAATAAGTTTTATAGGGATGAATTTTATTTACAATATTTTTAACATATAGAGTCTTAGAAACTGAGACAAACAAAACATTCCACCGTGTTCCCACCCATCTAAGGGCCTGTTTGGGACTACTCTGTTCCACCTTTTCTAGCTCTGCTCTACCAACTCCACCACAGAGCAGCTCCACTGTGGAGTTTCTGGAGCAAGTGGACCTGTTTGGCACGCAGTTTAGCTCCAGCTCTGGAAACATGAGGTTTGTATAGGAAAGGTCTACTATGCCCCTGATCGATGTTTGGTGTATGTTCTGTTGTATGCAGAGCATGTGTAATTGAATATTTTTTTTACCAATTCAAATATGGTGTAAATATTATAATCTCATTTAATTTATTGGAGAAAAGTAAAAAACAAATATTTCGGCCAAATAATTCTATACTTTTGTCACGTAAATTTCAAAGCACTTGATGGATAATTGACAAAGTTTATATTTCGGATACAAATAATTGTCCATACATGACTAATGATAAATAAGATAACAAAGTCCATCATTCTAATAGAAATAGTTGTCCATAGATAACTAGAGAATAGTGACTAATACATAATTCTAGTTCCAAGCTAGAGAAAGAGCGGTGGCCAAGTCATCACGGAATTTATCCATAGTAGGAGCATTCGGTGCATCAGTAGAGCCATTTGATCTAGCCACATATTTGAAGTACCTTTCCGTAATCTCTGGAACATAATTTGGATCACGGTCGCACTGAGCGAAGTCCAAGTCTTCACCGCCATGCTCACGAATGAAGTTGTGAAGGACCATAGTAGCCACAACAATCATTTTTTGCTTGAACATCGGGTAGGACGTCATTTTATATAGAATCTGCCATTTCATTTTTAGCACTCCAAATGATCGCTCAATAACATTGCGGATGGATGAGTGAACACGATTGAACCTTTCTTTAGGAGTCTTTGGTTCCATTCCTCTATGCCACTCTGGCATATGATACCTCTCACCTTTATAAGGACAAAGGTATCCCGGACGATTAGGATATCCCGCATCGACAACATAATATTTGCCTATAATTATTAGAAACAAAATATCAGATCACATTTTTAAGCATTTGATCAAACAATGAAGTGCATGGTCATATTTTTAATACCTTTTGGAGGGTGTGGAAAAAAGCTCTCGTCCACTCTAATTGCATTGTACAGGACACTAGTATCATGCATAGAGCCTGACTGTCCCATTGACACATAAGTGAACCTCATATCAAAGTCACAACTTGCTAGAACGTTTTGAGTAGGTATACCAGACTTTCCAATATATCTTACTTGATCGTCAGGTGGCAACGAAACTCGGATATGAGTACCATCTAGAGCACCAATGCAATCTTTGAAATGTGGATATGCTCTACGGTCATCTCTTATCCTCATGTGAACAGTTCAGAAGTTGGGGTCCTTTGGTCTAATAAAATCTCTAGACATATCCATGAAAGCATTCAGTACCTCATCAAATTTCCTACGAATAGTTTCACCCGAGTGCTTGAACCGGTTTTGTGCTTTTCTATTAGATTCTTTTCTAGATAACACAAATAAGAACACTGCCAACATCTCCAGAGTGTTTATATGTAGGGATGGTTTCAGACCATACCTTCCAACCAATAAATCATGAAGGTCGTAGAACATCTGTGTGCTCATCCGAAGCTGCGAATGACATTCTCCCGGTGTGTTAAGCGTCTATAGCAACCAGCCCATACCACTAAGGAGTGATGTCCTAGGTGGATTTTTGTCACAATATAATTCAACATAAGCTGCAGCAAGTTTAGCACCAGCCAATACAAGATTCCAAAATGCCATGCTCTCATTGTCAAAGGTATCAGTTTCATCATCACTCTGCATAGAGGTAAAAAAAAGGCCATGCAGGATGCCAATTAGAGACAAAACAACAACACAGAGAGAGAGAAAGGACATACACAGAGAAAAAAGGTCCAATAATGGTCAAAATAGTAGCATACAGTAGCATACATGGTTCCAGGTTCCAGGTTCATACAGGTTCCAGGTTCCAGGTTCATACAGGTTCCAGGTTCAAATAGAGAAAAAATAGCATCAATAGTAGCATACAGCATACATGTACATGCACCAGAAGTAAAAATAGCGACCTGTTCAAGCACTACATGGTTCCAGGTTCCAGGTTCCAGGTTCAAATAGAGAAAAAATAGCAATACATGGTTCCAGGTTCAAATAGAGAAAAAAATCTCATTGTGGCAATGTCATACAGGTTGCCAGAAATAAAATAATAGCATACAGGTTGCAAAAAAAAACTAACTTCCATATTTGTCATTGTGCCTCTTCCTAAGCCAATTGAGCCTAATTTCTCTAGTAGGCAAGGTCATAAATATTTCTCTGTGTTCCTTCTTCACAAACAGCTGGGTGGCAATGTCATGCTCATCTGAACCATACGCCGCACCACAGTCCTTCACATGCTCCATTATTTCCCTGATGGTGATCCCTTCTTGCTTCTTTGCTGTAAATGAACTTGAACAGTCAGATATCTTCGAAATTGCTTCAACCATTAGAAGAGCTGTGCTTGACTTTGCCTTTTTCCTATCCACAGCAGCAACACGAGGTTTTTTATTTGGAACCGCACTTAGAGTGACTTCCTGAACCTCCTCATCCCCCTCCTTGTTGGCATCAAATGGGTCACCTTGGCCATTATTCTCTCCATCAACATATTCACTGTCGTCTACATCAAAAGGTTGCTCTTGGCTAGTAGGGATAATAGGATTGTCCCTGAAAGGGTTCCAATGATCTGCTTTCTCATTTGTAATATTTCTAAACATTTCTCTAAGCAAATCCTCATTTTGGATAGGCTTTTTCCTGAACTTGACACACCCTGGAATATCCTGTAAAAACAAAAACACTAGTGGTCAGGTCTATTGCAAAAACAAAAACACTAGTGGTCAGGTCTATTGCAAAAAGCAAATCCTCAATCTGGAATCTGGTTACTTCAGGATTTCAAATCCTTGTCCTCAGGTCTATTGCATTGATGGTCAGCTAATTAACTGTAATATTGTTGTTCTGAATGATCTTAACTCTATATTGTCAATTTCAAATTTGCATTTTTCATTCAACTGGTTGGTATGAGCTGTGGAACTACATTAATAGTGATAAAGCACGTGACTTTGGGGTTATTTGGCATATCTCTAGACCTGGGATCTATGCATGATTTGTAGTTTGCAGGATAAAATAGAATGGTTTAAAGATATGATCTAAAATAATAACAAAGTTGCTCAATCAAATATGTTCTAATGCCCAGGGCTCTAGATCTAAGAATTTCTGGAGCTAGGGACTACCCCAAATATGCGGTTTAAAATCTTCATCAGTACAATGCATTGTACCATTCTCTACCTTTCTATCTATAAATGCCAAGTTAGATTGCTGATAACTGATGGGCCTTGAAGATTTTTTATTGTAGAATTACAGAAGGAAAATTAAATTCTTCAAGAAAATATCAGAATAAAATTAACAGCACATCAACTACAGATACAGATAAACATGGAAAATTAAATGCCAAGTTAAATTCTTCAAGAAAAGATCAGAATAAAATTATCAGCTGATAGCACTCACATTTTTTACTTTCTTCCACCACTCAGCCTCCATGTCAATTGTTTGGGTCGCATTGTTCCAACCAGTACCTGTTTGCCTCCTCTTCAACTTTAGCCAAATGGTCCAATCAACCTTTAATTTATCCCACTTGTTCTTAATTTGAGTCTTTGATAATGAGATACCAGTCATTTGCAAAAACCTAGCTGAGACCTTAGTATAACCTACAGAGTTCAAATGAGTATTTGGACGATTGCCTCTACTAACTTGTTCAGCCATCAACTCGCAGGCTAATTGCAAATGTGCATCGTTCCAGTCCATTTGATCACACTGACCATGATATTGCAATAGTATGTTCAAGCACTCAGGACAATCTATTAAATTTTGCTACCACTGTCGCACAAATACTATCTATTCAAGGCATCATGAAGCTCATTTTGAAGTTTTACAGCAAGGAGCAATACCTATTCATCTTTCTTCTTCGTTGGTAGTGGTCGTTTGCGTGAAGCACATGCCAGAGGGCGTTGGTCGGCCGTGGCTTGTGGGGCGGCCTGCCCTGATCGGCCAGCAGCTGGTCCTGGACGGGCACCACCCATCCTAGCCTGGACGGAGGCCACCGGCGGCGCCGCCGGAGGAGGCCGCGCCAGCCCCACCCTAGGCGCCGGCGAGCTTCCTCGACCCACGGACACGCCGGCAGCAGCTTCATGCGAAGTTGGGGGAGGGAAGACGGGGGGATTTGGGGGGTAAGAAAAGAGAGGATCCAGTTTAGGATCAACGGATCTATCTTCTCCGTCCATCACCTGGCCGGATGTCTTGCCATGGCGGCCGGAATGAGCGACGACGTCGCTAGGGTTTGGGGAGGACGGGCTGGAGCAGAGGAGAGAGGCGACGGGAGTAGAGGAGGATGAGGGCGTCGAGTGGGGGGGCGACGGAAGGAAATAGAACGAAACGATATTTGTGTAACGAGTGGCAATTGCGGGTAATTACCTCCAACTCCACGAGGACATACGAAACGCTGGTTTGTGGAGTACCCTCTGAGGAGCTCCACGAAAAATATGGAGTTGGACCAAAACTCCATCTTTTTTTGGGAGCAGAGTTTGTGGAGTTGGACCTGTTTGGCAAGAAAGTTTGGGAGCAGAGCTACAAAAGGTGGAGCAGAGCAGTCCTAACAGGCCCTAATGCTTGCTCTATCCTGTTTCAATTTTTTTCTTTGCTTGCTCTATCGGGTTAAGAGCTTAGCCCAAACCAACCCGCCTACATCCCAACTCGGCGATTCTCTGGCTTGGGTCCGGGTTGATCATCGGTTTTGTCAACCCATGAAGAGCTATCCCGGCCCGGTTGGCCCACAACGACATCGGTTTTGTGTTGCTTCTCGTCTACTACCCATCCCCAACGTCAAGGCTCGACGAGACTTCGACTCGCGGACGCGTTTTCTGTTCGCCGAGCGCTCGAGCAGGCGTCGAGCGGGAGGCGGGCCAGGAGCTAGCGATAGCCGCCGCCCGCCGCCCGCCGTCTCAGCGGATCCACGCTCGACGGATCCACGCTCGGTAGGCCACTGGCGCCTTTCGCCTAACTTCCACCGGTCTGCTGGAGTGGTGGGGAGATCCATGATCCATCCGCCTTGGATCGATCTTTCTCTACTTGGTAATTAAGGAATGACTGGTGCACAGACTGGCCTTTGTTCTGCACAATCGTGATTTAAATCCGAATCTATGCTGCCATATCGTGATGAATTAAATCCGAATCTGTGCTGCCGTACCGTTTCTTTGCCACGAGAAATCAAATCAGATTATTTGAAGATGAGATTAACCTTGGAAGGTTCCTGATGATTGCAGGGAGAAGAGAGTTTATCCACACAGGCAGCTATGTTGAAGAAGATTGGGTTGCCCCCGAAGCCGTCCATGCGAGGCGCCACATGGGTGGTGGATGCATCCCACTGTCAGGGTTGTTCTGTTCAGTTCTCCTTGTTTACTAGGAAGGTAATCTCTTGTTTTTTCTCCCTTGCAGTGATGGTATTCTGAATAGATGCGCGCCCGGCAACCCTCCTTTTTCTGTTTTGTTAATTAAAAGCTTAATTTAGTTCTCCTCCATAATCCCATAAACTGTCATGGTTGGTTTATTTCATGGGACTCCTATTTTTTTTTTGGTTCAGTTACGTTTATGTATGCTGCTTGTTTCAATTACTTGCTCCACCACTAGCAAAACTCATGAAGTGTTAGACTACAAGTCTACAAAGCAAATTGATTAAATAAATTCATTGATTGTTGATTGTCGAAACTATAATTGCTGTGTTTGGTTCATGTTCTCCATTGTTTTTCCTTCAGTCATTTTCCGCTTGTAATGCTTTTCCTTCTGCCATTTACTGCTTGTAAATATGGTCAGTCATGAAGTTAAATGCTTGCTATGAAACTTTTGAATCCACTGCCTAAAAATGTCTCACTTGTTTGTTTCAATAAATTAAATGCTTGCATTGCCATGTTCATGGTGTTTCTGAATTTGCCATTCAATTGAAAGTTTATCTTATTATAACATAATGGTCTCTGCAGGAGGTGTTAACTTTTGTGTATTTGACATGTAGCACTATTGCCAAAGATGTGGGGGCTTGTTCTGCAGCAGCTGCACCCAGCAGAGGATGGTTTTACGTGGACAGGGTGATTCACCTGTTAGAATTTGTGATCCTTGCAAAAAGCTTGAGGAAGCAGCACGCCATGAGTTGAGATATGGGCACAAAAATAGAGCTACAAGAGGTCTATTTTCTTTTTCTTATCCTTCTGATCAGTCATGTGTTTCAGTGAATAAATGTGATTTGGTTGACACTACTGCTATGAAATATGTTTAAATAGTACATTTGTGGAAATCATAATAAACCAATAGCAATCAAGGCCGTGTTGATTGAAATCTGACTATCAGCATGGAACCCAATGGAGATGCAGTTTTACATTGAAATTTGGCTCTCATCATAATATAAATCACGTTTAACCATTTTAGGTGCTTGTGCACAAGGGGTTTGGGCTGGTTGGTATTATTTCTTTTTTTTTTACATTTTATTATGCTTTATGGGAACTATATCGTTATGCTCTGAAACACAGTGCTTATTGACACTGTATCCTACTTCTCACTAGTGAACAATTAATCAGCTTTGAAAATATTTTGTTCTATCTCAGGGAAATTATTTTATTCTGTGGTTTACCTTTTATTAGCTACAGCTACAAGTGCTTACGTCCTAACCAGTTGCAATGACATAAGTTTGATCTTTGATCTGATATACTTACAAAGATCTATTCGTACATATGTAAAGGTGTACCTTTTTCATATTTCTATATTACATGCAGTATTTTGCTTATCATTATATTGCACATGAAAAAATCTCAAAATAGGATTAGGATCTATGGGAGCTAACATCTATAGTGAAATTATTCAAATAAAATAGTGTGTTATGCATGCATGGGACTGATCTATGATAAATGGTGCACAATCAAACCAAGAGAACTTTTTGGTCTTACCATGGAGATATTTTTAGTATGTAGTTGTCATCTATGTTTCTTATTATCTGAGAAAGATTTTTAACATAAAAAATCCTTTCTACCTATTTCTACAGCTACCACAAAATCTGCTTCGAAACCAGAGGATGAAATTCTAAGTGAAATTCTTGGAGGTGGAGAGCGTATCCAATCTCTGGATTCTGAGCTTCCTGGGAGAACCACAAGCAGTGCCAGTACCTCCAGAAGAACTTCTAATTTCAGTACAAATGCAAATGGAGATGAAAGCTTTTCTGCTGAAGCACACAACTATGAACTCAACGATACTGCATCTATTTTTACCCCAGAGGAGTTACGCCAACAAGCTGTAGAAGAGAAGAAAAGGTACAAAACTTTAAAATCAGAAGGTAAACCAGAGGAAGCACTGCGGGCTTTCAAGCATGGTAAAGAACTTGAGAGGCAAGCTGCAGCGCTGGAATTAGAATTGAGAAGGAGTAGGAGAATGACTACAAAAGCACCTAACGTCTCTGCTGCTGTTGGTACTTCGACGACTACTGGATCTGATGAGGCTGAAACAAAAAGGTCTTCAACTGGGAAAAGGATTAAGAAAGAAAAGAATGATCTTGCCTCTGAGCTCAGAGATCTAGGCTGGTCAGATGCAGACCTTCGTGATGAAACAAAGGCTGCCCCTATGAGTCTGGAAGGAGAGTTGTCACAGCTTCTTAGAGAGGTGGCCCCCAAACCATTGGAGGGCAAGAGAACAGGTGGTGTTGATAAATCTCAGGTTAATGCTCTGAAGAGGCAAGCTTTACTGCTAAAGCGAGAAGGTAGGCTTGCTGAAGCAAAGGAAGAGCTCAAGAAGGCTAAAATTTTGGAAAAACAACTCGAGGAACAGGAGATTCTAGGTGAAGCAGAAGACTCAGATGATGATTTGGCTGCTATTATTCGGAACATGGACGATGATAAAAATGATGACATATTTATCGATGATCCAAAATTCCCTGCTTTCAACTTTGAACAAATTCTGGGTGCCTCTAATGATCTTGCCACTGATGGCCACTTTGATGTTACAGATGATGACATGAATGACCCAGATATGTCTGCTGCCCTAAAATCATTTGGCTGGAGCGAGGAGGATGACAAACAATTGGAAAATCTTGAACCTGTTTCTTCTTCAAATCAAGAGGTACTCAAGGAGCAAGTACTTGCTCTAAAAAGAGAGGCTGTTGCAAACAGAAGGTCTGGTAATGTTGCAGAAGCCATGTCGTTGCTTAAAAAGGCAAAGCTACTTGAGAAGGATCTTGAAACTGAAGAGCCAGGCTCAAAGGTTCCTTCTCCAGAAGGACAGAAAACTACACATGCAGAAGATGCCACTTTTGCAGGGATGAATGCCCGACCTATATCAGCGCCAAAAAGTAAGCTTGCAATTCAGAGAGAACTGTTGGCTCTGAAGAAGAAGGCACTAGCTTTGAGGAGGGAAGGGAAGGTGGATGAGTCTGAGGAAGAGCTGAAAAAAGGTAGTGTTCTTGAAAAGCAGCTTGAAGAGCTTGAGAATTCCTCCAAACCACCTGTAGCAAAGGAAACCAGGAGCTTGCCATCTAATCCCCCGTACAAGGTTGAACCCCCAAATATCAGTCTTGCTGATGAGGTATATGAACCTGAGGTTACAGACAATGATATGCAGGATCCAGCATTGCTATCGGTGCTCAAAAATATGGGATGGGAAGATGCTGGTTCAGATTCTGTGGAAACAATTGACAAACCATCAATTTCTTCACATGTAGTTCCTCATAAATCATCAAAAACTAAGGGCCAGCTTCAGAAGGAATTGCTTGGTATAAAAAGGAAGGCTCTTGCACTCAGACGGGAAGGGAAAACCACTGAAGCTGAGGAGGAACTGGAGAAGGCTAAGGTCTTGGAGCAGCAAATTGCAGAGATCGAAGAATCAAATGACTTGAGTGCTAGTCAAAGTGTTACTACTGCTGGCCATCAGATTACAGAAAATAAGTATGATGTTCAGCATATCCCTGGTGTTGATGCAACTGTACACCCATCTTCAGTAAGAAACGCAATGAAGGGGGACGAAATATTGCCAGTGCATGCATCTGAATCTGGTACGTCAGTGGTTACTCTATGTGGTTCTTCAAGAAAACCGCAGATTGCGACAACCAATTCTAAACAAGGTGATGTGGGAGAAGAAAGTAGAGCTGGAAGCTCTCCAGCCTTGTCACAGCCAGCTTTTACTGATCCCTTGGGATCTGAAAAAGGGTCACATTCACCTTCTGTAGTACATGATCATAATGAGCATCAGAAAACACAAGGAGATGATACTCTTAAAGATGAGATATTACTTCATAAGAGAAAAGCAGTTGCCTTTAAGAGAGAAGGGAAGATGGCAGAAGCTAGAGAAGAATTGAAACTGGCTAAACTCTTAGAAAAGCGTCTTGAAGGTGCTCAACAAGACAGCATGGATGGTGTGGGTGACTCCATTACTCCTGCTGTAGAACAGAACAGTGTGGTCCAACAACCTTCTAGCTCCAGCAATCACACTGACGATGTAACTTCTGCCCCTCCTGCACAAGTGAGCAAGTCGACGCAACCTCAGAAAGCAATGTCCAGCCGTGACCGTCTCAAAATCCAACGCGAATCCCTCGCTCACAAGCGCAATGCCCTCAAGTTGCGGAGAGAAGGCAAGACTGCAGAAGCAGATGCAGAATTCGAACTTGCCAAGGGGCTAGAGAGCCAACTGGAAGAGTCAGGCAACCAAAGTTCAAGCACCGGGGGCAAGTCAAGTGAACCAAACGACGCGATCGTCGAGAGTCTTCTTGATCCTCAAATCATGTCTGCCCTAAGATCCATTGGTTGGAGTGACACGGATTTATCCATGCAATCTTCTAGTGCACAACCTCTGAACCCCATGCAGCCCTCAAGTTCTCAACCTCCGCAAAAAGTGGAAGCAAAGTCATCTGTCGCAGCGACCAGCAAACCTCAGAGCGAGAGAAGTCAACTTGAAGAACAGATCAAGGCGGAGAAACTGAAAGCGCTTAACTTGAAGCGGGAAGGGAAACAAGCAGAGGCCCTGGAGACCCTTCGCTCCGCAAAGCGACTGGAGAAGAAGTTGAACTCAACTTAGCTAATCACACCCTCCCAGATTGCTCGTGTTCTTTGTCAGTTGTTCAATTTGGTTACCTGATATCCTAGGGTTCCAGCTAGAACATAGAACCATATTGAGTCTTGTCACCCTGTTTGGCACAATTTGTGAGCTTTGAGCACATAGCTTATGTCCTGTTTGTCTTGTGTGCTTTGAGCAGGCCCTTTTGTGTATGTGTAAATAAAATAAAATCTGATGGACGGTGATTCTTTTCACGAATTCATGTATACACAATGATGGGGAACGTCAATTATACAACATATACAAGTTGGAAATGTGAAAATTTCTCATGTTTGTCATTTGATAATGTTTCAATTCCTAAGTCCTAGAGGCAAACAAAAATATGAGGGGCCATCTACAAATCGTGGCAGTAGTCAGTAGATGCTCAATCCATCGGTCCATATGGACGTTTCCAAGCTCCCAACTTATGCTATTTGGCATTTGCACAGGATTCCAATGCCTCCGCCTTCCATGCTATTCGGCATTTCCATCTTCTCGCAGCCGGATTCCATCCCTCCGCCTTCCAATGCCGCTGGTATGGAATTTTTTGCCTACTCTCAAGTGCATATCTTGTCTTCTGTAGTAGTGATATGTTGGTGTCGTGATTGAGTGACTGTTATCTATGTCTTTTATTGATTGACTGTTATTGGCAACTACATAGAGAAAATTCAGACCTGTCCTAAAGAAGTTGCTAGTCAAGACTGATTCAGAAGTAAACTTCGTCTTCTGCAATACATCTGATCATCACATTGCTGGTTTATCCGTTATGTTACGTGCCTTGATAGATAGAAGCAGCTCACAGCCTCACACCACCCACTTGGAGTCTTGACAAACCAAAAATTCGTGAGCCATGTTATGTACATTGAGTTATTGGCAAGCTGCATACTACATAACTGTGTGATGGCTTTCTGAGTTTGTTGATCCATGGATCCATTTGCTGTAAATAGCTCCCAAGCACCTTGTTGATCCACAAAAATATGTGTAAGGATTATCCATTAGGTAGGACCAGGTGAACCCATCTGTGAAATTTGTTGTTCAGAATTAGATGCTACTGTGTGCTGTCTTGTTCATTGATTTCTGTGTAAATGGTAAGATTTATTTATATAACAGATTAGCATATTGCACCTGTATTTTTCTGCTGAGAGTTGATGGTCCAGCTAGTTTTTTTGCGGTAGTGTCTTATGTCCCTGGTGATCGAGTCATGACTGTTTGCATGGGTGAGGTAGACATATTCAAGATATTTTGACAGTACTGTAAGCTGTACAGTACTGATGTATACAACTGCTATCACTGTATTTATACAACTGAGATGGGAATGGAATTTGCTATGGTATATAAAAAAAATGGGCTCAAGCTTTGGCTGGAATCAGTAGCTAGCTTGTGTTCTTTTGTTAAAAAATTCTTGTTGAAAATGTAACGATCACCAACATTAGCTGGCTGCTATCTGTTTCTGTCAAGTTCAGTTCGGTCACTCGTCAAGAGTCAGACATGAGCTTTGGTACTATGTACCTCAAGCAATTTGACTTGTTAGTGAACAAATTTAATTTGGGCTAGTTTAAACGTGCCGTACCTGTAGTAATTTGGGCTCATCGTAATTTAATTTTGGGCTCATCGTCACCAGCGTGGGCGACATCGAGGTGGATCTCCACACCGACCGGTGCCATCTCACCACCAAGAACTTCCTCAAGCTCTGCATGTAAGCATCCCGTCCCGCGTCTAGGGCTTGTTTGATGTCTCGGGTTCGTCTGTAGTTCCTGACAACACAACACGGTTGATGATTTATGTACTGTCCTGTATCAAGCTGTTCAGTTGTCCAATTCGGCGTTGTAGGGCCACTATTGGCTTGATTGTAACTTTTGGGTTGCAATTGCAATAGGTATAAGTTGGTGAAGCTAGTCGCTAGTGGTGATCCTGCATCTATTCATAATTTACATCTAGTTTCATGGGATTCCTAATTCCAAATGTATTTAGCGGCTTACTGATTTCTAGGCTCATAGGTATGCTACCAGAAATTTCAAAATTATTGCGTTGCAGGCTTAGTACTGGACCTTTATAGAGATGATAGAGCCACAGCAATGACCTTAGGCGCCATCAAAGGATTGTATTTTGTTTCTTAGGTTTCTTGTTATCAATTTTTATGGCATTATGGGAACTGGATTTAGCTTGTACTGTGGTTCCTGCACTCAATTTCTTCCACATAATCTTGAATTTTCACCATTGGTGAAGTGCTTGAAGAATCGAAGATTATGCCTGGCTGCTCTTTTGTTATCACTTAATAATGGAAAATACCATCTCATGAATTTGAGATTATCGTTTCAGATAATTAGGGAACTTATTCTCTGGTTTTCTTCTTTGACCGACTAGAATGAAGTAATACAATGGGTGTCTGTTCCGCAAGGTGGAGAAGGATTTCTTGGCACTAACTGGCGATCCAACTGGAACTGGCACCGGTGGTGATTCCGTATACAAGTAAGTGATTCTTTTGATTTGAACTTTTTGAAATGTCTCCAAAGTTTCATCTCTGAACCATGTAATGCGGTATCCTACATCTAGATATAACTAGTGTCTTCAATGGATACAATACACATATAGTTTCGATAGACTCTTTCTTAGATGTTTGCTCTTTTTCATATGTATACAGTTATTATTATTGAGGTATCTTATTATTACATATTGTTATATGTATGCCTGAAAACTACATCTTATTTCCTCAGATTTCTCTATGGTGATCACGCTCGATTTTTTGATGCTGAGATCCGTCCAGAGTTAAGGCATTCAAAAACTGGAACTGTTGCTATGGCCAGTGCTGGTGAAAACTGCAATGCGTCGCAGGTGCAATGCCTGCCCCACCGTCTTAATTGATAATAATATTGGATGTTCTATTTTTCAGTATTTTGTTGCTTGTTTTGGCCTTCTATTTATGTTTTTTAATGTATTCAGTTCTACATTACCTTGCGGGATGACGTGGATTACCTTGATGATAAACACACTGTGAGTAGTACTTGATTCTGTTAACTGATATTTTTTTCCTTATGAACAGAATTCCTTTATTTGAACAATTCCTGTGTTTGTTCTGTTGACCATAGGTGTTTCGGATGGTTGCCGAAGGTTGCTGAAAATACACATAAATAAAATTCCTTCTATTTATGTGTATTTTGATCCTTTATTTGAACAACCAGTAGACTTTTCTCTTCCCATTGTCGGAGTCGTCTATACATCTCAAGAAGTTGCTGAAAATACCAATTTGGGAGATGAGGATCAAAATATGAACGCCTTTCGTGATAGTATTAATTGTTAATGGTTTCTAGCTAGAAGAGAGTGATTGGGAGAGGAGTGGAATTTGTAATAAAAATAACAAAATTTGTATGCACCATAATTATTTTTATTTTTATTTCTGCACTTACGCTCTGCGCTTATATATAATTTATCGGTTGAATATAAATTTGTATGTGAAGTGGCAGGGCAGTGCAACTAGCAGCAGCCACGAAGGTAGCAGCAGCAACAACGCAGCTAGCTGCACAGCGCAGTGAGAGGCTAGCAGCAGCAACAACGTTTTTTTTTTTTTTAAGATTCCAGCTATTTATTAGCTGCCTGTTTGGATGGGGTAATTTGGGCTAGCTAATTATTAGCTCTACTTTTAGCTGGCTAAAAATTAGCTCTAATCCAATCCAAACAGGCCGTAATTCTTGTGTCCATGTCTTGTGGTATTTTATTCAACTTTGTTTTTAAAATGGGCTGTTGATCTGTACTAACGGAAACGAAAAAAAAAACTATTACAAGAAAATCTTTACAAAAAGTTAACAAAACGGAGGCCTGAGCTGTTATCTCCATGGGCTGACCAAAACCGTGTACATAGCCCACAGGGCCACAGTCCACAGGCCCAGTCGAAACCTTCGTGCGGTGATGTATGTAACACGCCGCACGCGACCTCGACACGCACGCAGCACGTGACCGCCGTCACCCGCGACCTCGTTCCACACTTCCCACTCCCTCCCCCACCTGCCGAGACCGAGGCCGTCGCCGCCCGAGGCCTCGACATGCAGGCGGCAGGCGGCCACCGCGCCGCCAACCTTAGCTCCCCGTCACTCTCGCGCTTTCGGTGTGGCTTCCGTCTCCCCGGCCGCGCCCACCTCTTCTCTGGTAAGCCGCAAAACCCTCCGAGACCCAGGTTCTGGTCTTACCTTTGCTGCTTCGGTTGATTCGCGTTCCGTGTTGATGCGAGAGTAGAAAGCGCGGCGGCGGCGCCACTGCGCGTCGGCTCCCTGCCCCAGCCACGGACCCATGGCTGCGGCGGTTTGGCGCACCTCGAAGCCATGGATGGGGAGGCGCCGCGGCTGCCGCACGCCCTCTGGAGAATGCTTATCGATCATCAGGTGCGTTCGATTATGCTTTCGATTGCTGCAATGAGAATTGAATTGATCGAACTGTGAACCAACTACTTTAAATTTCACGTGATGTGGGTGTACAGTGGCAATGCATAAGCCCACATGGAGCACTGAGTCTTAGAGGTGACACACTGACATTGCAACTGAATACCCTGTTGATGTGGCTATGGCTATGGTATATGTAGAGTCATAGATTAGATAGCGTGTTCAATTCGAGGCACTTGTATTTTGTTTGTTCCTAGGCAGTTTGTGTGATACTTTTGCCCACCACCTGTAACTAGTTTGTGAATTGCAACCAGGCAGAAATATGGGCTTACATAGTTACATCTGAAGTGAGCAGAATTTCTGCTCATCGTGAAGAAAGAGGCTTGTTGCAGAGTTCACTGGTTTAGGGCACAGTGAGCATAATCTGCATAATTTTGCATACAGACAAAACTTTGTGCGGTTTAGTGCATTTACATTTCACTAGTGGAGCATATTCTTGCTTGCCTTTGCTTTGATATGCTGTTCTGCTCTCCATTCAGTTGTGTTGCTGTGTGGATGTTGACCCAGCATTATCTCTGCACTTGAAATTTGCCACTGCAGAAAATGGCATGTCCCAACCTTCTGAAAGCTGCTGTACTTTCAACCATGACATTACTTGCTGTACCTCTTGAGGCATCAGCGGAGACGTGTCAACCACCTAATTCTTTCGCCAATATGCCAATTTCAATTGCTGTAGCTCTAATAGGAGCTGCTGTTGGCGGTAAGACATCTGAACATGTGTTCTCACTCGCATCATTGCTTCTTGCATGCAAAGTTGATGGAGATGGATCTTACTTAGTACTCGCTAATATTTTTTCATCTCTGATTTTTCACATGTAGGATTGTTAGCACGCCAAAGAAAGGAGGAATTGAAGCGGCTCAATAATCAACTTCGCCAGATCAATGCAGCACTTAGAAGGCAGGCACAGATTGAATCATTTGCGCCAGGCCTTACTTATGCTCCAGTTGGGAGAACAAATGAAACTGATGTTATTGTTGACCCAAGGAAGCAGCAGTTGGTCACAAACCTGAGAAATGGGAAGAATTACATGAGGAATCAAGATCTTGATAAGGCTATAGTGGAGTTCAGAACAGCTCTGGAGCTTGCAGAGAGCATAGGAGATCGTTTTGAAGAAAAGAAAGCTGCACGGGGACTAGGTTTTTTTCTCCCTGATAATCACTGTTATTTATATTTTTGTTATCATAGTGGATGAACAACAACAACAACAACAACAACAACAACAAAGCCTTTAAGTACCAAACAAGTTGGGGTAGGCTAGAGTTGAAACCCAGCAGAAGCCATCAAGGTTCAGGCACGTGAATAGCTGTTTTCCAAGCACTCCTATCTAAGGCTAAGTCTTTGGGTATATTCCATCATTTCAAGTCTCCTTTTATTGCCTCTACCCAAGTCAACTTCGGTCTTCCTCTGCCTCTCTTCACGTTACTATCCTGGCTTAGGATTCCACTACGCACCGGTGCCTCTGGAGGTCTCCATTAGTCATGTCCAAACCATCTCAACCGGTGTTGGACAAGTTTTTCTTCAATTGGTGCTACCCCTAATCTACCACGTGTATCATCGTTCCGAACTCGATCCCTTCTTGTATGACCGCAAATCCAACGCAACATACGCATTTCCGCGACACTTATGTGTTGAACATGTCATCTTTTCGTAGGCCAACATTCTGCACCATACAACATAGCAGGTCTAATCGCCGTCCTATAAAACTTGCCTTTTAGCTTTTGTGGTACCCTTTTGTCACATAGGACACCAGATGCTTGGCGCCACTTCATCCACCCTGCTTTGATTATATGGCTAACATCTTCATAAATATCCTCGTCTCTCTGTAGCATTGATCCTAAATATCGAAAGGATCATAGTGGATGAACAGTGCTTAAATAATATAACCTGTGCTGTTCTTAAGAAGGCATATATGCTTTCCTAGCTCTCATAGAAATGGTCAGTCTACATAATATTAATCAGCACAATATAGTTGACTGATGGAGAACTAGCACTGCTGTCCTAACTTTGGCAACAAGCATTAGCTAAGTAGTGGATATTTGTATATAAAAACTGGAAGTGACTGAAATGTTTGGTGTTGTTTCACCTAGGTTGCATTTTCTTGCTGTCCTTGTGTTTTCAGTTGCTCCTGCATGAGATGACTGTTGTTCCACTTTGAATTTTGAATAATTCCTTTATTTATTGTAAGCAAAGATTTATTTGGCAAACCTTCTAGGAGAATGATTGCCAGGTGAAGATCTTCAAGTAAAATTTTGAAGTAGTTTTTGCAAATCCCATTAGATGGTAGATTTTGCAGTTAGGTGGATACCGATTACAGAAGATCTTATCTAGCTTCTTACTGAATACTTATTTGCCTGTATCCTTGCTCTCTAATTGGAGATCTGTATCTGAAATAAGTTGAAACATATTTTACTGTGAACTAGTAGCAGAGTTTATATCTACTGGAAAGCTATTGCTCAGCATAAGGTGACTTTAGTTCTTAACGATGAATTTAATGTCTTTCAAACTTCTTGGTCTTTTTTTTGGGAGGTTTCAAAGTTCTTGTTTAGTTGCCTCCAACGAACAAAGTTATGTAGTTTGTTGATGTTGCTTTAGTTTATACTGGTGTTTAATGGTTTTTCCAGAAACAAAATCCAACATTATTTGTAGTTCCAATTTCTAAAATTAAATACACATCAGATGCAAAGTGTCACAAATCGCAATGGATTGTTGAGTCGTCAGATAGCTACATATTGTACATTTTTATCTGCATGTGTGCTTAGTCTGTAACTTTGGAGATTTATTTACATGCTGGAGATTACTTGAAGCAAATTCTGTTGTGAGCTAGTAATAGACTTTATATCAACGAAATGACTACATCAGTTCTTAGCATAAGATGACTTTAATTATGTTTGAAACCTATGGTTGAGTTGTCTCCAGTACAACAACAACAACAACAACAAAGCCTTTAAGTCCCAAACAAGTTGGGGTAGGCTAGAGTTGAAACCCATCAGAAGCAATCAAGGTTGTGAACAAACTTATTTAATCTGTTCAGGTTGTATTGGTTTATAGTGGTGCTTCAATTTTTTTTTTCAATGGAAAATATTTTGTCAACCTTCTTTATCACCCCTCTAGAGAAGAATTCTAGTTTTAAGTTTCAGTCACTTGCACAGGCAGGCACAAAGCGTCAGTACGCTGTTTCTCATGAAGTCAATCTGTAACCTGAGAATTTCCTCACTCGCTATTTGACTTCTGATTAGGTGCATCGTTGCAGAGGCTCGGAAAGTACCGAGAAGCAATGAGACAGTACACCAAGGTTCTGGAGCTGTCTAAGGAGACAGGTGAAGATTCTGGCTGCACCGAGGCGTACGGTGCCATAGCTGACTGCTACACCGAGCTGGGCGATCTGGAGCGAGCGGCGAAGATATATGACAAGTACATATCGAGGCTGCAGCCCGGCGAATAGAAAGCGGCGGCCCTTGATTTCTTACAGACGAGACAGTGAGTTCCTTCCTGTTGGTTAAGTTTTACTCGGCACAAGGAGTGGGTTTTGTCGGTCTGTTAAACTCACTGCAGGGCTTGGGATTGTTCTGAGAACGATTTTAATATTTGTAGATAAATAAATATTGATGGTGGTGCTGCTGCCCCGCCTGACTGCCCTTCTTTCCTTGAAGCTTTGTTTCTGATATGCCTGCCTACTGAGTCTTGACACAGCATGGTCCATACGGTTGCAGTCGTGATATGTGTGCATGGCCCATGAACTCATCGGTGCTGTTCCAGCTTCCAACCGATCTAGTATCGATGAATCGATCAGTGCTATACTACAATGACTTGCTGTTTAACATATCTTTTTCCTCCAGCATCTTTTACATACTACTCGTAGTACTTCATTGAGACGCCAGGACGCGTTGCTCCGCTCTCTGACACCAGCTGATCGGTTGGGTCATTCGGTTGGGAGTTGAAGAGAAAGAAGCGTCCACAGGACAATGTCAGCGTGTCACTGTGTGGCCTGTTGAGCCCGATAGCGAGCTCGCAGCTGCAGCAGCCGACGTATGCACCGGCACCGCATTGCCGACATGAGCCAGCCAGCCGGGTGTGCGTGCTTACCCTGAATCTGAATCGCCGAACGGCGGCCAGCCCTGGAGCCGGGTGACGCAGGAGGCTGCAGAGTCGTCCGCCCCTGCTCACGTCATCAGCAAGTATTCAGGAACTTGAGAATTGAGATCAACGCCGTGGGCCGTGGCGGCCAGGCCAAGCCGGCCGGTGAAGCTATCTGAGTACGTGGTAGACTGGTGGCGCCGTGGCGCGTTCTCGGGGCACCACGCGCTGGCACAGACCGACGACGCCGCACAGGGCGCACGCCGTATGGGAACAAGAGGGCACACGCGTATCGGCACGCGCACGTCCGCGGCTCAATCGCCTCCTCGTCTCTGCCCAGTTCCCGTGCATGCGTTGTCAGCGCCATGCTTTCTATGCATAGGTAGCACATGCACGCGGCCCCCTGCAGCTCGCCACTCGCTCCAGTCTGGCAATACACCACTGCACCCATGGCGTCCAAGGCTCTCTTCCTGCTCGCGCTCCTACGAGAAGGCGACCAACGGCGCCGGCGTGAACGATTGGCACGGCGGGGGTGGGGGTGGCGGTCACCACGGCGGCGGCTGCAGGTACCGCTGCTGCTACTACGGACGCCACGGATGCGAGCGCTGCTGCGCGACCCCCGACGAGGTCCCACAGCAGGTGAACAACTAGATGCCCGCGCCACCGCTCGATCGATTCCTAGCTAGAATAATAACGTTCATGTGTGTAAACTAGCTGGCCAGGTGGCGTAGTATGTATATACTACATAGTGAATAAATGTCTCTAGTGTACTATGTATGGTACATGCAGACTGCGGAGATTTTATATGAACATATGGAAAACGCATGTACGTACAGACGTGCCCATACGCGTATAGCAAGACCATATGAGATATCTATCTTGATGTGCACGTATCTTGATGCACATCCAATGGTGCTTTTTCTACATTACTCTATATGAGTGCTAAAAAAGCCACCAGTTGCTGGTTATGGCTTTTTCAGCACTCACATAGTACATTGTAGAAAAAGTCGCATAACCGTGCAAATTTTAACAGACCCTTTACTTCCCCATATGACTTACATGTGCTTTTCGAGTTTTGATGGATCGATGAAACCTACTAGTTTCCAGTAAAAACCCATGTATATATGTTCTCCCCTGAGGGAAACATTGTATACTTTAGGCAAATGTTTTGGAGAATACCGACCACATGACACTTCAAGAATGGATGACACTTTAGTATACTATGTCAAAACCACATATTAGAGACGCGGATAAATAGTCATCAGAGAAATGGAAAAAATGTGTCTGAAACTTATGTCTGTTAGCGTGTAAAAATGTGTCACTGATATTAAGACATCAGCGACATGTATTAAACAAACGGGTCCTTGATGAAGAATCATCACATACACGTTGTGAGAGTGGCCACCAAAATGAGGTCGGTCGTCCTCCATTTGAAGCAAGTTTGTGGCCTCCCATGCCGTTTTTGTTCAACAAATCTTGATTTATGATTTTTATATCTGCAACAAAAACTTATGGCAAGGTGAACTTATAGTTCCAACCGATGCATGAATCCACCAACCAATCTGTACATAAAAGTTGGGTTGGCTTCATTTATTAGAAAAGAAAAGCAAAGTGTTTGTTTGTGTTTTTTTTTGTCTCATCAAAGACGTGTTTTCGATATACACATCTTTGATGAGAATTTGCAAAAACAAAATATACAAAAATCTTGATGCCACGGTCTTATAAATCAGACCCTGTCCAGTAGCAAAATAACAAACAAACCCTTACAACATTCTAATAATCAAATAAGTGAACAATGAGTATTCCATCCAATAAAAAAATCTATCATAGATATCACACAGTCTATTTTTCACCAAATGGTAAGGACTATACTGGTTATTTAGAGCATGGTAACATTGAATTGTAAACATTCCACCTATTGTTGGGATTCTTGCCGAGATAATGCAGCTTTGAGCTCTATCTACATTCTTATGAGTATCTTGAACTTGTAAAATATCCCTGTAATCTCTTTTTTCTTGGACCTGGTACCAAAAGACAACTAAATAAAGTATCAACAATTATTAAAAGTGTGTCACTCTATCAATCAACCCTGACTAGTTGTGGCAGCTTTTGTTGTAACAATAGAAAGACATGAACAGGGTTCATCACTCTCTTTTTTCGGAAAGGGGTTCATCACTCTAAATTCTAAAATACGATGCTAATGTTTTGATGTAAGTTGCACAGTTGATAACAGCGGGGACGATGTGCACACAACCATCACCGCCTTCAGAGTGTGGTGCTGGGGATATGAAGGCAGCCATGCATATGGTGGTGCTGCCTCGCGCCAGCGTCCATGATGCAGCTATCGCGGTGGCTGTCCTCATGGGACCTCTCCAACACAGGCAGCGAACGTCCATCAGGAAGGGGCAGAGGACCTCCTCATGCAAAATGGAACGGCACTGAACAAAAGGATTCAAAGGTGGATGCAGGTGCCGCTGTAGATGAGCCGTCGACGAGGTCCGCTCCTTGTCGCCGAAGTCTGAACAAAGGAGATCCGCGATGAGGATGAGTTCGGCTTGGGTTTGGAGCTTTGGGCTGGGCAGAGGCCGCTGGACTAATTAATTAATTAATTAATTAAGGATGGGCCACTTTGAGATACGTGCAATTTTAGAAAAGAGGACTATCGGAGCAATTCTCTAAAGATTAATACCCGACATGTTAAAGTATTTCTCTAATCTTGAATTTTTTGATGGTCAGATTGATCATGTAATGACTAATGACCGTCAACAGCAGACAAAACCAACTTAGACCAGTTTCTTCATACAAGGCTGCGGGGCAGGCCGGTTTCGGAATCGGTCTAGGCCGGTTTTCCCTATCCGAGGATGTTTTAAGATTTTTTTAGAAACTCGTCCGGTCTTGTGAAAATTTAGTCTCGTACTCTAATAGAGAGGATGGATTAGAGGAATTTCCCATAAGAAATGGTAGACGGGAGGCCATTGTGTTAGCAGCTGGCCCCTGCCTGTGCCTGTGACAATGGAGGATAACGTGCTGGAAGCTGAAGGGGAAGCTGACGTGCCTAGAGTTGAAGAGGAGGCCGCTCGGCCTGTCAGGCCCAAAAGAATGCGCAGGCCCAATACAAGGATAGCCGGCCCAATGTGGCAGGCCTAGAGAATGTATTTAGTAAGCTGTAAGGGAAGAGAGGGGGTACGAAGAACTGTAACCATCACAATTTGTTCTAAATCCAAGTACTCATCGTTGTTCGTCATTATACTTTCTGCTGCCTATTTGTCCGATTCCAGTTCTTCCTTCTTCCGAATTCCTTGTTGCTAACAAATTGGTATCAGATTTCTGTTTGAGTCCTGGATTTCGATCCCCCTCATACCCAATTTACCCGTCTGCAACGCTCTCTGGGAGCCATGGAGCCGAATCTCAAGTTGATCCTGGAGGAGATCCAGAAGTCGAAGGACGAGCTCGGCCGTCGTTTCGACGACCACAACGACCAGTGGGAGCGGCGCTTCGCCGAACTCGAGCTCAGCCGATCCGCCCATGACGCCGCGGCCGATAAGCGCCTCGATTCCCTCGAGCGTGCCAGCGCCGACACGGCGTACACCATCGGCCATCGCGTTGCCGATTTGGAGGCCGTCCGCATCGATTCCCTCCGCGACGAGCGCGACGACCGAGTCACCGCCCTCGAGGTGGCTGCCACGGACCTGGGTACTTGGCGCCCCGAGATGGAGGCCCTCGTCGACGACCTGCGGCTCGAGATGTAGAAGCTCTCCCAAGGTCGCGACTCTAAGGTGTTCGACGGTTTGCCTCAATGGCCCTCCGTCGTCGCCGCTTCTTCCGCAGCGCCCAGTGGGCACGGCGAGGCATCGTCTCACCGGGATGGTGGGTTCGGGACCGGGGCGGTCTGGACTCATGTCCCGGTCATGGGTAAGCAATCCGAGCCTCCTCCTCCCCCTCCTCCTCCTCCCCTTCATCCACGCTCGACACCACAGTTTCCGCACCGTCCACCTGCTCCACCGTATCCTCCTCCGCCTCCGCATCCTTCTCTGCATCAACCGCGCCCCCCCCCCCGCTTTACATACCTCCTCGGCCACCACTTTCTACTCCTCGCCATCCAACCCCGCTCGACACACATGACCTTTCCCATCCAACTGGACGTCTTCCTAAACTTCCATTCTCTAAATTTGATGGCGAAAATCCACGCCTCTGGCGTTCTCGCTGCGAGCGTTACTTCCTTATGTACGCCGTAGATCCTTCACTTTGGGTTAGCGTCGCAACCATGTATGTGGAAGGCACCGCTGCTAGCTGGTATGAATCCATCGAAAACACCCCAGCCACTGCAAATTGGACAGCCTTCTGTCAAGCCTTGCACGATCGATTTGATCGTGATAAGAAGGAAGCACTAATCCGTCAATTATTCCACATCAAGCAAACTTCTACGGTGTCAGAATATGTCGAGCGTTTCTCTGTGTTAATTGATTGCCTCAAATCTTATTCTGCTTCTATTGATCCCCTATTATATACAATGCGCTTTATCGATGGCCTTCGGCCCGACCTCAAAGCTATGATTCTGGTTTCTCGACCCCAGACACTCGATGCTGCTATTTACATGGCTCTTGTGCAGGAGGAGGTGGCTGGCCAAGCGGGCGCACTGTCTTCGTTCCGTTCATCGGCATCTGTTGAGTGGTCTTCTAAGGCCACACCACGGACCGTGCTGCCGCTTCCCACACCTCCGCCTCGTGTCGACAAGCCCATGGCGAAGCCTACAGCCGCCGAGCCCGTGGCACAATCTTCAGCATCTGGTGCTCTAGCTGCTGTCAAAGCGTACCGTCGAGCATTGGGGTTATGCTACAAGTGCAACGCCAAGTGGACTAAGGATCATCGGTGTGCCCCTGAAATCCTGCATGCAGTTGATGCTCTTTGGGAATCCTTGGACCCTGATGTTGTGCAGGCTGTCGAACACTCTGCTGATCAACCAATGGAACAAGTGTTTTTGGCTATCTCCAAGTCTGCCGTGTCTGGGGTACCAGCTGCTCATACTATCCGGTTGCTGGGTTCCATGTCGGGTATTCCAGTACACATTTTGGTGGATTCAGGAAGTTCTTCTTCATTTATCTGTACCACTACATCTGCTAAGTTACATCACTCAGATTCAGTTGCTATATCTGGCTGTGTGCAAGTTGCTGGTGGTGGTGTGTTGCAGAGTTCCTTGATGCTTCGCCAAGTTCCGTGGACAGTTGGCTCATGTTCTTTTACCACTGATTTCCGTGTGCTACCGTTGGGTACCTTCGACGCCATTTTGGGCATGGATTGGTTAGAGACCTACAGTCCTATGCAAGTTCATTGGGCTTTGAAGTGGCTGGCAATTCCATATGCTGGCATGACTCAGTTGTTGCAAGGGTTACTGCCTGACGAACCGGAACGGTTGTTGTTGCACATTGAACGTACCGTTCCTGCTTCTTCTTCAGCTCAGGATCTAGTCCGTGTGCCAGCTTCAATCCAGCAGATTATTGAGGAGTTTTCTGACTTGTTCTAGCCACCAACATCTCTTCCACCTTCTTGAGCTTGTAACCATGAGATCCCTCTGTTGCCAGCCGCCCAACCAGTCTTCATTCGGCCCTATAGATACCCACCCAAACTCAAAGATGAAATTGAAGCTCAAGTTCAGGAAATGTTATCCCAGGGCCTCATTCAGCCAAGCTCTAGTTCTTTCTCCTCGCCAGTCTTGCTTGTCAAAAAGAAAGATGGCTCCTACCGGTTCTGTGTAGACTTCAGACACCTCAATGCTCTGACCAAGAAGTCCAAATTCCCTGTACCAGTGTTTGACCAGTTGATGGATGAGCTAGCAAACGCTAAATGGTTCTCCACATTGGACCTTCGAGCCGGTTTTCACCAAATCCTGTTATAGCAAGGTGAAGAGTTCAAGACCGCTTTCCATACTCACCTGGGTCAGTACGAGTTTCGAGTCATGGCGTTTGGTCTTACTGGCGTGTCCGGCACATTTCAGGGTGCCATGAATGGTACCTTGGCTCCAGGTTTGCGCCGCTTCGTGTTGGTTTTCTTCGATGATATCCTCGTCTACAGCCCTTCCTTTAAGTTTTTCAGTGGTTACGTGCTGATCAGTGGAAGCTCAAGCTCTCCAAATGTACCTTCGCTAAAGTGTCCATCTCCTACTTGGGTCATATCATCAGCAGCTAAGGTCTGTCCACGGACCTAGCCAAGGTGCAAGCAGTCCTCGAATGGCCCACTCCATCTTCAGTTCGGGAGCTCCGCGGTTTTCTGGGCCTTGCCGGCTATTACAGGAAGTTTGTGCGTCATTTCAGCATTATTGCCAAGCCTCTCACCGATCTCTTAAAGAAAGATCAGTTATTTGTCTAGACCTCCACGCATGAGTCTACCTTTTCGGTCCTTAAGCAGGCTCTCTGTACTGCACCTGTCTTGGCATTGCCGGATTTCACCTTGCCTTTCCACATTGAAACAGAGGCTTCGGGTACCGAGATTGGAGCAGTTCTACAACAGAATGGGCACCCCATAGCGTTCATCAGCAAGGGTCTCAGCCCCCATAATCAAGGGTTGTCGGTCTAGGAGAAGGAATATCTTGCTATTTTGCTGGCTGTTGAACAGTGGCGTCACTACTTGCTTCAGGGCGAGTTCTTCATTCACACTGATCATCGTAGCTTAGTCCATCTTAATGAACAGAGGCTCCACACTCCATGGCAACAGAAGGTCTTCTCCAAGTTGCTCGGGTTATAGTATAAGATTTTGTACAAGAAAGGCTCGGAGAACGGCGCGGCAGATGCTCTATCTCGCCGTGTGCCCACAACATAGAGCTATGCCATATCTTTAGTCTCCACCTCTTGGCTCGATGAAGTAGTACAGGGATACAACTCTGATCAAACTGCTATGCTTTGTTATCTCAGATGGCTACCAGCCCCGATAGCCACCCTCCATTCTCTTTGGTCCAAGGCGTCATCAGATACAAGAACCGTCTGTGGCTCGGTTCCAACAAGCCCATGCAACTAAAAATTATGTCTGCTCTGCATAGCAGTCCCTTGGGGGGTCACTCAGGAGCTCTGGTAACATACAGCAAAATTAAAGCTCTGTTCTTATGGCCTGGTATGAAATCAGACATCTGGGCTTATGTTCAGTCCTATGCGGTGTGTTTGCAAGCTAAGCCGGACAGGTCATGATACCCAGGTCTCTTGCAGCCCCTTCCTGTGCCATCTGTCTCCTGGGAAGTGATCACGATGGATTTCATCGAAGGTTTGCCACAGTTTGGTTCCTTCAATGCTATCTTAGTAGTGGTGGACAAATTCTCCAAGTTTGCACACTTTATTCCCCTTCGTCATCCCTTCACAGCAGCTTCTGTTGCCAAACTTTTCATGGACCAAGTGTATCGCCTTCATGGTCTTCCTCGAGCCATTATTTCAGACCGCGATCACATCTTTACAAGTAATTTCTAGAAATGTCTGTTCAAAGCTACCGGTTCCGAGCTTCAGTTCAGCTCCACATACCATCCACAGACGGACGGCCAGACAGAGCGCGTCAACCAGTGTGTCGAAACCTTTCTTCGCTGCTTTGTGCACACTTGCCCAGCTCAGTGGAGTCGCCGGTTATCACTTGCTGAATTCTGGTATAACACCTCTACACATTCTGCCTTAGGCCGTTCCCCCTTTGAGGTCTTGTATGGTTTTCCTCCACGACTGTTGTCGGTGAACTTGGATGAGGTGGCTCTAGTACCTGATCTTCACAAGTGGATGTCTGATCGCCAGCTCATGCATTCTATTGTCAAGCAGCACTTGCTCCGTGCTCAGGCTCGCATGAAACGGCAAGCTGATAAAGGCCGCTCTGAGCGCCAGTTCTCTGTGGGCGACATGGTGTTCTTGAAGCTTCAACCATATATTCAATCTTCTCTATTCCACCGCTCCAACAACAAATTATCCTTCAAATTCTTTGGGCCATTTCAAGTCATTCAAAGGATTGGTCCAGTCGCCTACAAGCTGCTTCTTCCACCAGGCGCTGCTATCCATCTAGTCTTCCACGTCTCACAGCTTCGTTCGTCTCTAGGCCCTCAGCAGGTATCACCCTCACTACCTTCTGACTTGCGGCCATTTCAATTTCTGCTTCGGGTGCTGCAACAACGCTGGACATCCGGCGCTCGCCCTATGGCCCAAGGTCTTATTCAGTGGTCAAATTCACCACCGGAGCTGTCTACTTGGGAGCCGCTCGAGCAACTTCGCCAACAATTCCCACGAGCGTAGCATGGGGTCATGCTGGTTCTGAAGATGGGGGGAATGATAGCAACTGGCCCCTACCTGTGCCTGTGACAATGGAGGATGACGTGCTGGAAGCTGAAGGGGAAGATGACGTGCCTAGAGTTGAAGAGGAGGCCACTCGGCCTGTCAGGCCCAAGAGAATGCGTAGGCCCAATACAAGGATAGTTGGCCCAATGTGGCAAGCCTAGAGAATGTATTTAGTAAGCTGTAAGGGAAGAGAGGGGGTATGAAGAACTGTAACCATCACAATTTGTTCTAAATCCAAGTACTCGTCGTTGTTCATCGTTATACTTTCTGCTGCCTATTTGTTCGATTCCAGTTCTTCCTTCTTTTGAATTCCTTGTTGCTAATACATTGCCAGCTCTAGAGCTGACAGCCTAGCACTGCCCAGTACCTAGAACGCCAGCGGTATGGTCATGAGTTGAGGAACAACCTAGCCCGGTGGGACGTTTTTGGGTCAGAGTCCCAAGGCGTGCGTGCGAGAGGGTGGACGGTTACTATAGGCGCGTTCGTGGTCGTGGCGCACAAGCGATCGCTCATGACCTCCACACGCGGTCGTGCCGATTGACACATAGAGTGCCTGCAGCTAGCTACACCACGACGGATAGGGTGACCTGTGTCCGGTTGTTCACCACCGTGTGGGAACAAAATAAAGAGAGAGCATGCATATCAACCTCTCTGTCCTCACTAGAGTCTCTTCTCTTCCTGTCTCACGTATAGTACGCCCTTATCTGCCCCGTGCTCGATCCGCGGCTGCCGGCCGGTATAAATAGCACCTGAACCTGATGCTGATGGCTCGTCCCTCTTCTTCTTCATCACCACCGGTGGCTGCGATGTCCGATCGATACATCAATGGCGTCCAAGGCTCTCTTCCTGCTGCTTGCCCTCCTAGCGTGGGCCGCCGTGCTCGCCATCACGGCGGAGCAAACTTGTGTGTCGTTGGATTCCTGTTTTTTCTCTTCTCTTCCTTCTCATTACCACTACACCACGACACACATTTGCCTACACTTATCTGTTGGCAAATGATTGGTTTTGACAACACATTATGTGTTGGTAATTGTACAACCTTTTTAAAGTCACGTAAACTGTCGGCAATGATGTTGTATAGCTACAGGTTAACTGTCGGCATTTCTCTTAGGACAATGAAATTGTCGGCAAATGTTTTTAGACAAAATAAGTGTCGGCGTTTCCTAAACAAGCCGACTGGCTAAGTGTCGGCGAAAGGATATACAGTCTTGGCTAGATTCTGGTTTTAGATCTTTTCACCATATGCACGTGCGGAGTCGTAGCCTTTTGGAATGGGGTTTGTAGACCACGCAAAGGAAACCCAATCCAACCAGCTCTCTCTGCTGCCCCTCGCCTGCCACCGCCTCCCACGCCAGCGTTCGCCGCCGCCTCCCCCGCCAGCATCCTCCGCCGCCTCCCACGCCAGCGCCAGCACCCATGGCCGTCGCCTCCCATGCCAATGCACGCCGCCTCTGCCTCCCACGCCAGCTCTCGTCGTCGCCGCCCTGCACAGCACCACCACCCACCGGAACCCTAACCACGCCAGCCCCTACCAGCTACCCCCACACCAACCTCTTCTGCACTAGTGAAGAAAGCTGCATTCATGGCCGTCCACCGAGGAGGTGTCGGTGCAGGACCCACAGGATACCCCGCAAGGAAGAGAGAAGATCTAGTCTAACTAGGATTCTGCCCCTATAATCTTAGTAGTAGTATTATTCTATAATCCTACTAGGAACTCTCATTGTAAAGCGACTAGGATTCTGACCTCCTAACTATATAAAGGAGGGTAGGATCCTAGAGAGGAAGATGATACAATACAACAACACACAATCAATACAACGCAAAGGCTAACGCCGATTGGACGTCGGGCTATTACTCGACCACAGTCGAGGGCCCGAACCAAGATAAATCGACTGTCTCTTGCGTTCACCGTCAAGTTCCGCATAAGCCAAAGCCTGAACATACTGTCCCGGTTAACCCCGTGGCAGGCTATCAGTGGTAAAACATCGACAGCTGGCGCGCCAGGTAGGGGCTTTCGGCGAATTTGCATCCGAGAGCTCGATGGACCTTTACAGCATGATCTTCTCGACGAGATCAACTTTCATCTTCGGCTCATGGATCTGCGAGGCGGACGACAATGGCAAGCTCCAAAGCCGTCTCCTCGAAGATTCGAATCACCATGAAGACTATTCTATTTCGGCGACTACGACAGATCAAATCACCGGAAGATTCACGTAGCTCATGATGTCCGATGCAACTCAGGTTTCGCGGCTTTGCACATCTGACTCAAACTCAGGCTCTGCATCCGAGATAGAGTCTTATCTGAATTCTTTTGGGAAACCGAGTTCTTTTCCGGTGGGGCTTAAGAATGCGGCCCTGACCTATCAAGAATACAACTCGGGGTACACGCAGAATCTTTTCAAGAAGTCGGATCCTTTTCCTCTCGAACTCCACAACATGGCAACATCTTATCAGACACGGCCCGGAGGATTCCTCGATCCAGTGCTTAGAATGCCACTGAAGGGAGCTCAGGAAGGTCTCGTACTAACTATAACATCTCAAGACTGCATCATCCACTGGCCGGGCTCTGTTCCTGAGGATAGCAGTACCCGACTAGTCGACATGATGACAACGACAATTCTACCCTACCAAGAAGGAGACTCGATATGCGACCTCGAGGCCTCTACTAAAGTTATTAGCAACTCCGACAGTGTGGAAACTAACGCCAATAACAGAACATTTCATGCACGGGAAGTACTCATGGTTCGCCGTCCTCAATCACCATTGGTCCCCCCAGAAGCGCCCGATGTCAGGTCATTGGATGAATTAGAATCCAACATATCACCCTTTGCCCAGGGCTACGACGGTGAGACCGAGAATCAGAAACAAGCCAGAGAAAGAAAAAACAAGTTGAAGCAAGGACGCCAACATCGTGCTTGGCAGCACAAGGAAGCTTGGATCAGATATGAGTCAGAGTTGGCCAAGTACGACAGAAGAAAATCACAACGAGAAGTCGAAGAAAGACGCACGACAAATACGCCCTACGATAAGATCCGAGAAGCATTAGAAGAACTCAGAGCGACCTCACATCCCAGTGAAAAATAAGAACAGCTCTGGGACTTTCTCCAGTCAGCAGCCCTGAGGACGCATGAAGAAAAGACTCACTCAAGACTACCCGCCAGATCAACGACCCATAGGCAAGAAGATCAAAATCAAAGAAAGTCCGCTTTCGAGAGACTTGGACCAAGTGGAAGTCATAACAGAGAAAGTAGAAGGGACCATAGTCAGAGTCACCGAGTTGAACAACCAAGAAAGACCAGAAGCAGGGCGCCTGCCCAGACAACCTCGCAGGATTACTCTCATCAAAACAACAGTTGGCCAGAAGGAGGTGCCGAATCAGAATTCAAAGAAGCCGGAACGCACGATAGATTCCCCTATTTTGCAAACAGACTTGCGTCAATACGACTACCTCACAAGTTCAAACTGTCCAACCACTCTAAGTATGATGGCAAAACTAAACCAAGGCAGTGGCTCAGGATATATTCGCAATCAATTGAACTAGCCGGAGGAGACGACGATATCAAGACCCTGTTCTTTCCCATGGCCCTGGAAACCATGCCTCTCCAATGGTTCGTCAAATTGAATCCAGGATCAATCAGAAATTAGGAGGACTTGGAAAGAGCTTTCTGTGAAAATTTCACAGGGATCATTACACACCCAATCACCCACGCAGAGTTAAAAGGACTCAAGCAGAAGGGAGGTGAAAGTCTCAGAGATTACTATCGACAATTTGGCGAACTACGAGCTCAAGTACATGACATCACCGAACGAGAAGTAATTGAAGCTTTCTCTCACGGAATCATGGCTAGGTGGCAATTTCAAGACTTCTGCAAAGAAAATCCGAGAAACAATGAAGAATTCAGACGAACAGTAGAAAAGATGATTACTGCGGAAGAGAAGACACGAGAGAGGTTCCCAGATAGAAGCAACCGAGACAACCCAGACAAGCAAAATCATCGAAATAGCAGACATCAGGAAAGAAAACATAGACCAGACAACACCGTGGTAATGGCTGACAAATCAAAGAAGTTTTCTAAACCCAGAAGATATGACAACATCGAAAACATACGTTGCCCATTGCACCCTAATGGGAAGCACACCATCGGAAATTGCTACACCTTCAATGATCGATACACAAGAAAAGATAGTAAGGGGAACACTAAAGAAGACAATCAGAAAAAAGATGAGGGCAACCACGAAGACAAGGGATTCCAAAAATCCAGGGGGATGGTAGCAGTGATCTTCTCCGGGGCCCCAGATTCTAGAAGCAAACATCAAGAAAAATTAGCACTACGAACTATCATGGCAGCAGAACCGGCTACTCCAAGATATCTTAATTGGTCACAGTATCCAATCCAATTTTCAAGAGAAGACCAATGGACTAGTGTGGGAAACGTAGGCCATTACCCACTGGTTCTAGATCTAACTATTGCCGGTATGACTGTCACCAAAGTACTAATCGACGGGGGAGCCGGACTCAACATCATCTTTTCAGAAACGCTAAGAAAGATGGGACTGCAACTCGCCGGGATGATTACACCAACAAGTACACCTTTTTATGGCATAGTACCCCGCAAGGCAGCCATGCCACTTGGACAAATTACTCTACCCATTACTTTTGGAACTCCCTCGAACTACCGTACAGAGTTCATCAAGTTTGAGGTTGCAGACTTCGATTCATCATACCATGCAATCCTCGGGCGCCCAGCGCTAGCAAAATTCATGGCAATACCGCATTATCCGTACCTATTGCTTAAGATGCCAGGACCTAACGATGTCCTTTCTCTTTGAAGTGATTTGAAGCGCGCTTTTGACTGAGACGTTCAGGCAATCCAAATCGCAGCCAAAGCACAAGCCGACAATGGTAGAAAAGAAATAGCCACTATTGCCGTAGAAATAAGCCAAGAAGAACTAGAGATACTGGCTAAAAAGCCCAGCATCCTCGCACCACCAAAAGAAGCCGACGTTAAGCAAATCGACCTGGGCACTGGCGATCCATCCAAGACAGCAACCACCAGCGCCCACCTCTCGGCAAAATAGGAACTCGCGCTCACCAACTTTCTTCGGGACAACAAAGATATCTTCGCTTAGAAGCTGGCCGACATGCCGGGTGTCCCAAGAGAGTTGGCTGAGCACAGAATTGATATCAATGAAGGCTCCAAGCCTGTAAAGCAATGGCTACGACGATTCTCACCTGACAAGAAGGCAGCGATTAAAAAAGAGATCACAAAGCTAATGGCAGCTGGATTCATTAGAGAAATCCTTCATCCAGATTAGCTAGCAAACCCAGTTCTAGTATAGAAAAAGAACACGGATGAATGGCGCATGTGTGTCGGCTACACAGATCTCAACAAGCACTGCCCGAAAGATCCGTTCAGGCTACCACACATTGATCAGATAGTTGATTCAACAACAGGATCCGCCCTATTATCCTTTCTTGATTGCTATTCAGGGTATCACCAGATCACATTAAAAGAGCAAGACCAGAGCAAGACATCTTTCATCACTCCGTTCAGTGCCTACTGCTATAAGACCATGTCGTTTGGACTCAAGAATGCTGGAGCCACTTACCAAAGAGCTATCCAAACATGCCTTGGTGATCAGATCGGCGAAAACGTAGAGGCATACGTGGACGACGTGGTGGTAAAAACAAAGAACCCAGATACACTGATTGAAGACTTAAAACAAACCTTCGAGAGCCTAAAAAAGTGGAGGTGGAAATTGAACCCAAACAAGTGTGTATTCGGAGTTCCTTAAGGACAACTACTCGGTTTCTTGGTCAGTCATCGCGGAATCGAAGCAAGCGCCAAGCAAATTCGAGCCATAACAGAGATGGGCCCACCTTGAAACGTCAAAGATGTGCAAAAGCTAATAGGCTGCATGACGGCACTCAATCGTTTTATTTCAAGGCTCGGCGAAAAAGGGTTACCTTTCTTTAAACTACTAAAGAAGACAGACAAGTTCAAGTGGACGGAAGAAGCCAATGAAGCTTTCAAAAAACTTAAGGCATACCTCACATCCTCACCAGTTCTCACACCTCCAAAGAAAGACGAAGACATGATGCTATACATTTCGGCAACTTCATCGTGGTCAAGACGGCGATAGTCGAGAAAGAGAAGAAGAAGAAGGCGGCGTGTATAAAAAGTACAACGACAGTATACTACATCGCAAGTACTATCGGAATAAAAATCCTAGTACCCGCATGTGCAAAAACTACTCTACGCCCTATTGATCACTTCACGCACGAAGCTTCGCCACTATTTTGAAAGCCACAAGATTACCGTGGTGACAGATTTCCCACTCGGAGACATCTTACACAACAGAGAGCGCATAGCAGGCACATATCAAAGTGGGCGGTTGAACTCGGTGCTCTCAACATCGATTTCACCCCCGCAGAAAGCAATCAAATCTCAAGCCCTTGCCAATTTTGTTGCCGAGTGGATAGAGATTCAACAACCTATGTCAAATACAATCCTTGACCCTTTGGAAGATGTACTTTGATGGATCACTCGAGCTAGGCGAGAGCGGTGCTTGGGCATTCTCCTAATTTCTCTAGGCGAAAAACAACTCAAGTATGTGTCCTTGGATATTATGGCAAGCTACCAACAATGAAGCGAGTCTGAAGCTCTCATCCACAGACTCACAGTGGCAATTACCCTCAGAATCAAGTGATTACTCATATACGGCGATTCGGCAGTAGTCATCAACCAAGTCAACAAAGATTGGGACTGCACCAAAGAAAACATGGGTGCTTACTGCGCTGAAATCCAAAAACTCGAAAAACATTTCCAAGGATTGGAAATTCTACATGTCCTGCACGATTCCAACATTGCAGCAGATGTCCTCGCCAAACTCAGATCGAGACGGGGCAAAGGTCCCACCCGAGCATATTCATAGAGGAGTTATCGGCTCCTTCTATCAAACAACCGGTGGGACAAGCCTAGAACTCACTGACCAAAGGCAACCAGATTTTAGTAATCAACACTTCATGGACACATGCTTTTATTGATTGTATCAAAGAGAATAAGTTGCCAGTAGATAAAGAGGAAGCTACCCGAGTTGTTTGCAGAAGCAAAAACTACGTTCTAGTAGGGGACAAGCTCTATAGAAGAGCTGCATCGTCAGGAGTACTCCTAAAATGTGTCTTGTTTGAAGAAGGCAAAGAGATCTTAAACGAAATACACTCAGGTTGCTGTGGAAATCATGTCGCTTCAAGAACACTAGTCGGCAAAGCTTTCGCTTTTGATTCTCTTGCCATGACTCTGAAAAGACGCAGAAGAACTTGTCGAGAAAATGCAAAGGTTGTCAAATGTTAAGTAAGACAAGCTCATGTGCCGACTCACAATCTCATCTCGCATCCCACCCGCTTGGCCTTTCTCCTACTAGGGACTGGATCAAGTAGGACCTCTCAAGAAAGTAAAGGGCTGTTTCGAGTACATCTTCGTAGCAATTGACAAGTTCACCAAGTGGATCGAATACAAACCACTGCATAAAATACTGGTAGCAACTAAAGCGATCGAGTTCATCCAAGACATTATGCACCGCTTGGCATGCCCAATCGAATCATCATAGATTTAGGCTCTCCTTCACAGCCACGAGTTCAAAAGTTGGAGCGCGAGATTGTGGCTTCGGCATAGATTACGCATTAGTCGCACATCTAGAAGCCAACAGACAGGTAGAAAGGGCCAATGGACTCATACTAGCGGATTGAAACCAAGACTGTATGAAAAGCTAGCAGACTATGGATCAAAATGGATTGAAGAATTACCCAAAGTAGTATGGGGCTACGAACTCAAATAAGCGAGAGCCACCGGATACTCGTCTTTCTTCCTAGTTTACGGATCGAAGCCGTACTACTGCCGACGACTTGATTTGGGCGTCACCAAGGATAGAAAACGATATGACGAAGGAGAAGCGAGAGAACACACGAAGATTAGAACTCAGCGATGAGGGAAGAAGTCGAGAGGTAAACTCTACCCTTCAATCAGCAAGATACCTCCAAGGATTAGAGCGCCACTACAACAAGAATACTGACCTCGATCACTACAAGTCGGAGACCTAGTGCTAAGAAGAATACAAAAAAAGCGGCGGACGCCATAAACTACTCGGTCCATGGGAAGGTCCTTTTATTGTCTCAAAAGTCTTTGGACGAGAACGCATACAAGTTAATAAGCGAAGATGGGAAAGAAGTCGACCAATACATGGCACATCAGCCAACTAAGAAGATTCTACGCATAAAAACAACTCAAGGGAGAATACATGTACAAACCACAAGAGATCAACGTTCACGGCCAATAAAGATGGTGTTCCTCGACAAAATAAGTATTATGGCTTGTCAAACGATCATGATCAATAAAGATGGTTTTCCGGCAACATATGTCTTATGATGGCTAACCCCGAGTTGTTTCCAAAAAGCAAAATGGCTGAAAATACGCCTGAGCATCCCGGTCGAGAGCAAAATAGCTGAAAAGACGCTTTAGCTCGCCGATGAGGGTAGCTAACAAGCTAACACACGAAACAAAGAGCAAAATGGCTGAAACATGCCTGAGCATCATGGCCGAGAGAAAAATAGCTGAAAAGACGCTTGAGCCCACCGATGAGGGTAGCTAATAAGCTAACACCCGAACCAAAGAGCAAAATGGCTGAAACATGCCTGAGCCTACCGGCCGAGAGCAAAATAGCTAAAAAGATGATTGAGCCCGCCGATGAGGGTAGCTAATAAGCTAACACCCGAACCAAAGAGCAAAATGGCTGAAACATGCCTGAGCCTACCGACCGAGAGCAAAATAGCTGAAAAAAATGCTTGAGCCCGCCGATGAGGGTAGCTAACAAGTTAACACCTGAACCAAAAATCAAAATAGCTGAAAATACGCCAGAGCATAACGACCAAGAGCGAAATAACGGAAAAGATGCTTGAGCCCGCCGATGAGGGTAGCTAACAAGCTAACACCTGGACCAAAAAGCAAAACGACTAAGCCTAAGCATGGATCAGGAAAAATTCAAGTCAAGACCCTCCAGCTCCTTGTTCCAAATAGCAAGAAGCTCAGGGGCTACACTAAAGACACTTGATATCACAAAGTTTGTCAGGACAATGGTCTACACCGAGTTGTTTATGCGGCGCAGACAGGAACCAGGCAAGCATTCAACAGATCAAGAAAGTTTGTCAAGACAACGGTCTATACCGAGTTGTTTATATGGCAAAGACGAAGGACAGACAAGCACTCAACAGATCAAGAAAGGTTGTCAACACAAAGATAACACGCAGAGTTGTTTACATGGCAAAGACGAAAGCAAGACAAAGTACTCGGCAAGTCAAATAACTCTGATCACTTGGACAACTCATCCAAAGAATAAACAAGGCATCCAGGTAGAGAAGGCATCAACAAAAAATCTTCATTCAAAAAGAAGTATAACGTCATATTACAAGGCACGAGCATAAAGGTCAATTACATCAAGCGTCATCATCAGGAGAAGAGATAACAATATTAAGATTATCTACAACTCTACTGGCTAAGTCTTCGACCTCAGGCTCCATCCTCTCAACGGCATCAATGTATTCTTGACTATCGGCTTCCTTTGCTATATTGGACAAAGGCGCCTCTGGAGCAAGAACCCGGACCTGGGCCAGGACATTCTTGGTACATAGTTGAGCGCACCTCTTCACGAACTCTTGGAAACAAGTCGAAATTCGAGGAAGTAACTGAGCCCAAGATTGCCCATCATCCGCTAGAGTTCGGAGAACATTGGCTACTGAACGAAAGGATTTCCACAAAGCTTTCCAGTTTTCAGTAGCCGTCGCCAACTTGCCAGACAAGTCTTCAATAGTTTTTTGGGCCTGCACAAGATCTCTATCAGCTCCACACCTAATCAACTTAGCAAGGGTGAGTTCTTCCTTAGCATGAGTAATTACCTCCTCAGCCTTGTTGTGACTAGAACGAACAAGAGTCTTCATTTCATCAATACCCTCCGAGAGCTTTTGCTTTTCAACTCAGAGAGCTGGACAAGGCACCAAACAACAAGTCAATAGAAAGGAAAGTTTGAATACAGAAGGAAACAAAAAGAACCCGCCATACCATTGCACTCTTTCTTCGCGGCCTCCAAGTTCTTCATGGCCTTCGAGTTCTTTAAAGCCTCCTGGATAGCAGCATCCCTCTGCCTCTCGGCCTCAACAACCCGGGCACGAAGAGCTTTTTCCTCCTTCTGATGCGTTTGACGCTTAGCCTCCAGCTCGGCCTGGCAGAGACCAAGATCTGTCTTCAGGGCGCTCAACTCAGAAGACAACTTCTTCTTGGTTTCCGATGAGAAAAAGAAGCCGGCATGGTTCCGAGAGAAGGACTGAACAAGAAGAAAGAAAGAAAAAAGGCATAAGAACAGAAGAAAAATGAACATCCAAAGAAAGAACTTTAGAAAACTTACTTGGAGTTTTTCTCCAAAAGAAGTTGCAAAGGTCATAAAGTCTCCCCAAGAAGCGGTCAACTCGACAACCGATGAGTGGCATCAAATTGATGAACTACATCTTGATGAGAAAGAGGAGGCGGAGGGAGAAAGTCGTCGATCGGAGAAGGCAAGATCGGGGACACATCATGGGAAGTCCGGCTACCTCCTAGATGAATCCACCACCATGGCCATGGTCACCTCTCTGGGGCAACCAAGCCAGCAGCAGCATCATCACCAAAAAACCTTGTCTCCCCCACAACCACTTCACCGACTGTGCGCTCCGATTCCTGAGGCTTAGTACTCGGTGGAACACCAGAGGACTGGCAAGAAGTCGACGGAGGGTCAAGAGAAGACGAAGGCCTAAAAGTTGATAAAGAAACCCACCAATAAGAACAAGAGAAAAGGAGAACATAAGCAAAGAGACAAAACCAAAATTCACTCACCCAGCTATCTTCTTCTTCGTAAAACAAAAAGAAGACCTCGCAGGGGGAACAACGGTAGCAAAAACATCACCACCACCCTACGACGGGTGTGGTGTGGTTGATACTAGAACCCCAGAAGAACTCAAGCCCAATGACCGCTTGCTACAAAAAGAGCCAAGACGAAGTCAGAACAAGAAAGAGTGCTCAACAAAACAAAGACAAGTAAACAACTCTCCAACACGTAATGAGGGGCACATCATCATCCTCATCTTCCTCAGTCTCCAGCAAGACAGCTACAGCGCCATCTGAAAAAAGAGAGAGAAGAACTCGGTCAAAGGCACAAATAAATAACAGAAAGACCGAACATATTAATATGCTCACCGAGAGCACGTTACCTATAACTGGAGTACTTGGATGAGTACTCGGCTGGCGAGACTTCTTGGAAACAGGTAAACCAGATGAAGAGCCATCCGCCCGCCCCCTCTTCGAGACACTACGAGGACCTTGGAGGACTGGACGAGGAACATATTCTTCATATACATCAACAACTCTGGAAGAAACTCTAGGAAACGCTGTGGTGATTTGGAACTTACTGATTACAGAAGCCCCAGCAAGATTCTCCCCGGTATTCACCACGGCGGGAGGACATCAAAGGGGATCGGGTCAACAAAGTTGCGCCCCAATTCCTACAAAAAAGAGTAAAACAACCAGACAAGAAAGATTAACCAAAGGTGGAGACAACAAAGGAAATTCAAAAAGTACTCGAATAAAGAAAAATAACTCACAGCAGGAGGAGGGTTCTTAGCGCAATACTCAACAAACAGCGTGAGGAACGATGTTCACTCCTTTTAGCATCTTTTGAAGGCGCTCGAGCACCTCCTCGTTAGTCAACTCAAGGGCAGGGACCATACGAGAAGGATCCTCCGCCCCAGAGTACTCAAAACCAAAGTTTTCTCGTTCCTTAAGAGGTTGGACTCGACGACGAAGAAAACTGGAAATAATACCAAGGCCGGTCAAACCTTACTGTTTCAAAGTACTTATCCTCTCAACAAGTGGCTTGATCGCCTGGTTCTCATCCTCCGTCAAGAGTTTCTTTTCCCATCGATCGTTAACCGTGGGACCAGAAGAAGAATGGACAGAAAGAGGAGGAATCATGTTGGCGGAGTAAAACCACTCGGAACGCCAATCCCTCATAGAGTCAACTAAGTCATAATCATAGAATTTAATTTTGAGACCCTAACAAAACTGAATCCCACACCCACCAAGAACAGAAGTGTCATCACGGTGGGGTTGTGGTTTCAGACGAAAGAAGAAACGGAAGAGGGAAAGAGAAGGAGGAATTCCCAGAAAGGTTTCGCAAAGATGAACAAACATAGAAAGATGAAGGACAACATTGGGGGTAAGATGGTTCAAAGTAACCCCAAAATAATTAAGGAATCGATGGAGGAAGGCAGAAGCGGGAAGGCAGAGTCCAGCACGGACAAAGGAGACAAAGAGGACGATCTCACCAGGACCTAGAGCAGGGACCCGATGCTCGCCTGGAGCTCTCCATTCAGCAATGTCCTTACTCTGGATCAAGCCGTCGCTGACAAGCTCTCGAAGCTGGTCTTCGGTTGTTGTTGGAGCTGGCCAAACCTTCTGGGCAGCCCTCATGGCCACGAACTCTTAGTTCTCGATCAAAGAAAGGGATGACTCCTCGTCCACGAAGGCTGCCTGGGACTTGTTCGCGGCTTTCTTCTTGCCCATATGCTAACGGAAGCAAGAAGGCAATAGGGAAAGATGAGGCTTAGACGGCGGCGCTAAGGTGACGATGACAATGGTGGCGGCGGATTTCTAAAAACTAGGGTTTCAAGGCAAGAGCAGGGCAGCAAAGGAAAAGAAGATGAAAGGTCTTTAAATAGATTTTATAGCGATAAAAACGGCCCACCAGGCCCGTTAAAACACGATGTGGGAACGCAACGGTCCATTTACTGACACAGCTAAAATGACGGACGTCATAAATCCACACAACGGTATAGTTTAACGAGTAGATTTCAGACTTATCCATCCAGCACCACGGCAAAGTTATCAGATTACTACAAGAACAACCCGTCAACCATGAAGAAACGAAGGGCTACCTCACAAGGAACATAAGAAACCGGTTCTTACAGAAAGAACTCGGGAATCTCATTAACAACCAGGACTACAACAGAAAAATGAATGACAACTCAGAAGACAAGATTCTTTCCATTACAAGTGGCTTCAAAAAATAGAAGATGACACATCTTACAAGACCCAACGAACTCGGTACTACGTCAATCAAGTTAGCAAAGAGGAACCCGGACACAGCTAGGCTCTGGAACGACTACGTGTCCCAAATTGCTACTCGGTAGAACAAACCGCACTTAGCTACACTGTTTTCTTCAAAGGACGGACGCAGTGCATCCAAGGCGGAAATCAGCAGCACAACGGGACAACATAGACCATGGGAAGTCGGCAGGCATCTGTCTACCCAAGCCCGACATGATGCAAGATCAGGTGTTGATCTGCATCGGACAGTCGCAGGGTGGGCAAGGAAGATCAACCCAGAACTGCTGGATGAAGGAACACATCCCACATCACAAGACTTCCTCCAACTACCACCACATACTTCTAAGTACAATGCTGCTATGGGATTAGTCTACCTCTAATCCCTATCACAAGACTTCCTCTAGCTACGACAAGATGCACAGGAACTACAAAATACGCCCGGGGGCTGCTCTACTTCACAAACTACCATATTCATGACCACGAAGGCTTCAACAAAAATGTTCAATGGATGAAAACAAGCACTCTAGGAGGGTATTTATAGATCGAAGGAGTGGCACACATGGACTAGGAGTACCAACGAAACAAGCCTAACAAAGGACACAGTGAAAAGACAGGACTCAATAATGGAAGACTCAAGCGAGAAGGAACAGTACTCAAAGACGAGCATATTTGGAAGAATATGCCAACGCTGTACAACCCATGAACATGCAACATTTACACTCAACCACCACCATACAACTACACCTGACAAACGGTAGACTACCAGAGAATACGCCAAGACAATGCATCCGAGTTCTTTTTTCAAAGAACCCGGATAAATGCTCAGAGGCTGTAACAGGGGAAGATTTCAGTTCCTCGAACAAATCAGACTCAAGACCCTCCAACTCTTTGTTCCAAACAGCAAGAGGCTCGGGGGCTACACTCAGTGAGTGCACTTTTTCTTCAAAAAAGCGCACGTCACTCGAAAGGCTTTTTTCAAGACAACAATTTTCAAACAACATAAGATTCAAGACCCTCCAGCTCCTTGTTTCAAATAGCAAGAGGCTCGGGGGCTACACTCAGTGAGTGCGCTTTTTTCTTCGAAAAAGCGCACGTCACCAAGAAGACTTCTTCAAGACAAAACTACTTCAAGGACTCATGACAAAAAGAAGCCGGACCGAGCTATATCCGAGTTCTTTTTGACAAAGAACCCGGGTACATGCTCGGGAACATTTCAACGAAGGATCAGAGCGATTTCAAGACAAGACCCTCCCGCTCGTTGTACCAAATAGTAAGAGGCTCGGGGGCTACACCCAAAGGGGGGTACTTTTTTCTTCAAAAAGGTACACACCACGCGCAGATCTCACAGAGCGCTACACGGTTTCGCTCAAGAAAGCACTCGGACAATGCTTGTTCCTGCTCGGCAAGACCTGAAAGAACAAGATGAGGCTTCTAGAGCACAACCATGAAGTGCTCGGGGGCTTGTCGGTGCGGGACCCACACGATACCCCACAAGGAAGAGAGAAGATCTAGTCTAACTAGGATTCTCCCCATGTGATCTTAGTAGTAGTATTATTCTGTAATCCTACTAGGAACTCTCATTGTAAACCGACTAGGATTCTGACCTCCTGACTATATAAAGGAGGGCAGGATCCTAGAGAGGAAGAGGATACAACACAACAACACACAATCAATACAACGCAAAGGCTAACGCTGATTGGACGTAGGGCTATTACTCGACCATAGTCGAGGGCCCGAACCAGGATAAATCGACTGTCTCTTGCGTTCACCGTCGAGTTCCGCATAAGCCGAAGCCCGAACATACTGTCCCGGGTAACCCCGTGGCAGGCTATCGGTGGTAAAACATCGACAAGAGGGGTGCATGGATCCGCCGACTACAGCTGCATCTCTAGGGATGGGCGCATAGATCCGGCCTCCTGGTCCTCGATGGCTTTCGCATTTGAACGCGGTCGACCACCTCCCCAACACTCTTTCCTCTCGGTCGATTCGGTCAGCTTCTCTTCCACTTATCTTGATCTCCATTTTCCATCCCTCGATCTACTATCTTCTTAATCGCGATTTGTTTTTTAGACATGTGTAGTGTGGTGCTTGAGGGGCGATGATTAGGAGGGTGGGGCTCACTGCGACGGCGGTTGCTCACAGCAAGAACACACAGATTCCATTCAAAGAAAATTGAGAAAGAAGGTTAAATTCCATTCTTTTTAATTTCTGTTTACATTTGTATCAAATTATTAACTGATTTCTACTTGAATTTGTATCTAAGATTTTATATGTATAAACTACTAAAAAGTCTGGGTACAAAACCAGAATTAGAAAAATCTTTGATCTTTGAAGGTTATGAGGAACATCTATACTCAATTCATTTGCACAGTGTGGGGGATATACCCCTGGGTACCACAAGATGGTACATGGGCCGCACCATCCGAGGTGGCCCAACCCGTAAGATCAAGGCGTGCACATCAAGATTACAAGTTGTACTAGATATTGTGATAGTACCAAATTGGATACTTTACTTGTAACCTTGTCTCTTTGGAGTATATAAGGAGAGACAAGGGTCCCCCAGAGGATAGGTTAATCTGTATACATCTCAATACAATACACCAAAGACACAGGACGTAGGGTATTACGTCGATCAGACGGCCCGAACCTGTCTAAATCATTGTCTCTGCGCCTTGTGTCACCATCTGGTTCCTGATTACACGCACCGTCTACCGATAATCTACCACCACAGGCACCCCCCTCGGTGGACTGTCAACCATATTTCGTCGACAGTGGCGCGCCAGGTAGGGGTCCCCTTTAGGGGTTGTGTGTGCTGATCCAGGGTGAACCAGATGGGATCTCAAGATCAATGTTGTTTGCGACAACGTCCTTCGGCAACGGCGACTACGACCTACAGCGGGACTCGCCGTGCTTCCCGCGTGAACCTTCCTGCCAGATCGGGTCTGCATGCATCAACGCCGAATATTTAAGTGTAACATCATGTCATCACGTGATGACATATCTACACCGCCATGCAAAGCTTCCATCGGGCACACGGATGGCAACAGCAAGCAAGCTAATTATGGATATCATGGAGACAGAGGCTTCCGTGGATCACCAGATGGATGCATCTACGATGAACCTCCGATTGCTCATACTACTAATTCGACCCCAGGCCCAGAAGTCTACAGACCACGTCGACCACGTCTCAAGCGGCCCCACCGAGCTCCGACCACGACCACGTCTCAAGCGGCCCCACCGAGCTCCGACCACGACCACGACCACGTCGACCACATCCCGAGCAGCTCCGCCGAGCTCCGACCACATCGACCACGTCCCGAGCAGCTCCGCCGAGTTCCGACCACGCCGACCACGATCACGTCCTGAGCAGCTCTGCCGAGCTCCGACCACATCGGCCACCAGACCACGTCGCAATGATGATCGCCGCGAAGAACGGCGCTACGACAATCGCGACCACAGTCATGGCGATAGGCCGAAAAGCTCGAGGACCGGACAACTTCATCGCGACCAACCAGATGTCTATCCAAAGATAATTTTCCTCAACAACGCCATCCACGGCAACCCAGCTTCTCGCGGTAGGCGTTCAACGATCACTGTACCGGGGATACATGCAAGAGGTGACGTCAACTAGTATATCCATCGTATTCATGCACGACGGACATGCAATCCAGCAAGATCAAGGCGACGACATGTGGAGTTTCATCAAAATTGTGGCAACTCGGTGTCAATCTGTGACGGCGGTTTTTCCCATCATATCGTCCATGACGGCCCTCATGTGCGTCCGTCATGAGGCCAAAGTTCCGACCAGGTGTCGGCTCAATCCACAGCAGCACGAAGACAACGCAAGCTAGCCAAGAGTTACGCATATACGCGTATACATATACACAAGTATACATGCAAGCCATCTCATTGGGCAGAAGGCCAAGACGATTTGTTCACACGCCCAAAAGCTAAGTGAATTCTCAATTAAATATTTATTACTTGATTTCTATTCGATGACACACAAATCTTTTTATTTTTCCTCATGCACCATCTCGCGCGGCATCTCGCGATGACCGAAGCAAGATGCGTGCATGATGGGATCATCGACTCAAGGCGCACGCCTACCGCTGGAGCTTGGAGGAGAGGGTGTACAGACACAGGTCGGAATGTCAAGGCCAAGTACATGAGCTCTGGAGCACTCGGAAGCCAGACGTCGATCAACTCATGTTGAGCCATCGGCGAGCCGTGTCGATCCGTCAAACAAGCCATCCGAGCTGTCTAGCAAGTCACGACGAGCCGCGTTGAGCCACGTTGAGCCGTTGAGCGAGCCGCCCCGAGCCACAAGCGAGCCACGTCAAGCCATCTCTTGAACATCGCAACACGCCGACTACACCCACCGGTCGTCAATAAAGCTAAGTATTATTTTTAATTGAAAATTTCTTCGATCATCGTACACCTCCGCCGACCACCCTAAGGGTGCGCTCCGCATCGAATTTTCTCCATACATACAATCCAAAACATGTATAAGTTTTTACAATGGTTCGCCGATATGTTTTCCTTCCTGCTTGAGAATCCCAGAGCCGGCACTGTCTCCGGCTCCACCCCACGCGTGCATGAGAGTCCGCCCTCTGTGCTACGGGTAGTCGGCAGTCGCTCCTTGGTAACACTGGCACTCTACGCGCGGCAGCGTTCCGTACCTCACGCTACGAGATGTTGGTTAGCCCAGGGCTGGCGCATTCTCCAGGACAGGTTAATACATCGCGCTACGTCGCTACATAACAAAATGGGCTAAAAACAGCTAATGTTATTTTTCGAATATTACACCAAGTATAATTCATCGCCAACCGAACACCAAGTGTTTACTTCACCTCCTACAGAGAGATCAATATATTTCGTACATCATCATGTACTACCGCTCTCCGTGTTTATGTTTTAGGAACATAGTTCGGTCAACGAGCTCATGCTTCGGGGCTCGAGGACCACTACGGTGCTCGAGGACTCTGGCCAGACCACCCTTGTGCTCGGGGACTCGCCAGACCACTTCGTGCTCTGGGACCCTCGGGGACTCGCCAGACCACTCCGTGCTCGGGGACTGCCTCGATCACTCTCCGACCACAGTTCGGGGACTTCGTCGCTCGCTCCTCGACCTGTGCTCGAGGACTGCCTCGACCACTCTCCGACCATGGCTCGGGGACTTCGTCGCTCGCTCATCGACCTGTGCTCGGGGACTGCCTCGACCACTCTCCGACCACGGCTCGAGGACTTCGCGTCTCGACTACATGCGACTGGCGACTTGCATACAGTTGGGATATTCTTTCTCATTTAGACCTTACTACAAGGCTCATACCTCGCCTTCTAGCAAGCACGGGGACTACATCGGTACGATGCACCTGCTGGTGCATCTTGTATCGCTTGTACGACGATTCGTTTCTCAACTTAACTGGGAAGTCTTTTTAGACCCTGGCACCACGTGCCTACGTCACCTACTACCAGGCTCGGGGACTAAGTGGGCACACTTCACCTTGCGGTGAATGTGCTTGTTTTTCGACCACTACGCCTCTGATGATCAAAGATGCTACGCTTCAAGACGCACTTACATTTCTTTTCAGAAATACAAGTGGGCACACTTCCCGGGATGGAAATCTTTTTCTTTTTTCTTAAGAGCACCATACATTCTTTAGACAACCTACTTCTCCAGCGACAACGGTGGTCAGAGACGTCAAGGACTCAAGCCTCACTATTCGGAGAATGTTAAAATGGCGTGTCGCATCAGAATACATGGCGCTCGGGGACTAGCTGTGGGGGATATACCCCCGGGTAACACAAGATGGTACATGGGCCGCACCATCCGAGGTGGCCCAGCCCGTAAGATCAAGGCGTGCACATCAAGATTACAAGTTGTACTAGATATTGTGATAGTACCAAATTGGATACTTTACTTGTAACCTTGTCTCTTCGAAGTATATAAGGAGAGACAAGGGTCCCCCAGAGGACAGGTTAATCTGTATACATCTCAATACAATACACCAAAGACACAGGACGTAGGGTATTACGTCGATCAGACGGCTCGAACCTGTCTAAATCGTTGTCTCTGCGCCTTGTGTCACCATCTGGTTCCTGATTACACGCACCGTCTACCGATAATCTACCACCACGGGCACCCCCCTCGGTGGACTACCGACCATATTTCGTCGACACACAGCTGTACTAATGTTCAATAGACTCATTTTCTGGAAGTTACTAATTATGTTTAAATTCAATTTTGTGATGAGCAGAAACTATTCATATTTGTTTTGACTGTCAAGAAACTATTCATGTTTAAATGTGGTGAATTTGAGTCTTCTGTGTATACATCTAGGTAGTAGAGAATTGGTGATTAATTATTATCTATTTATGAACATTCACAGTATTTTGGGGGGCTAGCCTTACTCAACCATCTGGAATGAATCATTTCTACTGGATGGATCAATTGGCTTCTTCGATTACTGTGAGTTCTCGGTAGGCGCCTATCGGTTTGGATTGTTATGTCTTTCCTACGAGATTTGACAAGCTCGATGTGCGCATTGTTAGGAAATGGAGGATTCTACCTTTGGGTCTCCAACGTTAGCGCTTAGATCGGCAAATCTCGGTGTTGCCTGCTAGTTTGATACGTTTGGTGGTCTTACGTCCATGGGAAATGCTAGTTCTTCTTGAGTGCGAGGTTGTTTGTGCCTTTGGTGACGAACTCCTCGCGTGTAGCTTGGATAGGAGTGTCGATCATGCACATTGCTTTATCATGGAAAGACTTTCTCGGCAATTAGGACGTCCTAGTATCAAACCCCTCACTTCATTTCCTTATGCAAGTATTATATTTCTCAGCACTTCTACATTTGTTTAGCTCATCATTCTAGGCCTTTCAATGCATCTCGGGGTTCCTTGCAAGGCGCTTTCCAATCAGCGAGAGGCACTTAACTATCTTAATTAATTGTCATCACAATTCAAGTATTCATGAAGCACTCGTAATAGATAAACTTGTATCTTATTTAATGCATGCAACTCCGTGCGTTACTTTGGATATCTTTGGTCTTATTGTGCCTTCATGTGTTTTTGTTCTCTTAAGTGGGTTGGGGCAAAAGTTGGTGTAAGATTACGGGGTTTAGCGAGACTTCCTTCTTACAGCAGATTGTGGTGATCTCTATTTGCTAAAAAGGGTCATGGTTTGGATTTGGCCAATCCTCAATTCATTGACATCGGGGCACTAAGCTCGCTTTCATATTTAGTGATGAAATAAAGACTTGTGGCTTTACTTTTCTAATTTGATTTTACTGCTTGCAGGATTCTCCTGTCTTCAATTTCATCAACAATCTCTCTCCTATACCACCGCCTAAACCTTTAGACACAACACATAATGTGCAGCTATTCAAGTCATCAGATTTGGCGCTTTGTTTCTTGATCTTTGACTCACCACATGTTAATCAAACAAAGGAAACTAAAGTTTTGATCAGGTTATTTTCACTTTTTTCCCTATGCCTTCTAGCTAATGTCGACTTTTATGTATCTGTCTTGGCTCTGTCTTTACAGTTTGTATTTCATCTTTGGTAGGGATGAATCTGCATTGACTTCCTCAAGAATTGCACTCACCTAGCGATGTTAGGGACTCGAATATGTCCCTCAGGCTCTTTTAGAATGATCAGATGCAAAGACTAAGTGGTAATTGGCCTGATCTAATTTGAAGACTAGTGCAATATATGTGTACATACAAACTAATATTAGCTTGGATACTATATGTACGAGAATGGATTTAACAAGCCCATGTTTATTAGCAGTTTTCCATTCATGTGCCTTGTGCACTGTATTGCTCTAAATTGCATAATCTTGTGTCCACGTGTTAACAAGATTGCCATCACCCATCAATATTCAGCTCTCTTTACTTTTATAGCATTTTCTTTCCTGTAAATCTAGTTTTGTATAGGCTGTGCTAATTTGGCTGAACTATCAATGTTTTTTTTCTTATGAAAGGACATGTTTTCTGCTATTTCAGGCCTTGCCACAGCATTTACGTGGCATGCGTAGGCGCAGCGAAAAGGCTGAGGTTAGTAATAAAGATGTAGACAAAACTTCAGATCATCATCCTGTAAATTCAACTACCCCAAATGCAAAACTATTTCTGGTGACAACTCAAAGCCTCTAAGAACCCCTCCACGTGCATTGCCTGGTATTGGCTTGCACTTGAATGCCCTTGCTGCAATACCTAAAGAGAAAATAGATATTCAGTCTACTATAAATGAATTGAGTAACTTGATAGGTCATACGGATCTTCTCTAGCACCTTTACGAACAAATCATTATAAATGATGATTTCAATCAAACAACTGATGTTGCAACCGCTGAAGCTTCTAGTCAGGGTAGTCCCAAGAAGAAAAGGTACTATGTCTTTGGCTATTATTTTAGGTCAAATAGCACTATTTCATTGGAAAAATCATGAAATGCAATAGTATTTTTCAGGCAGAAGTTTGATAATGGTGATGGCACTTCATGCAAGCGTTGTAGTTGTAAGAAGTCAAAATGCCTGAAACTGTAAGTTTGAATATTTGGTTCATTTTAGGTATCATTGTATGAAAAAGGTGCTGTTGTTTATGAATTATGAGTAACTTTGGTTAGGATTAAATGATTAATCATTTATCCATTCATGTTTTTCCTTGACTAAGATGTATAGCCATGTAGGTGTGTCTGCCACTATACTGTTTAAGTGCTTTTCAGTTTTGGGCAGAATGTTAAAAAACAAGTATAATAGTCTTCTAGTCACAAGCAAGTTCAGGTAGGCTAGCAACAACATTCAGTTAATAGTTCTATCAATCCTAATCAAGTTGTTGCGAGGTGTTCAAGTTTCGATTTACAGTCATCTCTATACCTGGTTACCTTGTTTATTCCTGTATTCATGAATAACACTATTATGCTCATTAGCGTTCATCATGGATTCTATTCTTGGTTCGTTTAGTCCCTTTATCACGGATAATAATGACTTAGTTGTGATATTTATTTTCAGTAAATATATTTCCTTATTTGAGATTGATTGTTTATAGGACAAGTCACATAATTCCTACAAAAAACAATGGCATCTTACCTTATTTAATAAAAAAAGTCCTAGTCGTTAAAATCCATGCCATGCTAATTTCGACTCCTACATTTTAGTTTTGGTTACCTTAAAGCATATCTGTTTATTGATAACAGTTATACTAGCCTTACTCTATTTTACTTGCTATTGGACTTGGAATGTTCTCATTCACTGCAACATTTAAATAGTAGTGGCACATTCAAATATTGGTGGTACAGGAAGGCCATCATAGCTGCAAGGTATTGTTGAAACTTACTTGGAGAGTTCGACTTATATGTGATAACAGTGTGAATTGCATGGCACAAATTTAAAGCATAGAGCATATTGCGCTGATAGTTCAACTTTTTTTCCATGTTAGGTACTTCAGCTATGAGGTGTTGCAAGTATTTTGGGTTGGCAAACCTTTTGTGGAACAAGCAAGCAACTGCTCCAAGTGTTTTGGAGTGGCAGCCCTTCCAGCCATAACCATTTAGCTCAAAGACCGATAGCTAATGCATCAGTCCATAGCATAGTGTTGCTCAACACTTCTGCTTTTGATTTGAATAATTACACTACAGCTTATAATAATTTAGTATTAAATCTATGTTTGCGAATAACTCATCTATATTTTGGACATGTATTTGGCTATATGCCTGTGACCAGTATGTATAGAAGATTTAATATACTAGTATGGAAGATCTAATATATTATTTATACAAAAATCAAGTGAATTTGTTTAATGTCATGCCTTCTGTATGAGCAAAAGTGGATTTGTCAAATTATTTTAATTGTAATTATATCTATGCAGTTTTGCCGACAGTTTTTTTTTGCAGGATATGGTTTGTAAAATACCTTGGAAATGGTTTGGCCAACATACAAACTGTCGGGAAATGTCTTAACTGTCGGTGTAGGTCTTACCTGTCAGCAAAGGGTTAACTGTCGGCAAAGGTTTCAATTGTTGGCGTAGGTAGACCGTTTTCCTACACATAAAGTGTCGGAGATTCTGTTAACTGTCGGCAAAAGTTTCGCCGACGGCTTCTAGCGCGACTGTTTCTAAATTGTCGGCAAAACTTTTCACGGGATGTTATCTGTCGGCAAAGGTGCCCTTTGCCTACAATAGAAAGTGTCAGCAAAAGTATGTTGTGTTATAGTGTACACACGAGATACGATGACGCTGAATCGTATACCTATGCTAGCTAATCGGTAGTACAGATGGTAATCACGTTCACGAAGGGGCTCTGATCAATATACTTCGTTTGTTCATCCACCACGCAGATGAAAACAACGAGAAGATGGCAGACAACGACGCCGGCGTGAAGGACAGGCGCGGCGGCGGCGGCGGATCAGCTGGTGGGTACAGCCACGCCTGCGAGTACGGCTGCTGCCACCACGTATTCCATGGAGGCTGCCAGAAGTGCTGCCCGCCGCCGCCCGGCGCTGGCCGACCGGAGGAGGTGAAGAACTAGACCCGGCCCGGCCGCTGCCAAGCCACTCTCGGAGCTACCACGGCGCTGATCGCGCTAGCTAGCTGCGTAGCGAGGCTCTCCTTATGGTTATGGAACTTGTGTTAAATAACACGGCTGTAGCTAGGTAACAGCATCCTTAATAACGTGCGACGACGTCGAGTTGTTTTTGTACGGATATAAAGGCGCGTATTATAGACGTACATGCGTACGTCTTTATCGCGCTGCTGGTTCGCAGGAGTATATACAACATGATCCATGCCGTAGCACCCTTATCCCAATATATATATCTACACTTCTATCCTTTCGTTTCATATAAAAGAATTAATCTGAAAGTGTTATGTTTGGAATAACAATATAATGATTATAAGCGTGTTCAAACTCTCCTTCAAGAATGCATCTAATAATAAGATGGATATAGGCATGCCGCAAGTGACCAAGCGCTCGATCGATCATGAGCAACTCATTGGACAAATGAACGTGCGACTGTGACCCGGCTATGTACATATACAGACCCAAGTGGGTGCGTTTGGATAGAAGAAACATTCCGGTTTCTGACGAGAATCACCTGAATTACTTCCAAACGGTCATTCCAGTAAGTGATTCGGAACCAAATATTTTACTGTTTCTATGTACGCACGTGAAATGGCAGGAGTTTGGTTTCGCACAGATTCTTGTCTCATTGCTTCTTACTTTTTTGTTCTTTTTCAGTTAATTCTTTTGTAGTGCAACAAGTTAAAATGGTATACACTAGAGGTCTATTAATTTGTGAGCAGGTTTTAGTTAGGTCCATCAATTTTTAAAGTGGTTTTTTTGGGTCTATAAACTTTGTATGTTATATCATTTAGGTCCAAATCCCTTCATGTGGGCTTCTCATGCTGACGTGACCTGCTGACTTATCCACCTAAATCAATTATTGACCCTTCATTTCCCCAAACACGTTGTGGGTGCGCGAGTAGTAGGCGGCGCCGCCGCCGCTGTGGGCGCGCAAGCAGGCCCGCCACAGACACGCGGGCGCACGAGCAGGCGCCGCCGCCACCGTGGGCGAGCCACCGCAGCTGCGCTCTTCCTCGCTGCGCTCCGTGTCCCTGGTGACCCAGTGAGTGACGTCGCTGAGGTTGATGAGACCAGGTATGCGTTGACGCAGGGCGACCCGCTCCAGCCTGAGCACGGCGCAGGCCGCCTCCTTGACGACGGCGGCGTAGTCCGCCTGCAGCACACAGCTCCGCCAGCAGCGACATGGCCAGCTCCGGGTGCCCTCCTGCCGCCGCCCGTGGGCGCGGGCGAGGACGAGGACGAGGACTGTGGCGGCGGCGCGTCCTCGAGCTCTAGATCGATGGCCTCGTGCGCGGCACCGGCGTCCACGACCAGGGCGCTGTTCTGGCCCAGCGGGCCCTCGTCATGTCGCCGCCTGCTAGCACGTCCGTCACCGCGTCGAAGAGGTCGTGCACGTGGCTATCAGCGACGACCAGCGGCCTGAGCTCGTCGCCAGAGATGGCGAGCGCGCGGACGAGATCAAGTCCGGCCTCGATGGCGCGCGTGATCTCTAAGCTGCTGCTCCCCTGGTGTCCGGGATAGGCACTCGCTGGCGTTTGACACGATGACGCGGAGCACGCGCTGTAGGACACTGGCGTCCATCACCATGTGCCGCCACGCCGCGTCGCTCTCGAATGCAACCTCTCTGCGGCCTCACGGAGCATGTCAACGGGCCACAACGTGTTTGACAAAATGAAGAGTTAAAAGTTGCTTCAGATGGACAAGCTAGCAGGCCCGTCAATATGAGAAGTCAACGTGGAACGATATGGACCTAAGTGATACGGTTGTACCAAAAAACCACTTTAAAAATTGATGGACCTAACTGAAACCTTCTCACAAGTTAACGGACCTCTGGTGCATTTAATTATATTTATTAAGTTGTTCCCCATCCACAAAAAGTTTAGAATTTTTTTGAACATATTTTTATTTACATGATTTTTTAAATTGGAATCCGATTCACTAGTCAAACGATTTCATAAAGTGATTCCAATTCATCATCATAAATGTTTCTCCTGTGAGAATCTGGAGCTCAGCCAAATGCACTAGCACTGTAAACCGTTTCTGATTCTTACGAGAATCACTAGAATCAGAGCTAAACAGTACACAAGCGAAACGTTTCTACTTGGAACGCTTTGGATCAGTGATGTTCCGCTTGTTAACTAAAACAGTGAAAACATGGTTTCGTAATGATTCCGATTCTTCCTTCTCATGTCATATTTTGCAGTTAATTATTTTGAAGTGAAACAAGTTCCACAAAAAAGTTTGAATCTTTTTGAAGCATATTTTCATTTATATGGTTTTTGTATGAAAACATTTTTTTGAATCAGAATTCAGCCAAGCCAAATAGTCTAGTGATTTTGATTCACTATCAGAAACATTTCTTCATATAATCTAGATTTGAAATATTTCTACGAGAATTTGGATCCGTACCAAACGCACCGGGGTTCATTTCTGTGGTCCTAAACCATCAATCTTATAGCAATATGAACAATTGATAGTTCCGGATAGTTTGGGGATACAATCTCAAATGAATTATATAGGGAATTTAGGCTGCGAACAACAAGGAATCAGAGGTAGGAAGCAAGAACAATAGACACAAAGCTCTTGGATAGATGAGGAAGACGGCTTATGTTCTCTTTGATGCCTTATGATGCCACCCTGATATTTTATCCACCTTGCTCCTGTCCCGGCAAAGGCCTCTAAAGCAATCCCAGAAGCGGAAACACTGAGGCCCATGTTCATGACATTCCTCCCTCCTTGAAAATAGGCTTGACCCCATGCCGATATCTAATACTCACTGACGAGGAAACCGGTGTCACTAGGGAGGATGCCAACGCGGATGCCATGGGGTGAGTTGTGTCCTCCACAATCTGCCCACATTGGTCAAAGCAGTGGACATCGCCAATGTTGTGCTCCTCACCACAGAGGTGGCAACCGACACCATGGGTAGGTTCTAGGATACCGATGCCAAGCTAGAGGATGAGGGCGCTGACGAAACTCCCTTGAAGTGGTGTATCCTCTCGTTCAATTGCACAACGTTGTTGCCATCCTCGTTATCTATGCACAAAGATTAGTGACCTAACCATGGCTCAAACGATTATTTGCATTGGGGAAAATTAGGGTTGCCGAATCGAAGGCTCTTTGTACCAGTTGTTATGGTTCTAGATTATCTATTTTAGCAATATGAACAATTGATAGTTGTTTATAGTTTAGGAGTTTAGATAGGGAATAACAAGGTATCAAACTGAGGCATCAAGAACAGTGAGGTTTTTCTTGTTTCTGATTCTCATGTGAATCCCAGAAATGTTTCTATTTCTAACTCTAAATGCTAAAATCGTTTGGCATTTTTCTTCTCGGAAAACCCTATTTTTGAAGAGAAAGGATTTGGAGAATACCTACTAAATGTAGGACCGTAATGCCACATTGCCACTATACCATAGTGATAAAATGGTAGTATGTAGAGATATTCATTATTAATCCAATTGGAAAAAAAGTAGAAACAGTTGTCTGGTGTACATGCATCATGCATGGAGCGGCGGTGACCATTGTTAATGGACCGTGTTGCTAGGCCACATGAGCTATCCGAAGCCGACTGACCTTGGCACTGCAAAAAAATCTAACCAACCTATGGTGAAAACTAAATATTGTACTATGTCTATATAGTTTTGTGTCACGTTCATAGAGAACCATATATCTTGTTTGACCAATTATATATATGGCACATCACAATTCTTGCTTGAAACTTGGCTCTACAAACTATGAGGGAAACATGCATCATAGCAGCTCTCACCTAACCAGGAACGTTAGGCACATCGAGCCTTTTATTTGCTTGCACATAATCAATTTACTCAACGGCAAATACCAAAAGAACCATTTTTACGCAAAGTAGAAAACAATTCAATTCTCATAAGTGAGCACACAGTTTGCAACACGATTTGTTACTTAATGCAGATTCATAAATTGATTTAATGAAGGATACACTGCGTGTTGCCGCAGGACTTTCTTAGAAATAAAGTTGTGCATATATGAGTTAGACCAATGTATCTGTGCATCTGTTCCTATCAAAATTGAGCAAGGCATAAGTTGGTATTGGAGGTGTTGGTGATATGGACCCAGGGTACCTCATCGCCCGAAGAGCAACACATTACAACCCGGGTGGGCTGAAGCTGGCGAAGATGAGAGGCCCAACCGAACCAGGGCACATCAGATGTGGTGGACAAGCAACCAGGCATGTAGAGCTTGGAAACCGACTAGAATAAGGAATAGTTGATTCTTCTGTACCTAGATTTTCTTGTAGCAAACTAGAAAACCTCCATGTAAACCGATCGGAATCCGAATTGTAACCGTACCTCCCGAACTATATAAGGTGGAGTATGGAGCCCCCGATCGGTAGCTTGACCTATTTTAGCTACATTGCATAGAAACCCTAGGCAACAGGACATCAACACCCCCGTAAATTCTGAGTATACGAGATAGAGAGATGAGATCTGTTCTCAACTGAATGTAGGGTACCCCTAAACCAGTATACATTTGTGTCCCATGTGCTACCTTTCTGATTTCCTGTGTGTGATATACTGATCTGTATTGCCGGAGGCAATACCTCTGACAGAAGGGGTATACAAAACCATGTAATTAAGGATATCATCATGCACGTTGACACCCACATATTCCTAATGAAGTGAATTGCACTCTTTCCGGCATGAACATACCGAAGGCAATAACAAAAGCATGTAAGAATAACATTCATAATTCCATATTATATTAATACTCCATCAGTTCCAAATTGTAAGTTATTCTGGATTTTATAGGTCCTATGCACCTAGATATCTATTATGTCTAGATAGATATATAGTAAAAGCTATATATACTAGAAAAGTCAAAACAACTTACCATTAAGTATGTTTTATCTATCTCATGAAGAGGTTGAGGAGACGATCTCTCTTATCTCCCCTTATTTTTTAATGATGGTAACATCAACAAAAGTGGTAACATCCTAAGAGAAGGGGTCAATTAGGATGCAGTTCCAGGACTATTTGCATTTTGCTCCAATAACAATACGAAGACACTACCGTTTGCATATAATAGGGAAAAAATAGACATTGTAAGGGCAGTCCCAATGAAAGAAACTAGTAGTTTCTATAACATAGGATACCGCACCAAAAAAGTACTGTTTTCCAACCCATGGTTTCTATGAGTAATAATTATTTTCTCTTTCTCTCTCCCAACTCTATCTTCTTTCTCTAATGAGAGCGCGACACGAGCTCCCTAGAAACTGGTGGTTTCTCCCCAACGACGATTTCATGGTTTCTTGGTGCATTGGGTCAAGAGTAGACCTGATTTCTTCATGAAGAAACCATTTCTATGATTTTTGCTCTCTTTCTTCATTAATTACGTTGCCATGTCAGTATTTTACCTACGTGGCAAGTCATTTAATGAGGATAGAAACCATCATCAATGCACCATTGGGACTGCCCTAATGAAGTTAACTACAGCCATCGTCGCAAAGGACATGGTATAGGTGCGAGGGCAAAGCTCCTCTCTCTCTCTCTCTCTCTCTCTCTCTTGTTTGAACGCTTCCTCATCCCTCGACAGACAAGTTCAGCAGACGATATCTTATCCAGATCAGGAATAATGGAGCTGCCCCAATCTCTCGATCGATCCGGCGAAATATTTATACAATCCTGGCTATCCATGAAGCTGCACTGCTTGCCCGCGTGCGTGTCTATCTCTATCCAAGAAGTAACCGGAGCGTATGGTCTATTATAAACAAAGATTTTGCAATATTAATGCACACATACATGAGTCAAACTTGGCATGCATGCATGTCTTCCGCCGAGCAGGTTTTTAATCTCTATACGTGGACAGGCAGAGACCAATAGATCATGCAGCAGCAGCAGGCAGGCATGTTGCACGATTAATTGCACATTTGCACTCATGCACGTTAATGCAATCTACCGCCCAACTGCTAACGTCTCATTGATCATGTGTACCTGCACCCGCGTGCACGGCCGGGGCCCAAACCTACACGGCTGCATGCCGACGACGATCTCGTCACTGGCCGGGCCACGGGCCACGATCGGTCGGCAGCTGGACACCCCACCTCGCTCCAGTCCGCCTATAAATACGCTGGGCTCGCATGCACAGCTTCGCATCACACTCGCAGCGAGCTTTCCACAGTTGTAGCTCAGAGAGAAAGAGACCGAGATCGCCGATAGCATCAATCATGGCGTCCAAGGCGCTCCTCGTGTTAGCGCTCATGCTCGCCGCCACCTTCCTCGTCGCCTCCGCTAACGAGCAAGCCCGTGAGTTCATTCAATTTCATGCGTGCACTGTAGCTAATACTAATAATTAACTTCCACCCAAATACTAATTATCTGTACTATGTGTTGGGCTGTGGCAGAGGCCAAAGAGGATAAGAAGGCGGATGTCCAGGACTGGCACGGCGGTGGCGGCTACCCGGGTGGCGGCGGCGGCGGCTACCCTGGCGGCGGTGGCGGCCGGCATGGCGGGGGCGGCGGCTACCCTGGTGGCCACTGCCGGTGGGGTTGCTGCAACCGCGGGTACCATGGCGGCTGCCGGTGCTGCTCTCACCCTGACCAGATACCGGAGCCCATGTACCGCCCTGAGCTTGTCAAGGTCCATAACTGATGAGTTGCTGCTACGTACTATGTCCGGAGATGGGCAGCAGGCACACGTATATAGTACGTTTGTCCTGCGTAGTCAATAAAAGTTTCCATCGTCGTCATGAATGAATGAATGGAATAAAAATAAGAAGGTGGTGCACACTCGTGTGCGTAGTTGGAAACATCGATTTGCGCGGCTGATCGATGTAATGTACTCTTCTATCATGCATCTCATGGAATAAATAGATTGTGCACAATACATATATATATATGGCCCTCACAAGGTCCACAAGGAGACTATAGTTCTTTCTTATTTTATTTTTTCATAAAGCATCGTTCCTTTTTATCATTGTTGTTGTAAAAACACATCGCCAATGGTTGAAACCTTTCTCTCTCGTCTCTCCATCTATCACGATCAACATAGTTGATGCAAGTAGAAGAATGCAAAGGCGCAAAGTAGGGGAACTATTTCTCTGAATATTAATGATTACAATGTAGGACTCTCACCTATATACGGTCCAAAAGATCTGAGAGTTTAGTAAGAGCTCACATAGAAAACGTAGTGGAATTAGAATTTCTCCTCCTCCTTTCATTTTTGGTTGGTGTCCGTATGTTTTATAAAAATCATAATAGAAAACGATCGAGGATCCTGATAATTCTTCAAACTCTGTTGTCCCATGCAAAAAAAGGAAGAAAATGCAAAATAGCAAGGGCACCTAAAACAACTCACAAGCATCAAACTCCATTCCTTGACTGCCGATCAAATATTGGATGGGTAATGTCGAATCATGACAAACAAGCTGGATGTCGAAATCCTTGCCCTTGCGCCTTTGGGCTTGAATTGAGTACTGCTATGTCTTCTCCAAATACTCTTGCCAACCAACTGATATGGCCATGAGGGGGCATTGAATAAGCATTTTCCTAAAACTTACTGTTGACACGAGTATGGTCCCATACTACAAAGAGCTAGAACACTCGGATTATAAACAGATTGCCGATTCTAGGAATCGGCCTAGCCAATTTCATTGGGTTTTGCCTAGGAAAAGGTACATAACTATCACACCAATTTTATTGGGTTTTGCCTAGAAAAAGGTACACACACTTCCACGATGCATGATGCCTAGATTTATGATCAAAACTGCAAGGATAACTATCATGCTTTACTGGATAGATAACAGCTAGTTTTTGGGCAAACAGTATGTGAAAAACAGTTTGTAGCAACGAGACTTTTTTTAGGGGCAGTTGACATTGGAGCCGCCCCTACAGTGGTGTGTTCGGGCTTCAGCACAGCAGCCGCCCCTACAAATGGCACAGTAGGGGCGGCTGAATCACCAGCCGCCCCTGCTGTGCCCATAGTTTTCTAACCATGGATTTAAGATCAGACGGCCCTTATTGCACCCACGAAGTATAAAAGAGGACTTCCCTGCTGAAACCCTAGACACAAATCACTCCTCTCCTGCCGCCGCTCCAGCCTCAAATCTATCGTGCCTCGGTGCCTCCGCCCCGCCACTCCCTCCCAAGCGCGCGCCGTGCAGTCACTGCCCGAGGCCACGGCACTGCGGGCGCTCGCCATGGCCGTGCGGTCTCCTCCACCCAGGTCGAGTCGTGTGCTCTCCGTCGCGATGGCCGCGTCGCTGCTCGTGCTCACCGTGGCATTCCTGGTTGGCACCGGCTTCACACGGCCTCGATGGGGCGTTGATAGCTCCGTGGAGGTGGAGGGCTCCGAGGTGGGCATCCAGTATCAAAACCTTAAGATCTGCCGTGGAGGTTATGGGTTGTGGCTAGATCCGTAGAAGGCCGTGGCAACGCCTGCCAAGGCTATGCGGCCACTGGACGGATCTTGTGGTGACGGATGGGGGGAAGGCGTGGCTGGATCTAGAGAAGACACGGCTTGGATTCGTGTTCTTGGTCGGTGAGCTTCATTCGCAGTGCCGGATGCGAGTAAATTAAAGTAGGTGGATCTTGTTTCTTTTTCTCGTACTACTCATACATATTATTGTGTGCGGCTATAGGGCTGCGATCTTGCCGTCGACTTCGTGCAGGTTCCGATCCATCGCTGCCCGCTGGTGAGTATGTTCTGGGGCTGCCTAGAGAAGTTTTCATGTACTTGCATGCTCTCGACTTTATGAGTGCAGATCTACAATTTTCCGCTATTCTTTGACACGATTATGTCCTAGATCGGTAGATCGTGACTTTATTTTTCACAGGGGCCTTTTTCTCGATCATAGATGCGAGCACGTACACACTGAAATAGACTTATCTTAATAGGCCTTTTTGTCGTCTCTATATGTTTCCGGTTTAAGCATTTATGTTCCATTCTCTTTCCTACCATCGGTGTTAGGTCGATTCTAGAAAATTGGATAACAATGTGTTTCTACCAGCAACACAATTTTAGTTTCATTTTCAATTATGAAGTTAATCTGAATGAGTACAGTTCAGCATGGTTTTACTTGCCCATACGACATAGTGACATTTGCGCCTCATATGTTGTTTTTAATTTTGCCATCGGATGCATCCGTATAGTCTATTCTAGTGTTGATTTTCTTGATCTTTTGTGTTTTGCATGCATCATGCTTACCTCTTGACTTGTTTTTTACTGAAATTATTAGGTCTGTTGGTGTACACCTCGTGGTCCTTCCTATCGTGTCTTACGGTAAGCGCATGGTTGGCCCATGTGCATCTCTAGATTTGCAATACGTTGTCCATTACACTCTTATATGCAGTATTGGACAATTATCTTGTTTACTCACCTTGACTAACATTTTACGAAGAAACAAGACCGTCGAGCATCCCAAAGCTGCTGATCTGGAAACATTACTTGATAGTGAAGTGAGTATATGAATGAAATATGCTTACTACGGCTTCTTGCCTGATTTGTTTTGTACTTATTTAGTTATGGCTTCTAGCAACATTCAACTATTTCATAACAAGAGTAATGATTATGATTTACGGAGCGAGTTCGAGGTGGTGGCGTGCTAGAGTGATGATAATATGGCTGTCTTGTGCGATATAGCCAAGGAACTAAAGGAAACATTTCTTACATTTCAAATCAACCATGTTTTGAGGTTAGGTCTCACATTTTCCATTATCATTTGGCCTTGTTCACATTTACTGCTAGATTCGTTGTACAACATGTGTTAGCTAGACATTAAGGCTGTTGCTTCCAGTTATCCCAACGTCAGGTGCTAGTTAACATATTTATTCCAGAATTTCATCAATCTTTATGACCTGAAAACATCTAGGTTGACAGCTCTATAGATTTGAAAGAGTTTCCTCCCTCTGAATACCTGTCGAGCAGGAACTCTAAATTTGATCTGTTAGCATGGCAGGCACATATATAAACTCTAGATTTCAATCGCATTTCAGGTTTTCTCTAGGACTTACTGGCAACTAATCCCTGAAAACATTGTTACTCAATGTTGTTTGTTACACAGGAATTCAATTCGGATGCTGACGTTCAAGCTAACTTTGGAGCCCAACTTGCTGGTATGAAGCTGCTGTGATTACCTCACCTTTGAATTGCTAGCTACAACTCTACAAAATAGATACATGATTTGATCTCTTCCTTTGTAGAGTTGATGAAGTTCAAGAGCTGTTCGTTTGTTGAGTTGCCATTGGTAGAGAAAACAAGACTTGGGACTTGAGAGTATAGACAATTAATACTAATTGACCCAGGTGATTACATCACAGGGTGCATTTGATATTAGATATTCACATCTGTGTAATGACACATTCGGCAGAACATCTGTGTAGTGCCAATCCACTGCTGAATCCATAGTTGTTTAGCTTTATGTATGAAAGCTTATGTCATCATCTGAAAGATTTTGAAGTTTGGATGCATCCAATGTTAATGTGTGCTCTCATTGTTAATTGTTTCGAACAATTCTTGTTAATGTGTGTTCGGTATATATATATATATATATATATATATATATATATATATATATATATATGTGTGTGTGTGTGTGTGTTCTGGTCGAATTTGAATTGTAAATTTAATTTTTTTTGCTGAAAAATGTACTGTAGGGCGGCTGGTACTGTTGCCGCCCCTACGGCTGGTAACACCAGCCGCCTCTATAAATCGATTTTGTAGGGACGGTCTGGGAACCGTCCCTACAAATACATGATTTGTAAAGACGGTTTGGTAGGGACGGCTGACCAAACCGTCTCTACAAATGGTCTTGAGCCGCCCCTACAAACCCATTCTGACGTAGTGAAACTAGCAAAGGAATAATCAAAGCTTTCATCAGGTAGGGGCCCTCGTCATGGCGTGGACGTCGACAAGTTTCCCTATGTTGGTGAGCAAGCCTCAAGTGCCACCTTTGATCGTCAGATCAAGAGACGAACAATTATACATGGTAGGGTGAACTTATCCTGTGAGGGGTCAAAAACCCTTACAAATCACATAAAAATACAACTCTAAACTCGAATTTGCCTACCAAAACTGGCTTAGCCGATTTTTGCGAGGTGTATCTTCCTGAAGCCATAGTTTTCTCATCCAAACTCCAAATTGGACGTTCTATATATGCATTTCAATCACCTATTCAAGAGGAATGCAATGGTGGAATCCATCTTGTCATTTGAAAAGGTTACCAAAAACAAGTCCAGCTAGGCTATTTGTCCCATATCATCCTAGAACGATCCACCTCCTTTGGACACAACTTTGGTTGTCAGCATATGCCCCCTTGTTTTTAGTTAAGCTTGCATACTAAAAAAACATTCTCTCGGAACCAAATTTGACTCATCATGATGATTACCTCCAGTGTATTGACCATGTTTTTGCTTTCGAGGGCGATATAGAACTCCAATGGGCATAGAACTCAATTCTTTCTTCAAGATGACAAATTTTGCTTCGTGTCTTCACTCATACCTTTTGATCTCTGCTAGAATCATGTTCAAGATGATGTCTCCATAAATGTCCTATGCTCTCTGTTGGAGCACATATCCCTTAAATTCTATAATTCAGTTTTCTCAATCCCCTATACCTGATTTTAAGGAGAAAGGGGAAAGAGGTTCTGGTGGAAATGCTTTAGAGAGGCAAAACAAGAAAGAAATCAGGTTATCTTCCCACTAGACCACAAAGTCATCTCACAATGCTATGGAATTTGACCTTATGTGGATAAAACCATCTAGATACTATTTTTCTCATTATCGATGCATGCCTTATACTGATGGAGGAGAGTTGTTGTCTAGCTTAGGGCGTTCTCAATGGCAAAATGCAAATGGCTAGCTAGATGAGGCCTAGAAAAAAACATTACATTTGAGGGTTGTGCAAGCTGTGAGATAGTTGTTTCTAGAAGATCGTGCTAGACTAGCTATTCTGAAGTCGCTAGCTGTTTGATCTCTTTTCTTGATAGCCAATAGAATTCTTTCTAGACTAGCTATTTGAGAACGATTCCCTTATCCAGTTCGTCGAGTTGAACATATTTATTACATAATATAAATGCATGCGTAGTATCATCATGCCTGCATGATAACCTATTACATGTACAATTTTTGCTACACGTACACGTGTTAATAGTTCATGCGCGCATGCATGCTTCCGAGTCAAACTTGCATGCATGTTTCCCACCGAGAGCATAAGATTTCAACGGGCAGAGAGATCACGCAGCCACTGGCGGCTGGGCTACTTGCAAGCACGATAGAAGCCAGCGTTAATGCCATCCATCTCCTCCCAACGGCAAACCCTTATAATTATCCATGGGCCCCTAGTAGCCCTACTACAGTTGCATGCCGACGACGATGGATCTCAGAAAGATCGGTAGCCATATCCAGCCTCCTCGTTCTGCCTATAAATACGCTTCGTTCGCATGCATAGCTTCTCATCACACACTCGCAGTTGATCCAGTACAATTGCAGTTGCAGAGAAAAGAGAGAGAGACAAACATGGCGTCGTCCAAGCGACTCCTCGTGTTCGCTCTCCTGCTCGCCGCCGTTTTCCTTGTCGCCTCAGCAGCTAACGAGCAAACCCGTGAGTTTGATTAGCTTCACTGCTTCAGCTTTCAAGCAAAACAAAGCTAGCTGATGAATCGAAGTAGCTCGGTATATACTTACTGTAACTTGCACTATATATGTGTGTACGTAACGTACTACTACGTATTGATTGGATCATGCAGAGCCGAGGAAGGACGACGAGAACAAAGCTGACGTGCAGGACTACCGTGGCGGCGGCTACCCCGGCGGCGGCTGGCGCGGTGGGGGTGGCTACCCCGGCCGTGGCGGCTACCCGGGAGGCGGCTGGCGGGGCGGGGGCGGCTACCCTGGCGGCGGCCACGGCGGCTACTGCCGGTGGGGATGCTGCAACCGCGGGTACTACGGCGGCTGCCGGTGCTGCTCGCGCGCCGACGAGATCCCGGAGCCCATGTACCGCCCGGAGTTCACCGAGGTCCATAACTGAAGCCGCATCAAAAGATGCATGGACTCGTATCGTAGCTAATAAGTACTACGTCCATGTCCATAATAGGGCCTACTCTACTACGTCGCCAGCAGAAGTCTGGTTTTGATTTGAATAAATAAAGATGCATATGTGTCTATGTAGTGTGTACGTCGTCTTAGTGTGGTGATTTGACTCACTAGCTATTGTCGTCGTGTTGTCTATTTCTCTTGGTGTTGTACTTGCTTACTTGGACCAAATGGTGTGGTTAATGTACAATGCATGCCATGGAATAAATAAATTAGAGGACATTATACTAATACATAACCTGTTCTTCATATACATATATACTGATAGATCGACATCGCAAAAAGTTTCACAAATTTGAGATCTATACTTAGGCGGTGTTTAGTTGGTGAGGTGAAATTTTTTTGTGTCACATCGGATGTGTCGGAAAGATGTTAGGAGGGGTTTTTGGATACTAATTAAAAAAAATTAAAGAACCCATCAGAAAACTACGAGACGAATCTAATGATACTAATTAATCGGCCATTACCACATGTGGGTTACTGTAGCACTTAAGACTTTTCATGGACTAATTAAGCTTAAAAGATTCGTCTCGCGATTTTGCCGAGAACTGTGCAATTAATTTTTTTTCGTCTACATTTAGTACTCCATGCATGTGCCGCAAGATTCGATGTGACACTTTGGGATGAAAAAAATTAGGACCTAAACAGGGCCTTAATTGCTTACACAACGTACCTCTCCTACGTTAATTTTCAATCGCCTGAACGAAAACAGAGCACCTGTCATTGATCCAGAAAGAGCATGTTAAATCACATTATGTCCAGGGCTCCAGGCCTAGTCAGGTCTCATAATAGTTCAAAAAAATAGGTGGTGTGCATGAGTTTTGCAAAGGCATGTCGATTTAGAGCACAACAATATAAATTCGTTAAAATTTAAAATTAAGTTTCGAGAGGAACTCGTATCTCAACCAAAACTTGATTTTGTGTACGTGCTCTCCTGGTAGCACATTACATATTGATAATAAAGTCCGAAATATATATATCATATCAAACCTCACACAAGTGAGGAGGAGTACAACCATCAGGTATAAACCGCAAACCTTGGCTGCAAATTTCTAACACTGCTAAGGTCTGTTTGGTTGATCCACTGTGCAAATTAAACTGTGTAAGATTGAGCAGAAAACCCCAAAACACTTGTTCAAAAATTGTATTATTTCAGAATTATTGGTTTGGAACATTGCAAAAAGGCAGTTCAGCTTAACTTCACTCAACAATGTGAGCCACCAGAGATCAATTTTATAAATGCTGGAGAAAACAGAGGCTAAAGATTGAGGAAAAAGAAAGGTGGATTTTGATGCTATCATCATTTACTTTTCAGCAGGAACAGGAAAAAAAAGACCGGTCAAAGTTGCTTACGCCGTGTTTAGTTTGGGGAAATTTGGAATTTGGGCTAATGTTGCACTTTCGTTTTTATTTGGCAATTAGTGTTCAATCATGGACTAATTAAGCTCAAAACGTTCGTGTCGCAATTTCTAACCAAACTGTGTAATTAGTTTTTTTTTGTCTACATTTAATACTCCATGCATGTAGCGCAACATTCGATGTAATGGCTACTGTAGCACTTTTTGGGAATTTGGGGTGGGAACTAAACACGCGCTTACTTGATTAAAGATGACATACAACAGTAGAGTAAACATGTGCTAATGATGGGTTAATTAGGCTTAAAAAATTCGTCTCGTGGAGTACTGACGGATTATGTAATTTGTTTTTTATTAGTATCCGAATACTTCATGCAGCATCCTCCCGACACATATCTTAAATTTTAGTCGCCAGATCAAACACCACCTTAGACGATGGTTCTTCCTTTTGGTTCCAGATTGAGCCACACAAGTTGCGTTTCGGTTCTGTCTCTGCATACCCCCTGGCGACCATTTCTGTGCCCGTTTGCAGAGAGCTGACTGCTGACACATCTTTTTTCCTGCTGCCAATACACTGAAAGAGAGAAACACCTTAGCCCTTGTTTAGTTGAGGGGAAAGTTAGAATTTGGTCGCTATAACATTTTTGTTTTTATTTAGTAATTAGTATTTAATCATGGACTAATTAGGCTTAAAATGTTCGTCTCGCAATTTCCCACCAAACTATGTAATTAGTTTTTTTCATCTACATTTAATGCTCCATACATGTATCACAAGATTCGATGTGATGGATACTGTAGCACTTTTTGGAACTTTTTTTTGCAACTGAACACGGGCTTACATACAGATACAGATGAACCGTAACAGTACCCATCACAAGGCATCATGCTCATGCATGCATCTTGCAGAGTCAAATGCTGGATATGTCAACTCAAATAAGGGGGCTGCATTAATTAGGCAAGCAGGCAGGCCAAGCCGACACAACGAGAAGGACCAGCCCCCTCACGAGGCCCAAATCCAAGGCCCAGAAATATGAAAATACTTCTAATGATCTTGATCTATCAGTCTAGCAAAATATTTTTGGTTTTATTCTCACATTTGCATACACTTAGTTTACAAGATTAGGCTGCGCAATTGTGCGCACTGTTTCCTAGTAAACAAACTAGAATTGCTGCTATTTGTCTTTGGCATGCAAAGAATGAAATCCACTATATATGTTACCCAAAACTTTCTTCTTTGCAGCTCCCTTGGATTTCTTTGCCTCAGCATTTCTGAAATGCCCTTGACAAACCAGTAACTTAACCGCGAATGCCTAGTCAGCCATGACATTCTTATCAAGTGGTCGTTTTGGAGACACCATCTTCGACGCCTCCTTCAAAATCCTCTTCTTCTTCTTCCTCCTCGCCTTCCTCTTCCTCTGGAAGAGCATCCTGTGGTCCTGGACATTGGTAAGGCCCTTGATTCTGCAGGCTCCGGTACATGATGCTTGCAGTAAGGGTGAGGATCATCTTTGGGTTCACCTGCCACGACAGTGCAAACAGAAAGAAAAAAAAAATACTGTTCTTTTCACTGCCTCATAGGATGGACGACGGAGGTTGAGCTGAGAGAGACCACTGGTATGCCTAGTGTTGATTTATATAAGCTTGTTATAAGGAAGTTATTGTTTATATATCATTTTTGCCGAATTTATATGTGCAACTAATACAGCATTCTCTTGTTACCTCCATTATGTCTTCAGGCAGCAAGAAGACAGTGCAACCTAGCTTCCTAGCAACACTGATTATGTATGTTGCATTCAGCTTCCTCTCGTCCTCTGCAACCATGAAAGCAAATGACATGGTACTCGTGAAAATTCACAGGATAACACAATATATACATGAAATTGATACAAACCATCCTCCCCTTCTTCACCATGTTCCAGTCAACAACCCTGCTCTGCACAGCACTAAGGAGCTCAAGAAAGAACACCCCATCTGCTATTGTTTTGTCCTAGAGAATCAATAGGACTGCTTAATGTTATGCACATAACAGGATAGCTCAATTTAGCCAAAATGGTGAAGGTCGGTCGATGAACCTTGAAGCTTTCAATATGGGAAGTTTTGCCTGATTCCTTGACCTTGTTATTAGCCCAAATGAGAATGTCAGCATCTGTGATCTCTTTCTCTTTAGAGTGGGATCTCAAGTTCTTTAGCAATTGTAGGATACTAGTCCTCATGAGTTGCCACAGGAAAGCTGGGAGTAAAAAAACACTCAATGAAGTAATCGAAGCATTTTTTTTCTCCTCTTGTACGAAATTTAAGCCTAAAATATCCCCCAAAAAGTAATTTAAGCCGCCTCCTCACATATGTATTTGCTCCCTTTCTTTTTCTTTTTCCTTTTAGATATAATAGACGTTATTATAGAAGCAGTTGAACCTTGATAGGTTAAAATAACATAATCTATCCATAATAATAAGTGAAAATGTGAACAACTTTTTAAAAGAAATCTGGAGCATCAAAGCAACAATTGGAATAAGATCAAAGAAGCTTATATATAAACATGTATTTACCTAGAATTAGTTTCTTATTTCCTTGCACAATGTCATTTCCTGCTACATTCACCAGAGAAAAGTTTAACTCCTTCCCAATTTTGATAACCTGATTGCAGTTTTCAGCCTTTCTAAATGGCATAATAATTGGTGGTTTAGATGCATGCTTCCAGTTAACTGACCCAGGAGAAATTTTGTCAAGAACCTCTAGCATAACCCATCTGCAAATAAACTTCGGTAAGGTAGCAACATATATACCAAAAAAGCTAAGGTCATTTCTTCATAGAGTTAAATCTTACCCAGTCCTAACATCCTCAAACAAATGGTTCACATAAGTTGGAATTCCAAGACTGTTGATCCATAGGCGAAATGCTCTCTCTTCCCTGGATGCCTCCACATCATCAGGAGTATCTTGATGAACGGGAGCCACAGTGTTGGTTGATAGACCATTTCTGCACAAGTTTGTAATCGTTCCACACAAAATGCATTAACAAAGGGAGAAATGTTGTTCGTAGTTTAGGCAGATATGATGAAGAGTCATGCTCTTTTCTTTTAGAGGAGTAACTGAATAAACATTCAACATTCACTGTGGTGTGAATGCTATTGCAGTCCATGTAGATCAGTACTAGTGTATGAAAAACTAAATGAAAGACGTGGTAAACATAATATGTATTTCAGTTGTTTTTCCTGTATTTGCACATTCAAACGTACACTGTTCACAAAAATAGAGAAGATTTTCCACACAATGCATTTGAAAGGTTCAATTTCAACAGTATCAAAATATTGTAATGTGTTCATGGTGAAGACATAGGCAAGAGGTATAAGTATAACACATGCTAGTTAATTGCTGAACTTCATTGTGAGTTCTTGACAACCTCAGATACAGGCGTAGGAAAGGTCATTTCTCTCTACGTACTTACCTGTTTTGGAATATTTGAGCAACAAATGCCAAGTTAAGATTGGCCGAACCTTCAACAATATCTTTAGACGTTACATATCTTGTACAATCGAGCTTTTCTGCGGTTTCAAGTACTTTCTGCGCCCTCTCCTTTGGATCTGAAGTTTCTATCATGGTTTTTGAGCTAAGCTCTGGAGCAAGGGTGCTGAGAAGGTAAGCATACGCTTCACCATCCTGCATGTAGGCTATCCATAAGATACAGAACAACAAAATTACCCATAGTCATTATCACCATGTGTGTTAGCACTATTGGAAAATGTGGTGAATATATCAAGTGATTTGACAGCCACACATGGTGCAGTTGTTTCTGTCTATAAGGAAATGTCTTTTCCTAAATGCTATAGGTTGTCTAGGAGACATTTGTCTATAAGGAGTGTCATGTGGAGGTGTATGACAATGAATAATATCCAGGTGTACTAAGATATACATACCTTCACATCAGTAGAGAAATGTATGGTACATGCAGACTGCAGAGATTTTATATGATCATATGGAAAACGCAAGTACGTACAGACGTACCCATACACGTATAGCAAGACCATATGAGATATCTCTCTTGACATGCACGTATCTTGATGCACATCCAATGGTGCTTTTTCTACATTACTCTATATGAGCGCTGAAAAAGCCACCGCCGCAGCGGCTGCAGGTTACGGCTTTTTCAGCACTCACATAGTACATTGTAGAAAAAGTCGCAACCGCTGCAGCCGAACAGACCCTTTACTTTCCCCATATGACTTACATATGCTTTCGAGTTTTGATGGATCGATGTAACCTACGAGTTTCCGGTAAAAACCCATGTATATATATTCTCCCCTGAGGGAAACATTGTATACTTTAGGCAAATGTTTTGGAGAATACTGACCACATAACACTTCAAGAATGGATGACACTTTAGTATACTATGTCAAAACCACATATTAGAGACGTGGATAAATAGTCATCAGAGAAATGGAAAAAATGTGTCTGAAATTTATGTCTGTTGGCGTGTAAAAATGTGTCACTGATATTAAGACGGGAGGCCATTGCCAGCTCTAGAGCTGACAGCCTAGCACTGCCCAGTGCCTAGAACGCCAGCGGTGTGGTCACGAGTTGAGGAACAACCTAGCCCGGCGGGACGTTTTTGGGTCAGAGTCCCGAGGCGTGCGCGCGAGAGGGCGGACGGTTACTGCAGGCGCGTTCGTGGTCGTGGCGCACCAGCGATCGCTCACGACCTGCAGCTAGCTACACCGCGACGGACAGGGTGACACGCGGTCGCGCCGATTGACACAGATAGTGCCTGCAGCTAGCTACACCGCGACCTGTGTGTCCGGTTGTTCACAGCCGTGTGGGAACAAAATAAAGAGAGCGCACGCATATCAACCTCTCCGTCCTCACTAGTCTCTTCTCTTCCCGTCTCACGTATAGTACGCCCTTATCTGCGCCGTGCTCGATCCGCGGCTGCCGGCCGGTATAAATAGCACCTGAACCTGCTGCTGATCGCTCGTCCCTCTTCTTCGTCATCACCACCGGCGGCTGCGACGTCCGATCGATACATCGATGGCGTCCAAGGCTCTCTTCCTGCTGCTCGCCCTCCTAGCGTCGGCCGCCGTGCTCGCCATCGCGGCGGAGCAAACTTGTGCGTCGTCGGATTCCTGTTTTTTCTCTTCTCTTCCTTCTCATTACACACGAGATACGATGACGCTGAATCGTATACCTACGCTAGCTAATCGGTAGTACAGATGGTAATCACGTTCATGAAGGGGCTCTGATCAATATATAGTTCGTTTGTTCATCCACCACGCAGATGAAAACAACGAGAAGATGGCAGACAACGACGCCGGCGTGAAGGACAGGCGCGGCGGCGGCGGCGGCGGATCAGCTGGTGGGTACAGCCACGCCTGCGAGTACGGCTGCTGCCACCACGTATTCCATGGAGGCTGCCAGAAGTGCTGCCCGCCGCCGCCCGGCGCTGGCCGACCGGAGGAGGTGAAGAACTAGACCCGGCCCGGCCGCTGCCAAGCCACTCTCGGAGCTACCACGGCGCTGATCGCGCTAGCTAGCTGCGTAGCGAGGCTCTCCTTATGGTTATGGAACTTGTGTTAAATAACACGGCTGTAGCTAGGTAACAGCATCCTTAATAACGTGCGACGACGTCGAGTTGTTTTTGTACGGATATAAAGGCGCGTATTATAGACGTACATGCGTACGTCTTTATCGCGCTGCTGGTTCGCAGGAGTATACAACATGATCCATGCCGTAGCACCCTTATCCCAATATCTATATCTACACTTCTATCCTTTCGTTTCGTATAAAAGAATTAATCTGAAAGTGTTATGTTTGGAATAACAATATAATGATTATAAGCGTGTTCAAACTCTCCTTCAAGAATGCATCTAATAATAAGATGGATATAGGCATGCCGCAAGTGACCAAGCGCTCGATCTAAGATCATGAGCAACTCATTGGACAAATGAACGTGCGACTGTACTGTAACCCGGTTATGTACATATACAGACCCAAGTGGGTGTGTTTGGATAGAAGAAACATTCCGGTTTCTGACGAGAATCACCTGAATTACTTCCAAACGGTCATTCCAGTAAGTGATTCGGAACCAAATATTTCACTGTTTCTATGTACGCACGTGAAATGGCAGGAGTTTGGTTTCGCACAGATTCTCGTCTCATTGCTTCTTACTTTTTTGTTCTTTTTCAGTTAATTCTTTTGTAGTGCAACAAGTTAAAATGGTATATACTTGGGTTCCATTAATTTATGAGCAGGTTTCAGTTAGATCCATCAATTTTTAAAGTGGTTTTTTTAGTCTATAAACTTTGTATGTTATATCATTTAGGTCCAAATCCCTCCAAATGGGCCTCTCACGTTGACGTGACCTGCTGACTTATCCACCTCAGGGAACGCGGGCCAGCCGCCAGCACGCGCACAGCTCCGCCAGCAGCGCCATGGCCAGCTCCGGGTGCCCTCCTGCCGCCGCCCGCGGGCGCGGGCGAGGACGAGGACTGTGGCGGCGGCGCATCCTCGAGCTCTAGATCGATGGCCTCGTCGCGGCACCGGCGTCCATGACCCGGCGCTGTTACGGCCCAGCGGGCCCCTCGTCATGTCGCCGCCTGCTAGCACGTCCGTCACCGTGTCGAAGAGGTCGTGCCGGGTGGCTATCGGCGACGACCGCTGACTGAGCTCGTCGCCAGAGATGGCGAGCGCGCGGACGAGATCAAGTCCGGCCTCGATGGCGCGCGTGATCTCTAAGCTGCTGCTCCCCTGGTGTCCGGGATAGGCACTCGCTGGCGTTTGACACGATGACGTGGAGCACGCGCTGTAGCACACCGGCGTCCATCACCATGTGCCGCCACGCCGCGTCGCTCTCGAATGCAACCTCTCTGCGGCCTCACGGAGCATGTCAACGGGCCACAACGTGTTTGACAAAATGAAGAGTTAAAAGTTGCTTTAGATGGACAAGCTAGCAGGCCCTGTCAATATGAGAAGTCCACGTGGAACGATATGGACCTAAGTGAAACGGTTGTACCAAAAAACCACTTTAAAAGTTGATGGACCTAACTGAAATCTTCTCACAAGTTAACAGATCTCTGGTGCATTTAATTATATTTATTAAGTTGTTCCCCATCCACAAAAAGTTTTGAATTTTTTTGAACATATTTTTATTTACATGATTTTTTAAATTGGAATCCGATTCACTAGTCAAACGGTTTCATAAAGTGATTCCAATTCATCATCATAAATGTTTGGGGAATTTTGCTATGGGACACTGGGAAAACATGTAATTGGCCGGCACACACCGCCAAACCGAGAATTTGTCAAAAGACACCGCAAATTTGTGGTTCTTTTCCAGACACACCGCACCGATTATTTTATTCATATCTCAGTTTTAGGGAGAGAGAATGTGGGAGAAATGTCCCAACTACCCTCGTCTTCAACCTCCGGACGTTTGCTGATTATTTGCTGTAACACGCCGCCACCGATTTGGTCATTGGTCGGCCGGTGAGATCCCCACTTGCCGCTCGGGTCCTCTTCCTCCGATCTACTCCTCCGATGCCAGCGGCGCCCTCCTCACTCGCCCTCACACTCCCTCTCCCTCTGCCTCTCCCTCCCTCGCCCTCTCTTGGTGCGTGTCGGCGCGAGCACCATGGGCAGTGGTGGGCGAGGCTGTCGCGCGAGAGGTGGCGCGTGATGACGGCCTTGATGACGCCGGCACCCTCTTCAATCGCCCTTGCGCTCCCTCTCCTCCTCGCCCTCTGTTGGTGCGGTGCGGCGCGAGCGCCATGGTCTGGTGGGAAGAGCTGTCGCGTCGCCGCGCGCGCTGCGCGTGCGTGAGAGCGCCACTGCACCTCCACAGTCGGGCCGCGCACCCTTTGGCGTGGTTCGCCGCTGCGTCGCGCCGCCTGCTTCCTCGGGGCCGCCGAGCAGTCATGCCGCCACCGGTGCGGAGCCGGCGGCATTAGGGAGGCGATGGTGCTGGGGAGGCGGTGCAGATTCGGCCGTGGATCCGGTGGTGCTGGGCGAGGCGTGGAGAAGGGGCCGCTCGATCCGGGCCTCGAGGCGTGGTGGAGGAGACGCTCGGCCCGTGCCCTCTCTAGGCCCAGCCCCAGCTCGTCGGTGACGTTCAGCTCCTGTCATGGTCGCGCCGGCCAGAGGTTGAAGACAAGGGCAAAGACGACATTTCTCCCACATTCTCTCTCCCTAAAACTGAGATATGAATAAAATAATCGATGCGGTGTGTCCGGGAAAAGAACCACAAATTTGCGGTGTCTTTTGACAAATTCTCGGTTTGGCTGTGTGTGCCGGCCAATTACATGTTTTCCCAGTGTCCCATAGCAAAATTCCCCTAAATGTTTCTGCTGTGAGAATCTGGAGCTCTGCCAAACGCACTAGCACTGTAAACCGTTTCTGATTCTTACGAGAATCACTAGAATCAGAGCTAAACAGTACACAGCCGAAACGTTTCTACTTGAAACGCTTTGGATCAGTGATGTTCCGCTTGTTAACTAAAACAGTGAAAACATGGTTTCGTAATGATTCCGATTCTTCCTTCTCATGTCATATTTTGCAGTTAATTATTTTTAAGTGAAACAAGTTCCACAAAAAAGTTTGAATCTTTTTGAAGCATATTTTCATTTATATGGTTTTTGTATGAAAACATTTTTTTGAATCAGAATTCAGCCAAGCCAAATAGTCTAGTGATTTTGATTCACTATCAGAAACATTTCTTCATATAATCTAGATTTGAAATATTTCTACGAGAATTTGGATCCGTACCAAACGCATCGGGGTTCATTTCTGTGGTCCTAAACCATCAATCTTATAGCAATATGAACAATTGATAGTTCCGGATAGTTTGGGGATACAATCTCAAATGAATTATATAGGGAATTTAGGCTGCGAACAACAAGGAATAAGAGGTAGGAAGCAAGAACAATAGACACAAAGCTCTTGGATAGATGAGGAAGACGGCTTATGTTCTCTTTGATGCCTTATGATGCTACCCTGATATTTTATCCACCTTGCTCCTGTCCCGGCAAAGGCCTCTAAAGCAATCCCAGAAGCCCTAACACTGAGGCCCATGTTCATGACATTCCTCCCTCCTTGAAAATAGGCTTGACCCCATGCCGATATCTAATACTCACTGACGAGGAAACCGGTGTCACTAGGGAGGATGCCAACACGGATGCCATGGGGTGAGTTGTGTCCTCCACAATCTGCCCACATTGGTCAAAGTAGTGGACATCGCCAATGTTGTGCTCCGGACCACAGAGGTGGCAACCGACACCATGGGTAGGTTCCAGGATACCGATGCCAAGCTAGAGGATGAGGGCGCTGACGAAACTCCATTGAAGTGGTGTAGCCTCTCGTTCAATTGCACAACGTTGTTGCCATCCTCGTTATCTATGCACAAAGATTAGTGACCTAACCATGGCTCAAACGATTATTTGCATTGGGGAAAATTAGGGTTGCCGAATCGAAGGCTCTTTGTACCAGTTGTTATGGTTCTAGATTATCTATTTTAGCAATATGAACAATTGATAGTTCTTTATAGTTCAGGAGTTTAGATAGGGAATAACAAGGTATCAAACTGAGGCATCAAGAACAATGAGGTTTTTCTTGTTTCTGATTCTCACCTGAATCCCAGAAATGTTTCTATTTCTAACTCTAAATGCTAAAATCGTTTGGCATTTTTCTTCTCGGAAAACCCTGTTTTTGAAGAGAAAGGATTTGGAGAATACCTACTAAATGTAGGACCGTAATGCCACATTGCCACTATACCATAGTGATAAAATGGTAGTATTTAGAGATTGTAACACCCCGGTGTTATGCCAGCATTTAGGCACTGCAAATCATGCATATTATGCATCATCAAGCATCCTAATCATACATGCCTAATCATGTAAGCAATAACTGAAACAGTGCTTCAAAACATATGAAACATGCTCGTGAAACATGAACGTTGCATACACTAGTTTAGAGTTATTTTGCCCTAATTATGCTTACTAGGTTAGTAAAACATGTTTGGCTAAAATTGTAAATCATCTAGAATTATTTAGCACAATTTTTGGAGCAAACTTTGTATTCAAACTTTTGACAAAATATGCTTTTGAAATTATTATTGGAAAAGGTCAAAAATCCCCTCTATTTAGCTTTTGCTTCCCAATTCAAAATCTATGTAAAATTTTTAGTTGGCCCTAAAGCAAAGTTGTAGAGGATTAAATTCTAAGCAACTTTTATTTTTGGACCATTTTCAAAAGAAGCCATTTTCTTACTCAAAAGGGTATTTGAAAACTGATAATTGAAAATTCCTTGAAAATAGAATTTGAAAAATGGTTTCTCTCCTTCACTGGGCCGCCGCCTCGCTTTCGGCCCAGCCGCACAGGCCGGCCCGGCCTGCCTCCGCGCCGCCGTCCACTCGCCGCGCTCGTTCCCGCGCGTCGCGCCCGACCGCGTCAGGGCACGCTCGCCGCGTGGCCGCCATGCGCCGGCGACGCACGCCACGCGGCAGCCCCGGCCTGCCCCGCGCCCTCCTGTCGCGCCTTCACCTTCCCGGCCGCGCAACGCTCCTTCTAACTTCCCGCTCCACTCTCTCGCTCGCCCAGCAGCAGCAACAGCCGCAGCGCACGCCCGCCCTCGCCACCGCGCGCCGTGCCTCGCCGGAACTCGCTCGCCCGGCTGTCCTAGCTCGCCGTTGAACCCTTCATCTCACCCGCAGCTCCGCCTCCTCCTTGCGCACCTCGTGCTCGCCTCAGTAAGTCGTGAGAAGCTCCCTCTCCCTCGGTATGTCATTTTTGAGATACTTTTCTGTAGAGCTTTTATTTAATCCTTGATATTGCTGATATCTTGTAAAATGTGTAGTAAAACCTATATGTTTCAGAAAAATATGCTTCCAAGTGTGTTATTCTTCTTGTGTAATGTACTTCCTAGGAAAAATATATGCCATGCATGTCCTGTAGAAAAATTGTGCGATGTAGTTCAACTGCTTTTAATGGCTGATTTTTGTTATTTTTGCTAGAGAGCAAAATTTGTATAAAACATGCATGTGATAATTTTTGTACAGTGATTATTTGCTGTGTAGAACATAGAAAAAATATTACATCTGTTGTTTGACACTTTTCACAGTACAAAGTATTTTCATGTTCATAATTATGTCTTAGCTTGTCATTTTTGTGTAGGCTATTCCACTTATCCAAATGCCATAAAAATCGGATGGTAGACTACTTAGGGTAGCACTGTGCTATGGTAAATTTCTAAGATTTTTCTAAGCTATAAAAATTAGATGTTGCTATTCAAACCTATTATTAATTTGGGTTTAATCAAATGTTGCCTTATGTGTGATTAAGAAATTAGTGAAGCTTTGGTGTATCTTTGAAGCATTTAATGAGATGTGTTGACTTAGCATATTAGTAGTAGAAGAGAATGCAGTAGATGACATGTGCATGTAGTACATGTTCTTGGATGATGTTGACTACCTTGCATTCAAGCATATCCATTGTGTTCATTTCATCCGATGCACTTTTGCATAAGCACTTACGCACATGCATCATACAGGATCACAAACTGAGAGCTCAGTCGTCATACCCGAGGAGCCCGAGGAGCAGCTCGAGGTGCAGCCGCAGGAAGTGACCGAAGCAGACGAGGAGGACGTTGAGGAACTTCCGGAGTGCCCCGATCACCGCCCGAGCTCCTTCGAGAGAGGCGAGCCCCGGAGCATTTTTCTCCCCGATTTGCAATTATTAATTAAATGCTTTACTTTAATTGATGCATTACATTCAGGAGTTGTTTGCAACCATTGCTGCATTATACCTTGTCTACCTTTGTTATACTATATCCTTGTTACCCTGGTATCCGCAGTCAAGTCAATGCTTAACTGGCTTAGACTGGTAGAAGTCGGGTGATTTCCTGTCACCTGCGAGCTATAGGTGGTTACCTGGATCTGCTTGGAGAACTATGTAGTCATGGTATAACTAAGTGTTAAATGAAGTTGAGACCGGACGGAGACTTATAGAGTTTTGGACTGTAGTGCTTTCCGTCTGTGTCGATTAAGGACCGACCGTTGTTGGGCCTCAGGTCATGTTGAACGCATGCCTTACATTTAGCTGGCCGAATAAAGTACCTTTCGATCGCGAAGCTGGGAGATTATTCGGGCCGAGTAGATTGCCCGTAGCGCACTGTGTCGGAGCAGGTGAGGTAGGACACGAGGGCGCGAAGATAAGACCAAAAAGCAGTCGGTCGGCCCCCGGGTACATGTGGTTCCTGGCAAACTCGAGATTCCTAGATAGTTGACTCGGTGACCGATACCTCACTTTAGCGGGTGAGTGAGGTTTGTGTAAGGAATAAATCATCAGCTGGTTAGGAATCGATTCGAATCGCCATCGCTCCTGGATAGTGAGCACTTGACTTGAGTGACTTCATCGTAGTAATGTTGATGGAACACTTGGACAGTTATAATGAATATGACATTATGAAAGTTGTTAATGATCATTGGTTATCATTATTTGTTTAATCACATGTTTGCTCTAGTATAGGTGCAAATATAGTCGACAGGTTAATAATAATTAACTTGACAATAATGCTTTTGGAAAGGTTCTTGAAATACTAAAAATGCCGCTTTTTGCAAATGAGTCAGCTACCCTACTATAAAGCCCTTCATAATCCTTGGTGTCACTTTTTTTTCGGTTATGTCGAGTAAGTCTAGCTGAGTACCTTCTCGTACTCAGGGTTTTATTCCGACTTGTTGCAGATGGGCAGATGTATTACGGCTACTGTATCAACTGCCTTTATCCTACGATGGGTGATGCTTAGGACCATGGGCATGGTCATTCCTTATGTCTCGTCTGATGCTTTTGTTGGAGATGATCATTAGCTGGCACTGTATTTGAACTCCGTGTGAGTGTGTGTGGTTTTGAACAAATGGCTTCCGCTACTTCTATTTGAACTCGTTTTGTAATAACTATGTTTAAACTCTGTTGTATCTGTGATGCGAACTTTTATGTAATATGTGATGGTGACCGCTAAACTTATTACGATCTTGGCTAGTATGTGAGTTGGTTTGAAATCCTTCGTGATTTCACGGACTACCGGGTTATACGGGCTTAAGTTTGCTAAATCGGCTGCTCTGGCGGATGATTTTCTTACTTAATTTCGTATAATTGGTCAGTTCTGTTACAGCTGGCATCAGAGCATGGTTTAGCATGTTACTGTTCACAAGTGTATTTAAAACAAAAAGGTATTTCAAAAACGTGATTTCTAAACTAAAAAGTGTGCCAGTGGTCATATCCTTTATGCCCAGTTAAGGACTCTAGGTGGCTTAATTAAGTACTGACTTGGGGTTCTTGCATCATATTTCTCTTTCGTTGCTCATACGACATGCTATTGTATGAGTGCCACTTGTTTGAGTGGTAGTGTATGGATCATTTGCCTCTACGCCTCGGTAAGTGTGAGTTGTGAGAGCATGATCGGATACACCGCCGATCTAGGATGAATGCTTATATGATGCTGGAGTAATTACATGTTCTACGCATGTTTTACAAAGGTATCTCATGTATGGGTATTCCGTCTATTGAGGCGATGCCGTCAATAGGACGATGGTTCGGGTAGTTACTACCGTTGTACACGTATCTGGGGATTCGTGTAGAGCGTGTAGATAAAATTTACTGCTTTTGTGCATTCATCGGGAATTGGGCTAAAATAAATCTTCTGCAGGTACATAACAGCGTTATCGTGTAGAACGTATTAGATACGTATTTGAGAGATCGTTTGTATGCCACCGAATTCGTCGCTAGAAATTATTTATTTCATAAGTTTGTGAGAACGTACGGCACGTACATACATCATATTACTTGTGCATTTCATTCATGTCATGCATTCCTCCCCTTATAAATTGATTATCTCATTTTGATAAAAGTTGTATCACCAAAAATATGTTCCCACGGAGTAATAAAAGAAATTTTGCTACAAATGACCCGCACGAAGCAGACCGCCCGTAAGTCCACCGGAGGAAGAGCACCTCGACGTCTGTTGGCACTGAGGGAGCATTGCACTACGGACACCTTCTTGAGCGAGTTTGGCATGTCGACCTTGCTTTGGAGAGTGCTCCATGATGTGGGGTACCCAGAGGGTCAAGAATCGGTGTACTCTTGGAATAAGAGCCAATTAGCAGAGGATGGACTTGCAGTGGTAGAGATCACAGTTCCTGCTCTTGGTGATGCTCTAGAGTAGGATGGTTGGCACTTGGAGTTTGAGGGCAGCACTCCTGTTGAGGGTGTAGAGGGAGCAGCTTTCCGTGTCATCAGGGACATCATGAGCAGATTTCCCAGTGAGCTTGCAGCAGCTCTAGCTGGCACCTTTCCTAGGGATGATCCTCGTGATGCTATTTGGGTTCAGCCTCAGGGAAGTTCCTTGGTTAGAGGTCCAGCTGAGGGACAGGCTAGCGACAACCATGATATGAGTGCTATGTTCACCGTCATCAGAGCATATGAGGGTCTTGAGAGTACCTACTAGACTTTGACTGGCTTACGTGGTCATGATAAGCTCAAGGTGAGAAAGCAGAAGAAGAAGCAGGCACGTGCTATACCTAGTTTGCAGGAGCAATTGGCTGATATGAGCTCACAGCAGGACCAGGCGGTAGAGAGAGGTGATAGAGCTATGCAGCGGGTGCATACATTGACTCAAGCCAACAACAATGCAGACCGTATGATTGGACAGTTGGTTCAGGAAAGAAATGAAGCCTGGGACGAGAGGGACCTTCTGCTGCAGAGGGTCGATGAGCTAGAGGAGTACAACGTCAACCTGCACGAGGAGTTTCACACGCTCTACAATGGGGTTGGCCCATATGCTCCTCCAGACGCCGCTGGCATGGACATCGACGAGGACGAGCCTGTAGTTTCACCTGGGGGCGATGGTGACGTCTCCGACCCTGACAACGGCCCCAAGGAGTAGGCTAGTTGCCTTGCGCTAGTGTTTAGGTCCTGTCGCGATGACCTTTCTTTTGTTGGCATGTAACCTAATGTATCTTGCTTCAAACTTATGAGACTTGGCATGTGATTGGAACTTGGCTAGTAATGCGATATCTGAACGCATAAAAGTCCAGTGTATGTATGCTGGCAATTTGGTTGTATGGACGCGATGTTTGCTGTTGAGGTAATTTAATTAGTGACGTTGTTTTAATTGGGATGCGATTATTGTGCCACTGTTTTATTGTATGAATTTATTCTCTCCAGTAAATTCAGTTTGGCATAATTTTTCATTCACTCACGATTATTACAGCATCAACAAATAAGAGCAGCTTTACTTGTTGCTGAAATATGCAGATGACAAATACTCACCGTACCACATATGAGGCCGCTGAGACCGGTGCTAACGGTGCGGGGACCGGTGGTGGTGGTGGAAACCACGGCAACAACAATGAGCCTCCCCATGAACCGCATTTGCCACCTCCTCCCCCGTTTACCCCAGAGGTGTTCCTCACACAGTTGCTCGGGAGTCAGCGCAACATGGAAGAATCCCAGAAGAACATGGAGGATTTTCTACGTACCATCACCAACAATGTTCAGCGCGGTAACAATCAGGGTGGTGGCATTGGGGTGAATCAGCACAGCAGCTTCAAAGATTTTATAGACACCAGGTCGCCGATATTCAAGGAAGCAACAGAACCACTTGATGCTGAAGAATGGATCAACACTATGGAAGATAAATTCCGTGTGTTGAGGATGACTGAGGTATTGAAAACTGAGTGTGCTACACATCAGTTGCAAGGACCAGCGGGAATGTGGTGGAAGCACCATCGCACAACCTTCCCTCCAAATGCTCAGATTACGTGGAGAGAGTTCGCTGAGGCCTTCCGTGGAGTTTATATTCCACCTGGGCTGACCGAGATGAAGTTGGGAGAGTTCTTGGTGTTGAATCAGGGCACCAAAACCGTGACGCAATATTTGCATGCCTTCAACAACTTGTGTCGTTATGCTCCCGACATGGTTGACACCGATGCTAAGAGAATCACCAGTTTCAAGAGAGGACTCAATGCAAAGATGATGAAGCATGTGGGTACCAACACCCGCGCTAGATTCAATGACTTCATCAGTGATTGTCTAAAGCAGGAAAAGAACAACAACGCTAGCACCGCAACCAAGACTCGCAAGAGAGCCCTAGAAGGTGGTCCGTCCCAAGCAAGAGCACCTGCAGGAGGTCATCCCCCCTATCGTCCATCTGCACCTGGCGCTAGGTTCAGGCCACCACAGCAGAGAGGTCAGAATTTCCGGGGACCCCAAAAGCCTTACAAGATGGCGGTACAGTCTAACAAGGCAGCCACAACTGCGGTACAAGGCAGTTCCAAGGGAGCTGTGGGATCTGCTGGTACAGTAAGGGGACCCTGCTACAATTGTGACCAACCCGGCCACTTCTCAAGGTTTTGTCCTTATCTGCCCAAGAAGAAGCAGCAGACCTATAATGCTCGGGTGCATAGTACGACTGTAGATGAGATTCCTAAGGGAGAGCCCATAACCGCTGGTAAGTTTCCCATCAACGAAAACCCTGCAGTTGTTCTATTTGATTCTGGATCATCGCATTCTTTTATGAGTCAAGCATTTGCACAGAAACATGAACAACTATGCATAGAATTGGGTTATAGTTACCGTATAAGTTCAGCAGGGGCTGATGTTTTGACCAATTGGATGGTTCGAGGGGCAACCCTTGAATTAGGTAGCACAAAGTTTCGAGTGAACTTGATAGTTATGTCTAGACTAGTTCTGGATGTCATTATAGGTATGAATTGGATGAAGGATTTGGGAGCAGTTATAGATATAGGAAGTCGGGTACTTACCCTTAAGGATCCCCTGGGTGAGGGTACTTTCCAAGTACCATTGCCTCGGAGAACAGACCTTATAAGTGTGAAATGTGCTACTGAAGTTATTCCTATTCATCAGATTCCGGTAGTGTGTGAGTTTCCGGATGTATTTCCAGATGACTTACCCAGTCTTTCGCCAGATAGGGATATTGAGTTTGGAATTGAGTTAATCCCTAGAACAGCTCCGATTTCAAGGAGACCCTATCGGATGCCTCCAGATGAATTAGTTGAGCTGAAGAAGCAACTAGAAGAGTTATAAAAAAAGGGTTTATCTGGCCAAGCAAGTCTGAATGGGGATGTCCCGCCTTATTTGTGAAGAAGAAGAAAGAGGGCACGTTGTGAATGTGCGTGGATTACAGGCCACTGAATGCTGTAACCATCCAGAATAAGTATCCCTTACCTCATATTGATGTTCTATTTGACCAGTTAGCCAAGGCTAAGGTGTTCTCAAAGATAGATTTGAGATCCGGTTACCATCAGATCAAGATTAGGCCACAAGATATACCGAAAACTGTATTTTCCACCAGATACGGGTTGTATGAGTATCTTGTCATGTCCTTTGGCTTGACAAATGCTCCTGCATACTTTATGTTTTTGATGAATACAATTTTCATGCCAGAATTGGATAAGTTCGTGGTTGTGTTCATTGATGACATTCTGGTGTACTCTGAGAACGAGAAGGATCATGAAGAGCACCTGAGAATTGTCTTGACCAGACTTAGAGATCATAAGCTATATGCTAAGTTTAGCAAATGCGAATTCTGGTTGAAGAAAGTCCTTTCCTTGGTCACATTTTGTCAGAAAATGGAGTTTCAGTCGATCCAAGTAAGGTGCAAGAGGTTATGGATTGGAAGGCACCGACCACAGTTCCTGAGATTAGAAGTTTCTTCGGATTAGCCGGTTACTACCGTCGTTTTATACCGGACTTCTCGAAGATTGCCAAGCCAATGACAAGTCTGCTACAGAAAGATCACAAGTTCATGTGGACAGAGGAGTGTGAAGCAGCTTTCCACACCTTGCGGAAACTGTTGACCAGTGCTCCTATTCTAGCACAACCAGACATTGAGAAACCATTTGATGTGTTTTGCGACGCATCGAAAACTGGATTGGGCTGTGTCCTTATGCAAGAAGGAAGAGTCATTGCTTATGCCTCACGTCAATTGGGAAAGCACGAGGGCAACTATCCAACGCATGATCTTGAAATTGCTGTAGTTGTGCATGCCCTAAAAATTTAGAGACATTATCTACTTGGTAATGTGTGCAATATTTTCACAGATCACAAGAGTCTCAAGTACATCTTTACCCAACCAGAGCTGAACATGAGACAGCGAAGATGGTTGGAATTGATCAAAGATTACAACTTGAATGTGCACTATCATCCTGGAAAAGCCAATGTAGTGGCAGATGCTTTGAGTAGAAAATCACATTGCTTGAATGTGCAGCCATTACTTGAAGATGGGTTCGATCTGATGCATCCTGCTGTGTTACATAGTATTCAGATTAGTTGCTCTTTGGAGAGTAGGATAATAGAAGGCCAGAAAACGGACAAGGGAATATTTCACATCAAAGAGAAAATAAAAGAAAAGTCGTCTAAGCACTTTAAAGTGGATGAATAGGACGTGTTGTGGTTTGATGACCGTCTTGTGGTTCCCAAGGATCGAGAGCTTAGGAATAAACTCATGGATGAAGCTCACCTTTCTAAGCTATCTATCCATCCGGAAAGTAGTAAGATGTATCAAGAACTAAGGCCTCGTTATTGGTGGACCAAAATGAAGAAAGAAGTTACAGCATATGTTGCCAGATGTGACACGTGTTGTAGAGTGAAAGCTATTCATATGAAACCTGCCAGTTTGTTGCAACCTTTGTCCGTCCCTAGTTGGAAGTGGGATGATATAAGTATGGATTTTATCTCGGGTTTGCCCACTACTCAAAAGGGACATGATTCGATTTGGGTGATTGTGGATTGTCTTACCAAGACCGCTCATTTCCTACCTGTCAAGACAACTTATCGACCACCTCAATATGCTAAGAAATATATTGCAGAAATTGTGAGGTTGCATGGTATACCAAAGACTATAGTATCTGATAGAGGGCCACAGTTCATGGCTCACTTTTGGGAACATTTGCACAAAGGATTAGGAACTAGTTTGATTCGTAGTACCGCTTATCATCCTCAGACAGATGGTCAGACTGAACGAGTGAAAGCTGTTCTAGAGGATATGTTAAGAGCCTGTGTGTTGTCTTCTAGGGGATCATGGGAGTCATGGTTACCATTAGCTGAGTTTGCTTACAATAATAGTTATCAAAAAAGCATCAAGATGGCTCTATTCGAAGCTTTGTATGGCAGAAAATGTAGAACACCACTAAATTGGGTCGAGCCAGGAGATAGAAGGTATTATGACATTGACTTTGTAGAAGAGGCCGAGAAGAAAGTTCATATTATTCAACAAAATATGAAGGCGGCCCAATCACGTCAGAAAAGTTATGCAGATAGAAGGAGACCCCTTGTGTTTGAAGTTGGTGACTATGTTTATCTGAAGGTCACGCCAATGAAGAAGAAACGGTTTGGAGTCCGGAGAAAGCTTGCCGCTAGATTTGTAGGACCATACAAGATCTTGGAAAGAAGAGGTCCAGTAGCTTATAAGTTAGAGTTACCTGAGACAATGAGTACCGTCTTCCCAGTTTTCCATGTATCACATCTCAAGAAGTGTTTGCGTGTTCCGGAGGAAAGAATAGAACCTTGAGGCATCCAACTCAAATCAGATTTGGTGTATCGAGAGCAACCGGTCCGTGTGTTAGACACTAAAGAACGTGCTACTCGGAATAGTGTGGTGAAGACATACAAGATACAGTGGAATCATCATGATGAGGGGGATGCAACTTAGGAAACAGGAGAATATCTACAAAAAGCTTATGAAGATTTTTATAACAAATGGTTCATAACACAAATCTCGGGACGAGATTTTTTTAAGGGGGGAGGGTTGTAACACCCCGGTGTTATGCCAGCATTTAGGCACTGCAAATCATGCATATTATGCATCATCAAGCATCCTAATCATACATGCCTAATCATGTAAGCAATAACTGAAACAGTGCTTCGAAACATATGAAACATGCTTGTGAAACATGAATGTTGCATACACTAGTTTAGAGTTATTTTGCCCTAATTATGCTTGCTAGGTTAGTAAAACATGTTTGGCTAAAATTATAAATCATCTAGAATTATTTAGCACAATTTTTGGAGCAAAGTTTGTATTCAAACTTTTGACAAAATATGCTTTTGAAATTATTATTGGAAAAGGTAAAAAATCCCCTCTATTTAGCTTTTGCTTCCCAATTCAAAATCTATGGAAAATTTTTAGTTGGTCCCTAAAGCAAAGTTGTAGAGGATTAAATTCTAAGCAACTTTTATTTTTGGACCATTTTCAAAAGAAGCCATTTTCTTGCTCAAAAAAGTATTTGAAAACTGATAATTGAAAATTCCTTGAAAATAGAATTTGAAAAATGGTTTCTCTCCTTTACTAGGCCACCGCCTCGCTTTCGGCCCAGCCGCACAGGCTGGCCCGGCCTGCCTCCGCGCCGCCATCCACTCGCCGCGCTCATTCCCGCGCGCCGCGCCCGACCGCGTCAGGGCGCGCTCACCGCGTGGCCGCCATGCGTCGACGACGCACGCCGCGCGGCAGCCCCGGCCTGCCCCGCGCCCTCCTGTCGTGCCTTCACCTTCCCGGCCACGCAACGCCCCTTCTAACTTCCCGCTCCACTCTCTCGCTCGCCCAGCAGCAGCAACAGCCGCAGCGCATGCCCGCCCTCGCCACTGCGCGCCGCGCCTCGCCGGAACTCGCTCGCCCGGCCGTCCTAGCTCGCTGTTGAACCCTCCATCTCGCCCGCAGCTCCGCCTCCTCCTCGCGCACCTCGTGCTCGCCTCGGTAAGTCGTGAGAAGCTCCCTCTCCCTGGGAATCTCTCGCCGGAGTTGTGGCCGAGCTCGGCGGAGCACTCCGTTCCGTGGACCTCGCCCCTCCGTCCTCCTTCTCGCTCTCTCTTCGCGCGCACGAACACCGCACGAGCTCAGTGAAGCTCCCACACCACCTCTCGCGCCCCTTCTCGGCCGGAGATGGCCGGTCGTCGGTGAGCCGCGCCTCCGACCCACCAGGCGCACCGCCGAGCTTCCTTCCGAGCTTCTCCCATGCCCATTCTTGGCGCATCGGGTCCGCCTCGTCGCGGAGAGCCCCTGGTGGTGACCTCACCGCCAGCAAGCTCACCGACGGCGAGAGCCGGCCGGTCAACGACGGCCCTGCCTCGGCTCCGGCTGACGCGTGGGTCCAGCTTGACCGCGGGTCTCGCCTGGCAGCCCCTCTGGGTGCACTGCACCGGGTGCACCTAGCGGTTTTGGGTCGGTGGCATTTCAGTATTAAAGAAAATGATTTCAGAAATTGATTTACAAAGCTTGTAAAATGTATATATCCAGTTATATTGCTCCAAAAATGGTGAAACAAATTTTGTTGTGCTTCTTGTCACCAGATCTACATGATAAAAATATTGCATGTCATTTTTGTGATACTTTTCTGTAGAGCTTTATTTAATCCTTGATATTGCTGATATCTTGTAAAATATGTAGTAAAACCTATATGTTTCAGAAAAATATGCTTCCAAGTGTGTTATTCTTCTTGTGTAATGTACTTCCTAGGAAAAATATATGCCATGCATGTCCTGTAGAAAAATTGTGAGATGTAGTTCAAGTGCCTTTAATGGCTGATTTTTGTTATTTTTGCTAGAGAGCAAAATTTGTATAAAACATGCATGTGATAATTTTTGTACAGTGATTATTTGCTGTGTAGAACATAGGAAAAATATTACATCTGTTGTTTGACACTTTTCACAGTACAAAGTATTTTCATGTTCATAATTATGCCTTAGCTTGTCATTTTTGTGTAGGCTATTTCACTTATCCAAATGCCATAAAAATCGGATGGTAGACTACTTAGAGTAGCACTGTGCTATGGTAATTTTCTAAGATTTTTCTAAGCTATAAAAATTAGATGTTGCTATTCAAACCTATTATTAATTTGGGTTTAATCAAATGTTCCCTTATGTGTGATTAAGAAATTAGTGAAGCTTTGGTGTATCTTTGAAGCATTTAATGAGATGTGTTGACTTAGCATATTAGTAGTAGAAGAGAATGCAGTAGATGACATGTGCTTGTAGTACATGTTCTTGGATGATGTTGACTACCTTGCATTCAAGCATATCCATTGTGTTCATTTCATCCGATGTACTTTTACATAAGCACTTACGCACATGCATCATACAGGATCGCAAACCGAGAGCCCAGTCGTCATACCCGAGGAGCCCGAGGAGCAGCTCGAGGTGCAGCCGCAGGAAGTGACCGAAGTAGACGAGGAGGACGTTGAGGAACTTCCGGAGTGCCCCGATCACCGCCCGAGCTCCTTCGAGAGAGGCAAGCCCCGGAGCATTTTTCTCCCCGGTTTGCAATTATTAATTAAATGCTTTACTTTAATTGATGCATTACGTTCAGGAGTTGTTTGCAACCGTTGCTGCATTATACCTTGTCTACCTTTGTTATACTATATCCTTGTTACCCTGGTATCCGTAGTTGAGTCAATGCTTAGCTGGCTTAGACCGGTAGAAGTCGGGTGATTTCCTGTCACCTACGAGCTATAGGTGGTTACCTGGATCTGCTTGGAGAACTATGTAGTCATGGTATAACTAAGTGTTAAATGAAGTTGAGACCGGACGGAGACTTACAGAGTTTTGGACTGTAGTGCTTTCCGTCTGTGTCGATTAAGGACCGACCGTTGTTGGGCCTCAGGTCATGTTGAACGCATGCCTTACATTTAGCTGGCCGAATAAAGTACCTTTCGACCGCGAAGCTGGGAGATTATTCGAGCCGAGTAGATTGCCCGTAGCGCACTGTGCTGGAGCAGGTGTGGTAGGACACGGGGGCGCGAAGATAAGACCAAAGAGCAGTCGGTCGGCCCCCGGGTACATGTGGTTCCTGGCAAACTCGAGATTCCTGGATAGTTGACTCGATGACCGATACCTCACTTTAGCGGGTGAGTGAGGTTTGTGTAAGGAATAAATCACTAGCTGGTTAGGAATCGATTCGAATCGCCATCGCTCCTGGATAGTGAGCACTTGACTTGAGTGACGTCATCGTAGTAATGTTGATGGAACTCTTGGACAGTTATAATGAGTATGACATTATGAAAGTTGTTAATGATCATTGGTTATCATTATTTGTTTAATCACATGTTTGCTCTAGTATAGGTGTAAATGTAGTCGACAGGTTAATAATAATTAACTTGACAATAATACTTTTGGAAAGGTTCTTGAAATACTAAAAATGCCGCTTTTTGTAAATGAGTCAGCTACCCTACTATAAAGCCCTTCATAATCCTTGGTGTCACTTTATTTTCGGTTATGTCGAGTAAGTCTAGCTGAGTACCTTCTCGTACTCAGGGTTTTATTCCCACTTGTTGCAGATGGGCAGATGTATTACGGCTACTGTATCAACTGCCTTTATCCTGCTTAGGACCATGGGCATGGTCATTCCTTATGTCTCGTCTGATGCTTTTGTTGGAGATGATCATTAGCTGGCACTGTATTTGAACTCCGTGTGAGTGTGTGTGGTTTTGAACAAATGGCTTCCGCTACTTCTATTTGAACTCGTTTTGTAATAACTATGTTTAAACTCTGTTGTATCTGTGATGCGAACTTTTATGTAATATGTGATGGTTACCGCTAAACTTATTACGATCTTGGTTGGTATGTGAGTTGGTTTGAAATCCTTCGTGATTTCACGGACTACCGGGTTATACGGGCTTAAGTTTGCTAAATCGGCTGCTCTGGCGGATGATTTTGTTATAAGGTGGAGTATGGAGCCCCCGATTGGTAGCTTGACCTATTTTAGCTACATTGCATAGAAACCTTAGGCAACAGGACATCAACACCCCCGTTAATTCTGAGTATACGAGATAGAGAGATGAGATCTGTTCTCAACTGAATGTAGGGTACCCCTAAACCAGTATACATTTGTGTCCCATGTGCTACCTTTCTGATTTCCTGTGTGTGATATACTGATCTGTATTGCCGGAGCCAATACCTCTGACAGAAGGGGTATACAAAACCATGTAATTAAGGATATCATCATGCACGTTGACACCCACATATTCCTAATGAAGTGAATTGCACTCTTTCCGGCATGAACATACCGAAGGCAATAACAAAAGCATGTAAGAATAACATTCATAATTCCATATTATATTAATACTCCATCAGTTCCAAATTGTAAGTTATTTTGGATTTTCTAGGTCCTATGCACCTAGATATCTATTATGTCTAGATAGATATTAAGTAAAAGCTATATATACTAGAAAAGTCAAAACAACTTACCATTAAGTATGTTTTATCTATCTCATGAAGAGGTTGAGGAGACGATCTCTCTTATCTCCCCTAATTTTTTAATGATGGTAACATCAACAAAAGTGGTAACATCCTAAGAGAAGGGGTCAATTAGGATGCAGTTCCAGGACTATTTGCATTTTGCTCCAATAACAATATGAAGACACTACCGTTTGCATATAATAGGGAAAAAATAGACATTGTAATGAAGTTAACTACAGCCATCATCGCAAAGGACATGCTATAGGTGCGAGGGCAAAGCTAGCTCTCTCTCTCTCTCTCTCTCTCTCTCTCTTGTTTGAACGCTTCCTCATCCCTCGACAGACAAGTTCAGCAGACGATATCTTATCCAGATCAGGAATAATGGAGCTGCCCCAATCTCTCGATCGATCCGGCGAAATATTTATACAATCCTGGCTATCCATGAAGCTGCACTGCTTGCCCGCGTGCGTGTCTATCTCTATCCAAGAAGTAACCGGAGCGTATGGTCTATTATAAACAAAGATTTTGCAATATTAATGCACACATACATGAGTCAAACTTGGCATGCATGCATGTCTTCCGCCGAGCAGGTTTTTAATCTCTATACGTGGACAGGCAGAGACCAATAGATCATGCAGCAGCAGCAGGCAGGCATGTTGCACGATTAATTGCACATTTGCACTCATGCACGTTAATGCAATCTACCGCCCAACTGCTAACGTCTCATTGATCATGTGTACCTGCACCCGCGTGCACGGCCGGGGCCCAAACCTACACGGCTGCATGCCGACGACGATCTCGTCACTGGCCGGGCCACGGGCCACGATCGGTCGGCAGCTGGACACCCCACCTCGCTCCAGTCCGCCTATAAATACGCTGGGCTCGCATGCACAGCTTCGCATCACACTCGCAGCGAGCTTTCCACAGTTGTAGCTCAGAGAGAAAGAGACCGAGATCGCCGATAGCATCAATCATGGCGTCCAAGGCGCTCCTCGTGTTAGCGCTCATGCTCGCCGCCACCTTCCTCGTCGCCTCCGCTAACGAGCAAGCCCGTGAGTTCATTCAATTTCATGCGTGCACTGTAGCTAATACTAATAATTAACTTCCACCCAAATACTAATTATCTGTACTATGTGTTGGGCTGTGGCAGAGGCCAAAGAGGATAAGAAGGCGGATGTCCAGGACTGGCACGGCGGTGGCGGCTACCCGGGTGGCGGCGGCGGCGGCTACCCTGGCGGCGGTGGCGGCCGGCATGGCGGGGGCGGCGGCTACCCTGGTGGCCACTGCCGGTGGGGTTGCTGCAACCGCGGGTACCATGGCGGCTGCCGGTGCTGCTCTCACCCTGACCAGATACCGGAGCCCATGTACCGCCCTGAGCTTGTCAAGGTCCATAACTGATGAGTTGCTGCTACGTACTATGTCCGGAGATGGGCAGCAGGCACACGTATATAGTACGTTTGTCCTGCGTAGTCAATAAAAGTTTCCATCGTCGTCATGAATGAATGAATGTAATAAAAATAAGAAGGTGGTGCACACTCGTGTGCGTAGTTGGAAACATCGATTTGCGCGGCTGATCGATGTAATGTACTCTTCTATCATGCATCTCATGGAATAAATAGATTGTGCACAATACATATATATATATGGCCCTCACAAGGTCCACAAGGAGACTATAGTTCTTTCTTATTTTATTTTTTCATAAAGCATCGTTCCTTTTTATCATTGTTGTTGTAAAAACACATCGTCAATGGTTGAAACCTTTCTCTCTCGTCTCTCCATCTATCACGATCAACATAGTTGATGCAAGTAGAAGAATGCAAAGGCGCAAAGTAGGGGAACTATTTCTCTGAATATTAATGATTACAATGTAGGACTCTCACCTATATACGGTCCAAAAGATCTGAGAGTTTAGTAAGAGCTCACATAGAAAACGTAGTGGAATTAGAATTTCTCCTCCTCCTTTCATTTTTGGTTGGTGTCCGTATGTTTTATAAAAATCATAATAGAAAACGATCGAGGATCCTGATAATTCTTCAAACTCTGTTGTCCCATGCAAAAAAAGGAAGAAAATGCAAAATAGCAAGGGCACCTAAAACAACTCACAAGCATCAAACTCCATTCCTTGACTGCCGATCAAATATTGGATGGGTAATGTCGAATCATGACAAACAAGCTGGATGTCGAAATCCTTGCCCTTGCGCCTTTGGGCTTGAATTGAGTACTGCTATGTCTTCTCCAAATACTCTTGCCAACCAACTGATATGGCCATGAGGGGGCATTGAATAAGCATTTTCCTAAAACTTACTGTTGACACGAGTATGGTCACATACTACAAAGAGCTAGAACGCTCGGATTATAAACAGATTGAGATGGCATGATCCTACTAAAACCGGCTTAGCCGATTCTAGGAATCGGCCTAGCCAATTTCATTGGGTTTTGCCTAGGAAAAGGTACATAACTATCACACCAATTTTATTGGGTTTTGCCCAGAAAAAGGTACACACACTTCCACGATGCATGATGCCTAGATTTATGATCAAAACTGCAAGGATAATTATCATGCTTTACTTGATAGATAACAGCTAGTTTTTGGGCAAACAGTACGTGAAAAACAGTTATTAGCAACTGGACTTTTTTTAGGGGCGGTTGACATTGGAGCTGCCCCTACAGTGGTGTGTTCGCGCTTCAGCACAGCAGCCGCCCCTACAAATGGCACAGTAGGGGCGGCTGAATCACTAGCCGCCCCTGCTGTGCCCATAGTTGCCGCCCCTGCTGTGCCCATAGTTTTCTGACCATGGATTTAAGATCAGACGGCCCTTATTGCACCCACGAAGTATAAAAGAGGACTTCCCTGCTGAAACCCTAGACACAAATCACTCCTCTCCTGCCGCCGCTCCAGCCTCAAATCTATCGTGCCTCGGTGCCTCCGCCCCGCCACTCCCTCCCAAGCGCGCGCCGTGCAGTCACTGCCCGAGGCCACGGCACTGCGGGCGCTCGCCATGGCCGTGCGGTCTCCTCCACCCAGGTCGAGTCGTGTGCTCTCCGTCGCGATGGCCGCGTCGCTGCTCGTGCTCACCGTGGCATTCCTGGTTGGCACTGGCTTCACCGGCCTCGATGGGGGCGCAGTAGCTCCCGTGGAGGTGGAGGGCTCCGAGGTGGGCATCCAGTATCAAAACCTTAAGATCTGCCGTGGAGGTTATGGGTTGTGGCCAGATCCGTAGAAGGCTGTGGCAACGCCTGCCAAGGCTATGCGGCCACTGGACGGATCTTGTGGTGACGGATGGGGGGAAGGCGTGGCTGGATCTAGAGAAGACACGGCTTGGATTCGTGTTCTTGGTCGGTGAGCTTCATTCGCAGGTGCCGGATGCAGGTAAATTAAAGTAGGTGGATCTTCTGTTTCTTTTCTCGTACTACTCATACATATTGTGTGCCGGCTATAGGGCCTGCGATGCTGCCGTCGACTTCGTGCAGGTTCCGATCCATCGCTGCCCGCTGGTGAGTATGTTCTGGGGCTGCCTAGAGAAGTTTTCATGTACTTGCATGCTCTCAGCTTTATGAGTGCAGATCTACAATTTTCCGCTATTCTTTGACACGATTATGTCCTAGATCAGGTAGACTATGACTTTATTTTTCACAGGGCCTTTTTCTCCTGATCATAGATGCGAGCACGTACACCTGAAATAGACTTATCTTAATAGGCCTTTTTCGTCTCTATATGTTTCCAGTTTAAGCATTTATGTTCCATTCTCTTTCCTACCATCAGTGTTAGGTCAAATTCTAGAAAATTGGATAATGATGTGTTTCTACCAGCAACACAATTTTTAGTTTCATTTTCAATTATGAAGTTAATCTGAATGAGTACAGTTCAGCATGGTTTTGCTTGCCTCGCCTTGACATAGTGACATTTGCGCCTCAGATGTTGTTTTTAAGTTTGCCATCGGATGCATCCTTATAGTCTATTCTAGTGTTGATTTTTACTGATCTTTTTGTGTTTTGCATGCATCATGCTTACTACTGACTTGTTTTTTTATAGAAATTATTAGGTCTGCTGGTGTACACCTCGTGGTCCTTCCTATCGTGTCTTCTGGTAAGCGCATGGTTGGCCCATGTGCATCTCTAGATTTGCAATACGTTGTCCATTACACTCTTATATGCAGTATTGGACAATTATCTTGTTTACTCACACTGACTAACATTTTCTGAAGAAACAAGACCGTCAGAGCATCCCAAAGCTGCTGATCTGGAAACATTACTTGATAGTGAAGTGAGTATATGAATGAAATATGCTTACTTCTGGCTTCTTGCCTGATTTGTTTTGTACTTATTTAGTTATGGCTTCTAGCAACATTCAACTATTTCATAACAAGAGTAATGATTATGATTTACGGAGCAGAGTTCGAGGTGGATCATGGCGTGCTAGAGTGATGATAATATGGCTGTCTTGTGCGATATAGCCAAGGAACTAAAGGAAACATTTCTTACATTTCAAATCAACCATGTTTTGAGGTTAGGTCTCACATTTTCCATTATCATTTGGCCTTGTTCACATTTCATCGCTAGATTCGTTGTACAACATGTGTTAGCTAGACATTAAGGCTGTTGCTTCCAGTTATCCCAACGTCAGGTGCTAGTTAACATATTTATTCCAGAATTTCATCAATCTTTATGACCTGAAAACATCTAGGTTGACAGCTCTATAGATTTGAAAGAGTTTCCTCCCTCTGAATACCTGTCGAGCAGGAACTCTAAATTTGATCTGTTAGCATGGCAGGCACATATATAAACTCTAGATTTCAATCGCATTTCAGGTTTTTCTCTAGGACTTCATGGCAACTAATCCTCGAAAACATTGTTACTCAATGTTGTTTGTTACGAGAATTCAATTCGGATCTTTGACGTTCAAGCTAACTTTGGAGCCCAACTTGCTGGTATGAAGCTGCTGTGATTACCTCACCTTTGAATTGCTAGCTACAACTCTACAAAATAGATACATGATTTGATCTCTTCCTTTGTAGAGTTGATGAAGTTCAAGAGCTGTTCGTTTGTTGAGTTGCCATTGGTAGAGAAAACAAGACTTGGGACTTGAGAGTATAGACAATTAATACTAATTGACCCAGGTGATTACATCACAGGGTGCATTTGATATTAGATATTCACATCTGTGTAATGACACATTCGGCAGAACATCTGTGTAGTGCCAATCCACTGCTGAATCCATAGTTGTTTAGCTTTATGTATGAAAGCTTATGTCTGTACGAAAGATTTTGAAGTTTGGATGCATCCAATGTTAATGTGTGCTCTCATTGTTAATTGTTTCTGAACAATTCTTGTTAATGTGTGTTCTGTATATATATATATATATATATATATATATATATATATATATATATATATATATATCTGTGTGTGTGTGTGTGTTCTGGTCGAATTTGAATTGTAAATTTAATTTTTTTTGCTGAAAAAAAATGTCTTCGTAGGGTAATTTGATGTATCTTTGTTGCCCTCACGGCCGGTAACACTACCGCCTCTATAAATCGATTTGTAGGGACGGTCTGGGAACCGTCCCTACAAATACATGATTTGTAAAGACGGTTTGGTAGGGACGGCTGACCAAACCGTCTCTACAAATGGTCTTGAGCCGCCCCTACAAACCCATTCTGACGTAGTGAAACTAGCAAAGGAATAATCAAAGCTTTCATCAGGTAGGGGCCCTCGTCATGGCGTGGACGTCGACAAGTTTCCCTATGTTGGTGAGCAAGCCTCAAGTGCCACCTTTGATCGTCAGATCAAGAGACGAACAATTATACATGGTAGGGTGAACTTATCCTGTGAGGGGTCAAAAACCCTTACAAATCACATAAAAATACAACTCTAAACTCGAATTTGCCTACCAAAACTGGCTTAGCCGATTTTTGCGAGGTGTATCTTCCTGAAGCCATAGTTTTCTCATCCAAACTCCAAATTGGACGTTCTATATATGCATTTCAATCACCTATTCAAGAGGAATGCAATGGTGGAATCCATCTTGTCATTTGAAAAGGTTACCAAAAACAAGTCCAGCTAGGCTATTTGTCCCATATCATCCTAGAACGATCCACCTCCTTTGGACACAACTTTGGTTGTCAGCATATGCCCCCTTGTTTTTAGTTAAGCTTGCATACTAAAAAAACATTCTCTCGGAACCAAATTTGACTCATCATGATGATTACCTCCCAGTGTATTGACCATGTTTTTTTGCTTTCGAGGGCTTATATAGAACTCCAATGGGCATAGAACTCAATTCTTTCTTCAAGATGACAAATTTTGCTTCGTGTCTTCACTCATACCTTTTGATCTCTGCTAGAATCATGTTCAAGATGATGTCTCCATAAATGTCCTATGCTCTCTGTTGGAGCACATATCCCTTAAATTCTATAATTCAGTTTTCTCAATCCCCTATACCTGATTTTAAGGAGAAAGGGGAAAGAGGTTCTGGTGGAAATGCTTTAGAGAGGCAAAACAAGAAAGAAATCAGGTTATCTTCCCACTAGACCACAAAGTCATCTCACAATGCTATGGAATTTGACCTTATGTGGATAAAACCATCTAGATACTATTTTTCTCATTATCGATGCATGCCTTATACTGATGGAGGAGAGTTGTTGTCTAGCTTAGGGCGTTCTCAATGGCAAAATGCAAATGGCTAGCTAGATGAGGCCTAGAAAAAAACATTACATTTGAGGGTTGTGCAAGCTGTGAGATAGTTGTTTCTAGAAGATCGTGCTAGACTAGCTATTCTGAAGTCGCTAGCTGTTTGATCTCTTTTCTTGATAGCCAATAGAATTCTTTCTAGACTAGCTATTTAAGAACGATTCCCTTATCCAGTTCGTCGAGTTGAACATATTTATTACATAATATAAATGCATGCGTAGTATCATCATGCCTGCATGATAACCTATTACATGTACAATTTTTGCTACACGTACACGTGTTAATAGTTCATGCGCGCATGCATGCTTCCGAGTCAAACTTGCATGCATGTTTCCCACCGAGAGCATAAGATTTCAACGGGCAGAGAGATCACGCAGCCACTGGCGGCTGGGCTACTTGCAAGCACGATAGAAGCCAGCGTTAATGCCATCCATCTCCTCCCAACGGCAAACCCTTATAATTATCCATGGGCCCCTAGTAGCCCTACTACAGTTGCATGCCGACGACGATGGATCTCAGAAAGATCGGTAGCCATATCCAGCCTCCTCGTTCTGCCTATAAATACGCTTCGTTCGCATGCATAGCTTCTCATCACACACTCGCAGTTGATCCAGTACAATTGCAGTTGCAGAGAAAAGAGAGAGAGACAAACATGGCGTCGTCCAAGCGACTCCTCGTGTTCGCTCTCCTGCTCGCCGCCGTTTTCCTTGTCGCCTCAGCAGCTAACGAGCAAACCCGTGAGTTTGATTAGCTTCACTGCTTCAGCTTTCAAGCAAAACAAAGCTAGCTGATGAATCGAAGTAGCTCGGTATATACTTACTGTAACTTGCACTATATATGTGTGTACGTAACGTACTACTACGTATTGATTGGATCATGCAGAGCCGAGGAAGGACGACGAGAACAAAGCTGACGTGCAGGACTACCGTGGCGGCGGCTACCCCGGCGGCGGCTGGCGCGGTGGGGGTGGCTACCCCGGCCGTGGCGGCTACCCGGGAGGCGGCTGGCGGGGCGGGGGCGGCTACCCTGGCGGCGGCCACGGCGGCTACTGCCGGTGGGGATGCTGCAACCGCGGGTACTACGGCGGCTGCCGGTGCTGCTCGCGCGCCGACGAGATCCCGGAGCCCATGTACCGCCCGGAGTTCACCGAGGTCCATAACTGAAGCCGCATCAAAAGATGCATGGACTCGTATCGTAGCTAATAAGTACTACGTCCATGTCCATAATAGGGCCTACTCTACTACGTCGCCAGCAGAAGTCTGGTTTTGATTTGAATAAATAAAGATGCATATGTGTCTATGTAGTGTGTACGTCGTCTTAGTGTGGTGATTTGACTCACTAGCTATTGTCGTCGTGTTGTCTATTTCTCTTGGTGTTGTACTTGCTTACTTGGACCAAATGGTGTGGTTAATGTACAATGCATGCCATGGAATAAATAAATTAGAGGACATTATACTAATACATAACCTGTTCTTCATATACATATATACTGATAGATCGACATCGCAAAAAGTTTCACAAATTTGAGATCTATACTTAGGCGGTGTTTAGTTGGTGAGGTGAAATTTTTTTGTGTCACATCGGATGTGTCGGAAGGATGTTAGGAGGGGTTTTTGGATACTAATTAAAAAAAAATTAAAGAACCCATCAGAAAACTACGAGACGAATCTAATGATACTAATTAATCGGGCATTACCATATGTGGGTTACTGTAGCACTTAAGACTTTTCATGGACTAATTAAGCTTAAAAGATTCGTCTCGCGATTTTGCCGAGAACTGTGCAATTAATTTTTTTTCGTCTACATTTAGTACTCCATGCATGTGCCGCAAGATTCGATGTGACACTTTGGGATGAAAAAAATTAGGACCTAAACAGGGCCTTAATTGCTTACACAACGTACCTCTCCTACGTTAATTTTCAATCGCCTGAACGAAAACAGAGCACCTGTCATTGATCCAGAAAGAGCATGTTAAATCACATTATGTCCAGGGCTCCAGGCCTAGTCAGGTCTCATAATAGTTCAAAAAAATAGGTGGTGTGCATGAGTTTTGCAAAGGCATGTCGATTTAGAGCACAACAATATAAATTCGTTAAAATTTAAAATTAAGTTTCGAGAGGAACTCGTATCTCAACCAAAACTTGATTTTGTGTACGTGCTCTCCTGGTAGCACATTACATATTGATAATAAAGTCCGAAATATATATATCATATCAAACCTCACACAAGTGAGGAGGAGTACAACCATCAGGTATAAACCGCAAACCTTGGCTGCAAATTTCTAACACTGCTAAGGTCTGTTTGGTTGATCCACTGTGCAAATTAAACTGTGTAAGATTGAGCAGAAAACCCCAAAACACTTGTTCAAAAATTGTATTATTTCAGAATTATTGGTTTGGAACATTGCAAAAAGGCAGTTCAGCTTAACTTCACTCAACAATGTGAGCCACCAGAGATCAATTTTACAAATGCTGGAGAAAACAGAGGCTAAAGATTGAGGAAAAAGAAAGGTGGATTTTGATGCTATCATCATTTACTTTTCAGCAGGAACAGGAAAAAAAAGACCGGTCAAAGTTGCTTACGCCGTGTTTAGTTTGGGGAAGTTTGGAATTTGGGCTACTATTGCACTTTCGTTTTTATTTGGCAATCAGTGTTTGATCATGGACTAATTAGGCTCAAAACGTTCGTGTCGCAATTTCCAACCAAACTGTGCAATTAGTTTTTTTTCATCTATATTTAATACTCCATGCATGTATCGCAATATTCGATGTGATGGCTACTGTAGCACTTTTTGAGAATTTGGGGTGGAAACTAAACACGCGCTTACTTGATTAAAGATGACATACAACAGTAGAGTATTATGTAGCACACTTCTTCGCATACTCCTCAGATCAGGAAGCGTAGACAAGACAACCTCAGAAAGGAAGGCCACAAAGTCACTGTCTGTCTCTTCAGTCTTGCATTGGCTCTCTTATTTTCATTTTAGGTGGGGTTTGGTCGCACCTTCTAAATTTTAGTCGCTGTTCAATCGAATGTTTGACATATGCATGGAGTATTAAACATAGACTAATTACGAAACTAATTACATACTTTGCGACTAATTTACGAGACGAATCTTTTAAGCCGAATTAGTCTATGTTTTAACAATGTGGTGCTACAGTAAACATGTGCTAATGATGGGTTAATTAGGCTTAGAAAATTCGTCTCGTGGAGTACTGACGGATTATGTAATTTATTTTTTTATTAGTATCCGAATACTTCATGCAGCATCCTCCCGACACATCTCTTAAATTTTAGTCGCCGGATCAAACACCACCTTAGACGATGGTTCTTCCTTTTGGTTCCAGATTGAGCCTCACAAGTTGCGTTTCGGTTCTGTCTGTGCATACCCCCTGGCGACCATTTCTGTGCCCGTTTGCAGAGAGCTGACTGCTGACACATCTTTTCCCTGCTGCCAATACACTGAAAGAGAGAAACACCTTACATACAGATACAGATGAACCGTAACAGTACCCATCACAAGACATCATGCTCATGCATGTATCCTGCAGAGTCAAATGCTGGATATGTCAACTCAAATAATGGGGCTGCATTAATTAGGCAAGCAGGCAGGCCAAGCCGACACAACGAGAAGGACCAGCCCCCTCACGAGGCCCAAATCCAAGGCCCAGAAATATGAAAATACTTCTAATGATCTTGATCTATCAGTCTAGCAAAATATTTTTGGTTTTATTCTCACATTTGCATACACTTAGCTTACAAGATTAGGCTGCGCAATTGTGCGCACTGTTTCCTAGTAAACAAACTAGAATTGCTGCTATTTGTCTTTGGCATGCAAAGAATGAAATCCACTATATATGTTACCCAAAACTTTCTTCTTTGCAGCTCCCTTGGATTTCTTTGCCTCAGCATTTCTGAAATGCCCTTGACAAACCAGTAACTTAACCGCGAATGCCTAGTCAGCCATGGCATTCTTATCAAGTGGTCGTTTTGGAGACACCATCTTCGACGCCTCCTTCAAAATCCTCATCTTCCTCTTCTTCTTCTTCTTCCTCCTCGCCTTCCTCTTCCTCTGGAAGAGCATCCTGTGGTCCTGGACATTGGTAAGGCCCTTGATTCTGCAGGCTCCAGTACATGATGCTTGCAGTAAGGGTGAGGATCATATCTTTGGGTTCACCTGCCACGACAGTGCAAACAGAAAAAAAAAATACTGTTCTTTTCACTGCCTCATAGGACGGACGACGGAGGTTGAGCTGAGAGAGACCACTGGTATGCCTAGTGTTGACTTATATAAGCTTGTTATAAGGAAGTTATTGTTTATATATCATCTTTGCCGAATTTATATGTGCAACTAATACAGCATTCTATTGTTACCTCCATTATGTCTTCAGGCAGCAAGAAGACAGTGCAACCTAGCTTCCTAGCAACACTGATTATGTATGTTGCATTCAGCTTCCTCTCGTCCTCTGCAACCATGAATGCAAATGACATGGTACTCGTGAAAATTCACAGGATAACACAATATATACATGAAATTGATACAAACCATCCTCCCCCTTCTTCACCATGTTCCAGTCAACAACCCTGCTCTGCACAGCACTTAGGAGCTCAAGAAAGAACACCCCATCTGCTATTGTTTTGTCCTAGAGAATCAATAGGACAGCTTAATGTTATGCACATAACAGGATAGCTCAATTTAGCCAAAATGGTGAAGGTCGGTCGATGAACCTTGAAGCTTTCAATATGGGAAGTTTTGCCTGATTCCTTGACCTTGTTATTAGCCCAAATGAGAATGTCAGCATCTGTGATCTCTTTCTCTTTAGAGTGGGATCTCAAGTTCTTTAGCAATTGTAGGATACTAGTCCTCATGAGTTGCCACAGGAAAGCTGGGAGTAAAAAAACACTCAATGAAGTCATCGAAGCATTTTTTTTCTCCTCTTGTACGAAATTTAAGCCTAAAATATCCCCAAAAAAGTAATTTAAGCTGCCGCCTCACATATGTATTTGCTCCCTTTCTTTTTCTTTTTCCTTTTAGATAATAGACGTTATTATAGAAGCAGTTGAACCTTGATAGGTTAAAATAACATAATCTATCCATAATAATAAGTGAAAATGTGAACAACTTTTTCAAAGAAATCTGGAGCATCAAAGCAACAATTGGAATAAGATCAAAGAAGCTTATATATAAACATGTATTTACCTAGAATTTTTGGCTTTTGGCTATTGTAGCACTTTCGTTTGTATTTGGCAAAAATTGTCCAATTATGGACTATTTAGGCTTAAAAGATTCGTCTCGCCAATTGCGGGTAAACTGTGTAATTAGTTATTCTTTTTACCTACATTTAATGCTCCATGCATGTGTCGTAAGATTTGATGTGACAGAGAATCTTGAAATTTTTTGGATTTTGGGTGGGTTCTAAACAGGGCCATACAGATACAGATGAACCGTAACAGTACCCATCACAAGGCATCATGCTCATGCATGCATCCTGCAGAGTCAAATGCTGGATATGTCAACTCAAATAATGGGGCTGCATTAATTAGGCAAGCAGGCAGGCCAAGCCGACACAACGAGAAGGACCAGCCCCCTCACGAGGCCCAAATCCAAGGCCCAGAAATATGAAAATACTTCTAATGATCTTGATCTATCAGTCTAGCAAAATATTTTTGGTTTTATTCTCACATTTGCATACACTTAGCTTACAAGATTAGGCTGCGCAATTGTGCGCACTGTTTCCTAGTAAACAAACTAGAATTGCTGCTATTTGTCTTTGGCATGCAAAGAATGAAATCCACTATATATGTTACCCAAAACTTTCTTCTTTGCAGCTCCCTTGGATTTCTTTGCCTCAGCATTTCTGAAATGCTCTTGACAAACCAGTAACTTAACCGCGAATGCCTAGTCAGCCCTGACATTCTTATCAAGTGGTCGTTTTGGAGACACCTGTTAACACTTTTGGATCGACTAGGAGTAGATCAGTGGGTATTTTAACTTCCATTCGTTATGAAAGAACTAGAACACATGGATCCAGAGAGAGTGAGAGAGGAGAAAGAGAGACGTACAGACCGTCGGGCTTGGTGGACGAGCTCGAGGAGTCCATGGCGTCGGTGTCAGTGGCAGTGTGGCAGTGACGGTGTAGAGGTGGCGGAGTCCCGGTGGGGTGGAGCTACGGCGGTCCGGTGGTGCTTCCCGCCGCTGGTAGTGCCACCCTCTGGATCGGATTAGGGTTAGGACAATGGGGCTGTGGCGGCGGTGAACCTCGTATCCTGAGTCGTTTGCCCCACCTCCTCTTTATAGGCACTGTGCGACGGGGGCCCATCAGCCACTAGATGGCTGGACGTCCCCGATCAGGACGCGGTCAAGGGGTCCGTCTCGACCGTTGGGTCAAGATGGATGAGATCAATTCTAACATTCTCCCCCTTGATCTCAACTCATTCTTTAACTTGAAACTTTGACTTTAATCCCTTTCACTTTTATTTGTTCCATCACGGATTAGTGCATAGAGCATGCTTCATCGTCACGGTCAATCGCCGATAGACTTAACAGCTACAATACACTTCTCTGTTCTGAAACAGATTCTTTAACTTTTTGACCCTTTATTATTCGGAAATCATAGGCTATACCATAAACCCATGTCGACTGTGTGTTCTCCAAACACACTAGGTGGTAAGCCTTTTATACGCGGATCCGCAAGCACTTGCTTGTTACTTATATGTTCAATACTTTTAGTATGATTCTGGACTTTCTCCTTCACAACGTACAACTTTAACGTCAATGTGTTTGGCAGCACACTTGACCCGTTGTTATAGGAGCGAACTTCTTAAATGGTTATTGCTGTCGTATACCATTATCAATTCCAGGTGTAAGTTCCTTTAACCATTTCGCCTGTCTTTAAGCCTCATAACAAGCTATACCATGGGTATGCATCTTTGATGACACCACAACTGTTTCTTTGGAGCTTTTCCACAATAAAACTCCAACTGCGAGTGTTAGCTACTATGTGGGTTTCACTAAATATCTCGCCAAAATTTAACTTTTGTACCCACAACTATTTGAGAGTACTTATTCTTTCTTCCTCACCATGAGGCCTATAAATCTTTGCACAATTGCAAAACATTCTCAACTCCATTCCAGTGATCTATATCTGGACTGGACTTCTGCCAAAAACATCCCGGATACATAAACTGTGTAAGGGTAAGTTTTTGCTTATAAGCATTCAGTAAGCTTCCAACAGCTGAAGCATATAGGACGTCCATTTGATCGATCTCACATTTATTCTTGGAACACTAAAAGTTCCAAAAACTATTACCCTTGACTATAGGAACAGGCGCAGGTATATGCTCATATATACTTTATTTCTTCAGAATCTTCTCTAAGTATACACTTGAGATAGTTCTAATACCCCTTTTCCTTTTGTCTCGGTAAGTTCTAATTCCTAGAAAGAATGACGCTTTACCAAGATCATTCTCATTGAAATTTGAGGACAAGATCTGTTTCTTCTCCAACAGTAGATTAACACCACTATTAGCGAGTAAGGTGCTACCCACATGCAGGATTAGGAAAATAAATTTTCCATGTTTAAACTTTGCATAAATACAATTGTCCTCTACATTCTCTTTAAAACCCAAACTTTCTTATTATACTGTCAAACTTCAAGAACCACTGTCTTGAAGCTTGCTTTAATCCATAAATGGATTTCTTTAGGCAACATCCCTTTACGTTCTTTTCCTTCCACGACAAAACCTTTTGAGTTATGCCATGTAAACTTTTCCATACAAATCCTCGTTGAGGAATGTGTCTTTACATATCCTTCTGATGTAACTGTAAATCGTAATGTGCCACTAATACCATTATGATTCTAAAAGAATCCTTGCAAGCTTATTATAATCTATTCCTTCTCTTTGTGTAAATCATTTCGCCATAAGTGGCGCTTTATAGCTTTTCATATTTCCTTTGGAGTCACATTTGTCTTGTAGACCCATTACAGCCTACTGTGTTGGCTCAATTGGGAATTACTTCTAAGTCCCAAACATCGTTGGTATTTATCGATTTCATTTCATCTTCCTTTGCTTCTTGCCATTTAGATGAGTGAACGCCTCTCATGGCTTTTTCAAATGAGGTGGAATTATCCTCTATTTGAATTTCTTTCTTAACATTGACTTCTTAGTCACCAAAAATATCTGATTTTCTTATTCTTTGAGACCTTCTGGGGCCTCGTGGCACTTCTTTCATATGGGGCTATTGTTACTCTTCATTGCCAAAAGGCAATTGTTCTATAGCCTCCTGTATTATAAGATCCTTATTTACTTATTCATCTTCTTTAAGAGCTAACATCAGGTGTTGTATATCCATACAACATCAACATGTATTAAGCAATTTGTTGCTCTAAAAAACACTGTAGTGGATATGTAATCCCACTTCTATTCAAGCCTTAGGTATCTACATACCATGCTCCCCCCAAATTACTCCATCTTCTGTAAAGATGGTGTATCTTCAAATTTCTTATTTTGGGTTTAATCTGCTAAAAACTCATATGGCGCGTTTAGCACCGCCTTGATAACTCTGAACTCGTCAAGTATAAATACTAGCCGACTATGCTATCTTCCTATCGGAACTATAAAAAGGTCCAGGAATTTAGCTATTTCTTTACTTTAGGGGTATCGTTATTATGACCGTCTTACTCCCTCAACGATCACAATCATCTTTTATAGATCACTTTTACCTTCAATGCATAGTATGCATTGCATTATCTGAAGTATGGGGAAGTATCTTTCTTAATTGTCTTTCTTAATTAATCTTACATTTTCTCCCCCTCGAAATGTGGTATGAACTTTTCTACCACAATTTCAAAACATTCAGAACTCTTGTGAATGAGGAAACTTTGATTACTTACTTCATCCACATGATTACATCATGCAAACAAAATTCGTATGGGAGTACATTTTTCTCATTACACTTCAAAACTCAACATAGTCTATTATTATCAATACTTCTGTAAGTCATGCTTGCATATCATTCTTATCTTTTGGTTCACATGCAACTTTGTTTTGTTCTTAAACTCATTGAGTACTTAATGACCATGACACAATCAGAGTGTACGGTCAATACTAGGATAGCATAAAAGCTACCTCAAACTTCTCTCCATGTGCGGGATACACTTAGAGCACATGAGTCATCACATCCTTCTCCCGCCATGCGGGATAAGTACTATGCCAAAACTCTCCTGCCATGCAGGATTGGTTAACATAAGTACTATTCCAACTTTACCCCGCCATGTGAGTTTTTAGCACCGCCTTGATAACTCTGAACTCGTCAAGTATAAATACTAGCCGACTATGCTATCTTTCTATCGGAACTATAAAAAGGTCCAGGAATTTAGCTATTTCTTTACTTTAGGGGTATCGTTATTATGACCGTCTTACTCCCTCAACGATCACAATCATCTTTTATAGATCACTTTTACCTTCAATGCATAGTATGCATTGCATTATCTGAAGTATGGGGAAGTATCTTTCTTAATTGTCTTTCTTAATTAATCTTACATTTTCTCCCCCTCGAAATGTGGTATGAACTTTTCTACCACAATTTCAAAACATTCATAACTCTTGTGAATGAGGAAACTTTGATTACTTACTTCATCCACATGATTACATCATGCAAACAAAAATTGTATGGGAGTACATTTTTCTCATTACACTTCAAAACTCAACATAGTCTATTATTATCAATACTTCTGTAAGTCATGCTTGCATATCATTCTTATCTTTTGGTTCACATGCAACTTTGTTTTGTTCTTAAACTCATTGAGTACTTAATGACCATGACACAATCAGAGTGTATGGTCAATACTAGGATAGCATAAAAGCTACCTCAAACTTTTCTCCATGTGCAGGATACACTTAGAGCACATGAGTCATCATATCCTTCTCCCGCCATGCGGGATAAGTACTATGCCAAAACTCTCCTGCCATGCAGGATTGGTTAACATAAGTACTATTCTAACTTTACCCCGCCATGCGGGTATTTTCTCAAACTTTTTCCACCATGTGGGTACTATCACAAACTTTTCCCGCCATGCGAGATAATTCCCTTAAACTAACATAACTGCCAGGATTGGCTCGTGTTCAATCATCAAATTCAGAAATAAATCCGAATATTCTTTAACACACACGTGTAATCCAATGTTAGTCAAATTAAACATGTATATGAATTTTACAACTCTCATAAGTGAAACTGAAAATAAATTCTTCTTCACGGAGAGTACATAAAAGACATTTATCAATGAAGACTCTCATTGATCTATCTCTTTTCTTGGATCAATATCCTATAATTCTTTTCTTTTGAAGCCATTCTTTAAAGAGAACACAGTTTCTTAAACAATGGCATTCTTTCATACATAACTTGCCCTTAGGCATTTCATCATATGAGTCATAAGTATCCCGCTCATTTCTCTTACTGCCTTCAAGAATGAAAGCATGGAGGTCTTTTGTCTGAAAAAATATTCAACAATAATGCTCATTAAACTTTGAAATCTTTATGTTCTATTCTATATCACCGTTGGGCAGAAATAGAATAAAACACCATTCTTCTACATTAATTCCACATCACCGTTGGACAGAAATGGAATTAACGTATAGAAATTTAATAATCTTGAAAACATAGAACTACTCCTCAAAATTAAATTCTCTCGTTGGTTCGAATTTAATTAGAAGACAATCAACTTCATTGCAGCGGAAACATGAAAATACATTTCTTTAGTTTAAGAGCATTCCTTGATCTTTATCTTTTCTCTGAAAAATTGGTCACTTTGATGTAAAATTCATCAGAGATTTAAACTTTAAACATAGAAATCATAAAATTATAATATTGTTATCATCAACGTTGATCAGAAAATAACAATACCATAATTTAACTTTAAACTTAAACTCTTAAATAAATTTATAATATTCTTATCATCAACGTTGGTCAGAAAATAACAATATTATAATTTATCTTAACTATCAACCGACTATTCCTCCAATTAAAAATTTTCTAGTTGGTTCCAATTTTAACTGGAGGATAAACTTTTCATCATTTACCGAATAACTATAACTGCTCTTCAAATTAAATTCTCTCGTTGGTTCGAATTTAATAAGAAGACAACATTTTTAACTTTGCAGCGGAAACTTGACAAAATTTCTTTATATACTTTTCAGAAGCATTTTACTGTACTTTTCTACTCTCTGAAAAATCTAACACGTTGGTGCAATTTTACCAGAAATTTAAACCTTCAAATTGATCAAAATTCATTCAAATATGCTTCTGAAAATAAATAGACTTCAAAACATCATTTACTATTCTTCTGGCCCGGCCAAGCAAGATAAATCCGGCGGCTGAAGCTCTCTGCTAAACCAAGGCCGCTTGCTGCAGCGTCGCTAGCCTAGCAACCACCATGGCGTCCGTTGCTCTCCCTCCCGTGCCGAGCCGCAACTGGGCTCGGGCCGGAATTCATCTTCCCGCTGGGCCTCATTCATCCCGCGAATCGTGGCCATTCATTTTGATCGGACGGCCATGCGTGACTTCCGCGGGATCAAAACCCCGCCCGCCGGTCGCCCCTCCCCAAACACTAGTCCATTCTCTTCTTCCTTTCCTCTCTCTCCACCGAACGGAGCGACTGCGGCGGAGGAAAAAAGGTGGCGGTGGCCGACGGCAACTGCGAGGAGGTGGCGCCGCCGCCTCCGCTGCGAGTCTCCAGCCGGCCAGCCTATCTATCTCCCTCCCTTTGAGATGGTGGCGCCGCCATGGGGCCCATCGCCGGCGCGCGCGCTCGCCCAAGGCTGAGCGCGCCGCCGTTGAGCGGCTTTGTGGTGGTGCCCTTTACCGCTGAGCCCGAGATGTGGCCGCGCGGCGGCGTGACCACGATGGTCGGCGGTGTTCCACTTCCCCGCACGGCGTCCAGTGCGACGGCAGGTGGTGGTGACGGCGCAGGGGATCCCCAGGTAGGAGAAAACTCCTTCCAATCCGTCCTTCTCTCTGTGTTCATTTAGGGTTAGGGTTTCATTTTCTCCGAACCGAAGTTCGTTTCTCTTTCTTTTCTTTCTTCTTTTCTTTGCCCCGAGATCTGGTTACGGGTTTAGGGTTCAGATCAAGCGGTCTTGAAGACGAGCCCCTTCCGTCTTCACCCAGCTAGGGTTAGAGTCTGTTCTTCTTCCCCACGCGGGTTAGGGTTAGGGTTAGGGTTAGGGTTCGAATACTTTTCGAAATCGAAACCCCTTCTTTCCCCGTTTCTTCACCCAATTAGGGGTTAGGGTTCGATGAACCCTTTGTATTTCTTTTCTTTCGATCTGAATCGGATCTAGCTCCGTTCTTTTCTTTTCTTTACCTAGTGTCGTGATCTACACCTTGCAAATCGGCTCTGATACCATTGTTAACACTTTTGGATCGACTAGGAGTAGATCAGTGGGTATTTTAACTTCCATTCGTTATGAAAGAACTAGAACACATGGATCCAGAGAGAGTGAGAGAGGAGAAAGAGAGACGTACAGACCGTCGGGCTTGGTGGACGAGCTCGAGCAGTCCATGGCGTCGGTGTCAGTGGCAGTGTGGCAGTGACGGTGTAGAGGTGGCGGAGTCCCGGCGGGGTGGAGCTACGGCGGTCCAGTGGTGCTTCCTGCCGCTGGCAGTGCCACCCACTGGATCAGATTAGGGTTAGGACAGTGGGGTTGTGGCAGCGGTGAACCTCGTGGCCTGAGCCGTTTGCCCCACCTCCTCTTTATAGGCACTGTGCGTCGGGGGCCCACCAGCCACTAGATGGCTGGACGTCCCCGATCAGGACGCGGTCAAGGGGTCAGTCTCGACCGTTGGGTCAAGACGGATGAGATCAATTCTAACAACACCATCTTCGACGCCTCCTTCAAAATCCTCTTCATCTTCCTCTTCTTCTTCTTCCTCCTCGCCTTCCTCTTCCTCTGGAAGAGCATCCTGTGGTCCTGGACATTGGTAGGGCCCTTGATTCTGCAGGCTCCAGTACATGATGCTTGCAGTAAGGGTGAGGATCATCTTTGAGTTCACCTGCCACGACAGTGCAAACAGAGAAAAAAAATACTGTTCTTTTCACTGCCTCACAGGATGGACGACGGAGGTTGAGCTGAGAGAGACCACTGGTATGCCTAGTGTTGATTTATATAAGTAAGTTATTGTTTATATATCATTTTTGCCGAATTTATACGTGCAACTAATACAGCATTCTCTTGTTACCTCCATTATGTCTTCAGGCAGCAAGAAGACAGTGCAACCTAGCTTCCTAGCAACACTGATTATGTATGTTGCATTCAGCTTCCTCTCGTCCTCTGCAACCATGAAAGCAAATGACATGGTACTCCTGAAAATTCACAGGATAACACAATATATACATGAAATTGATACAAACCATCCTCCCCCTTCTTCACCATGTTCCAGTCAACAACCCTGCTCTGCACAGCACTTAGGAGCTCAAGAAAGAACACCCCATCTGCTATTGTTTTGTCCTAGAGAATCAATAGGACAGCTTAATGTTATGCACATAACAGGATAGCTCAATTTAGCCAAAATGGTGAAGGTCGGTCGATGAACCTTGAAGCTTTCAATATGGGAAGTTTTGCCTGATTCCTTGACCTTGTTATTAGCCCAAATGAGAATGTCAGCATCTGTGATCTCTTTCTCTTTAGAGTGGGATCTCAAGTTCTTTAGCAATTGTAGGATACTAGTCCTCATGAGTTGCCACAGGAAAGCTGGGAGTAAAAAAACACTCAATGAAGTAATCGAAGCATTTTTTTCTCCTCTTGTACGAAATTTAAGCCTAAAATATCCCCAAAAAAGTAATTTAAGCCGCCTCCTCACATATGTATTTGCCCCCTTTATTTTTCTTTTTCCTTTTAGATAATAGACGTTATTATAGAAGCAGTTGAACCTCGATAGGTTAAAATAACATAATCTATCCATAATAATAAGTGAAAATGTGAACAACTTTTTAAAAGAAATCTGGAGCATCAAAGCAACAATTGGAATAAGATCAAAGAAGCTTATATATAAACATGTATTTACCTAGAATTAGTTTCTTATTTCCTTGCACAATGTCATTTCCTGCTACATTCACCAGAGAAAAGTTTAACTCCTTCCCAATTTTGATAACCTGATTGCAGTTTTCAACCTTTCTAAATGGCATAATAATTGGTGGTTTAGATGCATGCTTCCAGTTAACTGACCCAGGAGAAATTTTGTCAAGAACCTCTAGCATAACCCATCTGCAAATAAACTTCGGTAAGGTAGCAACATATATACCAAAAAAGCTAAGGTCATTTCTTCTTAGAGATAAATCTTACCCAGTCCTAACATCCTCAAACAAATGGTTCACATAAGTTGGAATTCCAAGACTGTTGATCCATAGGCGAAATGCTCTCTCTTCCCTGGATGCCTCCACATCATCAGGAGTATCTTGATGAACGGGAGCCACAGTGTTGGTCGATAGACCATTTCTGCACAAGTTTGTAATCGTTCCACACAAAATGCATTAACAAAGGTAGAAATGTTGTTCGTAGTTTAGGCAGATATGATGAAGAGTCATGCTCTTTTCTTTTAGAGGAGTAACTGAATAAACATTCAACATTCACTGTGGTGTGAATGCTATTGCAGTCCATGTAGATCAGTACTAGTGTATGAAAAACTAAATGAAAGACGTGGTAGACATGATATGTATTTCAGTTGTTTTTCCTGTATTTGCACATTCAAACGTACACTGTTCACAAAAATAGAGAAGATTTTCCACACAATGCATTTGAAAGGTTCAATTTCAACAGTATCAAAATATTGTAATGTGTTCATGGTGAAGACATAGGCAAGAGGTATAAGTATAACACATGCTAGTTAATTGCTGAACTTCATTGTGAGTTCTTGACAACCTCAGATACAGGCGTAGGAAAGGTCATTTCTCTCTACGTACTTACCTGTTTTGGAATATTTGAGCAACAAATGCCAAGTTAAGATTGGCCGAACCTTCAACAATATCTTTAGACGTTACATATCTTGTACAATCGAGCTTTTCTGCGGTTTCAAGTACTTTCTGCGCCCTCTCCTTTGGATCTGAAGTTTCTATCATGGTTTTTGAGCTAAGCTCTGGAGCAAGGGTGCTGAGAAGGTAAGCATACGCTTCACCATCCTGCATGTAGGCTATCCATAAGATACAGAACAACAAAATTACCCATAGTCATTATCACCATGTGTGTTAGCGCTATTGGAAAATGTGGTGAATATATCAAGTGATTTGACAGCCACACATGGTGCAGTTGTTTCTGTCTATAAGGAAATGTCTTTTCCTAAATGCTATAGGTTGTCTAGGAGACATTTGTCTATAAGGAGTGTCATGTGGAGGTGTATGACAATGAATAATATCCAGGTGTACTAAGATATACATACCTTCACATCAGTAGAGAAATGTATGGTACATGCAGACTGCAGAGATTTTATATGATCATATGGAAAACGCAAGTACGTACAGACGTACCCATACACGTATAGCAAGACCATATGAGATATCTCTCTTGATGTGCACGTATCTTGATGCACATCCAATGGTGCTTTTTCTACATTACTCTATATGAGCGCTGAAAAAGCCACCGCCGCAGCGGCTGCAGGTTACGGCTTTTTCAGCACTCACATAGTACATTGTAGAAAAAGTCGCAACCGCTGCAGCCGAATAGACCCTTTACTTTCCCCATATGACTTACATATGCTTTCGAGTTTTGATGGATCGATGAAACCTATGAGTTTCCGGTAAAAACCCATGTATATATGTTCTCCCCTGAGGGAAATATTGTATACTTTAGGCAAATGTTTTGGAGAATACTGACCACATGACACTTCAAGAATGGATGACACTTTAGTATACTATGTCAAAACCACATATTAGAGACGTGGATAAATAGTCATCAGAGAAATGGAAAAAAATGTGTCTGAAATTTATGTCTGTTGGCGTGTAAAAATGTGTCACTGATATTAAGACATCAGCGACATGTATTAAACAAACGGGTCCTTGATGAAGAATCATCACATACACGTTGTGAGAGTGGCCACCAAATGAGGTTGGTCGTCCTCGGCCAGACCACCATTTGAAGCAAGTTTGTGGCCTCCCATGCCGTTTTTGTTCAACAAATCTTGATTTATGATTTTTATATCTGCAACAAAAACTTATGGCAAGGTGAACTTATAGTTCCAACCGATGCATGAATCCACCAACCAATCTATACATAAAAGTTGGGTTGGCTTCATTTATTAGAAAAGAAAAGCAAAGTGTTTGTTTGTGTTTTTTTTTCTCATCAAAGACGTGTTTTCGATATACACATCTTTGATGAGAATTTGCAAAAACAAAATATACAAAACTCTTGATGCCACGGTCTTATAAATCAGACCCTGTCCAGTAGCAAAATAACAAACAAACCCTTACAACATTCTAATAATCAAATAAGTGAACAATGAGTATTCCATCCAATAAAAAAATTTACAATAGATATCACACAATCTATTTTTCACCAAATGGTAAGGACTATACTGGTTATTTAGAGCATGGTAACATTGAATTGTAAACATTCCACCTATTGTTGGTATTCTTGCCGAGATAATGCAGCTTTGAGCTCTATCTACATTGAGCATGTTCGCTGGTTGGTTTCTGGACTGATAAGTCCGGCTGATGCTGGTTTGTTGTGAGATGAAAACACTGTTAGCTGGCTGATAAGCCCTGACTGAAATCAACAAGCGAACAGGCTGATTCTTATGAGTATCTTGAACTTGTAAAATATCCCTGTAATCTATTTTTTCTTGGACCTGGTACCAAAAGACAACTAAATAAAGTATCAACAATTATTAAAAGTGTGTCACTCTATCAACCAACCCTGACTAGTTGTGCCAGCTTTTGTTGTAACAATAGAAAGACATCAACAGGGTTCATCACTCTCTTTTTTCGGAAAGGGGTTCATCACTCTAAATTCTAAAATACGATGCTAATGTTTTGATGTAAGTTGCACAGTTGATAACAGCGGGGACGATGTGCACACAACCATCACCGCCTTCAAGTGTGGTGCTGGGGATATGAAGGCAGCCATGCATATGGTGGTGCTGCCTCGCGCCAGCGCCCATGATGCAGCTATCGCGGTGGCTGTCCTCATGGGACCTCTCCAACACAGGCAGCGAACGTCCATCAGGAAGGGGCAGAGGACCTCCTCATGCAAAATGGAACGGCACTGAACAAAAGGATTCAAAGATGAGCCGTCGACGAGGTCCGCTCCTTGTCGTCGAAGTCTGAACAAAGGAGATCCGCGATGAGGATGAGTTCGGCTTGGGTTTGGAGCTTTGGGCTGGGCAGAGGCCGCTGGACTTGGGAGGGCCAAGTCCAATGCGGATCCATAATAATTAAGAAACTAATTAGTTAATTAATTAAGGATGGGCCACTTTGAGATACGTGCAATTTTAGAAAAGAGGACTATCGGAGCAATTCTCTAAAGATTAATACCCGACATGTTAAAGTATTTCTCTAATCTTGAATTTTTTTATGGTCAGATTGATCATGTAATGACTAATGACCGTCAACAGCAGACAAAACCAACTTAGACCAGTTTCTTCATACAAGACTGCGGGGCAGGCCGGTTTCGGAATCGGTCTACGCCGGTTTTCCCTATCCGAGGATGTTTTAAGACGGGAGGCCATTGCCCAGTGCCTAGAACGACAACGGTGTGGTCACGAGTTGAGGAACAACCTAGCCCGGCGCCCCGGCGGGACGTTTTTGGGTCAGAGTCCCGAGGCGTGCGCGCGAGAGGGCGGACGGTTACTGCAGGCGCGTTCGTGGTCGTGGCGCACCAGCGATCGCTCACGACCTCCACACGCGGTCGCGCCGATTGACACATAGAGTGCCTGCAGCTAGCTACACCGCGACGGACAGGGTGACCTGTGTCCGGTTGTTCACCGCCGTGTGGGAACAAAATAAAGAGAGCGCACGCATATCAACCTCTCCGTCCTCACTAGAGTCTCTTCTCTTCCCGTCTCACGTATAGTACGCCCTTATCTGCGCCGTGCTCGATCCGCGGCTGCCGGCCGGTATAAATAGCACCTGAACCTGCTGCTGATCGCTCGTCCCTCTTCTTCTTCATCACCACCGGCGGCTGCGACGTCCGATCGATACATCAATGGCGTCCAAGGCTCTCTTCCTGCTGCTCGCCCTCCTAGCGTCGGCCGCCGTCCTCGCCATCGCGGCGGAGCAAACTTGTGCGTCGTCGGATTCCTGTTTTTTCTCTTCTCTTCCTTCTCATTACACACGAGATACGATGACGCTGAATCGTATACCTATGCTAGCTAATCGGTAGTACAGATGGTAATCAAGTTCATGAAGGGGCTCTGATCAATATACTTCGTTTGTTCATACACCACGCAGATGAAAACAACGAGAAGATGGCAGACAACGACGCCGGCGTGAAGGACAGGCGCGGCGGCGGCGGCGGCGGATCAGCTGGTGGGTACAGCCACGCCTGCGAGTACGGCTGCTGCCACCACGTATTCCATGGAGGCTGCCAGGAGTGCTGCCCGCCGCCGCCCGGCGCTGGCCGACCGGAGGAGGTGAAGAACTAGACCCGGCCCGGCCGCTGCCAAGCCACTCCCGGAGCTACCACGGCGCTGCGCGCGCTAGCTAGCTGCGTAGCGAGGCTCTCCTTATGGTTATGGAACTTGTTAAATAACACGGCTGTAGCTAGGTAACAGCATCCTTAATAACGTGCGACGACGTCGAGTTGTTTTTGTACGGATATAAAGGCGCGTATTATAGACGTACATGCGTACGTCTTTCGCGCTGCTGGTTCGCAGGAGTATACAACATGATCCATGCCGTACGTAGCACCCTTATCCCAATATCTATATGTACACTTCTATCCTTTCGTTTCGTATAAAAGAATTAATCTGAAAGTGTTATGTTTGGAATAACAATGATTATAAGCGTGTTCAAACTCTCCTTCAAGAATGCATCTCATAATAAGATGGATATAGGCATGCCGCAAGTGACCAAGCGCTCCAACTCATCGGACAAATGAACGTGCGACTGTGACCCGGTTATGTACATATACAGACCCAAGTGGGTGCGTTTGGATAGAAGAAACATTTCAGTTTCTAACGAGAATCACCTGAATCACTTCCAAACGGTCATTCCAGTAAGTGATTCGGAACCAAATATTTCACTGTTTCTATGTACGCACGTGAAATGGCAGGAGGTTGGTTTCGCACATATTCTCGTCTCATTGTTTCTTACTTCTTTTTTTTTTTTGTTCTTTTTCAGTTAATTCTTTTGTAGTGCAACAAGTTAAAATGGTATGCACTAGAAGTCCATTAACTTGTGAACATGTTTCAGTTAGGTCCATTAACTTTTAAGGTGGTTTTTTTTATCCATAAACTTTGTATGTTGTATCATTTAGGTCTAAATCCCTCCATGTGGGCTTCTCATGCTGACGTGGCCTGCTGACTTATCCACCTAAAGCAATTATTGATCCTTCATTTCCCCAAACACGTTGTGGGCGCGCAAGTAGTAGGCGCCGCTGCTGGCGCGCAAGCAGGCCCGCCACAGACACGCGGGCGCACGAGCAGGCGCCGCCGCCACCGTGGGCGAGCCGCCGCAGCTGCGCTCTTCCTCGCTGCGCTCCGTGTCCCTGGTGACCCAGTGCGTGATGTCGCTGATGTTGATGAGAGCAGGTATGCGTTGACGCAGGGCGACCCGCTCCAGCCTGAGCACGGCGCAGGCCGCCTCCTTGACGACGGCGGCGTAGTCCGCCTGCAGCACGCAGCATAGCTTCCCCATGGCGCTAACGCGTGCCATCTCACGCAGCACCTCGGGGAACACGGCCCAGCCGCCAGCACGCGCACAGGTCCGCCAGCAGCGCCATGGCCAGCTCCGGGTGCCCTCTTGCCACTGCCCGCGGGCGCGGGCGAGGACGAGGACGGTGGCGGCGGCGCGTCCTCGAGCTCTAGATCGATGGCCTCGTGCGCGGCACCGGTGTCCACGACCAGGGCGCTGTTCTGGCCCAGCGGGCCCTCGTCATGTCGCCGCCTGCTAGCACGTCCGTCACCGCGTCGAAGAGGTCGTGCACGTGGCTATCAGCGACGACCAGCGGCCTGAGCTCGTCGCCAGAGATGGCGAGCGCACGGACGAGATCAAGTCCGGCCTCGATGGCGCGCGTGATCTCTAAGCTGCTGCTCCCCTGGTGTCCGGGATAGGCACCCTTGACCTCGCTGGCGTTCGACACGATGACGCGGAGCACGTGCTGTAGCACACCGGCGTCCATCACCATGTGCCGCCACGCCGCGTCGCTCTCGAATGCAACCTCTGCGGCCTCACGGAGCACGTCAACGGGCCACAGCGTGTTTGACAAAATGAAGAGTTAATAGTTGCTTAAGATGGACAAGCTAGCAGGCCCCTCAATATGAGAAGTCTACGTGAAACGATATGGACCTAAGTGATACGGCTATACCCAAAAAGTCACTTTGAAAGTTGATGGACATAACTAAAACTTTCTCACAAGTTAACGGACCTCTAGTGCATTTAATTATATTAAGTTGTTCCCCATCCATAAAAATTTTAGAATTTTTTTGAATATATTTTTATTTACATGATTTTTTAAATTGGAATCCGATTCATTAGTCAAACGGTTTCATAAAGTGATTCCAATTCATCATCATAAATGTTTCTACCGTGAGAATCTGGAGCTCTGCCAAACGCACTAGCACTGTAAACCGTTTCTGATTCTTACGAGAATCGCTAGAATCAGAGCTAAACAGTACACAGCCAAAACGTTTCTACTTGGAACGCTTTGGATCAGTGTTGTTCCGCTTGTGAACTGAAACAGTGAAAACATGGTTTCGTAATGATTCCGATTCTTCCTTCTCATGTCATATTTTGCAGTTAATTATTTTAAGTGAAACAAGTTAAAATTGGTTGTATTTAAGCTATTCTTTGCCCACAAAAAAGGTTGAATCTTTTTGAAGCATATTTTCATTTATATGGTTTTTGTATGAAAACATTTTTTGAATCAGAATTCAGCCAAGCCAAATAGTCTAGTGATTCTGATTCACTGTCAAAAACATTTCTTCATATAATCTAGATTTGAAATATTTCTACGAGAATTTGGATCCGTACCAAACACACCGGGGTTCATTTCTGTGGTCCTAAACCATCAATCTTATAGCAATATGAACAATTGATAGTTCTGGATAGTTTGGGGATACAATCTCAAAAGAATTATATAGGGAATTTAGGCTGCGAACAACAAGGAATCAGAGGTAGGAAGCAAGAACAATAGACACAAAGCTCTTGGATAGAGGAGGAAGACGGCTTATGTTCTCTTTGGTGCCTTATGATGCTACCCTGATGTTTTATCCACCTTGCTCCTGTCCGGCAAAGGCCTCTAAAGCAATCGCAGAAGCCCAACATTGAGGCCCATGTTCATGACATTCCTCCTCCTTGAAAATCGGCTTGACCCCAAGCCGATATCTAATACTCAACGACGAGGAAACCGGTGTCACTAGGGAGGATGCCGACAGCGGATGCCATGGGGTGAGTTGTGTCCTCCACAATCTGCCCGCATTGGTCAAAGCGGTGGGCGTCGCCAATGTTGTGCTCCTCACCACAGAGGTGTCAACCGACACCATGGGCAGGTTCTAGGATACTGATGCCAAGCTAGAGGATGAGGGCGCTAACGAAACTCCATTGAAGTGGTCTAGCCTCTCGTTCAATTGCACAACGTTGTTGCCATCCTCGTCATCTATGCACAAAGATTAGTGACCTAACCATGGCTCAGACGATTATTTGCATTGGGGAAAATTAGGGTTGCCAAATCGAAGGCTCTTGGTACCAGTTGTTATGGTTCTAGATTGTCTATTTTAGCAATATGAACAATTGATAGTTCTTTATAGTTCAGGAGTTTAGATAGGGAATAACAAGGTATCAAACTGAGGCATCAAGAACAGTGAGGTTTTCTTGTTTCTGATTCTCACGTGAATCCCAGAAATGTTTCTATTTCTAACTCTAAATGCTAAAATCGTTTGGCAGTTTTCTTCTCGGAAAACCCTGTTTTTGAAGAGAAAGGATTTGGAGAATACCTACTAAATGTAGGACCGTAATGCCACATTGCCACTATACCATAGTGATAAAATGGTAGTATGTAGAGATATTCATTATTAATCCAATTGGAAAAAAGTAGAAACAATTGTCTGGTGTACATGCATCATGCATGGAGCGGCGGTGATCATTGTTAATGGACCGTGTTGCTAGGCCACATGAGCTATCCGAAGCCGACTGACCTTGGCACTGCAAAAAAATCTAACCAGCCTATGGTGAAAACTAAATATTGTACTATGTCTATATAGTTTTGTGTCACGTTCATAGAGAACCATAGATATTGTTTGACCAATTATATATATGGCACATCACAATTCTTGCTTGAAACTTGGCTCTACAAACTATGAGGGGAACATGCATCATAGCAGCTCTCACCTAACCAGGAACGTTAGGCACACCGAGCCTTTTATTTGCCTGCACATAATCAATTTACTCAACGGCAAATACCAAAAGAACCATTTTTACGCAAAGTAGAAAACAATTCAATTCTCATAGAGCACACAGTTTGCAACACGATTTGTTACTTAATGCAGATTCATAAATTGATTTAATGAAGGATACACTACGTTGTTGCCGCAGGACTTTCTTAGAAATAAAGTTGTGCATATATGAGTTAGACCAATGCATCTGTGCATCTGTTCCTATCAAAATTGAGCAAGGCATAAGTTGGTATTGGAGGTGTTGGTGATATGGACCCAGGGTACCTCATCGCCTGAAGAGCAACACATTACAACCCGGGTGGGCTGAAGCTGGCGAAGATGAGAGGCCCAACCGAACCAGGGCACATCAGATGTGATGGACAAGCAACCAGGCATGTGGAGCTTGGAAACCGACTAGAATAAGGAATAGTTGATTCTTTTGTACCTAGATTTTCTTGTAGCAAACTAGAATACCTCCATGTAAACCGATCGGAATCCGAATTGTAACCGTACCTCCCGAAATATATAAGGTGGAGTATGGAGCCCCCGATCGGTAGCTTGACCTATTTTAGCTACATTGCATAGAAACCCTAGGCAACTGGACATCAACGCCCCCGTAAATTCTGAGTATACGAGATTGAGAGATGAGATCTGTTCTCAACTGAATGTAGGGTACCCCGGTACCTAAACCAGTATACATTTGTGTTCCATGTGCTACCTTTCTGATTTCATGTGTGTGATATACTGATCTATATTGCCGGAACCGATGCCTCTGACAGAAGGGGTATACAAAACCATGTAATTAAGGATATCATCATGCACGTTGACACCCACATAAATGAAGTGAATTGCACTCCGGAACCGATACCTCTGACAGAAGGGGTATACAAAACCATGTAATTAAGGATATCATCATGCACGTTGACACCCACATAAATGAAGTGAATTGCACTCTTTCCGGCATGAACATACCGAAGGCAATAACAAAAGCATGTAAGAATAACATTCATAATTCCATATTATATTAATACTCCATCAGTTCCAAATTGTAAGTTATTCTGGATTTTCTAGGTCCTATGAACCTAGATATATATATTATGTCTAGATAGATATATAGTAAAAACTATATATACTAGAAAAGTCAAAACAACTTACCATTAATTTAGAAGTGAGGGAGTATGTTTTATCTATCTCATGAAGAGGTTGAGGAGACGATCTCTCTTATCTCCCCTAATTTTTTAATGATTGTAACATCAACAAAAGTGGTAACATCCTAAGAGAAGGGGTCAATTAGGATGCAGTTCCAGGACTATTTGCATTTTGCTCCAATAACAATACGAAGACACTACCGTTTGCATATAATAGGGAAAAAATAGACATTGTAATGAAGTTAACTACAGCCATCGTCGCAAAGGACATGGTATAGGTGCGAGGGCAAAGCTCTCTCTCTCTCTCTCTCTCTCTCTCTCTCTCTCTTGTTTGAACGCTTCCTCATCCCTCGACAGACAAATTCAGCAGACGATATCTTATCCAGATCAGGAATAATGGAGCTGCCCCAATCTCTCGATCGATCCGGCGAAATATTTATACAATCCTGGCTATCCATGAAGCTGCACTGCTTGCCCGCGTGCGTGTCTCTCTCTATCCAAGAAGTAACCGGAGCGTATGGTCTATTATAAACAAAGATTTTGCAATATTAATGCACACATACATGAGTCAAACTTGGCATGCATGCATGTCTTCCGCCGAGCAGGTTTTTAATCTCTATACGTGGACAGGCAGAGACCAATAGATCATGCAGCAGCAGCAGGCAGGCATGTTGCACGATTGCACATTTGCACTCATGCACGTTAATGCAATCTACCGCCCAACTGCTAGCGTCTCACTGATCATGTGTACCTGCACCCGCGTGGGGCCCAAACGTACACGGCTGCATGCCGACGACGATCTCGTCACTGGCCGGGCCACGGGCCACGATCGGTCGGCAGCTGGACACCCCACCTCGCTCCGGTCCGCCTATAAATACGCTGGGCTCGCATACACAGCTTCGCATCACACTCGCAGCGAGCTTTCCACAGTTGTAGCTCAGAGAGAAAGAGACCGAGATCGCCGATAGCATCAATCATGGCGTCCAAGGCGCTCCTCGTGTTAGCGCTCCTGCTCGCCGCCACCTTCCTCGTCGCCTCCGCTAACGAGCAAGCCCGTGAGTTCATTCAATTTCATGCGTGCACTGTAGCTAATACTAATAATTAACTTCCACCCAAATACTAATTATCTGTACTATGTGTTGGGCTGTGGCAGAGGCCAAAGAGGAGAAGAAGGCGGATGTCCAGGACTGGCACGGTGGTGGCGGCTACCCGGGTGGCGGCGGCGGCTACCCTGGTGGCGGTGGCGGCCGGCATGGCGGGGCGGCGGCTACCCTGGCGGCCACTGCCGGTGGGTTGCTGCAACCGCGGGTACCATGGCGGCTGCCGGTGCTGCTCTCACCCTGACCAGATACCGGAGCCCATGTACCGCCCTGAGCTTGTCGAGGTCCATAACTGATGAGTTGCTGCTACGTACTATGTCCGGCGATGGGCAGCAGGCACACGTATATAGTACGTTCGTCCTGCGTAGTCAATAAAAGTTTCCATCGTCGTCATGAATGAATGAATGGAATAAAAATAAGAAGGTGGTGCACACTCGTGTGCGTAGTTGGAAACATCGATTTGCGCGGCTGATCGATGTAATGTACTCTTCTATCATGCATCTCATGGAATTGAGTACTGCTATGTCTTCTCCAAATACTCTTGCCAACCAACTGATATGGCCATGAGGGGGCATTGAATAAGTATTTTCCTAAAACTTACTGTTGACACGAGTATGGTTCCATACTACAAAGAGCTAGAACGCTCGGATTATAAACAGATTGAGATGGCATGATCCTACTAAAACCGGCTTAGCCGATTCTAGGAATCGGCCTAGCCAATTTCATTGGGTTTTGTCTAGGAAAAGGTACATAACTATCACACCAATTTTATTGGATTTTTCCCAGAAAAAGGTACACACACTTCCACGATGCATGATGCCTAGATTTATGATCAAAACTGCAATGATAACTATCATGCTTTACTTGATAGATAACAGCTAGTTTTTGGGCAAACTAGCAAAGGAATAATAAAAGCTTTCATCAGGTAGGGGCCCTCGTCATGGCGTGGACGTCGGCAAGTTTCCCTATGTTGGTGAGCAAGCCTCAAGTGCCACCTTTGATCGTCAGATCAAGAGACGAACAATTATACATGGTAGGGTGAACTTATCCTGTGAGGGGTCAAAAAAACCCTTACAAATCACATCAAAATACAACTCTAAACTAGAATTTGCCTACCAAAACTAGCTTAGCCGGTTTTTGAGAGGTGTATCTTCCTGAAGCCATAGTTTTCTCATCCAAACTCCAAATTGGACGTTCTATATATGCATTTCAATCGCCTAGTCAAGAGGAATGCAACGGTGGAATCCATCTTGTCATTTGAAAAGGTTACCAAAAACAAGTCCAGCTAGGCTATTTGTCCCATATCATCCTAGAACGATCCACCTCCTTTGGACACAACTTTGGTTGTCAGCATATGCCCCCTTGTTTTTAGTTAAGCTTGCAAACTAAAAAACATTCTCTCGGAACCAAATTTGACTCATCATGATGATTACCTCCAGTGTATTAACCATGTTTTTGCTTTTGAGGGCGATATAGAACTCCAATGGGCATAGAACTCAATTCTTTCTTCAAGATGACAAATTTTGCTTCGTGTCTTCACTCATACCTTTTGATCTTTGCTAGAATCATGTTCAAGATGATGTCTCCATAAATGTCCTATGCTCAGTGCTCTTTGTTGGAGCACATATCCCTTAAATTCTATAATTCAGTTTTCTCAATCCCCTATACCTGATTTTATGGAGAAAAGGGAAAGAGGTTCTGGTGGAAATGCTTTAGAGAGGCAAAACAAGAAAGAAATCAGGTTATCTTCCCACTAGACCACAAAGTCAGCTCACAATGCTATGGAATTTGACCTTATGTGGATAAAACCATCTAGATACTATTTTTCTCATTATCGATGCATGCCTTATACTGATGGAGGAGAGTTGTCTAGCTTAGGGCGTTCTCAATGGCAAAATGCAAATGGCTAGCTAGATGAGGCCTAGAAAAAAAACATTACATTTGAGGGTTGTGCAAGCTGTGAGATAGTTGTTTCTAGAAGATCGTGTTAGACTAGCTATTCTGAAGTCGCTAGCTGTTTGATCTCTCTCCTTGATAGCCAATAGAATTCTTTCTAGACTAGCTATTTGAGAACGACGTCCTTATCCAGTTCGTGGAGTTGAACATATTTATTACATAATATAAATGCATGCATAGTATCATCATACCTGCATGATAACCTATTACATGTACAATTTTTGCTACACGTACACGTGTTAATAGTTCATGCGCGCATTCATGCTTCCGAGTCAAACTTGCATGCATGTTTCCCACCGAGAGCATGCAAGATTTCAACGGGCAGAGAGATCACGCAGCCACTGGCGGCTGGGCTACTTGCAAGCACGATAGAAGCCAGCGTTAATGCCATCCATCTCCTCCCAACGGCAAACGCTTATAATTATCCATGGGGCCCTACTACAGTTGCATGCCGACGACGATGGATCTCAGAAAGATCGGTAGCCATATCCAGCCTCCTCGTTCTGCCTATAAATACGCTTGGTTCGCACGCATAGCTTCTCATCACACACTCGCAGTTGATCCAGTACAATTGCAGTTGCAGAGAAAAGAGAGAGATAAACATGGCGTCGTCCAAGCGACTCCTCGTGTTCGCTCTCCTGCTCGCCGCCGTTTTCCTTGTCGCCTCAGCAGCTAACGAGCAAACCCGTGAGTTTGATTATGTTAGCAACCGATTCCACAGGCGTCAGTTAGATAGCAGAAGACCAGCTCGTAATCTGTTGTAAGCCTAACGGCACATAGTCTAGCTGATCCGGTTCTGTAGGAGAGTTAGTTAGCAGCCCTTGGCTGACGATGATCGGCTTCATGTATATGTACCCGATGCTGTTCAGTGAATATACTCGAGCGTTTATCTAACTTACATGGTATCAGCTTAATCTCGATCCCAACCCACTGCTTCCGCATCTCCCAACCATGTCGAGCCCGTCTGCTTCCTCCGGCTCCAATCCTTTTGCTGATCCCGCTCCACCTTCTGCTTCCACCCTGGTGATGCTCAACATCCGCAGCCACGTCCCGGTTGTCCTCAACTCCGACGAGGGCAATTTCTGGCAATGGCGATCCTTCATCGAGCTCACCATCAAGAAATTCCGCCTCCTCGATCACATTGACGGCACCGTTGATGCTGCCGCCATGATCGACGACGCCGAATGGCTCCAGGTTGACGCCTGCGTCGTTTCCTGGCTGTACACAACCGTTTCCAAGGAGATTTGGAACGATGTGAATCGCCCCAACGCCACCGCCTTCTCGGTCTGGAACGCGATCATCGGCCAGTTCCTCGACAACAGTCTCCAACGCGCCGTGTACGCCCAACAGGAATTCCACAGCCTGTTCCAGGGTGACATGGGCGTCGCCGAGTACTGCGGCAAGCTCAAGCGTCTCGCCGATCAACTCTACGACTGTGGCGCCGCCGTCTCCGACACCGCTCTCGTCATCAACACCCTGCGAGGCTTGAACAACAAATTCAGCCAAGCAATTGCTGTTCTCTCCACCATGACTCCTCCACCCACCTTTCTCTACACCAAATCATACCTTCTGCAGGAAGAACATCGCATTCGCCACTCCCTGCAGATGGAGGCGCAGACCGCTCTTCTGGCGGCGGCCACGACCTCCCCCGCATCGCGGCCTCCACCACCGTCCCAGGCGCCCGCCAAAGGGAACAACGACCGCCGCAAGAAGCGCAAGGCTAACGACGGCCGCAACCGGCAGAACGGCGGCAACGGTGGCCATGCCGCTCAGGCCGGCGGCACTCCCCATGCCGGCACCACCCCGCCGCAGTGGGGGCCTGCGCCTAACCCGTGTTCGCTCTCCTGCTCGCCGCCGTTTTCCTTGTCGCCTCAGCAGCTAACGAGCAAACCCGTGAGTTTGATTAGCTTCACTGCTTCAGCTTTCAAGCAAAACAAAGAAAGCTGATGAATCGAAGTAGCTCGGTATATACTTACTGTAACTTGCACTATATGTGTGTACGTAACGTACTACGTATTGATTGGATCATGCAGAGCCGAGGAAGGACGACGAGAACAAAGCTGACGTGCAGGACTACCGTGGCGGCGGCTACCCCGGCGGCGGCTGGCGCGGTGGGGGTGGCTACCCCGGCCGTGGCGGCTACCCGGGCGGCGGCTGGCGGGGCGGGGGCGGCTACCCTGGCGGCGGCCACGGCGGCTACTGCCGGTGGGGATGCTGCAACCGCGGGTACTACGGCGGCTGCCGGTGCTGCTCGCGCGCCGACGAGATCCCGGAGCCCATGTACCGCCCGGAGTTCACCGAGGGCCATAACTGAAGCCGCATCAAAAGATGCATGGACTCGTATCGTAGCTAATAAGTACTACGTCCATGTCCATAATAGGGCCTACTCTACTACGTCGCCAGCAGAAGTCTGGTTTTGATTTGAATAAATAAAGATGCATATGCGTCTATGTAGTGTGTACGTCGTCTTAGTGTGGTGATTGGACTCACTAGCTATTGTCGTCGTGTTGTCTCTTTCTCTTGGTGTTGTACTTGCTTACTTGGACCAAATGGTGTGGTTAATGTACAATGCATGCCATGGAATAAATAAATTAGAGGACATTATACTAATACATAACCTGTTCTTCATATACATATATATACTGATAGATCGACATCGCAAAAAGTTTCACAAATTTGAGATCTATACTTAATTGCTTACACAACGTACCTCCTACATTAATTTTCAATCGCCTGAACGAAAACAGAGCACCTGTCATTGATCCAGAAAGAGCATTTTAAATCACATCAACGGTTATGTCCAGGGCTCCAGGCCAAGTCAGGTCTCATAATAGTTCAAAAAAATAGGTGGTATGCATGAGTTTTGCAAAGGCATGTCGATTTAGAGCACAACAATATAAATTCGTTAAAATTTAAAATTAAGTTTCGAGAGGAACTCGTATCTCAACCAAAACTTGATTTTGTGTACGTACTCTCCTGGTAGCACATTACATATTGATAATAAAGTCAGAAATATATATATCATATCAAACCTCACACAAGTGAGGAGGAGTACAACCATCAGGTATAAACCGCAAACCTTGGCTGCAAATTTCTAACACTGCTAAGGTCTGTTTGGTTGATCCACTGTGCAAATTAAACTGTGTAAGATTGAGCAGAAAACCCCAAAACACTTGTTCAAAAATTGTATTATTTCAGAATTATTGGCTTGGAACATTGCAAAAAGGCAGTTCAGCTTAACTTCACTCAACAATGTGAGCCACCAGAGATCAATTTTACAAATGCTGGAGAAAACAGAGGCTAAAGATTGAGGAAAAAGAAAGGTGGATTTTGATGCTATCATCATTTACTTTTCAGCAGGAACAGGGGAAAAAAGACCGGTCAAAGTTGCTTACTTGATTAAAGATGACATACGACAATAGAGTATTATCTAGCACACTTCTTCGCATACTCCTCGGATCAGGAAGCGTAGACAAGACAACCTCAGAAAGGAAGGCCACAAAGTCAATGTCTGTCTCTTCAGTCTTGCATTGGCTCTCTTATTTTCATTTTAGACGATGGTTCTTCCTTTTGGTTCCAGATTGAGCCTCACAAGTTGCGTTTCGGTTCTGTCTCTGCATACCCCCATGCGACCATTTCTGTGCCCGTTTGCAGAGAGCTGACTGCTGACACATCTTTTCCCTGCTGCCAATACACTGAAAGAGAGAAACACCTTACATACAGATACAGATGAACCGTAACAGTACCCATCACAAGGCATCATGCTCATGCATGCATGCTGCAGGGTCAAATGCTGGATATGTCAACTCAGGCCCTGTTTAGTTCCTGTCACAATCTAAAAAAATCTGAATTTTGGCCCACCATTTTGCCAAATGGATCTAAACAACATCCAATTTTTTTTGCAAAATAAGATCCATTTCGAATTCTGCATTTGGGAGTCCATAGGCCAAAATTGAGCCCGTTTTGTGCCTGGAAGTCTACGTTGCCCTCAGTACCCCCACCCTATCCACTCGTTCCCTTCCTCCCCGTTCTCTTCCTCCCTGACGCACTTCAGCCGCCGCCGCCGCTCGCTCCCACCGCCACCACTGCCTCTGTCTCCGGCCGGATCCTCCTCCGAGCTCGCAGATCCTCCTCTGAGCTCGCAGGATCTACCGTCTCCTCCCGGTTCGTAGCTGCCCGCATGGATGGGTACGGCGCCGACAGCTTCTACCATGGCGACAACGACGGCTACGGTGACGGCCACGGCTACGGCAACGTCGACGGCACCAGGGAGTTTCTGTCCCAGCCACACCCCTCCAACATCGGATATCCTGCCTACAATCGACCGGCCTTCAACGCCCCGGGTTCCAGCAGCTTCGCTTCTCCCAGGACGGGCATGGCGGCTCTTGACCTCAACTCGCAGGGCGCCGAATGGCCGCCCATGGGAGGCTTCCAGGGGCTCCTTCGCTCTGGTGGAGATCTCGACGGCCCCAATGTCTCCCCTCCCGTTGACGCCCGCAGCGCAAGCCGAACCCTAGGCTTCCGGGCTCCTCGCAGCAGTACTGGAGGTGGAGCTGGGTCTGGTCGTGCTACCTCTACGGTCTCCTGCGGTGGACGTGTTGGTGGTGGTGTGCCTCCTATCCCTGCTGTAGGTCGCGGCGTGCGTCGAGGGACCTCCGGCGTGGCACAACCCTCGACGGCCCGCAGCAAACGTCCTCGAGTGCCAGCCGTCGCCGATGACAACTGTATGGTCTGTGAACAAATTGTATGAACTGTTGATTTCTATGAACTGTTCGTATGAACAAATTGTGTGGTCTGTGAACTGTGAAGAATGGATTGTGGTCAATTGCCTGGGCGTCAATTGCCTGGAAGGCAGCGGCATGCATGCATGCAATCTGCATGTATTAATGAGGGCAAATATGTCATTAGTTGAGTTCCTATTCTGGATTTTGGGTGGAAGTAAACACCCTACTAAACTATTTTGCATTTTGGGTTTTGAGGGAGATTTTGATTATGGATTCTGGATTCTGCATTCCGGGGAGAACTAAACAGGGCCTCAAATAATGGGGCTGCATTAATTAGGCAAGCAGGCAGGCCAAGCCAACACAACGAGAAGGACCAGCCCCCTCACTAGGCCCAAATCCAAGGCCCAGAAATATGAAAATACTTCTAATGATCTTGATCTATCCGTCTAGCAAAATATTTTTGGTTTTATTCTCACATTTGCATACACTTAGCTTACAAGATTAGGCTGCGCAATTGTGCGCATTGTTTCCTAGTAAACAAACTAGAATTGCTGCTTGTCGGATACCACAAGAAGGGGTACCCTAAGTAAGAACCAAAAATATTACTTAAAGCCTTGCAAAAAACAAAGCCAAAGGACAACCACGAGGTCTCTGCAGAATTCTCTGATTCGCCCGAGGCCTTGCGCCGAGGCCTCATGCGAAAGGCCAAAAGCGCCCCGCTGAGGCCCTCTCGCCGAGGCCTTACCCCGAAAGGCCTCGGACGGGATGCCAATTCTCCGATTCGCTCGAGGTCGGGCTCGGCAAACATACTCGTAACATCCGTCCCGACCGAACTCCTCTGACAAAACGTCACGTCCGGATTAATGCACCCAACCACTCCCGCAAACGTCAGCCGCACGCAGGTACAGTACGGGCAGAACAACCGACGGGACAGGGACCGAGCGCAGCAGGGGTTACCTGCCACTGTGCTCACCACTGTGCTCCCTACTGACACTCATACTGCCCTGTGCTACCTAACCCCTGCGCCAAGGACAAAGCAGCATGGAAGGTCAAGTCCATGTCCCTGTAGTCTCGGAAACAGCAGGAGAGCCTAGCCGCTCGTTCTCTGTCTCGTCCGAGACCCCCCGGCAGGGCCTCGGACGTACTGTTCCTTCTCCACCTCGGCCAAGGTCGGGCTCGTCTTGCGTCCTCGTCGCCTCCGCCTCAACTGCCCCTCTGGCGGGCCGTCCCATCCGTGTAAGTACCCCTGGTTACGCCTACGTCAGCCACGATTGGCAGGGTATAGCAACAGGGGCGATGGGATGGCGGTCAAATCTCCTTTTTACAATTCCCTACTGATGGAGCAGGGACTACTGTGCCCTGCGGACACCCGCTCCGTACTTTTTCACCCGAACCAAGTACGACGCGGACCACCGAGACCCCCGCGTCGCACACAGGTCACCTCCAAGGCCTCGGCAAGGCAGGCCTCAGCAAAGCAGGCCTCGGCACGATTAGCTACAGCACCCCACGACCTCAACCACTTCAAACCTGGCCAGCATGGCGCGCTAGACAAGTACTGATCTCCATTCCCAACGCCATGCGGCTACAGGACTAAACTACAATAGGCTCTGCGTGTAGCTCACCCATGTACTCCTGGCTCCTTCCTTGCGGTTATAAAAGGAAGCGGCCAGGGATAGCTAGAGAAGGGAGGAAAAAGAAGGACATACGATAGAACCGCGCTCCCATATGCGCCCTAGACACATCTTGTAACACCCACGCTCCCAAGCTGCCTGAGAGCAACGTCTCAAGCAGCCTGCACCGCTCCACGCCGAGACCTGGGACTAGCTCCCTCTCTCACCCATCTTGTAACCCCTACTACAAGCACTTCGGTGCAAAGAATACAAGATCGATCTCTCCGACTGGACATAGGGCACCGATTGCCTGAACCAGTATAAACCTTATGTCTCTTTGCATCACCATCCGGGATTAGGGGCACGCAGTTCACATTTACTGGTTGGTTGAGGACCCCCCGATCCGAAACATCGACAGTTGGCGCGCCAGGTAGGGGCCTCTGCGTGTTAGCGTGATCGTCCCAACAAGTTCCGGATGGCTGACCCCATACGTCCATTACGTCTCGGCATGGTGGTCTGGTTTGGGAGCCTAGAGTTCATGGCTCTAGGATGTGAGTACGATATGGTACTCTTCACACCTAGAGCCCCACCGGCCGGCGACGACGTCGCGTATCGGCAGCCCGGGCGCAGGCGGCGCTTGGGCCGCCGCTCTCATCACGCTCGCCAGGCACGACGCGAGCGGGACTACTCTGACGCCACGCGAACTCAGGGCTACGCGCCGCACTCCGCCGACCTCCCTTGCCCGGCTGTTGGTATAGAGTCCCTGGTGGGGACCTATCTAGCCTAAGCCTGGGCAGGGGAAAGACGCCGGTAGCGCGCAGTGACGTCCCGTCGTCAAGCTCTGCCCCGCCACTTCCTGAGGAAACGACTCAGGCAGAGCGGAGCCCAGCGGTGGCACCATCCCCATACCTCTTTGGGCTAAAAAACATCGCCGCCGCCTACGCTTTCGCTTACGCCTCCGCGCACGCGGAGCCCTCGGAACACCACCAACGATTCGCCCTCGACTTCTCCACCACAATCTCGACCCACACCCACACTGAATCCTCAGAGGAGGATGAGGCATGGGCCAGAGCGGACTTCTCTGGGCTTCGTGACCCCGAGGTTATGCGCCGCTTCTTGGCCGCAAGCGACTACTGCTTCGGCCACTCCAACTCCGATGACGAAAGCACTTACGATCCCACTCGAGAGTGTTTCCATGTCGGGCTCGGAATGCTAGGGGCAAGTGACGAGGGTGAGAGGGCAGGCAACCGGTCCCCACTCCGCCAAGGGGCGGGCGACGCCACACCGAGGTGGCCGCTACGACAACGGGGAGGACCACAGTACTTCTCCTGGGCCGCCTGGCCCTAGAGTCTTCAGGAAGGCCATCCGCGACGCTCCATTCCCTGCCCGGTTCCGGCAACCGGCCAATCTCGCGAAGTATAGTGGCGAGACCAACCCCGAGCTGTGGCTGGCCGATTACCGCCTGGCTTGTTAGCTAGGTGGCGTGAACGATGACCTGCTCATCATCCGTAACCTCCCCTTGCTCCTGTCAGACTCGGCGCGAGCCTGGCTCGAACACCTCCCTCCCTCACAAATTCACAACTGGCGCGACTTGGTCAAGGTCTTTGTCAGGAATTTCCAGGGCACATACGTGCACCCCGGGAACTCATGGGACCTCAAGAGTTGTCACCAGAAGCCGGACGAGTCTCTCCGAGACTTCATCCGGCGCTTTTCCAAGCAGCGCACCGAGTTGCCCAGCGTCGGTGACTCGGAAGTTGTCCAGGCTTTTCTCTCCAGCACCTCCTACCGAGACCTGGTCTGAGAGTTAGGCCGGAACATACCAACTTCGGCGGCCGCGCTCCTTGACGTCGCCACCAACTTCACCTCGGGCGAAGAAGCTGTTGAGGCCATCTTCCTCGACGGCGAAGCAAAGGGGAAGCGGAGGGACGAGACCTCTGGGGCCTCGGCCTCCCGTTTCTCCAAGAAAAAGAAAAAGGGGCGCTAGGGGAAGCAAAAGGCCCTCGAGGCCGATTTTGTCGCAGCCGCGGATCGCAGGAATCCCCGAGGCCCCGCCAGAGGCCCTGGACTATTCGATGATATGCTCAAGAAGCCGTGCCCTTACCACCAAGGCCCAGTAAAGCACACCCTCGAAGAATGCACCATGCTCCGACGCTACTACTCCAAGCTCGGACTTCCCGACGACGACGCTAGGAAGAAGGGCGCCGACGACAGAGACAACGACAAGGACGACGGGTTCCCTGAGGTGCACAATGCCTTCATGATCTTCGGCGGGCCTTCAGCGTGCCTCACGGCGCGTCAACGAAAGAGGGAACGCCGAGAAGTCTTCTCGGTTGAGGTAGCTACACCCCAGTACCTTAACTGGTCTCAGGAGGCGATCACCTTCGATCGGGAGGACCACCCCAACTATGTCCCAAACCCCGGGCAATACCCGCTCATTGTCGACCCGATTATCGACAACACCCGGCTCACCAAAGTGCTGATGGACGGAGGTAGCGGCCTCAACATCATCTACGCCAACACCATGGAGCTCCTAGAGCTCGACCAGTCGATGCTCCGAGGGGGTGCCGCACCTTTCCACGGCATCATGCCAGGAAAGCGCGCATGACCCATCGGACGCATTGATTTGCCGGTCTGCTTCGGCACTCCCTCCAACTACCGCAAAGAGATCCTCACCTTCGAAGTGGTTGGATTCAAGGGAACCTACCACGCCATTCTGGGGCGCCCGTGCTACGCCAAGTTCATGGCGGTCCCGAACTACACCTACCTCAGGCTCAAAATGCCCGGCCCCAATGGCGTCATCACCGTCGAGTCCACATACGAGCATGCATACGACTGCGATGTCGAATGCATCGAATATGCAGAGGCTATCGTGGAGGCTGAGGCACTCATCGTCAACCTCGACCAACTTGGTAGCGAAGTACCCGACTCCAAGCGCCACGCCAGGACTTTCGAGCCCGCAGAGACTGCCAAGCTCGTCCCGGTCGACCCCAACTGCTCCAACGGCCGAACGTTAAGGGTCAGCGCCACCCTCGACAGCAAATAGGAAGCCGTGCTCATCGACTTCCTCCGTGCGAATGCCGATATGTTTGCATGGAGCCCCTCGGACATGCCAGGCATACCGAGGGAGGTCGTCGAGCACGCCTTGGACGTCCGGGCCGGCTCCAGACTAGTGAAGCAGCGCCTGCACCGATTCGATGAGGAGAAGCGCAGGGCCATCGGTGAGGAGGTGCAGAAGCTCTTAGCGGCCGGGTTCATCAAGGAAGTATCCCATCCGGAGTGGTTAGCCAATCCTGTATTAGTTAGGAAAAAAAATGGAAAATGGAGGATGTGCGTAGACTACACCGGTTTAAATAAAGCATGTCCAAAGGTTCCATTCCTGTTGCCTCGGATCGATCAAATTGTTGACTCCACTGTAGGATGCGAGACCTTATCCTTCCTTGATGCGTATTCTGGTTACCATCAAATCAAGATGAAAGAGTCCGACCAGCTCATGACTTCTTTCATCACCCCATTCGGCATGCACTGCTATAGAACTATGCCATTTGGTCTCAGAAACGCAGGGGCCACGTACCAACAGTGCATGACCCAGGTCTTCGGGAAGCACATCGGGCAAACTGTCGAGGCCTACATGGACGACATTGTAGTCAAGTCCAGAAAGGCCAGTAACCTCATCGATGACCTGGAGATCGCCTTCAAATGCCTCAGGGAGAAGGGCATCAAGCTTAACCCCGAGAAGTGTGTCTTCGGGGTCCCCCGAGGCATGCTCTTGGGATTCATAGTCTCAAAACGCGGCATCGAGGCCAACCCAGAGAAGGTCTCAGCCGTAACCAACATGGGGCCGATCCGAGACCTCAAGGGAGTACAGAGAGTTATGGGATGTCTTGCGGCCCTGAGTGGCTTCATCTCGCGTCTTGGTGAAAAAGGTTTACCTCTATACCGTCTCTTGAGAAAATTCGAACACTTTTCCTGGACCCCCGAGGCCAAAGAGGCCCTCACCAAGCTCAAGGCATTACTCACCAACCCCCCGTCCTGGTACCGCCAACCGAGGGCGAGGCCCTCTTACTCTACGTCACCGCAATGACCCAGGTGGTCAGCGCGGCAGTAGTAGTCGAGAGGCAAGAAGAGGGGCATGCTCTATCTGTCCAATGACCCGTTTACTTCATTAGCAAAGTACTCTCTGAAACTAAGACACGCTACCCCCATATCCAGAAGCTGGTCTTCGCCATAGTCTTGGCTCGACGCAAGCTGCGTCACTACTTCGAATCCCACCCGGTGACCATGGTGTCATCCTTCCCTCTGGGGGAGATAATCCAGAACCGGGAGGCCTCGGGTAGAATAGTCAAGTGGGCTATCGAACTCATGGGGGAGGCCTTGTATTTTGTGCCTTAGAAAGCAATTAAATCACAGGTCTTAGTCGATTTTGTGGCTGAGTGGACCGACACCCAGCTGCCACCTGCTCAAATCCAATCAGAATGCTGGACAATATACTTTGACGGGTCTCTGATGAAGATCGGGGCAGGCGCGGGTCTGCTTTTCATCTCCCCCCTCGGAGTGCATGTGCGTTACATAATTCGGCTCCACTTCGCCGCCTCCAACAACGCAGCCGAGTATGAAGCTCTCATCAATGGCTTGCAGATCGCTATCGAGCTTGGAGTGCGGCGGCTCGACGTACGGGGAGATTCACAGCTCATCATCGACCAGGTCATGAAGGACTCGAATTGTCACGACCCCAAAATGGAGGCGTACTGCAAACTAGTACGTCGTCTTGAAGATAAATTTGACGGTCTCAAACTCAACCACATTGCGTGGAAGTTCAACGAGGCCGTGGACGAACTAGCGAAGATGGCATCGGCACGGACCTCGGTCCCCCCAAACATATTCGCCAGAGACCTGCACAAGCCCTCGGTGGACTACGCCTCGGCAACACAAGAGGGCCCACCGGTCGAGCCACCCACAGGGCCCAAGGCCCCCTCTGTTACCGAGACCCCGGCGGCTGAGCCCGAGACCATGGAAGTCGATGCAGGGCCTCCCGAGGCAGATCGAGGGGCGGACTGGCGAGTCCCCCTCCTTGATCGCCTCACTCGAGGAGTGCTTCCTGCAGACAGAACCGAGGCCCAACGGCTGGCGCGATGAGCCAAAACTTACATCGTCAACAACGGCGAGTTGTACAAATGAAGCCCATCTGGCGTCCTCCAACGATGCATCACCACCGGGGAAGGCCAAGCCCTTCTTTGGGACTTGCACGCAGGAGCCTGCGGACACCATGCTGCGCCTCGGACGCTCATTGGAAACACTTTCTGCCAAGGGTTCTACTGGCCAACGGCGGTTGCCGACGCCACCAAGCTGGTACGCTCCTGCGAAGGATGTCAGTACTATGCGCGGCAGACACACCTCCCAGCTCAAGCCCTCCAAACCATCCCCATCACATGGCTGTTCGCCGTATGGGGACTGGACATGGTTGGGCCTCTGCAGAAAGCCCCCGGGGGCTATACCCACTTGTTGGTAGCTATTGACAAGTTCTCCAAGTGGATCGAGGCTCGACCGATCACTCAAATCAAATTCGAGCAAGCAATATTGTTCTTCACGAACATCGTCCACAGGTTTGGAGTTCCAAACACCATCATCACCGATAATGGGACACAATTCACCGGACATAAATTTCTGATGTTTTGTGACGACCACCACATTCGCTTGGTCTGGTCAGCCGTAGGACACCCTAGGACGAACGGCCAAGTAGAATGTGCCAACGGCATGATTCTTCAGGGCCTCAAGCCAAGGATATACAACCGGTTGAAGAAATTCAGCAAGAAATGGCTGGTCGAACTCCTGTCGGTCATCTAGAGCCTAAGGAATACACCAAGCCGAGCCATGGGGTTCACGTCGTTCTTCCTGGTCTATGGAGCCGAGGCCATCCTCCCCACTGACTTGGAGTACGGCTCCCCAAGGCTACAGGCTTACAACGAGCAAAGCAACCGCACTACCCGTGAGGACGCTCTCGACCAACTGGAGGAAGCCCAAGACGTTGCGCTGCTACATTCAGCCAAGTACCAGCAAGCCCTACAATGCTATCAAGCCCGGCGCATACGAGGCCGAGACCTGAAGGTGGGTGACCTGGTGCTGAGACTAAGGCAGAGCAACAAGGGCCGCCACAAGCTGACCCCACCATGGGAAGGACCGTACATCATCGCCCAAGTACTAAAACCCGGGACCTACAAGCTGGCCAACGAGAAAGGCGAAATCTTCACTAACGCTTGGAACATAGAACAGCTACGTCATTTCTACCCTTAGAATTTCCAAGCATTGTACACATTGTTTCTCAGAATACAATTAAGAAGCGTTCTTTAGTTGTTCTAAATTTTCTAGAAACCCGCCGAGCCCATCATGGGGCTTGGCATTACGATAACACCATGAGGAAGGCTCTGCCCTGTCTCTGCAGAACCGAGCCTCCCTCGGGGGCTAGAAGGAGGGACTCCCCCTCTAAGTCCCACGCATCGTTCTTTAGTCGTTTTTCGAAAAAATTCCTACGCCAAACTCTCTAGCGTGCTCTGACAAATCGATTGTGAAAGAACCTTAGGACCAAAAGACTATCTCAAGGTCAGAAGGCCGGCTAAGTCGCGAGACGGCCTACGCCTCCAGGCTACGACACTCCCTCACCACCTTCTGCCCAAGGAGCAACTTAGGCTCCAAGGAAGTTTTTCGCAAGAGATACGTTCAGAAACAAGACAGAGGGTAGAGGCTCGGAAATACAATAAGGAAAAACGATTAAAAAGGCGTCAGCGCATGATCACTTTAAAAAGGCCTCAACAGCCGCCAATGTTATGATAGGGCAACATAATCCCTAATCTAATTACATGGCCTCTTGGGCCTAGGTCACGGCGCAGGGTCTCCAGCATCGGCGGACGGCGGAGGAGGGACAACCTCCTCTTCGAACAGCCTAGCCAGCGCCGCGCCGGGACCCTCCGCCGCCTCCATCAGCTTCATCACCGCCTCATCGCCCTCCTCGTCATCATCAGGCAGGACGTAGCCATCGCTGATGGCTTGGAGGTCAACGCCGACGTAGTGTGAGGCGATGACAGCCAGTGCGCGCTTGACGCCCGTATGCAGCACCCCTCGGAGTCGCTCGCGTATTTGGCCGCTCAACGCAACTAGGCAGCTCCTGAGAGAGCTTCCTGACTAGACCCCCTCGACTTCTAGGGCCTCGCAGGCAGTACGGGCGGCGCTCTTCAGCGCATCATGCTCCCCGATCTCGGTTTCAAGCACCGCCTGCGCTGCGGCGAAGGCCTCGACTGCCTGGGTGACCTCTTTCTCCAGCTCTGCGCCAAACGCAACGGAACAAGGTTGAGCACAAAAAAGTACAAGCTAGAGCAAGGGCGGAAGTCTACGGAACTCACCCTCGGCCTTCTGCCCCCAGCGTCGGGCCTCGACCTAAGAGGCCTCGGCTTTCTCCTTCCAACACTGGGCCTCGACCCGAGATGCCTCGGCCCTCTCCTTCAGGTGCTAGGCCTCGACCCGAGCAGCCTCGGCCGCCCTAGAAGTCTCCCCCGCCAGCTCTGTATCGCACCGAGGAGTTAGGGGCCGAACACAAGAAAAACGAATTAAATAAAGGGAACAAGACTCACCTTCGGCCTTTCCCCTCCAGAGCACAACCTCAGTCCAGGAGGCCTCAGCCACCATAAGGGCCTTATCCAAGGTGCCTTTCGTCAGCTGGTGCGCACTTTGCTCCGCCCCCAGCTGCCCAATAAGGACCTTGCCCAAGGCCCTGGCTTCTCCAGCCTGGGACCTGAAGGCGTCCCGCTCACCGGCCACGCGGATCAGCTCCTCCTCCAACTCCTTGACCCGCACCGCCAGAGGGGCGACCCGCTCCCAAGCCGTGACCGCCTCGACCTTCGCATCGGCACAACGAAGGCAGAGGTCCTCCACCTCTGCGCTCCGCGCCGATAGGAGCTCGTTGGCGCCGGCAAGAAGGCCCTTTTGCCGCTAAAGCTGGTCCCAGACGTCCCTCTCCCGTCGGAGAAAGGCCGACTTCCCGAGGGACCGGGTCTCGAGCTCCTGGGGGAAACAGAACAGGGGTCAATCCCTACAAAGAAAACTCGGAAGAAGACCACCGCATGAGGAAAGAAAGTGCGAACCTGGGCGACTCCGGGCAGATTGTCGGCCACCACGGACAGCGCCGTCCGAAGTGATCGCTCCATCAGCCGGCGGTACTGCTCGAACGTGTCCCAGCGCCCGCCCTCGGCCACGTCCTCGAGGGCAAACAGAGGCTCCGCCTCAGGGTCGTCCCAGCTCTGCCACAGCACACGCGGGTGGTCCCACCCGCAGGGCTCGAGTCGTACTCACGCGATGGCCGAGCTTCCCTCACCCGGGGTCAGAACCGGCTGTTCCACGGCACCGGCCACCTCGCCGTCGGCCATCTCCCACGCCCGGGAAACATCGTCGGAGGAGATCGGAAGGACCTCTACCTCCCAGGCGCTCTCCTGCAACAACGGCGGGCCTTGAACCAGGGGTGCCACCGAGGCTTCCGCCGCCTTCATCTCCACTTCCTGGGCCAACGGCCTCACCACCACTACGCCGGCCTCGGTTATCCTAGGGGCTCCGACGCCCGCCATCGTGGCCTCGATGGGCGCGAGGGCTTTGACCTCCGCTGCTGCGGCCTTGGCGGTTGCCTCGGCCTCGGAGACCTTGCGGCCCTCGACCTCGGTGGCCTCGGCAACCGAGGACACCCTGGCCACATCCGACTCACGGCCCTTGCCTTCGTGGGGCGGAGGCGCCCCCTCCCCCGTTGGTGTCGGGGTAGCCTCGATAGCCCCTCCTTGGGAGACCGACTCCATCAGGCCAGCTCTCGGCGACGCCACGCCGCGTCGTATGGCAGCTTGCGCCCCCGCCACCCAATGGGTGGTGGAGCCAGGGGTCACCTTGAGCGCCTTAAGCGGCACCAAGGAAGGCACCTCCGCAGGTCATTTCCGGCTAAGAACACAATACTTACAGGGTCAGCACGAGACGAAAGAACGAACAAAAAACGCTGCGGCGCCACCTAAAGTACGCTTACCTCGACCGGGGCAGCAACCGCTTTGGCACGGCGACCCTTGTCTACAAAGGTGGCGGCGGCGGCTGAAGCACGACCTCCGTATCCGTCGGCGCCGGTCGGTCCTCGACGGACCCTAGCGCCCCCTCGCTGCTCTACGGGAGCAGTTGTGTTAGCTCCACCGCCAATTGCACCACCGCTGTCGTCGAGCCCACTAGGCTGACGGCACGCTTGCCCAATGCCCGCTCCTCGAGCGTGTCGGCCTTAGCCCCGAGGCGGGCAATCACCGACCCCGAGGCGGCTCCTCCTCCTCCTCCTGGGAGCGCCGGGCTACTTGCCGACGCCCCGGGCGCCGTCTCCTCAACATCAGGAAGATGGTCCAGGGGATCCCGCCCCCTCTTGCCCTCATCATCTCCATCTGAGGCATCCGTCGATAGCGACGGCAATGGGGACTCCTCCAGCGGGAGGTCGTCCCTCCTTTGCTGCCGACGATGCTCATCTAGCTTCTCGCGCGCAAGAATCTGCTTCTTGCGCTTGGCCGCCTTGGCGTCCTTCCGTTTTTTCTGTGCCTCGGCGTGTGCCCGGTTGATCGACCGCCGCCTCGTGTCGTCAGGAACGGGCGGCGGGGAGGCTCGCATGTCCCTCATCCCCTGCAGGAATAGCAAATGTGCATAAGGGAACGAGAAATAATGAGAAACGGGGAGGACTCGGGGGATGCAGCGGCGCGCGACTTACCAGCGAGAGATACCCCCGCGACGGACGCATCGCAAGGGTGGTCAAACCACCGCTCTGCGGCTTCGCCTCCACCGTCTCCCTCACCCAGTGAAAAATTTCCTCGTCAGAAAGGGCGGAGGCAGACAGCCGAATGCCCGCGATCGAATCGTTCGGCCTCATCTCGAACAGGCGCCGCCGCCGAGCCATCAGCGGCAGCACCCTCCGGCTGTGGAAGGCGGCCACGACCACAGCCGTAGTAAGGTGGCGGTCCTATAGCCTCTGCAGCCCCTCCAGGAGCGGCTACAGCTTGGGCTGATCCTCCCTTAGGACGCCATACTTCCACCACTCCGGGTAGCTCCCCACAATCCGCCCAGTGTAGGGGGGAAGTCCGCCGTTGTCGTTGCGGAGGTAGAACCAGCTCGTGTACCATCGATGGTTGGATGACGCGAGCTGTGCCGGGATATAGAGGTGCTGATGATCCTGGCGCACTTGGAGAGTGCAGCCGCCGGCCCTCACCACCTTCCTCGTGCCCGACATGCCCGTCGGCTTGGTGGTATGCCCCGCCCGGAAGAGATGGAGCCACAACTCCCAGTGGGGAGCAATCCCCAAATACCCCTCGTAGACAGCAACAAAGATAGCCGCCTGCGCGATAGAATTGGGGTTGAAGTTGTGGAGCTCCACGCCATAGTAGTGCGGGAGCGCCCGCATGAATCGGTTCGCAGGGACACCGAGGCCGCGCTCATGAAAGGACACGAAGCTCATGATGTAACCGTCGCGAGGCCTCGGCTCCGGCTCACCCGACAGAGCGATCCACTCCGGCCTGTTGGGGTCGGTCACCGGGCGAAGGAGCTCGCCGTCGATGAGCGACTGAAGCATCTCCACGGTGACGTCGGATGGATCCCAAGGGTCCGCCTCGATGACAACAATGTCGCTGGCCATGAGTGCGGTGGAGGGCTCGACTACGGCGGTGAGTCTCTCTCTCTCTCTCTCTCTCTCTCTGCCTCGCCTCTTTCCTTTCTTTCTCCCAGGGCTCTCTGCTCTGGCAATGGCTCAAAGACGGCAAAGCTAATACGGGCAAGGTAAGGAGGGGAGGAGCGAGGCTCGTTGCGTATTTATGCAGGGTGAAGGCGAAATGGACGGGCGACGAAATCGGGGAAGTTTCCCCCCAGATCTGGCGTGGTTAATCCTGATCCGATTTTACCGCCCGTGTGTCCACCTTTTCCTCATTAATCGCGGGAACAATTACATCCCATCCACTGATGCCACGTCACGTCCGACCGCTGCGGCAGCAGGCGTCGTTCCGCCTCCCAGAGGAAATCGCCTCAAAAGGCGCGCCGGCTGTTGTCGAACCGATGGGGGAGATATCCACCCACCCTATTCCTTTCAAGTGAAGGAACCGGACGCCGAGCCCATTACGGTCCAGGGGTTCGAAGGCTGGGCCCCTAAGGGTTTCGACAGCCACCCTAGGACAATAGAGTCAGGGACAACTATGGGTGAGCCCGTACATGGCCGCGGCCCGAGCAAGCGATCGCTCGGGATGCCCTAAGTCGTGTCTGAGACCAGCAGGGAGTTCTCCGAATGGGATCCCACCGTAGGGAGGCGCCGAGCCCCCAGGGCCAATCGAACGGCCCTGGGACTCAATAGAGAAGCCCTCTGGTACTTTTGGAGTGTGTCTCTGGACCGCTAGCCGACCCTTATCGAATGGGGCACGGGCCTCCACTCGGACTTACCCGATAGCAGCTCACTGGAAATGCCAACGCTCGCGCGCACCGAGGGTAGCCTGGCATATTCCACCCCTCCTTCCGAACGAAAAGGAAGTGCGAGGGTCGTATAAAAAAGCCAGGGGGAACCCCTAACGGACCTCTCGCAGAGGCTAAGGGGCTCTCCCTACAAAACTTGCCGAGACCCAGCGACCTAGGCACGCACTCGAGGGGGCTCGGCAAACAAACCCCTCCTTCCGAACAAAAAGGTTGCGCGAGGGTCGAACAAAAAGCCAGGGGAACTCCTGACGGCCCTCTTCCTCCGGGCAGAGGCTAGGGAGCTCTTCCTGTAGATATGCTGAGACCCCACGACCTAGGCTCGCACCCAAGGGGGTCTCAGCAAACAAACCCTCATGCGCGAGGGGCATATAAAAAGCCAGGAGAGCACCTAACGGCCCTCTCGCTCCGTGCAGAGGCTAGGGGGCTCTTCCTATAAGATTGCCGAGACCCAGTGACCCAGGTTCGCACACGAGTGGGCTCGGCAAACAACCCCTCTGTCCGAACGAAAAGGATGCGCGAGGGTCGCATAAAAAGCCAGGGGAACTCCTGACCGCCCTCTCGCTCCGTGCGGAGGCTCGGTGCCTCTTCCTGCACCCAAGACAACAGCAAGCAACCAAACCTCGCACACGGAGGATCGAAAGAAAACACGATAAAAAGGGCGCCGAGCCCATTACGATCCAGGGGTTCGAAGGCTGGACCACCGAGGGTTTCGACAGCTGCCCCAGGACAACAGAGTCAGGGACAACTATGGGCGAGCCCGTACATGGCCACGGCCCGAGCAAGCGATGCCCTAAGTCATGTCCGAGACCAGCAGGGAGTTCTCCGAATGGGATCCCACCGTAGGGAGGCGCCAAGCCCCCGGGGCCAATCGAACGGCCCTAGGACCCAATAGAGAAGCCCTCTGGTACTTTTGGAGTGTGTCTCTGGACCGCTAGCCGACCCTTATCGAATGGGGCATGGGCCTCCACTCGGACTTACCCGATAGCAGCTCACCGGAAGTGCCACTGCTCGCGCCCACCGAGGGTAGCCTGGCATATTCCACCCCTCCTTCCGAGCGAAAAGGATGCGCGAGGGTCGCATAAAAAGCTAGGGGAACTCCTGACCACCCTCTCGCTCCATGCGGAGGCTCGGGGGCTCCCCCTACAAAACTTGCCGAGACCCAGCGACCTAGGCTCGCACTCGAGGGGGCTCGGCAAACAACCCCCTCCTTCCGAGCGAAAGGATGCGCGAGGGTCGCATAAAAAGCTAGGGGAACTCCTGACTGCCCTCTCGCTCTGTGTGGAGGCTCGGGGTCTCCCCCTACAAAACTTGCCGAGACCCAGTGACCTAGGCTCGCACTTGAGGGGGCTCGGCAAACAAACCCCTCCTTCCGAGCAAAAAGGATGTGTGAGGGCCATTAAAAAGATAGGGAAACCACTGATCGCCCTCTCGCTCCGTGCGGAGACTCGGGGGTTCTTCCTGCAACTAGGCCAAGTCCCAGCGACCCGAACTCACAATCACAGGCCCGGCAAGCATGATAAAACTCCTTGCTCAACAGAGAAAAAAGCCCCTGGAGGAGTAAGCCCACTCCTCCAGGGCCTCGGGGGCTACACCCGGCGGGTGCGCTCGCACGCACCCACCGGAACCACCAAGTACAAAACACGATCCCGACGAGAGCTGTTGCGAGCCAAGTCTCATCAAAACCTCAGGAGAGTGCCCGCACTCCTCCCGAGGCTCGGGGGCTACTGTCGGATACCACAAGAAGGGGTACCCTAAGCAAGAACCGAAAATATTGCTTAAAGCCTTGCAAAAAACAAAGCCAAAGGACAACCACGAGGTCTCTGCAGAATTCTCCGATTCGCCCGAGGCCTTGCGCCGAGGCCTCATGCGAAAGGCCAAAAGCGCCCCGCCGAGGCCCTCTCGCCGAGGCCCTCTCGCCGAGGCCTCGCCCCAAAAGGCCTCGGACGGGATGCCAATTCTCCGATTCGCTCGAGGCCGGGCTCGGCAAACATACTCGTAACCTCCGTCCCGACCAAACTCCTCTGACAAAACGTCACATCCGGATTAATGCGCCCAACCACTCCCGCAAACGTCAGCCGCACGTAGGTACAGTACGGGCAGAACAACCGACGGGACAGGGACCGGGCGCAGCAGGGGTTACCTGCCACTGTGCTCACCACTGTGCTCCCTACTGACACTCATACTGCCCTGTGCTACCTAACCCCTGCACCAAGGACAAAGCGGCATGGAAGGTCAAGTCTATGTCCCTGTAGTCTCGGAAACAGCAGGAGAGCCCAGCCGCTCGTTCTCTGCCTCGTCCGAGACCCCCCGGCAGGGCCTCGGACGTATTGTTCCTTCTCCACCTCGGCCGAGGCCAGGCTCGTCCCACGTCCTCGTCGCCTCCGCCTCAACTGCCCCTCTGGCGGGCCGTCCCATCCGTGTAAGTACCCCTGGTTATGCCTACGTCAGCCATGATTGGCAGGGTATAGCAACAGGGGCGATTGGACGGCGGTCAAATCTCCTCTTTACCATTCCCTACTGATGGAGCAGGGGCTACCGTGCCCTGCGGGCACCCGCTCCGCACTTTTTCACCCGAACCAAGTATGACGCGGACCACCGAGACCCCCACGTCGCACACAGGTCACCTCCAAGGCCTCGGCAAGGCAGGCCTCGGCAAAGCAGGCCTCGGCACAATCAGCTACATCACGCACCCCCACGACCTCAACCACTTCAAACCTGGCCAGCACGGCGCGCCAGACCAATACTGATCTCCATTCCCAACGCCATGTGGTTGCAGGACTAAACTACAGTAGGCTCCGCGTGTAGCTCACCCATGTACTCCTGGCTCCTTCCTTGCGGTTATAAAATGAAGCGGCCAGGGATAGCTAGCACTAGTAGAGAAACTACTTTTACTCCCGGTTCGCAACCCCTTTTAGTCCCGGTTTTGGAACCGGGAGCACGAATTCGGGACTAAAGGGCCCCTCCTTTAGTCCCGGTTTCGCGCCCGGGACTAAAGGTGGACCTTTAGTCCCGGTTGGTAATACCAACCGGGGCTAAACCCTTTAGTCCCGGTTGATAATACCAACCGGGACTAAAGGTTTTTTTCTTTTTTTTGTTTCTATTTCTATTTTCACGCTGCTACCAGGTTTTTTTGTTTCTATTTCTATTTTCCTTTTTTTTTCTATTTTCACGCTGCTACCGAACTAAAGGTTTTCTTTTTTTTGTTTCTATTTCTATTTTCTTTTTTTTTTCTTTTTTTAATTGATGATTCGTTTTGGTTTTTGAATACGCATTCTACGCTGTTAGAATATACATACGTTTATAATGTTCAACATTTTGTATAAACTATAGTACGAAGGACCTTTAGTCAAGGATCAGCGGTACAATCCCATAGAGCAGATCCTGTTCAAGTTCGTGCTGCATGGTTCGAGAGCTGAGCTTTTAAGTTAGCTTTCACTTTTCTGAACAAGCGAGGTGGTGCTAATAGGTGGGACTGGCCAGCAATTCCAGTATATTGCGTACTGGGCCGGCCCATCGAAGCTCCTATAAACACCCGGGACTAAAAGACCTTTAGTCCCGGCTGGTAATACCAGCCGGGACTAAAAGTATATCTTTAGTCCCGGCTCGTAATACCAGCCGGGACTAATTGATTTCCTACGTACGTAGCAGCAAGCTAGCAAAGAGACACGTACTGACATGTCCTGACGGTGAACAGCTACGTACTAGTCTCGGACATGTCAGTACTGACGGTGAACAAAATGTACTAGCTAGCTAGTTCCTACGTACTAGCCGGGATCAGCTAGCTATCAGTACGTACTATGTAGCAGCTACTCTACGTACTAGTCCCGGTTGAACAAAACGTCGCTCCCGTATTCGGTTGGAGATCTTTAGTCCCGGTTGGAGACAGCAACCGGGACTAAAGGTTCATTTCTAATCTCGGACGGAGCCTAACCGGGAGTAGACTTTTACTCCCGGTTGGAGGGACCAGCCGGGAGTAAAAGTTAACATTTAGTCCCGGTTGGTAGCTCCAACCGGGACTAAAGGTCCCCTGCAACAAAAGGCTGCCACAGTAGCCGTTGGGCAGGACCTTTAGTCCCGGTTAGAGCTATCAACCGGTACTAAAGGTTTCTCTAGTCCCGGGCACGAAAAATACCGGGACTAAAGCCAAATTTTGAAGTGGATCAAAAGTCGTTTCTCTACTAGTGTAGAGAAGGGAGGAAAAAGAAGGACATACGATAGAACCGCGCTCCCATATGCGCCCTAGACACATCTTGTAACACCCACGCTCCCAAGCTGCCTGAGAGCAACGTCTCAAGCAGCCCGCACCGCTCCACGCCGAGACCTGGGACCAGCTCCCTCTCTCACCCATCTTGTAACCCCCTACTACAAGCACTTCGGTGCAAAGAATACAAGATCGATCTCTCCGACTGGACGTAGGGCACCGATTGCCTGAACCAGTATAAACCTTGTGTCTCTTTGCATCACCATCCGGGATTAGGGGCACGCAGTTCACATTTACTGGTTGGTTGAGGACCCCCGGTCCGAAACACCGACACTGCTATTTGTCTTTGGCATGCAAAGAATGAAATCCACTATATATGTTACCCAAAACTTTCTTCTTTGCAGCTCCCTTGGATTTCTTTGCCTCAGCATTTCTGAAATGCCCTTGACAAACCAGTAACTTAACCGCGAATGCCTAGTCAGCCATGACATTCTTATCAAGTGGTCGTTTTGGAGACACCATCTTCGACGCCTCCTTCAAAATCCTCTTCTTCTTCTTCCTCCTCGCCTTCCTCTTCCTCTGGAAGAGCATCCTGTGGTCCTGGACATTGGTAAGGCCCTTGATTCTGCAGGCTCCGGTACATGATGCTTGCAGTAAGGGTGAGGATCATCTTTGGGTTCACCTGCCACGACAGTGCAAACAGAAAGAAAAAAAAATACTGTTCTTTTCACTGCCTCATAGGATGGACGACGGAGGTTGAGCTGAGAGAGACCACTGGTATGCCTAGTGTTGATTTATATAAGCTTGTTATAAGGAAGTTATTGTTTATATATCATTTTTGCCGAATTTATATGTGCAACTAATACAGCATTCTCTTGTTACCTCCATTATGTCTTCAGGCAGCAAGAAGACAGTGCAACCTAGCTTCCTAGCAACACTGATTATGTATGTTGCATTCAGCTTCCTCTCGTCCTCTGCAACCATGAAAGCAAATGACATGGTACTCGTGAAAATTCACAGGATAACACAATATATACATGAAATTGATACAAACCATCCTCCCCCTTCTTCACCATGTTCCAGTCAACAACCCTGCTCTGCACAGCACTAAGGAGCTCAAGAAAGAACACCCCATCTGCTATTGTTTTGTCCTAGAGAATCAATAGGACTGCTTAATGTTATGCACATAACAGGATAGCTCAATTTAGCCAAAATGGTGAAGGTCGGTCGATGAACCTTGAAGCTTTCAATATGGGAAGTTTTGCCTGATTCCTTGACCTTGTTATTAGCCAAAATGAGAATGTCAGCATCTGTGATCTCTTTCTCTTTAGAGTGGGATCTCAAGTTCTTTAGCAATTGTAGGATACTAGTCCTCATGAGTTGCCACAGGAAAGCTGGGAGTAAAAAAACACTCAATGAAGTAATCGAAGCATTTTTTTCTCCTCTTGTACGAAATTTAAGCCTAAAATATCCCCCAAAAAGTAATTTAAGCCGCCTCCTCACATATGTATTTGCTCCCTTTCTTTTTCTTTTTCCTTTTAGATATAATAGACGTTATTATAGAAGCAGTTGAACCTTGATAGGTTAAAATAACATAATCTATCCATAATAATAAGTGAAAATGTGAACAACTTTTTAAAAGAAATCTGGAGCATCAAAGCAACAATTGGAATAAGATCAAAGAAGCTTATATATAAACATGTATTTACCTAGAATTAGTTTCTTATTTCCTTGCACAATGTCATTTCCTGCTACATTCACCAGAGAAAAGTTTAACTCCTTCCCAATTTTGATAACCTGATTGCAGTTTTCAACCTTTCTAAATGGCATAATAATTGGTGGTTTAGATGCATGCTTCCGGTTAACTGACCCAGGAGAAATTTTGTCAAGAACCTCTAGCATAACCCATCTGCAAATAAACTTCGGTAAGGTAGCAACATATATACCAAAAAAGCTAAGGTCATTTTTTCTTAGAGATAAATCTTACCCAGTCCTAACATCCTCAAACAAATGGTTCACATAAGTTGGAATTCCAAGACTGTTGATCCATAGGCGAAATGCTCTCTCTTCCCTGGATGCCTCCACATCATCAGGAGTATCTTGATGAACGGGAGCCACAGTGTTGGTTGATAGACCATTTCTGCACAAGTTTGTAATCGTTCCACACAAAATGCATTAACAAAGGGAGAAATGTTGTTCGTAGTTTAGGCAGATATGATGAAGAGTCATGCTCTTTTCTTTTAGAGGAGTAACTGAATAAACATTCAACATTCACTGTGGTGTGAATGCTATTGCAGTCCATGTAGATCAGTACTAGTGTATGAAAAACTAAATGAAAGACGTGGTAGACATGATATGTATTTCAGTTGTTTTTCCTGTATTTGCACATTCAAATGTACACTGTTCACAAAAATAGAGAAGATTTTCCATACAATGCATTTGAAAGGTTCAATTTCAACAGTATCAAAATATTGTAATGTGTTCATGGTGAAGACATAGGCAAGAGGTATAAGTATAACACATGCTAGTTAATTGCTGAACTTCATTGTGAGTTCTTGACAACCTCAGATACAGGCATAGGAAAGGTCATTTCTCTCTACGTACTTACCTGTTTTGGAATATTTGAGCAACAAATGCCAAGTTAAGATTGGCCGAACCTTCAACAATATCTTTAGACGTTACATATCTTGTACAATCGAGCTTTTCTGCGGTTTCAAGTACTTTCTGCGCCCTCTCCTTTGGATCTGCAGTTTCTATCATGGTTTTTGAGCTAAGCTCTGGAGCAAGGGTGCTGAGAAGGTAAGCATACGCTTCACCATCCTGCATGTAGGCTATCCATAAGATACAGAACAACAAAATTACCCATAGTCATTATCACCATGTGTGTTAGCACTATTGGAAAATGTGGTGAATATATCAAGTGATTTGACAGCCACACATGGTGCAGTTGTTTCCGTCTATAAGGAAATGTCTTTTCCTAAATGCTATAGGTTGTCTAGGAGACATTTGTCTATAAGGAGTGTCATGTGGAGGTGTATGACAATGAATAATATCCAGGTGTACTAAGATATACATACCTTCACATTAGTAGAGAAATGTATCGTACATGCAGACTGCAGAGATTTTATATGAACATATGGAAAACGCATGTACGTACAGACGTACCCATACGCGTATAGCAAGACCATATGAGATATCTCTCTTGACGTGCACGTATCTTGATGCACATCCAATGGTGCTTTTTCTACATTACTCTATATGAGTGCTGAAAAAGCCACCGCCGCAGCGGCTGCAGGTTACGGCTTTTTCAACACTCACAGAGTACATTGTAGAAAAAGTCGTAACCGCTGCAGCCGAACAGACCCTTTACTTTCCCCATATGACTTACATGTGCTTTCGAGTTTTGATGGATCGATGAAACCTATGAGTTTCCGGTAAAAACCCATGTATATATGTTCTCCCCTGAGGGAAATATTGTATACTTTAGGCAAATGTTTTGGAGAATACTGACCACATGACACTTCAAGAATGGATGACACTTTAGTAGACTATGTCAAAAAATGTGTCTGAAATTTATGTCTGTTGGCGTGTAAAAATGTGTCACTGATATTAAGACATCAGCGACATGTATTAAACAAACGGGTCCTTGATGAACAATCATCACATACACGCTGTGAGAGTGGCCACCAAATGAGGTCGGTCGTCAAGTTTGTGGCCTCCCATGCCGTTTTTGTTCAACAAATCTTGATTTATGATTTTTATATCTGCAACAAAAACTTATGGCAAGGTGAACTTATAGTTCCAACCGATGCATGAATCCACCAACCAATCTGTACATAAAAGTTGGGTTGGCTTCATTTATTAGAAAAGAAAAGCAAATTGTTTGTTTGTGTTTTTTTGTCTCATGAAAGACGTGTTTTTGATATACACATCTTTGGTGAGAATTTGCAAAAACAAAATATACAAAATCTTGATGCCACGGTCTTATAAATCAGACCCTGTCCAGTAGCAAAATAACAAACAAACCCTTACAACATTCTAATAATCAAATAAGTGAACAATGAGTATTCCATCCAATAAAAAATCTATCATAGATATCACAGTCTATTTTTCACCAAATAGTAAGGACTATACTGGTTATTTAGAGCATGGTAACATTGAATTGTAAACATTCCACCTATTGTTGTGGTGCTGGGGATACGAAGGCAGCCATGCATATGGTGGTGCTGCCTCGCGCCAGCGTCCATGATGCAGCTATCGCGGTGGCTGTCCTCATGGGACCTCTCCAACACAGGCAGCGAACGTCCATCAGGAAGGGGCAGAGGACCTCCTCATGCAAAATGGAACGGCACTGAACAAAAGGATTCAAAGATGAGCCGTCGACGAGGTCCGCTCCTTGTCTTCGAAGTCTGAACAAAGGAGATCCGCGATGAGGATGAGTTCGGCTTGGGTTTGGAGCTTTGGGCTGGGCAGAGGCCGCTGGACTTGGGAGGGCCAAGTCCAATGCGGATCCATAATAATTAAGAAACTAATTAGTTAATTAATTAAGGATGGGCCACTTTGAGATACGTGCAATTTTAGAAAAGAGGACTATCGGAGCAATTCTCTAAAGATTAATACCCGACATGTTAAAGTATTTCTCTAATCTTGAATTTTTTTATGGTCAGATTGATCATGTAATGACTAATGACCGTCAACAGCAGACAAAACCAACTTAGACCAGTTTCTTCATACAAGACTGCGGGGCAGGCCGGTTTCGGAATCGGTCTAGGCCGGTTTTCCCTATCCGAGGATGTTTTAAGATTTTTTTTTAGAAACTCGTCCGGTCTTGTGAAAATTTAGTCTCGTCCTCTAATAGAGAGGATGGATTAGAGGAATTTCCCATAAGAAATGGTAGACGGGAGGCCATTGCCAGCTCTAGAGCTGACAGCCTAGCACTGCCCAGTGCCTAGAACGCCAGCGGTATGGTCACGAGTTGATGGTCAGAGTCCCGAGGCGTGCGCGCGAGAGGGCGGACGGTTACTGCAGGCGCGTTCGTGGTCGTGGCGCACCAGCGATCGCTCACGACCTCCACACGCGGTCGCGCCGATTGACACATAGAGTGCCTGCAGCTAGCTACACCGCGACGAACAGGGTGACCTGTGTCCGGTTGTTCACCGCCGTGTGGGAACAAAATAAAGAGAGCGCACGCATATCAACCTCTCCGTCCTCACTAGAGTCTCTTCTCTTCCCGTCTCACGTATAGTACGCCCTTATCTGCGCCGTGCTCGATCCGCGGCTGCCGGCCGGTATAAATAGCACCTGAACCTGCTGCTGAATCTGATCGCTCGTCCCTCTTCTTCTTCATCACCACCGGCGGCTGCGACGTCCGATCGATACATCGATGGCGTCCAAGGCTCTCTTCCTGCTGCTCGCCCTCCTAGCGTCGGCCGCCGTGCTCGCCATCGCGGCGGAGCAAACTTGTGCGTCGTCGGATTCCTGTTTTTTCTCTTCTCTTCCTTCTCATTACACACGAGATACGATGACGCTGAATCGTATACCTACGCTAGCTAATCGGTAGTACAGATGGTAATCACGTTCATGAAGGGGCTCTGATCAATATACTTCGTTTGTTCATCCACCACGCAGATGGAAACAACGAGAAGATGGCAAACAACGACGCCGTCGTGAAGGACAGGCGCGGCGGCGGCGGCGGCGGATCAGCTGGTGGGTACAGCCACGCCTGCGAGTACGGCTGCTGCCACCACGTATTCCATGGAGGCTGCCAGAAGTGCTGCCCGCCGCCGCCCGGCGCTGGCCGACCGGAGGAGGTGAAGAACTAGACCCGGCCCGGCCGCTGCCAAGCCACTCTCGGAGCTACCACGGCGCTGCGCGCGCTAGCTAGCTGCGTAGCGAGGCTCTCCTTATGGTTATGGAACTTGTGTTAAATAACACGGCTGTAGCTAGGTAACAGCATCCTTAATAACGTGCGACGACGTCGAGTTGTTTTTGTACGGATATAAAGGCGCGTATTATAGACGTACATGCGTACGTCTTTCGCGCTGCTGGTTCGCAGGAGTATACAACATGATCCATGCCGTAGCACGGTACCCTTATCCCAGTATCTATATCTACACTTCTATCCTTTCGTTTCGTATAAAAGAATTAATCTGAAAGTGTTATGTTTGGAATAACAATGATTATAATCGTGTTCAAACTCTCCTTCAAGAATGCATCTAATAATAAGATGGATATAGGCATGCCGCAAGTGACCAAGCGCTCGATCTAAGATCATGAGCAACTCATCGGACAAATGAACGTGCGACTGTGACCCGGTTATGTACATATACAGACCCAAGTGGGTGCGTTTGGACAGGAGAAACGTTTCAGTTTCCGACGAGAATCACCTGAATCACTTCCAAACAGTCATTCCGCCAGCAAGTCATTCGGAGCCAAATATTTCACTGTTTCTACGTACGCACGTGAAATGGCATGAGGCTGGTTTCGCACAGATTCTCGTCTCATTGCTTCTTCTTTTTTTTTTGTTCTTTTTCAGTTAATTCTTTTGTAGTGCAACAAGTTAAAATAGTATGCACTATAGGTCCATTAACTTGCGAGCAGGTTTCAGTTAGGTCCATCAATTTTCAAAGTGATTTTTTGGTTCATAAACTTTGTATGTTGTATTATTTAGGTCTAAATCCCTCTATGTGAGTTTCTCATGCTGATGTGGCCTGCTGACTTATCCACCTAAAGCAATTATTGACCCTTAATTTTCCCAAACACATTGTGGGCGCACGAGTAGTAGACGCCGCCGCAGCTGCGCTCCGTGTCCCTGGTGACCCAGTGCGTGACGTCACTGATGTTGATGAGAGCAGGTATATGCGTTCACGCAGGGCGACCCGCTCCAGCCTGAGCACGATGCAGGCCGCCTCCTTGACGATGGCGGCGTAGTCCGCCTGCAGCACGCAGCATAGCTTCCCTATGGCGCTAACGCGTGCCATCTCACGCCGCACCTCGGGGAACGCGGCCTAGCCGCCAGCACGCGCACAGCTCCGCCAGCAGCGCCATGGCCAGCTCCGGGTGCCCTCCTGCCGCCGTCCGCGGGCGCGGGCGAGGACGAGGACGGTGGCGGCGGCGTGTCCTCGAGCTCTAGATCGATGGCCTCATGCGCGGCACCGGCGTCCACGACCAGGGCGCTGTTCTGGCCCAGCGTGCCCTCGTCATGTCGCCGCCTGCTAGCACGTCCGTCACCGCGTCGAAGAGGTCGTGCACGTGGCTATCAGCCACGACCAGCTGCCTGAGCTCGTCGCCAGAGATGGCGAGCGCGCTGACGAGATCAAGTCCGGCCTCGACGGCGCGCGTGATCTCTAAGCTGCTGCTCCCCTGGTGTCCGGGATAGGCACCCTTGACCTCGCTGGCGTTCGACACGATGACGCGGAGCACGCGCTGTAGCACACCGGCGTCCATCACCATGTGCCGCCACGCCGCGTCGCTCTCGAATGCAACCTCTGCGGCCTCACGGAGCACGTCAACGGGCCACAACGTGTTTGACAAATGAAGAGTTAACAGTTGCTCCAGATGGACAAGCTAGCAGGCCCGTCAATATGAGAAGCACCTAAGTGACACGGCTGTACCTAAAAAGCTACTTTGAAAGTTGATAGACCTAACTGAAACATTCTCACAAGTTAACAGATCTCTGATGCATTTAATTATATTTATTAGGTTGTTCCCCATCCACAAAAAGGTTAGAATTTTTTTGAACATATTTTTATTTACATGATTTTTAAATTGGAATCCGATTCACTAGTCAAACGGTTTCATAAAGTGATTCCAATTCATCATCATAAATGTTTCTGCTGTGAGAATCTGAAGCTCTGCCAAACGCACTAGCACTGAACCGTTTCTGATTCTTACGAGAATCGCTAGAATCATAGCTAAACAGTACATAACCGAAACGTTTCTACTTTGAACGCTCTGGATCAGTGATGTTCCGCTTGTGAACTGAAACAGTGAAAACATGGTTTCGTAATGATTCCGATTCTTCCTTCTCATGTCATATTTTGCAGTTAATTATTTTTAAGTGAAACAAGTTAAAATTGGTTGTATTTAAGCTATTCTTTGGCCACAAAAAAGTTTGAATCTTTTTGAAGCATATTTTCATTTATATGGTTTTTGTATGAAAACATTTTTTTGAATCAGAATTCAGCCAAGCCAAATAGTCTAGTGATTCTGATTCACTATCAGAAACACTTCTTCATATAATCTAGATTTGAAATATTTCTACGAGAATTTGGATCCATACCAAACACACCGGGGTTCATTTCTGTGGTCCTAAACCATCAATCTTATAGCAATATGAACAATTGATAGTTCTGGATAGTTTGGGGATACAATCTCAAAAGAATTATATAGGGAATTTAGGCTGCGAACAACAAGGAATTAGAGGTAGGAAGCAAGAACAATAGACACAAAGCTCTTGGATAGAGGAGGAAGACGGCTTATGTTCTCTTTGATGCCTTATGATGCTACCCTGATATTTTATCCACCTTGTTCCTGTCCCGCCAAAGGCCTCTAAAGCAACCCAGAAGCCCAACACTGAGGCCCATGTTCATGACATTCCTCCCTCCTTGAAAATCGGCTTGACCCCAAGTCGATATCTAATACTCACTGACGAGGAAACCGGTGTCACTAGGGAGGATGCCGACTTGGATGCCATGGGGTGAGTTGTGTCCTCCACAATCTGCCCACATTGGTCAAAGCAGTGGACGTCGCCAATGTTGTGCTCCTCACCACAGAGGTGGCAACCGACACCATGGGCAGGTTCTAGGATACTGATGCCAAGCTAGAGGATGAGGGCGCTGACGAAACTCCATTGAAGTGGTCTAGCCTCTCGTTCAATTGCACAATGTTGTTGCCATCCTCGTCATCTATGCACAAAGATTAGCGACCTAACCATGGCTCAAATGATTATTTGCATTGGGGAAAATTAGGGTCGCCGAATCGAAGGCTCTTGGTACCTGTTGTTATGGTTCTAGATTGTCTATTTTAGCAATATGAACAATTGATAGTTCTTTATAGTTCAGGAGTTTAGATAGGGAATAACAAGGTATCAAACTGAGGCATCAAGAACAGTGAGGTTTTTCTTGTTTCTGATTCTCACGTGAATCCTAGAAATGTTTCTATTTCTAACTCTAAATGCTAAAATCGTTTGGCATTTTTCTTCTCGGAAAACCCTGTTTTTGAAGAGAAAGGGTTTGGAGAATACCTACTAAATGTAGGACCGTAATGCCACATTGCCACTATACCATAGTGATAAAATGGTAGTATGTAGAGATATTCATTATTAATCCAATTGGAAAAAAAGTAGAAACAATTGTCTGGTGTACATGCATCATGCATGGAGCGGCGGTGACCATTGTTAATGGACCGTGTTGCTAGGCCACATGAGCTATCCGAAGCCGACTGACCTTGGCACTGCAAAAAAATCTAGCCAACCTATGGTGAAAACTAAATATTGTACTATGTCTATATAGTTTTGTGTCACGTTCATAGAGAACCATAGATCTTGTTTGACCAATTATATATATGGCACATCACAATTCTTGCTTGAAACTTGGCTCTACAAACTATGAGGGAAACATGCATCATAGCAGCTCTCACCTAACCAGGAACGTTAGGCACATCGAGCCTTTTATTTGCCTGCACATAATCAATTTACTCAAGGCAAATACCAAAAGAACCATTTTTACGCAAAGTAGAATACAATTCAATTCTCATAAGTGAGCACACAGTTTGCAACACGATTTGTTACTTAATGCAGATTCATAAATTGATTTAATGAAGGATACACTGCGTGTTGCCGCAGGACTTTCTTAGAAATAAAGTTGTGCATATATGAGTTAGACCAATGTATCTGTGCATCTGTTCCTATCAAAATTGAGCAAGGCATAAGTTGGTATTGGAGGTGTTGGTGATATGGACCCAGGGTACCTCATCGCCCGAAGAGCAACACATTACAACCCGGGTGGGCTGAAGCTGGCGAAGATGGGAGGCCCAACCAAACCAGGGCACATCAGATGTGGTGGGCAAGCAACTAGGGATGTGGAGCTTGGAAACCGACTAGAATAAGGAATAGTTGATTCTTCTGTACCTAGATTTTCTTGTAGCAAACTAGAAAACCTCCATGTAAACCAATCAGAATCCGAATTGTAACCATAACTCCCGAACTATATAAGGTGGAGTATGGAGCCCCCAATCGGTAGCTTGACCTATTTTAGCTAAATTGCATAGAAACCCTAGGCAACTGGACATCAACGCCCCCGTAAATTCTAAGTATACGAGATAGAGAGATGAGATCTGTTCTCAACTAAATGTAGGGTACCCCGGTACCTAAACCAGTATACATTTGTGTCCCATGTGCCACCTTTCTGATTTCATGTGTGTGATATACTGATCTATATTGCCGGAGCCGATACCTCTGACAGAAGGGGTAAACAAAACCGTGTAATTAAGGATACCATCATGCACGTTGACACCCACATATTCCTAATGAAGTGAATTGCACTCTTTCCGGCATGAACATACCGAAGGCAATAACAAAAGCATGTAAGAATAACATTCATAATTCCAGATTATATTAATACTCCATCAGTTCCAAATTGTAAGTTATTCTAGATTTTCTATGTCATATACACCTAGATATCTATTATGTCTAGATAGAGATATAGGAAAAGCTATATATACTAGAAAAGTCAAAACAACTTACCATTAATTTAGAAGTGAGGGAGTATGTTTTATCTATCTCATGAAGAGGTTGAGGAGACGATCTCTCTTATCTCCCCTAATTTTTTAATGATGGTAACATCAACAAAAGTGGTAACATCCTAAGAGAAGGGGTCAATTAGGATGCAGTTCCAGGACTATTTGCATTTTGCTCCAATAACAATACGAAGACACTACTGTTTGCATATAATAGGGAAAAAATAGACATTGTAATGAAGTTAACTACAGCATTCGTCGCAAAGGACATGGTATAGGTGTAATCTTTTCCAAATGGGCCGCCCGGTACGACACGGCACGGGCACGGCATCGGCACGACACGGCGAGGCACGGCACTATGCGGCACGGCGGCCCGCCGTGCCGTGCCTGTTAGTGCCACCGTGCCTAAGTGGCAGCCCAGGCACGGCACTATGGAGGGGAAACCGTGCCGTGGCGTACAAGAAAGGCGGTGGCACGCCATGCCGTGTCGGCCTGTGCACTAACATATTTTTAACCCAAGTTCATCAGCACAAGTGCACAACTCAACTAGTCAGGAAAACACAGCAAACACACAGAGTTAAGAAAATAGGAATATATTTGGAGCATGTGCAATGGCTGCCTCATTAAAAACCTGCTAGGTAAAACTCACCCTTGTGAGAAACCCTAGCCAGGAAAAGAGTACAGCCTAGCTCCATTAAAGTTCAATGTTCTTACATCATTGTCCAAGTCCAAGTTCTCATATTACAGAGCCAAGTTCAAGCTAAATGTAAAGACTAAACTAATAAAGATATGCTTCAAGCTTCAAGTTCAAGCTCCCAGCTGGCCAGCTGCAAAAGAAGAACAGAGTTAGCATTAGGAGCACTGATCAATTAGCAAAAGAAGAAGAGGAAGTTAGGGTTGTGATTTACCTTGGTGGCCAGTGCCAATTGCAGATCTACCAGAATACTGCTTTTTGCAATGGATGCAGACAGCGCCATACCTGACCTTCTTACCTTTGGGACCCATCTTGAACAGCTTCTTGAAGTCAAGCCACACATCAGAGGTACAGGGACGTGATACCTGGTCATCGGCGTTCTCATCTTGTTCGCCGCCTTGGTCCTCTGCTCCATCACCACCTTCAACGTCGATCGGATCACCAGCTCCACCTCCAGATCCACGGCCGAAGAGCTCTTCTACCTCCTCGTCGCCCATGTCATCGTCTTCGTCTTCTCCAGGGAGCTCGCGCAAGCTCTCAGACTCCTCATGGTACGCAGACAAGGCAGCCTCGACTGCCTCTTCAGAGGGGGGCCGGGGAGGCATCGCAACTAGCCTCAAACGGCTGCACAAGTGCACATGAGCAAGAAGAAGTAGATCATTAGATCAAGATTCAAGAACAAGAAGAAGAAGACGGTCAAGATCAAGAACTAAAGAAAGAACAAGAACGGTTAGGGTTAGGGTTTATCATGGATTCTTACCCTCAACGACGCCCGGACGTGAGACAGAGCTCGGAGCAAAGCTGCTAATTAGCGGATCTCGAAGAAAGAAGAAGAAAAAGATCAGAAGAGAAAGCATCTTCCGTGCAGAGCTGCCGGAGGGCGAGAAGAAGAAGAAGATGAGTGCTCTTACCTGCATCTTCGGAGCCCCGGAGCTATCGTAGGGCGAGAAGAAGAGGTGGGGACGACGGCGGGTCGCCGTCGCCCGTCGGAGTCGTCCCGCGCCGTCGGAATCGGAGAGGAGAGCCAGAGAGAGCGAGAGGAGAGCGCGGCGGGGGAGGGCGAGAATGATTTAGGGTTTGGGGTGCGAGGGGGAGCCGGCCGATGACGCTGCTCATATACACCCCCACCCCAACGGCGGAATCCAACAGCTAGAATCGCAGGGGTCGGGGGATCCAACGGCCATGATGGCTCGAAGCCGTGCCGATGCTGGGCCAGCCTTTTTTCGTGCCGTGCCTCGTGCTGGCCCATGGGCCGAATGTGCGGCCCAGGCACGGGCACGGCTGCGGTCAGTGCCAGGCAAGGGCACGATGCCTAGCGGGCCGGGCCGGGCTAGTGCCGTGCTTTTTAGGGCCGTGCCCATGTCGGTCCATCGGGCCTGGCCCATTTAAAAAACTATATATAGGTGCGAGGGCAAAGCTCCGATCTCTCTCTCTCTCCCTCTCTCTCTTGTTTGAACGCTTCCTCATCCCTCGACAGACAAATTCAGCAGACGATATCTTATCCAGATCAGGAATAATGGAGCTGCCCCAATCTCTCGATCGATCCGTCGAAATATTTATACAATCCTGGCTATCCATGAAGCTGCACTGCTTGCCCGCGTGCGTGTCTCTCTCTATCCAAGAAGTAACCGGAGCGTCTGGTCTATTATAAACAAAGATTTTGCAATATTAATGCACACATACATGAGTCAAACTTGGCATGCATGCATGTCTTCCGCCGAGCAGGTTTTTAATCTCTATACGTGGACAGGCAGAGACCAATAGATCATGCAGCAGCAGCAGGCAGGCATGTTGCACGATTAATTGCACATTTGCACTCATGCACGTTAATGCAATCTACCGCCCAACTGCTAACGTCTCATTGATCATGTGTACCTGCACCCGCGTGCACGGCCGGGGCCCAAACCTACACGGCTGCATGCCGACGACGATCTCGTCACTGGCCGGGCCACGGGCCACGATCGGTCGGCAGCTGGACACCCCACCTCGCTCCAGTCCGCCTATAAATACGCTGGGCTCGCATGCACAGCTTCGCATCACACTCGCAGCGAGCTTTCCACAGTTGTAGCTCAGAGACAAAGAGACCGAGATCGCCGATAGCATCAATCATGGCGTCCAAGGCGCTCCTCGTGTTAGCGCTCCTGCTCGCCGCCACCTTCCTCGTCGCCTCCGCTAACGAGCAAGCCCGTGAGTTCATTCAATTTCATGCGTGCACTGTAGCTCATACTAGTAATTAACTTCCACCCAAATACTAATTATCTGTACTATGTGTTGGGCTGTGGCAGAGGCCAAAGAGAAGATGGCGGATGTCCAGGACTGGCACGGCGGTGGCGGCTACCCGGGTGGCGGCGGCGGCGGCTACCGTGGCGGCGGTGGCGGCTCGCATGGCGGCGGCGGCGGCTACCGTGGCGGCGGTGGCGGCTCGCATGGCGGGGGCGGCGGCTACCCTGGTGGCCACTGCCGGTGGGGTTGCTGCAACCGCGGGTACCATGGCGGCTGCCGGTGCTGCTCTCACCCTGACCAGATACCGGAGCCCATGTACCGCCCTGAGCTCGTCGAGGTCCATAACTGACACTACCGGAGACGGCTTTTTTGCCGAGTGTCCCACACTTTGCCGAGTGCTTTTTATCGGGCACTCGGCAAAGAGGCTGTTTACCGAGTGCCAGAGATAAAGCACTCAGCAAACAACTGACACTCGGCAAAGAGGTGGTTTGCCGAGTGCCGAGCACTCGACAAATAATAACACTCGGCAAAACTGGCTTTGCCGAGTGTTATTCTCCTGCCACTCGGCAAAGGGCCGCCGCCGTTAACGGCCGGCAGCCGCCGTTAGCCCTTTGCCGAGTGTCTTCTCCTGACACTCGGCAAAGTGGTGATTTGCCGAGTGTCATTTTTTTGGCACTCGGCAAAGCCATGATTTGCCGAGTGTCATTTTTTTACACTCGGCAAACCATATTTTTTTCACTTTTGACCTCCAAACTTTTTCTGTAGTCCTCATACAATACCTGGTGCTCCATGTTCCAATGTGGCACATTTCTCGGACTTTTTCTATATTTATTTAATTTAATTCATTTAATTGAATTTTCTTGGATAATTCAAATGATAACCGCTAGTCATTCGAATAATGAAAAAAATAAAAGGAAAAATGATATTCATGTTATTTAGTATAATGTGAGGCCGTATCCAGGATCAGACCACCAATTTCGAACATCTTGTTCACGAAACATGACCACGAACTTGTGGTCGAGTTGTTTTTAAATTCTATAAAAAGCAAACGAAGTCCGAAAATCATGAAACTTGTCAATATGTCATGATATCATTTGTGGAGGCTGTGATAAAAATTTGAGAAGGTTTCGCGCAAAGTTGTCACGTACGATGCTTGCAAACCAAGAATCTCCGAATAAGTTTCATGATTTCGTGAAGAGGCCGACGAGGTCACTACGGGAGAACGCAGATTTGCCGAGTGCCGCCAGCTTTGCCGAGTGCCAAAAATCGGGCACTCGGCGAAGCCACTCTTTGCCGAGTGCCGGACCGGGTGGCACTCGGCAAAGTCTAGCACTCAGCAAAGAGTGGCTTTGCCGAGTGCCACAGAGTGCCCGACACTCGGCAAAGGGCGGCACTCGGCAAAAAAATGGCACTTGACGGCCGAGCCCGCCCACGCCGTCAAATTTTTTTTAAAAAAAATTCTTTGCCGAGTGCCGGCCCTGGCACTTGGCAAAGAGAGCCTTTGCCGAGTGTCAAGGCCCTGTACTCGGTAAAGATCCCTTCTTTGTCGAGTGCCACTTCCTGGCACTCGGCAAAGGACCTCTTTGTTAAGTGCCAGGGCCGGCACTCGGCAAAATATTTTTTTTTGGTTTTTTTACCCTTTTTTTTGTGAGGCCTTCCCACATTATTTAAAACTCCATGTTCATATTTGGGACAATTTTGACTTTTTTTGCTATATTTTGGTAGTTTTTTTTGTTTCATTGAATTTTATGGAATATTTCAAATTTGAACTGCAGGTGCATGGAATAATCGTATTTGGTTGTTCAAAAAATGATATTCATGATATTTGGTGTATATTGAGGCCCCATCCATGAACTCACATGGAAATTTGAGCATCTTGTTACACGCCGGATGTTAAAATGCATATCTCCACATGTGATCATCAATATTTTTTACCATAGACTTACAATTATATAAAATCCGACGCAATTTGAAAATGGCTATTTTGCGACTTGCTCGATTTTATATAATTAAAAATACAGAAGGTTTCGAGCAAGCAGTACCGTCGGATGTTAACCAACAAGATGCTCAAATTTCATGTGAGTTCCCGGATACGGTCTCAACATACACCAAATATCATGAATATCATTTTTTGAACGACCAAATTCGATTATTCCATGCACCTGCGGTTCAAATTTGAAATATTCCATAAAATTCAACGTAACAAAAAAACTAACAAAATATAGCAAAAAAAGTCAAAATTGTCCCAAATTTGAACATGAAGTTTTAAATAATATATTAAGGCTGCAAAAAATAATGGGGCAAAAAAAACAAAAAAAAAATTGCCGGGTGCCGGCCCTGGCACTCGGCAAAGAGGGCCTTTGCCGAGTGCTAGGAAGTGGCACTCGGCAAAGAATTTAAAAAAAACCAAAGCATTTGCCGAGTGCCGGCCCGACCCAGCACTCGGCAAAGGGGGAAACCCTAACTAAATGTGTGGGCCAGCCCACACACTCACTCACTCCACACGCACGCACGACCACGACCGCTGCGTCATTGGCCGTCGCCAGCTTCCGCTGTGCTCGCTGGGCCACCGCCGCCGTCGCGCTTGCCGCGCTCCGCCCGCTCCACCCGCCCCGACCGCGCGCGCCCGTGAACCCCAGCGGCGAGCCACCGCCCAAGCCGTGCTCATGGCCAAGGGCGCCTCCTCCCTCCACGGTGGCCTCCGCCACCGGATCCGGTGTGCCCGGCGCGCGCCCGGCTCGGCGCCGCCCACCTTTGGTCGGCCTCCGGCCACGGGTCGGGCCGCCCGGCGCTCGGCGCGCCCAGCAGATGGCGCCGACCACTGACCACGCCTGGCCCGCCCAAAGCGCCAAGGCCGGTCCCCACTGAGCCCACCGCGGCCCTGGAGGAAGGAGGAAGAAGGTAGCAGGAAGAGGAAGGAGGAAGAAGAAGGAGGAAGAAGGAAGAAGAAGGAAGAAGGAAGAAAAAGGAGGAGGAAGAAGGAGAAGAAAAAGGAAGAAGAAGGAGGAGGAAGAAGAAGGATGAGGAGAAGGGGAGAGGGGGAGGAAGCCGAGGTGGAGGGGACGAACATTCGTCCACGTTCGTCCACGTCGCCCACGCCTGTTAAATCCACGTCGCCCACGCCTGCTAAATCACACGCCGTCATCCCGCCCTCGCCGGAGGAGAAGGTAAAGCCGCAGGGTTGTCGGCCATCGCACCGTTTGTGTCGTTGACGGCCTTCGTGCCGGGTTTGTGGTTGTGTTGGCCATCGTGCCGATGGTTTTTCTTGCAGGTTTTGGAAACCTCCCCATGCAGGGGAGGTTCTACCGAAATTTTCAACTTTTAGTGATGTTTTTCTTCTTTTGCAGAGAAGGACCTGTCGGAGGGGACCCGGAGCACCTCGGCGACCCTGATCGTCTTCGTCGGCGTTGCGGTCCTACCTGCACAGCGCCGACTCGCCACTGCACCGACTCGCCACTGCGCTGCTAGCCTGTCTCCACCGCCACCCTAGGTATAATTGAGCTCTCTTCCTTACCGTTGTAGTACGTAGATCAGTGTAGCCCAGTTAGGCGTCTTCCGTCCGAAATAGATACGGTTGGAGGTATGCGGATCTCTGCATATCTATGACCGTATCTGTTTCGGATTGTCCGATTTTTGATAGTTCAGCGGATGCGTAGATGGGTTAGTTTCCATGTTCTGCTCGGATCCGAGACGGAGTTTCGGCACCACCTCACTGTTGTTCTTCGGATACACACTCTCCCTTCCAGGACGTGTATCGGGAGAACAGCGGGGAGGTGCTACCGAAATTCTATCTCAGATTGGAGTAGAGCATGGAAACTAACCTCATCTACGCATCCGCGGGTGGGATTGAGACCTATCCTCACCTGTTAGACAGTAGGCACGCCGTGTAGATGCAACTGATGGTTATATTACTCCGTTATGTGTATATGCTAGAGGATGGATAACCGTGAGTGGATGTACATGGGACGCCTAAGTCAGGCTCAAATCACCCATGAATGGATGGATAAGACCAAGAAATTCTTGGACCATGCATTTAAGGCAGCTAAGGGAGCGAGAGACACATTCTGTCCCTGCAGCCAATGTGAAAACAAGAAAAGAAAAACAAGGGAAGTCATGGTGCAGCATCTTTGCAAGTATGGATTTATGCCAAACTATACCCGGTGGGTGTCCCATGGTGAAGCCTATCGTCCTAGAGAGGAGGTCGTGAGACGATGCTTGGAGGCATTTGACGGTGATGGCGGGGTACCAGGATGGTTAGGTGACTATGAGGATGCGACGTTTGCTGAAAGGCCTACGAAGGATGAGCAGGAGGATGAGGATGAGGAGCCAGAGCCAAGCGCTAAGGCGTTCTTGGCCATGTTGGATTCGACACAGAAGGTCCTACATGAGAAGACAACGGTTTCTCAACTGGATGCCATTGGCCGCCTACTGGGGTTGAAGTCCCAGCACAACATGACTCGAGCTTGCTTCGATGCTATGATGGCAATTATTGGGGGGCTGCTTCTGGAGGGTCATCATCTGCCAAGCAGCTTGTACGAGTCAACGAGACTCCTTCGGGCACTGAAGATGCCGTATGAGCAGATACATTGTTGTCCGAAGGGGTGCGTCCTATTTAGGGAAGAACACAAGGATGCAAAGTACTGTTCAAAGTGTAAATCCTCTAGGTATGTGGAGGTAGACAAAGGTGATGGAAAGAAGGAGCAGAATGAGGACATCCCCATGAAAGTCCTAAGATACCTTCCGATCATACTGAGGCTCCAACGGCTATTCATGTCCGAGGAGTCCACGAAATAGATGACATGGCACAAGAATGGCGTTCGATACAATCTTGACAAGATGGTACATCCAGCAGATGGTGAAGCATGGAAAAGCTTTAATGGCAACCATCGTGGCAAAGATGAAGAGGCCCATAATGTACGTGTTGCGCTGGTAACGGATGGGTTCAATCCTTATGGAATGATATCGGCCCCATACACTTGTTGGCCCGTGTTCGCTATTCCCCTCAATCTCCCCCTCGGGGCCCTACTTCAACGGCAAAACATATTCTTGACGTTGATAATTCCTGGACACCCAGGAAACAAAATGGGTGTGTACATGCAGCCTGTTTATGATGAATTGATCAAGGCTTGGAATGAAGGCGTATGGACTTACGACCGAGCTACAAAGAAGAACTTCAGAATGTATGTTTGGTACTAGTACTCCATGCATGACTTCCTGGCGTATGGGATATTCGACGGCTGGTGTGTCCACAGGAAGTTTCCATGCCCCAGTATGCAAGGCAGCTCTGATTCATTTGGTTGAAGAAGGGTGGAAAGTTCTCATCATTCGACAAGCATCGACAGTTCCTCCTCTTGACCATGCATTCAGAGGAGACACCAAGAACTTCATGAAAGGTGTCACGGTGACCAACCCTGCACCTCAGAGAGATGACTAGCGCCTAGGTTCATGCTCGATAGATGCTCTCGTGCTTCCGGCCAGCAGAAAGATAATCCAAAGAAGGGTAAAAGAAAGAAAGTTAATCCAAAGAAAGATAATCCAAACAAAGATCGCTTTGGGCTATAATGGTGTGGAACATATGTGGACTCATAAGTCGGGATTGGAGAGGCTTCCCTATTTTGATGACCTTCTCCTTCCACATAACATAGATGTAATGCACACTGAGAAGAATGTCGCCGAAGCACTTTGGGCAACACTCATGGACATTTCTGATAAGACAAAGGACAACCCTAAGGCCAGAGTAGACATGGCAACACTATGCGACAGACCAAAGTTGCAGATGCTGCCTTCAAGAGACGACAAACCATGGAAAAGGCCTAAGGCCGATTACATCTTGGAAAAGAAGCACAGGATGGAAATGATACAATGGATGCAGACGTTAAGTTTCCCTGATGGGTTTGCAGCGAATTTGAGGAGGGGAGCGAACCCAGATACTGGTCGAGTCTTAGGGATGAAGAGTCATGACTTCCACATATGGATTGAGCGGCTTCTTCCATCGATGGTTCGAGGCTATGTCCCTGAGCATGTCTGGAAGGTGCTGGCAGAGCGGAGCTTTTTCTTCCGCCAGCTTTGTGCCAAGGAGATATCTCTGAAAGTGGTTGAGGAGTTGGAAAAACAGCACCCGAGTTGCTCTGTAAGTTGGAGAAGATCTTTCCACCTAGCTTTTTCTTGTCGATGCAGCATTTGATTTTGCACCTCCCGAACGAAGTACGAATGGGGGGGCCTGTGCAGAACCATTGGTGCTATCCAATCGAGAGATGTCTAAAGACTGTTCGCCAGAAATGTGGAAACAAAGGCAGGATTGAGGCTTCTATAGCAGAGGCATTCATTCATGAGGAGGTGTCCCTCACCATCAGGGCAGCGCCAGCCTCAGCAAGTATGCAAAGACATATGTAAGTCTACACCATCTGTCTAATCTAGCCGTGCTCAATTCTGCATGATTTCTAACCACATGTTGTTGTCTTTCTCACAGTCGACGGTGCACGGTGGCCAGCCAATTGGCCAACTCACGGCGTATGCTCTGGCCCACATGGGCCTGGCAAGGTCCAACATCGAGTACAACCCAGATGCGGGCCCAGAGGCGTACACCAACTCTAGCGTCCACACCCGCCTCACTTCTTACACGGAGGCGGCAAGGTCAATCCATGGGCCGGTCTACGATCCGAGGACCGAGGAGCGCCTTGATCCTAAGATCGTGATGCGGGTGGGGGAAGGCAAGAAGCATGGGCGGTTCTGGCTTGGCGACGGCGTCCTCAACACGGGCTCTACTCCTCCTCTGAACCGCCTTTGAGCAGCGAGCACGAGCTCTAGCGTGCCCATAAGCCAACGGCCGACAACGGTGGCGACACTCCAGGTAAGTATTCCAGTTTCATTCGTCGTTCTTTGACTTTTACGTTCCTTAGCTCTGCAATATTGAAACATTGGGGTCAAATGTTGCAGGCCGAGCTATAGCAACTTTGGGCCCAGCAGGAGGCCCAGGAAGCTGAGCGGGCTACTGAGCGGGCCGAGCGGGAGGCCGAGCATCAGAGGCTACAAGCTATTGAGGCCCAGCAAGAAGGTTTGCTCAGGTTCGTGCAACAACTTGGGGAGCAACAAGGTTGGCAGATCCCACTACACCTGTGAAAGTGCATCTAGCCCTTTAGTGGGTTTTGGATGATTGAATGACAACGTGATTAAAGGTCTAACCCATTTGCTAAGTGTGGACAGGTTATAGGTTATCTCATGAGTACTTAATGAAAGCCAAAATGATGTGTTGTTGTATAAACAATCTAGTTCAAGCACAAGACAACAATGCAAATGTTATTCATGTAAAGGCTCATTTATTGTGGGATTTCCATTTGCTGTGTGAAAGCAAGCTCGTGAGAATTAATTAATGAGACATGAGAAATTGCATATGGAATGGTCTCATACTTGAAGCTTGCTAAATTGAAATGAAAAAGATAACAATACAAATGAATGGATGATTCAACACAAGAAGTGACTTGATGGCTTGAGATGGTGAAGATAGCAAGGAAAGACTTTGAGGTACTAAGCAAGGGTGAAGGGCAAGCGACGGCTTGGCGGCCGAAGAACCTAGCTAGGGTGAAGAAGAAAGTACTTGCATTTAGTTGAGGTACTAATCAAGCTATGATGGCCATGTTCATGTGGAGGATCAAATCACTATTGGATTATTTGATGGAAGTGACTTGATACATTTGGGATTATTCAAATTTGATGAATGGAATCAAGTCACGTGCTCAAGATGGCAAGGCTCAAGTGAAAAGATCAAAATCAACATGTTAGCACCCTTACTTGATGAAGATTGAAAGAGACGGCATCAATTCAAAAGAGATCAACTCAAGTGGTATAAATCCATTTTTCCTTTGATCTTGAGTTTAATAGGTATGCCGTACTATTAAGAGGGATGCATCATGTTGATAGATAATGTTTCATAAGTGCTCAAGCCAACCCATGTGAGATTTGAGTGTTTGAGAGACAAAAAGGCTAACTGACTTGTTGCTGGTCAGGCCTTACCAGACGTGTCCGGTATGCATACCGGACGTGTCCGGTATTTGCCCAGTATCTGTAAAAATGTTGTTCTCGGGTTGGTTCGTCGGGAGTTTCGACGTAGGTCGGGAGTTCCGACGGTTGGGAGTTTCGGCAAGGGTCGGGAGTTCCGACGTCTCACACTTTAACTATCTTGGAGGGTTCTCTGTCCTGGTCATACCGGACGTGTCCGGTATGGATGATCAGAGGCCAACGGCTAGTTTTCCAAAGCCTTGAGGGTCAGGAGTTCCGACGTGAGTCGGGAGTTACGACGGTCGGAAGTTCTGGCATGTGTCGGGAGTTCCGGCTCCTCATATTCTTTAACTCAGTTACATGGTTTTCAAATTTGCTGAGGATCGGGAGTTCCGACGTGAGTCGGGAGTTCTGGCGGTCGGGAGTTCCAGCATTCATCGGGAGTTCCGACGCCTCACAACTTCACTGTAACTTAGTTACCGTTGGGGCAGTGTAAGTCATACCGGACGTGTCTGGTATGCATACCGGACATGTCCGGTATTGCAACGGCTATAAAACGGCTAGTTTTTCAAGGGGGCTATAAATACCCCCAAGCCTCCACCTTTGGAGGCTACTGATTCTGCTGAGAAAGACACACGTTGTTTAGCCTTGCCAACTCTCCTAAATCCTCTCTTAGTGAGTGTGTGATCCAAATTGCAAAATCAATTTGTGGGTTAAGAGAGAATTTGAACAAGAGAGCAAGCCACCACTTGAGCACTTGTGCATATTGTCGATCTCATGATTTGCATTTGTTACTCTTGGACTCTTCGGTCCTAGACTAAGTTAAGGCGTCACGGAGAGCACCGAGAGATTGTGGTGTGCCTCGAAAAAGTTTAGGAATTTCGATTCCTCCGCTCGGAATCAATTAGTGGAAGGAGGAAAAGGAGTTGAAAAGACTTCTGGCTAGAGTGACCTTCGTGGTACCTCTAGGGCTGACCTTCATTTGGGTCACCCGCAACCCCTCAACAGAGAGTAGGACTAGAACGAGTCCGAATCTTCTTGGTAGAAACAAATATCTTGTCTCAATTAGCATTTCATTTGATATTTGTGTTGCTCTAGCTCTTGTGTAGGTTCTTTGTGTATATTGTCATCTCTAGTAAGTGCCTCGCAGTTTGGTTCAAGATAGAAATCGAAGGAGCAAGTTCGGGGCTGATCTGCGAGAATCATGTATACCGGACATCGTTCGGATTCATACGGACACGCCCCATTATTAGAGCTCGTGCTAAAAATATTTATTTTCAGTTCTAACTTTGTGTTGCGGGGTTGTAGCTTCTAGATACATTCTTTATACCTTGTATACTCTGTGACTAACTAGTGAGGGGTGGCACTATTCTCTATTTGGAGTTTCCATTTTGGAAACTCCCTTTACTAATCGTTTCCGCATTTAAAGGTATTAATTTTCAGAAACGCCTATTCACCCCCCCTCTAGGCGGCATCCTAGGTCTTTTCAATTGGTATCAGAGCGAGGTTCTCACCTAAAGCTTTACCGCCATGAGAAAAGGATGTCGACGCCTATCGAGTTGGAGCCGGTGCTTCTCCAAAATGATGGTTCAAACTTTCTACCTTGGTCAATTCATGTACTCAATGCTTTTAGACATATTAGTCCTATTGTTGAGCATATTGTGTTTGCAAGCATACCTCTTCCTATAGTTGATTGGAGCAACTATAAGAATTTATCAAAAGAGGAAGAGATATGCGTGCAACTCAATGCTCAAGCTATTAATATCATTTTGAGTACATTGAGTGTAGAGGTTCAAGATGAGGCAATATTCAATGGACAACCACCTCCGGAGAGTGCTCATCTCATTTGGACCAAACTCGGTGAGTTATATGGAGAATCCAAATGCGATGATGCACTTGAGGTCGAGTCAATGGAAAGTATGTCCATTGTGTCTTCATGCATTGAAGAAGCCTCACAAGACCTCAAGAGTGCCGAGCCGGAGCAAGAAGTCCAAGCAACACATGATATGTTGTCTGCCTACACATACCGGACGTGTCCGGTATGGATGTGGCAGCAGGACAGCAAGCTGTCTGTGATGATGAGGCTCAAGCCCGGTGGCGACCAAGTGATGAGTCAACCTCAGTATCTCATAATACTCATCACTTGTGTCTCATGGCCAAGAAAAGCAAGATAGATCAAGCCAAGGAGATAGCACGAGTAGATGATCAAGTGGAGAGTGATGTTGAAGTTGAAGACAACTACAACCTTGATCATCTCAACCACAAAGACAAGTTTATCATCATGATGATAGTAGAAAAGAATGATGAGCTTGAAGAAGAGATTGAGAAGCAAGAGCAATCGCTTCAAAATCAAGAAAAGTTTCTCATCTCCAAATTGCAAGAGCTAAAGGCAATAAATGAGAGGTATGATAAATTGTCGATCGAGCATGCTTTAGTTACTAACTCCTCTTCTAGTGTTTCACAACTAGAGAAGGAAAACTTTGAGCTCAAGGCAAGGCTAGATGAACTATCAAGCAAGTACAATGTGCTACAAGCTAATTATGTTCATCTAAAGTGCTCTCATGAAGAATTAGTAGAATCAAGCATTATGCTTGAGGTAGCACATGAGGTTGTGATCACATCGGTAAAATCCTCTCAACCTCTCATACTTCCACTCACTAGTACACCATCTCAATTAAATGTTTCTTGTACTAATGAGTGTGCTCCTCAAGCAAGCCAATCTTCGATTGAGCTAAATCTCATAGAAAACATAGAGCTCAAAGAAGAGGTGAAAAGCTTAAAGAAAGATGTGATTCAATTGAAGGAAGGAGAAAGCACAACCTTCTCAAGATAACCGTGATAACATGGTGAAGAAGCTTGAGAAGGGTTCAAACCTTGCTTTCTCCAAAACCCAACAAAGAATCACATTTCAAGCAAGGCCAACACAACCAAGAGCAAGAAACATGGAAAAAGTTATGCTATGGTTGTGGATTATATGGACATGAGTGGGCTATGTGTCCACATAAGTGTAACACCCTCGGTGTTACGCCTTAATCAAAATATTAAACCATGTCATGAGCATCATGTTTATGTATTATTGAATGTGGTAAATGAGAAATTAAATTTTATTGCACTAATTCTAAAATTGAGCTCTAATTTATTCCTTGTCCAAGTTGTCCTTCCAAAGACGTCATCTCTCTCCACGTGAGAGCTCCTTAGCCACAAAGTCAAATGATAAATTATTGTCATTCACTAATTATTAGTATACCACTTGGCAAGATTTATATCTCCATCAATCTCGCATGACAGCATCACTTCGCCATCTCCCGTTGTTCTAATTATCCGCCTTTACTTCGCTTGCTAATCACCTTGCAAAATTATTAGCGCGTCGTCATATGTCACGCTGCCATAGTGTGTCGCACATGCTACGCATTAATCTCACTCACAAGTTCGACCGCGAGCATGCCGCCGCTTCACTACTCTGCAAAACACGTGCACGCACCCTTTCCTCACGCAAAGACCGTAGCGTTAGGAGTTTCAACATGTCGAGACGGCGGTACGAGCAGATTTTCAACACGACGAGTAACTACATCAAGCCGCAGAAGGTACTCACCACGCCGCGTGGAAAACATTGTAGCTCGAAGAAAACACTGCAGTAGCACCGTGGAAAACATCATTTACCCAAGCAAACACGTGCTTCGCGCCGCTTTATTGCCTTTAAGCAAGCTAGTTAGCCACTAATCTTCTGACGACGGTTGTCCGCGCGCTTTGCTTCTCCATTTCTGCGCCTCCTGTCTTTAAAAGGACACGCCGAGCTGCCGAGCCATCTTGCTCCTTTGCTCACTTGTTTCGTCCTCTCAAATCAAGTTCTTCTGTTCTTGCCCGAGAGAGCTGCGTCTATCGATTTCTCCCCGAGCTATAATCAGCTGAGGTAGCTAGTTTACAATTGATCTTCTTATTCTCTAATGTTTCCTTGACCTGTGGTCTCCTCCTCCATTAATTCCTTGACCTGCATGAATGAACCAGCACCCCACCGCCAAGCACGTTCAGCCCAAAGCCCACTCCAATCCTGACGTGCTCGTAAGTCCAAGACCACTCAAAGTTCATTCTTGAATTAATTCTGTCATGACCAAAGACCACACCACCGCACACGGCATGGAGCCAGAGGACAACCCTGCCAACTCGTTTCGTGCTTCCAGACTACCTAGCTTGTCATGACCACCCACAACCAGTGCTATATATGGTTCTGCTCCGCTCCACGCAGGGCAAGCAATTGCTAAGCTCCCTGGTGTCTCTCATCTTGCATTGCCTCCAAGACATCGATCACCGTAGGAGGCACTTCATTCAATTCCGAGGTAGTTAGCCTACAAGAATTCCTTCATCCTCCTCTATTATTTTCTGGACCCGCGGTCTCATCTAGTATTTCTAGACCCACAGTCATGTGCAAGTCATCAAGTCCAATAGCATGATTATCCTTCTCCAATAATATCATTTTCTTCATCTCTAGAGCTCATTTGAATTTATTTATTGATTGTGAAATAAATTTTGTTAGATTACTAAATTCATGATCTATCTGTTAGTGTAATTAGTTCAGTATAGTTCAAAGTGATACCTTTAGGGTTACTTTATTATTTTGAAATGCTTATTATGGTTATTTAGAGAATGAATTTTTATGATGCATGGTAGCTAGTGCAACCTTGTTTTATTATTTTATAGTAAATTGATATTAACAATAAGGATGCCTTTAGTTGCTAAGATAATACATGAAATGTTTCATACTTGTTTAGTGGGAATAATAGGTAACTTTTGCGTATTAGTCATTAGAGTTAGCTTAGTAGCTTGGTAGATGTATTCTTATTTTAAGAGTTGCGTGTTGCCTATATATTAATTATTGCATCATCATCATCTGCATGCATATAGAGGACGAGCCACTTTGGAGATCGTGACCTTTCAAGTGAAAGGGAGTACGACGAAGTCATCGAAGAGTACGAGGAGATCCTCGTGCAGGAGGATGTTCTGAGCCACCCGTCCATCGACATTTTTTTGACACCGCTTGCCCAAGCAAGCCCCTGTGCATAACCCCCTATTTTAAATGATCTTTGAATATATTTATATGATATGCATTTATGTTACTGTGCATTTATGGAAGCTACATGCATAAATATATCCACCATGAGTACTACTAGTATAGGTCAGAGTAGCTGCTATGCTCAGGATGTTTGTGAGCGTGAGTAACCTATACGTTACTCGCAAATAGGTGTTTAAACTGTGATATCATGATGAAATAATGGAAAGGAAAATGGTGACCGGACAGGGATGTGGATTTGGTACTGGTGGGTGTGAGGGGTTGTGTCCGCGGCCAATGGGCATAGCCCGTTACACTTTTTTCCCCTGCCGCATGTCGATTAAGGACCGGTTAATTGCATATGACTCTAGGCAAGTCACAGATTATTGTCCCGAGCACATACTTGGGTATGGGCGCAGGGAAGGCTTGTTGCTCTCTTGTCGCGGATCCGGCTCTTCCGGACCGGATCGATGGGAAGAGGAGGTTGTGGAGGTCCTTGCACCGCACCGAGTCCCGGGACTCGTGGATGGGGGCTTGAGTCCAAGTTTGACGGGACTTTGGACACCCGGGACAGAGAGTGGTGGGTTAGTCCCGCTTGTGCCCGGGGTACAAGCGGGCGTGTCTTCGGGGCACCCAGCCAAGTACATTGATTCGCGAATCGCCGGGTTATCCTAAGACGTATTTGTCTGCGGTTTAGCAACCGTAGTAAGAACTCAAAAGTTGAAAGGAGAAGAAATGGAACTGATTGCTCAACTCTTGCTTGAAAGTAGAACAGCTTATATAGATTGACTAGATGAAAACTTAATACGGTCGATGATAATAATGTATCAATAAGGACTCACTATTAGTATTGCTTTTTGCTAAAAGAGAACCAAAGAAACCATAAAGCCTAGCATATTCCTTGGAGTCGGGAAAGTATTTCACCGTTTCCGGATAAGTCTTATGAAATACATTGTGTACTCAGGTTTATTTAATTTCGCTAGTGTGGACGCTTGAGGAGTTCCTTGTGTGGAGGATCCATCCGGTGGGCTCGAACGGAATCCTCGTTATCTTTTTCGCTAGATGTTATCTTTTAATATTCCATTGCTTATCATTCCGCACTCTATATTTGGTATTGTAATAATGTACTTTTCAAGAAACTCTAATGTATGAGATAGACTTGTGTTGTAACTCGTTTCATTATTGGATCCTTGGGAAAAATATGGATCTTTTTGGGTTCTCCTTGGGGTGTGCTCGACGGACACCGTCATTGTGCAGAATTACTTTTCGAGGTGCTTAGTGTCTACGATGGAAGACAAGCGCCCTTCATATCGCAGCTATTTCAGTGGTTCTCGCCACATTGGTACCAGAGCCAATAATGGTCACGAGTTCCTCACTCTTTACAAAACTAAAAGTGGACCAACAAAGTTTTTGTAAAAGTAGGATGCTTGATTAAGTTAGTATAAGCCCTAGCTATATGGTATATCTAGGATAGCGGCAACCGGTTTTATCTAATCGGTTCATAGGTACACGCAGACTTACATGACGAAGAAATCGCTTAGTATATGGAAAGTGAGCGTGCGATGTGCCGAAAAATTTCATTTAACGCCGCTATATTCCAGCTTTGAGTGAACGATAGGTCGAAGCATGCATCATATAATAGCATCTTACTTGAACTAGGAATCCCCTTCACGTATAATGAAAGTAGTAACTTGCAGGATTAACTCTCATGAATGCCTTAAAAAATGTGGCCGCCATTTCTTTAATCCCCGGATCCTGATCGAGAAGGTGTTCTAATGGATGGTTCGTCTCTCTTATAGATGAATCTGGAGGTCCGGGACGTGGGAGCACCCGTCGGGAGCGCCAACGAGGGCCATGGTGACGCGTGTTCAGAGCTTTGAGCGTGGCAAGGGAGCTCGGGATGTTCCACCCTTGGTTCCTCAGCCTTTTCTCGACCACCGCCTCCGCTTGGCCGTCCGCCATGTGAGGTCATCATGGTGAGTTGTTGGTGGTCGCCAGAGAGTCAGCCGGGTCAGTCAGAGACACTGCGTGCCATGGAGATTATGGCACAGGCCTCATGGGTCTTCGCCTGGAGGTTCAGGAGGCAACGGGGAATGGGGTGGTGCTCGTGCGCCCCTAAGGGACAGTCCTCTTACCAGACTTCTCAAAACCCACCCGCCCACATTCACACCGGCCGGACGATCCGTTGAGGCGAGTAATCAAGCTTCGCGACATTGGAGCAGAAGTTTCTACTGCGTGGAGGGCTAACTATGGCAGAAGATGCACTTGCGTCCCAACCGCTTTAGTCCTGCAGTGCTCGGTGGGAGACTTTTCTGAAGCCATGGAGCTGCCGGATCACCCGGCGACGTGGCGAGTTCTCCACCGCCCGCTGAAGTTCTTCATATACCGCTGGTGTTATCCACCGTAAGGTGACCGAGTTCATGGAGCTACGCTAGGGGAGCAGGATAAAGAATGAGTATGTGACCCGGCCCAACCACTTGGCTGTTTATGTCAGGTAGTCGTGGACACTTGGATGACAAGAAGAGGGATCGCTTCTTTCATGGGGTCTCACTTCGCCTTCAGAGAAATCTAGACCTGGGAACTATCAACTTTTGGGGTTTCTAATGAAACCTTCGCCATTGTTTTTGAGGGTTTTCAGCCGGGCATCCCAAAGTGGATTAGAAGGAGCAGGGTGCAATCGGATCCTCCAAGTCATCCCCATACTCGAAGGTGCAGACAGTTAGGCGGGGCCCTATCAACCATCCGGGCGGGCCTCTGTGATCGCCACCCCAGCAGTATCATCATGCATCACATTTCAAGACAAGGCACCTCAACGAAAGAAAAAGTAGCAGCATCAGATCAGATGATACCTTGTTCCATTCTCGCTGTGGATTCGGGAAATGCCTGGTGTTGTTTCAAGTGTGGCAAGGATGGCCACTATGCTGTGGAGGTCTCAAGAAGCAGACAAATTGCCCCACTGGCCCCAAATTCCAGTCGATTAAGAGGACTTTCATCAAGAGGAAGGTGC